>CM019705.1:3355459-4555459 GCA_009760885.1 Achatina immaculata | reverse complement strand
GAGCGCATGACGAGGGCACTGCAATCAACTTGTATCGTACTTTTTTTTTCTTTCCTTTAATGACAGAGCTCTGTCCTGATAATCTATAACCACCATCTGACCCCAGTTGAGTTTGTATTAACCATTGCCTTGTCTTAATTTTATGCACAAGAGAAGTGAAGTGAACAAATACAAAGATCAGAAGTTAGTTTTCACGATATGGCAAAGATGCTAATAAATGCAATGCCGTCTACACTGAGAGATGCAAGTAATTAGTGCTAACTAGAGCAAGTGAGATTAGTACAGCAAACAGACAGAAATATGGAGCTTGTCATACAGCTACTGAAGTTCAGATCTCAAGGAAAGAGCAGGTCATGCTTAAGATTTTATCCAAACTGACCACCACAGGGAGAACAATATTTACAGGCTGATCATATGATAGGGGAAAGGAAAAGCACCATAACCGGTTGGAACTACCAAGGTCGCTTCAAATGTAATAGAATGATCTTTCTTTTCCACCTCTCGACTCCACACATAAACTGTAGTAGCATGACCTTACAGGCCTCTCGACTCCACACATAAAATGCATTATCATGACCTGATAGGCTTCTCGATTCCACATATAAAATGTAGTAGCATGACCCTATAGACCTCTCAGCTCCACACATAAAATGTAGTAGCATGACCCTATAGGCCTCTCAGCTCCACACATAAAATGTAGTAGCATGACCCTATAGGCCTCTCGACTCCACACATAAGGCCTCCTCAACTCCACACATAAAATGTATTACCATGACCTAATAGGCTTCTCGATTCCACATGTAAAATGTAGTAGCATGACCCTATAGGCCTCTCAGCTCCACACATAAAATGTAGTAGCATGACCCTATAGGCCTCTCGACTCCACACATAAGGCCTCCTCAACTCCACACATAAAATGTATTACCATGACCTAATAGGCTTCTCGATTCCACATGTAAAATGTAGTAGCATGACCCTATAGGCCTCTCGACTCCACACATAAAATGTAGTAGCATGGCCTTATAGGCCCCTCGACTCCACACATAAAATGTAGTAGCATGGCCTTATAGGCCTCTCGACTCCACACATAAAATGTAGTAGCATGGCCTTATAGGCCTCTCGACTCCACACATAAAATGTAGTAGCATGGCCTTATAGGCCTCTCGACTCCACACATAAAATGTAGTAGCATGGCCTTATAGGCCTCTCGACTCCACACATACAGTGTAGTAGCATGGCCTTATAGGCCTCTCGACTCCACACATAAAATGTAGTAGCATGGCCTTATAGGCCTCTCGACTCCACACATACAGTGTAGTAGCATGACCTTATATGCCTCTCGACTCCACACATAAAATGTATTAGCATGACCTTATACCTCCCTCGGCTCCACACATTAAAAAAAAATCAATATTAATAATTTGGATTTTAATTGGTTTCCAACCGGTTTTTGGCAGTTTCATGTTTTTTTTTTTTTTAAATTTCTTTCACCACATTTCCAGCCAATATTTGTTTTTATACGTTTTCATTATCTCCCGTCTCGACACGTCTTCCCCTCTCCCCAATTCTCATGTTTCACGGTCCATCTTATTTCGAGTTCCCGGCATGCATTTGAGCCGGGGAGTAATCGATTAGTTTATTCCTTCCATCTCTCATGTCACAACCACGTGGTTCCCCCCCCCTGTCACACCATATCCCCCCTCCCTTCTCTCTTTCCCGGCCTGGTTGGGATATTTAGACGCTGTTGCTGCATTGACTGTTATCTCCCTCTCATGTCTGATGTAGTTTTTTTTGTTGTTTTCCCCTTGGCTCTGTTGCTACATGATGACTCGTTGTATTGGAATGCTGTGTATTGTTTCATCGTTTTCTAGTGATTGTTGACCAACTAATTACCGGCCCATGTATTATAGTCTGTAACTAGTCAGGGAGCTAGTAACAGGTGTAAATCTTGATGTTTTAGTTATTTGTAGTAGTTCCGCACGTTTTTTTTTTTCTTTATTTCGTAGGCGGACGGACTAATTTGTACATGTATGACGTCTGGAAGCGTGTGTCGGCGGCCTGCATTATTCATGAGCTTTGATCAGTCGCTTACATGCGTGTAATAATCATGTTGATATATTTTGTTTCGTTAATTATCTGAACGTCCATTTTCCGCGGTGTTTGTTTTTAACGGATACCATTAACCTCTGCCTCCTGTCTCTCGCTCTCTCTCCCTCTCTCTCGCTCATCATTTGTTTTTAAAGCTTAAATAGAGAAAATATTATCAGCATAGACAGTAAACTAGTCGGTGCTGATCGCAGTTGGAAAAAAAGGAATTATTAGGCTTATCGGTGCTAAGAACATCGCTTAAGTTTCTGATTCATTATTTATGACATCGCTTAAGTTTCTGATTCATTATTTATGACATCGCTTAAGTTTCTGATTCATTATTTATGTTGTAAAGTCAACAGCTATCAAGTGGAACACAACAGGCCAAAGAAAAAGACAGACCGCGTGAAACTCTGAAGAGGACATTGTTAAGAGAGGTCAAATTAACAGGCATAAAATCCCTTGCTGAGGTTGAAAGACTCACCGAAGACAGGAAAAATTGACGAACTACTTTGCGAGCCATATGTGACGTTTAACGGCCCGGGAAGGATATACGATATAAGAGGAAGAAAGTCAACAGACCTGCTGTAGCAATGACAATATCTGCGCTAGTCTTTAATGTATATACAAGTATTAGAGCTCTTTAAAACACAAGATCAAGCTTAACTGGCATTTCAGTATTACTGCCGTACTTTCCCATCACTTTTATACGGTGGTTTTGTAAAGCGTATGGGTTTTTAATGACGGAGCTAGTGTTCACTGTTAAGTTGTTTGTTTTTTCGGACTCACTCTAACTGTTCACTGTGTGGTTTTAAACGAAGCAAATACCCAGTTTGTTTACCAAATGCGCGGTTCGTTACAAGACAGGACAGAGAGAGAGAGAGAGAGAGAGAGAGAGAGAGAGAACTTTACATAGGGTGCAGAATTGGGCACGCATGCTCTTCGGATATTCTACCCGTCATCAGTTATCTTTCATTCTTATCACACATTCGATTTAGTTCGAGAATACGAATTACATATAGAGCATATCTAAGAATGTAAAATGAGACTTATTTAAGAGAGAGAGAGAGAGAGAGAGAGTGAGTGAGGAATGAGAGAGAGAGAGAGAGAGGAATATTGTAATTTTCCTCAGAGCAATTATTCCGGAGCTTTATTGCGTTTTAACGTTTTAAGACGAGATTTGTGTCAGTTTTTGACATCTTCATCTTTCTAACTTCCATTGTTTATAGAGCTATGCTCCAAGGTTTTCATCTTGTAGGATTTTATTTTAACTGCCAGAACTAAATGCCGAAAACTTGCAATAAATACGTCATTTCTGATGGGGATTAGGATTTTTTTTCCCCCTTGAGCGAACCTAGAAAGATACGTTTCTTAGCAGGCTCCGTAACCATCATGGACTTTTCCGCGCCGTTCCGCAGTTCGTTACCGGGAGTTCACAGTGAGATATGGCGGGGTCTTAGCCAGCAGTGATTTGTTAGACTTTATGATAGGGGTCTAGAGAAATGTCTCATTCTTGGAGACCGGGAAGGGAGAGGGAGAAGAGGGAAAAGACAGTGGGCCAATGACAATCAGAACACCATCTTGACTGCCGCAGACATTTCCGGATTGAATACCAAGAAAAGTAGTGTTCTGCTAATAGATTGCGAGGCATTTCCAGACTGACCACCAAGAGAATAGTGTTCTGCTAATAGATTGCGAGATATTTCCAGACTGACCACCAAGAGATTAGTGTTCTGCTAATAGATTGCGAGGCATTTCCAGAGTGACCACCAAGAGAATAGTGTTCTGCTAATAGACAACGAGACATTTCCAGACTGACCACCGAGAGATTAGTGTTCTGCTAATAGACAGCAAGACATTTCCTGACTGACCACCAAGAGAGCAGCGTTCTGCTAATAGACAACGAGACATTTCCTGACTGACCACCAAGAGATTAGTGTTCTGCTAATAGACAACGAGATATTTCCAGACTGACCACCATGAGATTAGTGTTATGCTAATAGACAACGAGACATTTCCAGACTGACCACCAAGAGATTAGTGTTCTGCTAATAGACAGCGAGATATTTCCAGACTGACCACCAAGAGATTAGGGTTTTGCTAATAGACAGCGAGACAATTCCAGACTGACCCCCAAGAGATTAGTGTTCTGCTAATAGACAGCAAGACATTTCCAGACTGACCACCAAGAGATTAGTGTTCTGCTAATAGACAGCAAGATATTTTCAGACTGACCACCAAGAGAGCAGCGTTCTGCTAATAGACAGCAAGACATTTCCAGACTGACCACCAAGAGAGCAGCGTTCTGCTAATAGACAGCAAGACATTTCCAGACTGACCACCAAGAGAGCAGCGTTCTGCTAATAGACAGCAAGACATTTCCAGACTGACCACCAAGAGAGCAGCGTTCTGCTAATAGACAGCAAGACATTTCCAGACTGACCACCAAGAGAGCAGCGTTCTGCTAATAGACAGCAAGACATTTCCAGACCGACCACCAAGAGAGCAGCGTTCTGCTAATAGACAACAAGACATTTCCAGACTGACCACCAAGAGAGCAGCGTTCTGCTAATAGACAACGAGACATTTCCAGACTGACCACCAAGAGAGCAGCGTTCTGCTAATAGGCAGCGAGATATTTCCAGACTGACCACCAAGAGATTAGTGTTTTACTAATAGACAGCAAGACATTTCCAGACTGACCACCAAGAGAGCAGCGTTCTGCTAATAGACAGCGAGACATTTCCAGACTGACCACCAAGAGAGCAGCGTTCTGCTAATAGATAGCAAGACATTTCCAGACTGACCACCAAGAGAGCAGCGTTCTGCTAATAGATAGCAAGACATTTCCAGACTGACCACCAAGAGATTAGTGTTTTACTAATAGACAGCAAGACATTTCCAGACTGACCACCAAGAGAGCAGCGTTCTGCTAATAGATAGCAAGACATTTCCAGACTGACCACCAAGAGAGCAGCGTTCTGCTAATAGATAGCAAGACATTTCCAGACTGACCACCAAGAGAGCAGCGTTCTGCTAATAGATAGCAAGACATTTCCTGACTGACCACCAAGAGAGCAGCGTTCTGCTAATAGATAGCAAGACATTTCCAGACAGACCACCAAGAGAGCAGCGTTCTGCTAATGGACAGCAAGACATTTCCAGACTGACCACCAAGAGAGCAGCGTTCTGCTAATAGACAGCGAGGCATTTCCAGACTGACCAACAAGAGAATGGCGTTCTGATAGAGACAGAAAACCGAATGATAGTCATTGTGGCGTCTAGTCGCAGTCTGCTTAAATAGTCGCCAGGAGTTCTTGTTTACGAAAGCGCCATGTAGCTTCAAGTAAGTGAAGTCGAAATGTTGATGCGACCATCGTACGAAACACCAACGTTTATCAAATGTGAGTAACCGAGGAATGATAGACAGAGTGAGGTGTCTTTTACACCCCCTCTCTCACACACGCGCACACACAAACACACGAGTTTCTTTCACCTTTGTTACTGCTTGATATAAAAATTTCATGTTTATAGTCCAAATTACATTTGCTTAAACTCTCGCCTCTTGTTATCTCCCTTCTTTGGTTATCGAACGCAAGTTTTTTTTTTTTTCAAATGAAGGGAGAGAATTAACACATTTTCCCTATCGTATGGCTTGTTGAATCATTGGCGTCATTTGTTCCCAGGAACTGCAGTAGCGCGTGAGTAATATCTGTGAATGATTTGTCGCGTTTCTCATTCAACTTTCCCTTATAATTTGACGCAGATAGGGGCAATAACATACGCACTGCTCTACGGCACTAATAGTTCTTTCCTATATGGAAAATATCTTAGAGGTAGAAATGTTGTCTTGCGTCTCTCGTTGTTATAAAGATACTCGGAAAGTTTAAAATAAATCGTTTCTTTTTTTTGTTTCATAATCAAAATGTCATGAAAAAATGTTTACTGTTTACTGAGCTTACATCAGCACAGCTCTCTCTCTCTCTCTACATTTTGTTCTCTTCCTTACCATCACTGTACTAAAGATATAGTTGAGTTTATTATGTTAAGGAATTTCGAAAAGGTTAATTATTTAATTGCTGGTGATAATGAGTTAGAACTCTTTGATTGGAAGAAACTATCCATGATAAATATAATGAAAATTAAGAGCTGATAAACACATTTCTGGGTATACATAAATATTTTTTTTTATAAACTCAGTTTTAGCGCTTTGATCATATTAGTTCTCAGTGCAATACGCTGTGTATAAATTCTGTCAAATTACACGGTAATTATGGTGATTAATTGATAAAAGCTAACTAATCAATAAAAGCTAAACACAGAAGCGAAATCCTTCAGTCATTCTATGTGGTAAAGATGTTATGGATTTTGCTAATTAGTTTTAAACATTATCGAAAGCTATTACGTTATGGGGGCTTATTGACTAGCGTTCGCGCTCGTCTCATTGTCTCAGTGTGAGAGCTGTTAGTTCATCGGACAAGTCAGTCGTAAAGTAAGCTTATCGTAAAGCGAATGTCTGCGATATAATAATTTTATCATTCTTAAATATGCACTGACAGGCATTGGTTGGTGGTCATGGTGATATGTTGTGTGCGATCTTTGGCACAACTAGATGGGTTGTCTCTCTTTTCCCACGCACCACTAGGTCATGTATTACTGCAGAAAAGCCCGTCCTCCGACACTGCTCTACTACCTACTGTCATTTCTTTTTCATTTGAGCAGTATCGCTGTTAATGCTAAAGTCAGTTTCTGCGACCTTCACTGCGGGATATGGCATCTACTTTATGGTTTTCTTCAGGGGAAAACAGCTGTAGAGCCAGTTGTCTCCTAGAAAGTCTTTATGCATGTTAATTGCTCTCAGTGGGCAGTGCATCGGTTGTATAGGTCATTACATGGACTATGTGAAATAACTTGTTAGCCAGCAGCATTTTAACTCTGAAAATTCGTTAACATGATCTTTTTGTAAGCTTTTGTTATCTTATTCTGTAGATGGGCTTCTGTGATAAACATCGGAGAAACAGAATTAACCAACGCGTTAACTGAGTATATTTTTTTTATGAGATCACATTTTTTAAAAATTGGAATCTGTGGGCGGTGAGACTGTAGAAACCAGCCATGTGGGCCTGCTTAGCCAAGCCACTCAAGCATTTTCATCCATTGTTATTTGCAGATGACAGTATTCCCAGGGCGCCAAAGTCTGGGTGAGTAGTGTGTGTGTGTGTGAGCTTATATCAGTATGTGATTGTGATTTTCTCTACCTCTCTCTCTCTCTCTCTCTCTCTCTATATATATATATATATATATATATATGTAGTTACCTCCTGTAGTCATTTATATATGTACGTAGTTACTTTCTGTTGTCATTTATATATGTACGTATTTACTTTCTGTTGTCATTTATATATGTACGCATTTACTTTCTGTTGTCATTTATATATGTACGTATTTACTTTCTGTTGTCATTTATATATGTACGTAGTTACTTTCTGATGTCATATATATACATATTTAGTTTCTGTTGTCATTTATGTATGTACATATTTACTTTCTGTTGTCATTTATATATGTACGTAGTTACTTTCTGTTGTCATTTATATATGTATGTAGTTACTTTCTGTATTGAGTGCATGAATAAGAGTGAAATGTGAATATTATACTTTAATTTTATTTTGTGTCTCTCAGATTTCCAAAATTAGTTATGTTGGTTTTATGAGCAGAATATTTGTAGAATGTCTGGATACAGAGTTATAACAGTATATTGGAAAATGTACTGTTACGGTGTTTGGACTGTCATAAAATAGATATATTCGGGGGTATTTTAATATTTTGACCATTTGATTTAAAGCCCTTGGTATTATTTTTTTGTTGTTAAGAGTGCAATTAAAAGGTCAGGGTTGAGACGTTAAACTCCACGGGATTTTTTATGAACTTAGCCTTGACATGTTAGTAAGAGAAAAGTTATTTTCGGGATGAAGGTCGTAAACAGGTAGAATCACGGGCTGGGTGATTCTCGGGATAGAAACTTCGGGAAGATTTAGGAATAGGAATTGTGGTTGATATTTAAGGACCAAACTCTTATGTAAAAAAGGTTTAGGATTAGGTTTAGATTGATTGGTAGCTTGAGAGGCATTATGGTTTGTAGATTCATTATGTAGAGGTTGACTGAGAAGGATGTTTCAGATACGATGCTATGATGTGATCTGTTAGTGTTTTTTGCTTCCTCATGGATCCAATGTGTAAATTTTTGATGCAGCTACGAGTTGTTAGAAATGGGTTGTAACAGAAGAAATGTGAAATATTGAGATTTTTTTGAGGACTTTAAGTCCGATATTTTTTTGTGATGTGAAGTTGTATATAAGGATCCATGTATTTTTCGGTGAGCTAATAAGTTGGCTCTTATTCCATCATGTTGAATGCCTGTTTTTCCTGGCTGAGAGTAGTGACTGTTGCCACTCCCTCCCTACATGGCGAACTAGTTCTCGTCTGGAGAGGAGTTTGATTATTCATCTGTTTACTCAGTTTATTGCTACATCCTCACTTATTCACCACTCATTTTTACCATAATAAATATGTGAAATTGCTATTATCAATTGAGTGTTAGTGGTTCTCAAACTGCTGAGATGTGTTCGTTCTCAGTTACGTATTAAAATTCCTCAGATGTAATCAAAAGATAGAGTAGGGAAAAGTAGTACAGTTTACTATTTGAATGGCGGCTTTTACACAGTTGCGAAATACTTTAATTATTGCCGTGTCTGTAACTAGCAGACAGATGCACCGCTCTTCTAATAATGGTGCAGTACGGCTAGAGTGAAAGTTGTATGATAAAGGGCAGAATGTCAGACTGGCCTGCGTGCCCAATTCTTCACCCTTTGGAAAATAAAGATAGATCAATCAATCAGTCTCTCATTTTCCTGTAGGAAGAGAAAGAGAAGGAATGAAACATGCCGATAGACTTATAGATAGACAGACATAAGAAAGAAGGGAATGACGATTTCTGCATGTTGTAGTTAGAATTATGTGCATGCTCGTGTGGCAGAATAATCGTTGTCTCTCTTCTTCCTTTCTCACATTCTCTCCACCCTCTATGACCTTTCATTATGTCCTCGCTGAAGGTGTAAAAATAACTCGCTTGATGAGATATTTTCTGCCTGGTTTGTTTGTCTGGCGTGGGAGTGAGGGTAAATGGAGATAAGATAAACCTGGAAACAGGAAAAAGAAAACCCGACCTATCTGCTTTGTTTGTGAGTGAATTGATGAGATCTTGCTAATAGCTCATTATTTTCACAGCAAGACGGGGGAAAAGGAGATTACCGTCTTGTATAGGGTAAACGTCATCCGTTTGGTATGTCGTATATTAATACTTAGAGGTAGAATGATAATAGCGATATGCAGATATAGAATAGATGGTAAGCATCAGATTTGGATAGCTGAAGACGCGGAAGATCCCTCGCCTGTGCCTTCTACGGGACGATGATTATGCTTCACTGAGCTCAGAACGTTGGGGGAGAATCTCTTAAACTCCGTGTACTCTTTTTATTGTTAACTCTGTCACTCCCGAATTAATCTCCAGGCTGTGCCAAAATATGAAAAATATGAGACATTTTTTAAAAGAAGCTGGAAGGTCGGTCCTGTATATTTAAAAAAAAAATATGGTTTGGGTTAGAAATGTGCTTCTTTTTATTCTGTTTAGAATTTGTTTAAATACTGCTCTGAGCATTAAAGGTAAGTAGAAGTATATGGTACAGTTTTACACGGCGGCAGAGGTAGCGAGGAAAAAACAAATAGATAGTGCGAGAATAAGAAGAGAATGATTAAATGAAAAACATACAACATTCAGTATTTCGGCGTGAGCCTTTATCAAGGATTGCATACACAAACACAACACTGCATATAACTAAAATAAAATGAAAAACGTAGCTTTGTGGCATCCTCTTAGAAAGAAAACACCCGGATGCCTCTTTCTAGGAGGATGCTACAAAGTTAAGCTCAGTTTTACTGCAGTCGCTATCCCCTTTGCTCTGAGCATTGATTTGCGTAGGTGTGAAGGGTCCAGTGTTGTTTTGGAGTGAAATAGTTAATGTCCATATAATTTTAAAAAAATAGTTCGCCTGTAACTAGTTTCGATTGTCTGCCGAGATGAGAAGTAATCTGATTTCTACACACAGCTGGAGTGTGAAAAACTGCGGGAGTTTGATTTGTTGTATTTTGAAATCTTTGATTATCATGAGGCCACGACCATTCGTGACCAATAGAGCATTGTTAATTAGTGGAGACCCTCCGAATGTACTCTTTTTGTGTGGATTGCGTGCAGTTGTTTAGTCGTATTGTTTATATTTTTGTGTACTGTTTGCGTCGCATCTTTTATTTAGGCCCCAGGAAGCCCCCTGTCTTCGATAATCGAAGCCAATCATGTCTCGATTATGCGTCGCCATTTCTATTCAGGTCCACAGATTTTCTGTGTGCTGTCCCAGTAAATCAGGCCCCGACGCTGTCTTCTGAGAGAGTTGCCGCCTTTAAACGCCATATTTCTCCCGGGGCGTCACTTTGCCCTGCTGGACTCTGTTTAACGTAATTATGTTACAGAATTTTCTGGCACATTCTGTTCCTGGCAGCGCGTGCTGACTCTCAGCAGTGAGAACGGACTGTTCTTGTTACGCTAAAGTGACTTATTGATATTTTCAGGGTCGTTTTAAGGTCCACATTCTCCGAGACTTTTTTCATGACCAGATTTTCATAGACTTTTTTTCTTGTTCAGATTTTCATGGATGACCAGAATTTCATAGACCATTTCTAGATTTTCTAGGCTATTTTTTTTTCTTTTTTATGATCAGATTTTCATATATTGTTTTTTTTTTTTGGACCAGACTTTCGTAGACTAATTTTTATGACCAGATTTTCTAGGCTATATTCTTATGACCAGATTTTCTAGGCTATATTCTTATGAGCAGGTTTTCATAGACCATGTTTCATGTGCAGATTTTCGTAGTTTTCTTTTTATATGATCTGTTTTTCGTAGACTGTTTCTCAGTGCCAAGATTTTTATAGGTTTGTATTTTGCTTCTGTATTAAATAATCAACATTGTTTTGTTGTTACGAGCACATAATTGTAATATTGTTTTCTAGGTCTGGATTTTTTTTTCCATATAGAATTTCACGTTGTACTTTTCATGATTTGGTTTGTTTTCCGATAAGGTATTCCTGGACTGTTTTGACGACTTTGTTCTGGTTTATTGTTCATATGTTGATTTTCCTGGTTTATTTTTCGTTTTTATTTTTATTTTCCTGGTTTATTTTTCGTTTTTATTTTTATTTTCCTGGTTTATTTTTCATGCCTAGATTTCCTGGTTTTTTTTTTTTTTAAGTGCTGGATTTCTTCAGAATTCTTTATTCATGTCCAGAGTTTTCTAGGATCCTTTTTAAGGCCATTTCCCCTCTCCTTTTGTTTTTAACAAAATGATTTTTATAGATTGCATTTCAAATTTAAATTCTTATGTCGCTGTTTTTTTCCACATTTTATTACTTGTTTCTGTATCTGTGGTGACTGATATCTTTTCTCATAGTTAAAGACACAGAACTATTTGACGACGCTTTAAGTAAATGATAGGGACACTTGGCAGCTTTCCTAAATTTGAACCCACTTGTTACAGTTATACAGATTAGCTTCATAGCCCCTCCTTTACGATAAAACTCTCGGTGTTTTTTTTTTTTTTGCTCTCAAGTCCTCGTTCTGATTTAGTGCCATAACATCGCCATACTTCCAGGAATCAGCTCATTATGTTCCGTGAAGCTCAGCTTACGCCAGCATCCAGTTTTCCAGGAATACTGTCCAGTAACGTTTTGCTTTCCTGCGGCTTCACCCACATCTTGCAAACTACTTCTTCCCTGCGTCCCCCACATTATATCCCTCATTATTTGCCTGCACCAGAGTTCATTTAATTTTTATTATTCCACAGTGATATCTCTCTCTCTCTCTGTCTCTGTCTCTCTCTCTCTCTCACTGTCACCCCCCCCCCCCCCCCCCACCTAAAAAAAACAACCCAGTGAAAAGTATATAGATTAATGGATTAATTTATTAAAACTCGTAAAATTATTTGAATTGTTTAGTAATTACTCGTTACAGAATTCGCTTTAAAAATAGATTTTTAAAAGACATGATCATATCAGATGACTCTTAATGCACTAATGTTTGTTCGGTACGTCAGAGATTACATTAAGTTGCTGTAATTCCGCGAGAGGTGGCCGAGGGTTCCTCCAGAGTTAAGATTTCAGAATAAATAAATAGCTAAAAATATCCTTGGCTACCGCCACTGACAGTTAATACTAGATTATGATGTGGTTAGTTACGCTGATTTATCACATTAAAATATCCTGAGCTACAGATGTAGTCATTTTTTATCCGCGGAATTCTTGAATCCTGAATATATTTTCAGAGCTTACGCAGGTTTAGAGCGGGCAGAGAAAGGTTGGATTAGATGCAACATGCCCACATTCTATCCTCTTCTTCTTCTTCTTCGTTCACTTCTACCATAAAAAACCGCACTGTGAACCTACTGAATTCACGCCTGTGGTCCTCGTTAGGTCCCGTGGTCCCCTGTGTGGTCCAAAAAGGACCATACGAGATCCACGAGAGGACCACAAGGGGTTCAGAGTATCACAGTGCTTTAGCCTATATTCTTGGTGGGTCTCG
This sequence comes from Achatina immaculata, assembly GCA_009760885.1. Taxonomy (NCBI): domain Eukaryota; kingdom Metazoa; phylum Mollusca; class Gastropoda; order Stylommatophora; family Achatinidae; genus Lissachatina; species Lissachatina immaculata. The sequence continues at coordinate 4,542,684 of CM019705.1, read as the reverse complement.
GAAGCGGGATTGCGTGACACTGTGGTTTTCATTGCACCAGTTTAGTCTAGGGTTGGACTTTCTCACCGGAAGACTTCGACGTGTTTAGGATATCAATGCATCCCCGCTGGGTGAGAGGCGGTAGCCCACCCAGGCCAGGGTTGGACTTTCTCACCGGAAAACCTCGACGTGTTTTGAGATACCCGTGTATCACCGCCGGGTGAGAGGTGGTTGCCCATCCAGTCCAGTGTTGGACTTTCTCACCGGAAAACCTCAGCGTGATTAGGATACGCAAACATCCCCGCCGGGTGAGAGGTGGTTGCCTATCTAGACTTCCCTGGTCCAGTGTCTCCGACTTCAGCATTTTGCGGTCGTGGCCGCTACCCTTCCTAGTTGTGACCAGGATGGAGCTTTTGTCCAGGACGACGAATCCTCGCCACTAGTGACTTCTACCCCTGGGTTGAGCCGGTTTAGGCATTATCCCAGTATGGGCGTGTTTGGGACGGGACCGACCTCTAGGGCAGAGGTAATGTGACATGCATAGCCTTCAAGATTCACCCCTGGTATGAGCCGGTTTAGGCAAAATTCACCAGTATGTGTGTTTATCAGGCGTTACCGACCTCTAGAGCGCAGGTGGCATGACAAGTCTAGCCATCAAGTTCCACCCCTGATGTGTGCCGGTTTAGGCATATTTCACCAGTATAGGTGTATTTCGGACGTGGGCGGCCTCTAGAGCAGAGGTGCCGTGGTATAGCTCTCGTAGCGATACTACTGGACATACCGGTTAAACTTCACTTTCCACCACCTTTTCCCATCGGCTCCGCACAGCAACCTTTATTTCTTTTCCGCATTTACTTCCTTAACCGGGAGGAGCTTCACTCCACGCGCGGCATTTGAAGAGTCTCGCCAGCAGTGTCTTAACCTCTGGGACAAGCCGGTTCATGCATTTCACCCGACATGACTGCACTCAGGACGTGGCCGGCCTCCAGACCAGAGGTGCCATGATTTGACTGTTTGCTTCGCTTTATCCTTTCTACCACCTTTTCCGCAGTGATGCTGCGCGGCAACCTTATTTGCAAATTTCTTCATTGGCCGGGAGGAGCACCGCTCCACGCACGGCAGCTGAAGATCTCGCCAACAGCGGCAGATGAGCTACCAAACGTGCCACTCATCTACCTTAAGTAACTGGTTTTCAGGCGCCAGATATTCGCCCTCGCCCCTTCTCCTGTCAGTTTAAACAGTTCTGCCACGGGAAGGCCAGGAGCTGGACTTGACTGCCAGAGGCTGTTTGTGGCGCGTTTGCAGTCCTTAGAACCTCACATTCTATCCAAATACGCATATTAATAAAATATTAATTAGTAAAGCTTCCATGGAAACTGGCAAGAATATTAACAAGTTATGAACGAGTTTTCCCATCCTCGTGGTATAATAGTGACCGTCCTATCTCTTTGGAGCCTGAAGAGTCAGCTAACGATACAGCGTTTTCCACACTCATTTTATTTCTGAAAGTAGCCATTGTCAGTGAATTGTTCTAGCCCAGTGTTTCCCAGGCTTGTTCAGGCTGCCGCCCCCTTTCTCCCATGCATCATCAACTCCCTTCCCCCCACACCACCCCTTATGTACTGCTCGTACAATGACCTATTCAACTAAGATATGCATTACACAAACTGTTACAAGACCAGTGTATTTAACAATGTGAAAGAGTACATTTAAAACTCACCTACTGCATTATTTTCTCAACTTGAAGCGATGGATAAGTTTTATGTAGGGACATACGTTTCTCAACATCAGGTGCTAAGAAGGAAGGTATTACACCCTCTGTCTGCTGCTTCATTTTCGGTCAAGGCTCCCTTACTGCCCCCTTTTCTTCCACTGGCCCCTGGTATTTTCCAACGCCCACAACGGGGCGTTATCGCCCACTTTTGGAAACACTGTTCTAGAGATTCCTTCTGTGTCGATATCCTTCTGTTGGAGCAGGGGTTCTCAAACGGTGTGGTCTGACATTAATGTGTCGCAGAGTCGTGGGAGGTGTGTCCCGACAATTATTTACATGAAGTTGTCTTTAAAAATTGTGAAAGAAAGAGTTGAGTGACGAATATTTCTACTCAAGTCCATGTTGGAAATAAGCTTAAGTGTGAAAAGACTGACTGCGCCTAACACTCTGTCAAGCAACAGTGAGATGTGCATTGCATTTGTGTTGCTAACTTATTCTTGTTTAATTGATAAATCTGTTCTTACTATTGTTTTAAATAGTCTTAACATTCTGTTATCACACCTTTACTGTAGTGGCTTTGTGGGTATTTTGTATATTTAGTTTTATATATACTTATACCCAAAAACTATTAGTGTATGACTTAATTTTGTATTACAGTCTTGTTGTTCTTTTTTTTTTGTGTGTGTGTGTTATGTTTTTCTTTCTTCGTGTGTCATTTTTTTCTGCTTGAAATTGCCTCCTTCTTGTCTTCTCACAGTAGGCGACATCTTAACGAAATTTCTTCACACAATCGATTTCATGACTCACGCCATATTATTTTTTTTCCCTCCACACTAACTCTGGGAAAGCACATCCGCCACACTTGGCATTCTGATTGAATATTCTAGAACAACAGGCGGGAGGCAAGTAGAGAAAGAAAGAAATGTAAATGATGAGTGGCTTGACTGCGGTTTCTTTCTCTTTTTTTTTGTGTGTGTCTCTGATGTGGTCTTTTTCATAGCGATATTTCACAGTATATTTGGAAGAAGCTCTGTACTCTATCTCTCTATTTCTCTCACACAGTTTCTCATCTCTGCCCCATTCAAACAGCGTTGGTACCTGCACATACCATCTCAGAGTGTCTTGTCTGTTGCAGGCTGTACGCTGTACAGCAGGTGTGACCACACAGCTTATTTATTGATGATTAGAGGGGGACAGGGGGAGACACGCAGTGTACGCGCCCCCTAGAGGGCGCAGTTTTTAGGGCTAAAACTATATTTCATTTCTCTTTCGGGCAGAGTGGATTTTTTTCGCATTTTTTTTTTCAGAGGGGGCCGTTTTTAAAAATCTCTTAGCATCATAGAATCACAGCTTCAGCAACATCATCATCTCAAGAGCCATGCTGATTTTTAATAACGTTGTGTGTAATTCAAGTCATTGCTTGCTTTTAGTGTTAATCAAATGGGTTGCGTTTCCATTTATATAGTTTGCCTAGGTATGTCTTTATCGTTCTGTGGCCTCGTTTTGAGGGCCTAACGTCACTGGAAGCAAGGGGCGGGGGTGTGGTTCTTAAGAAGAATGATGAGAATACCGTGGACAGCCAAGAAAACAAATGAAGATGTTCAAAGTGAGGCTGGGCAAAAGAGAAATTATGGCACAGTTCAGAACAGGACAGTCCAGATTTGTAGGACATGTTTTAAGAAGAGGCAGACTGGAACACACGGTGACAACGGGAAAACTGGAGGGACAAAGGAACAGGGGAAGACAAAGAAACAAGATACTTGATGAACTAAAAGAGTGGCATTGAGCACGATTCAACACACATCTTATAGAAAGAGCAATGGATAGAAGGTCGTGAAAATCAGTGACGACCAGCGCCAGTTTGGCATGGACCAGAGGAAGGGGGGGGGGAGAGAGAAAGAGAGAGAGAGAGATAGATCCTCGTTTTCCAGTGAATGGCACGTAGAGCTACAGCTGCCGTCTCATTGATATGACAGAATAATTTTTTTTTTGTCTTTTCTTTACGATTTGAAATATGTTAACATTGTTTTCTACAACTTCATCTAGAACATTGTGTGTGTTTCTGCCTGTTCAGAGTATACGTTTGCTTAGATCTACAAAACCAAAGCTCTGATGGCTCTTAATGTTGCAGCATCTGTTTATTTATTATCCGCGCGTGGAACTGAAGCGCGGGAGCAGGTATGGGTGTGCTAGAGCGATGACGCTGTTAACTGTTGACTGCGAACCAAAGCTGGTGAAGACCATATGCTCACTCTTTGTAGTGCTGCTAGTATCAGGGATATATGTTTATATTTATTTATTTATACTCTTGGTCTTCCAGCAAGCCATCTTTAATCACACATATCTATCAGCATCGTCATCACAGCGTCAGCTGCAAAGTTCAGAGTTTCAAGGAGATAAAACTAGGAACAGTAAGTAAAACATAACGCTTGCAGCTCATATTCCTGTACACCAGATATGTCCTGTTCATACGATGGAATGTGGTAAGTGACGTCTAGACGAGATCATTCAAAGACTTTTTTCTGGAAGAGAAGTAATGGGAAACATTGGAACAAGGCAAAACATTTATGCTATATCACGGGCCGCTGTTATATGCCCGAGCATGGAGGTTGTTGTTTTTTTTTGTGCGAATAATTTCTAACACCAAGGATCGCATAAGATGGAGAAGCATGATCTGGCACGGCACACAATAATAATAATAATAATGTCTTGTCTTGTCCTTCCTCACTTACTGCTAGGTGTAGAGGTGAAGTGCAGGTGTCTCCCAATGGCTCGCCTGTTGGCTTCATACATTGAGATGTTCAAGGACTCTGCTATACCATCGGTCCATCGTTTACACGGGCGGCCCCTTCCTCTGCCTTTATGTGATCTGTAAAACATTGCTGTCTGTGGTACACGTTCTGCTGGTAGTCGTAATACATGACCGAACCATTTTATTTGCTGTTTTTGTTTTCAGAACGTGTTCGACTCCTACTTTGTTTCTAGTGACATCATTTCTGATTCTGTCCATTCTTGATATTCCAAGAATTCTTCTCAAGAATCTCATTTCAGTTGTAATTTCCCTTTTGCCTTTTGCTGTCAGCGTCCTTCCTGGCAATGGTAGCACAAAGTTGGTATGAAGATTGTTTTATAGATAGTTCTTTTGGTGTCCAGTGAGACATGTTTGTTGTTTAGTATAGGAGCCTTTTGCCCGATAAGTTGGTTCGCTTTGTTACATAGTACAATATATAACAATATTTATATATAATATATATATATAACAGTATATATAACAATAATAAGAATAATTTCTAACACGTTTAATTCACTAAACCAGTAATGTTATGTAAAACACAGTCCAAGGGTTTTAATTTTTTTACTATAAAAAACTGCTATTATTCCTTCATCTTATGTAGTGGTTTCCTGTCATTCATTCGTTCATTTGCATGTCCCTTGCTGAACTTTGCCTCCCTAACAGCTCTCCTTTAGGCCTCTCGGTTGTGAGCAAGATGGCCTGCCGCTGCTGCATAACTCATCATTTTCTTCTTTAAAAAAAATCTGAGGTTATTACATTTTGTTTTATTGGTTTTCATCTCAGAAAGTGTGAATGACTATGTGTGTGTCCGTCCGCCCCCCCTTGGTTTTTCTCTTGTCGGAAACTTTTTTTTTTTCCACCAACCTATTTTCTGTAGTTCATTTGGCGTAGGAGCTTTGTGGATATTTCTTTATAAGACAGGCTCTCCCGTGTTTTCATACACGCAAAGCCAGCTCCCAGGAAAGTTTACGAAAAAAAAAATAATGTTAATTTTAATTCCTGGAAGCTGTGCTTAAGAATGTCATGAATCACCAGTGGATTTGAGAGCTCCCAATGCCGTCCTCAACGTAAAATTTGTAGGGCGGGTACGGCGAACTGTCCTGCGGAAATTGATGGAAAGATGAACTAGGCAGACCAGCACGAGGGGAGGCCACGCAATTGCGATGCACGAACTGTCCGTTTCAGTACACACTGCTGGGAGTGAATTCCCCTTCGGGTATAAACTAACGCGCTCCAGGGAAACCACTGTGTATTTTCATTGTTCGTGAGCATTTTTTTTTCTTCTTTAACTTGTCCGAGGGAATGAAAGAGGCAGGGGTTGAGAGAGTGGAAAAAAATGAGGGCAGGGGAGCTGTCACCCACCAGTCAATAATTCTGTTGCCTGAATTTCCTCTACTGCGGCTTCATTAATGTTTGTGTGCGTTCATCTCCGCCTCCAGCGCGCTTCTCTTTTCAAAAAAAAAAAAAACTTATGAAAATTTAGAGCCTTTGACGTTCTCACTTGGCATGCCGAGTTTATTATTAGATTGTTACAGATTTGTACCATATTGAACGATATCACGCTTAATACGTTAGTACATTAGTTGGCTGTCTGATGATGTACTCTCATAAATGTGAGCTGAATTCTTTGCAGTTGCCCCCGCGGTGAAGATGTTAGGGCGCAGATCAGACGGGGTCGAAAAGTGACCGCACTTACTGGGGAGCTGTAGGCCAGGGTGATGTAACATAAGTGTGGAGCTCGTCCAGCAGTAATCATGGTCTACGTCTTATATCCTTCCCCTGCCGTCGTGCGTCACACAGGGCAGGCAGTGCGTCTCAGTTTCTCAGTCATATCAAGGAATTTCATGTCAGTCATCTTAGAGTCTTGTTCTCTTTAGGGTCTCTCCAAGTCCTGTTTTTCTTCTCTTTTTTTTCCCCCCTGATGTTTCCCATCTGATGGTTTGCTTTGTGATTCTCTGATTGTTATTTCTCATCACGTGGCCCAGCTTCTGTTCTTGATCACAGCTGAGACTGCCGCATGCTCATTTCTTTCATCTCTGCTTTATTCTTGAATTCGTCCCATTATATACGGAGTATTTTCTGAGACATTTATTTTCAGTTGCGTCCAGTTTGCTATCAGTTTCTTGGGTTGTTTTCCAGCTTTCACATGCGTACGTAAGAATGGGTATTACATTTGTGTTTAATATCCTGAGCTTTGTTCTTTGTGCTTATAAGTTTTGTTTCCGTATGTTTCAAGATTCTTAAAAGCCTGTGCTGCCTTTGCTGTTCCTGTTCTGACTTGTTCTCTCTCTCTCTCTCTGAAAATAAAGTATCTTCATTCGTTTCTCTCTCTCTCTCTCTGAAAATAAAGTATGTACATTCGTTCTCTCTCTGTCTCTCTGAAAATAAAGTATGTTCATTCGTTCTCTCTCTCTCTCTGAAAATAAAGTTTCTTCATTCGTTCTCTCTCTCTGAAAATAAAGTATGTTTATTCGTTCTCTCTCTCTCTGAAAATAAAGTATGTTCATTCGTTCTCTCTCTCTGAAAATAAAGTATGTTCATTCGTTCTCTCTCTCTCTCTCCCTGAAAATAAAGTATGGTCATTCGTTCTCTCTCCTCTCTCTCTCTCTCTCTCTCTTTGAAAATAAAGTATGTTCATTCGTTCTCTCTCTCTGAAAATAAAGTATGTTCATTCGTTGTCTCTCTTTCCAAGAATACAGGCTAAAGCACTGTGATACTCTGAACCCCTTGTGGTCCTTCGTGGAACTCATGTGGTCTATTTTGGACCACACAGGGGACCACCGGACCTAACGAGGACCACATGTGTGAATTCAGTAGGTTCACAGTGCGGTTTTTGGTGGTAGAAGTGAACGAAGAAGAAGAAGAAGAAGAAGTTGTCTCTCTCTCTGAAAATATAGTATTTTCATTCGTTCTCTCTCTCTCTCTGTGAAAATAAAGTATGTTCATTCGTTCTCTCTCGCTCTCTCTGAAAATAAAGTATTTTCATTCGTTCTCTCTCTCTCTGTGAAAATAAAGTATGTTCATTCGTTCTCTCGCTCTCTCTGAAAATAAAGTATGTTCATTCGTTCTCTCTCTCTCTCTCTGAAAATAAAGTATGTTCATTCGTTCTCTCTCTCTCTCTGAAAATAAAATATGTTCGTTTGTTCTCTCTCTCTGAAAATAAAGTATGTTCATTCGTTCTCTCTCTCTCTGTCTCTCTCTCTGAAAAAAAAGTATCTTCATTCGTTCTCTCTCTCACTCTCCCTCTGAAAATAAAGTATGTTCATTCGTTCTCTCTCTGTCTCTCTCTCTCTTTCTGAAAATAAAGTATGTTCATTCGTTCTCTCTCTCTCTCTCTCTGAAAATAAAGTATGTTCATTCGTTCTCTCTCTCTCACACACACACGCACACACGGCTTGGCTGAGAGTCTGGTATGTGCATTAGAAAAGATGATCAGGATATCAAGTATTATAACTACAGACGATCCTTTCATTCTGAAAATTGTTTAAGAGCTGTTTCTCCCAGTATTACGTTCAGTGCCTACAATATATAAAGTTTACTTATTGTTCGTCGCTGTCTTCCTCGTATTCCTGAAGCACACTCAGAGATTGATGGAAGACCAGCTTACTCGTACAGAGGAAGATAATTGCTTCTTAGAGAAATAAATAAATATTTAGAATAATTGGGCTGTTTAAAGTCTGGTACTGTCAGCGCCAGACTGAACGGCTGACCTTAATGGCGAGTGAAGCACCCTAATTCTTGATTTTATGCGCTCTCTGTTTATTTGTCTGCATCCTCAAAAGATCTAAAACGAAAGGAGTTTCGGAAGATGGAAGACGGAGGGAAAGAGAGAGAGAAAGATAGGAGACTCAGCTCCTGTTGAACACCAGCGCCACCAAGACTGTCGAGTTCAAGGGGAGCTATTCTTGTCATTGTTGCTGGGTTTAATCTGTTATCTGTCCTTCCCAGTTTTTTTTTTCTTTCTTTCTTTGTCTCTTACTGCCATTTCCTATTTCATTACATTGGTCTGATGGAGAGAACTGTACGTGCAGTGAATAAGGGGACTTAGTCATGCTTGGAATATCTGGATGTTTATGTCGGGCCCAGAGATCCCCAAGACGTGATTATTGCTTGCGTGTCTGCCAGAGCCTGCACAACTTCAGGGAAGCAATAATGGCCCCAACTTTCTTGTCAAGATATTTCTGACTGTCAGTCATACAGCCAATTTACTTCGCTAGCTTTTTTTTAGTCAGAGGAATCCAATACGGATTTTTTTTTTTACTTTTCGTTCAGTCTAATGAAAGTTGGTGGAAACTACTCCACCAGCAATCCAGTCAGCAGATTAATGTCTTAAAAATTCGTTCCGAAGAAAAGAACTCTATCCTTAGCAGTCTATCCTTGCCTCAGTCTTCTTCTTCTTCTTTAAAATTACATTCTTTTTTTATTATTATTACATTTCTTAAATTCTTTTTTTAAATTAAATTTCTTAAATTTTTTCTTTTTCTTTTAAAATTATATTTTAATTCATTAAAAAATAACTTCGTAGTCAGGTTTTTGGGGTGGGGGGCGGTGGGAACCATGGAAACTTCATGGATGTGAGCAACAGAACTAATCACTTGACCTTGCCAGTAAAGTAGCAGTAATCTTGGTAGTTACAGTTTGATCAAAACGTATTTTTTTAAAAGAGAATTCGCAGAACAAACACCAGTTACAACAATGATGACAGGCGTCGTTGGATGTGGTCATAGGAGGTCAGTAGTTGCAGGAGTCTCACACCCCTTCCCCCCCCCCCCCCCACTGCACGTGATGAATGAGTGAAAGCTTGAATAGTTTCTGGGTGTAAGTTTACCAGACCAGAAATGGCCACAGGGCTCGGGTCTAAGGGAAAAGCGATGGGACTGCTGGGAGGACCTAGAAAAGACTCAGCGGACTTCATCCTGGCCACCGGGCTTCTGATATAGCACGACCAAGAACTTGAACGCTGAAGAAGAAGAAGAAGAAGAAGGAGGAGGAGGAGGAGGAGGAGGAGGAGTATATATATATATATGTAAAATTGGTGCCACAGTGGTTAATGCACTCGCCTGCCGATCAGAAGCTCTGTGGTTCGATTTTGCACCAGGGCGGAATTTTTCCAATCGCCTAGCACCGGAGTGGAGTCGAGATATCCTTTAAAAAATTGGTTGGTTCCTGGGCATTCCCAAGGAAAACAAAGAAGGCGAAGACAGGTGCTGGCATCTCTGCCTGAAATGCTGTAGTGGCCTAGAAAGGCTGCTTCATATCCCTACGCCATATCTTGCATCCTTCCTCACAAAGGGATTTTATGCCTGTTGATTTGACCTTTCTTAACAGTATCCTCTTTAGAGTTTCACGTGGTCTGCCTCTTTTTTCTTCGGCCTGTTGTGTTCCACTTGATAGCTTGTTTTGGGATTCTCTGATCGTTTCTTCTCATCACGTGATCAACATATGTCCGTCTCCTTTTCCTGATCACCCATGAGACTGGTTGTTGTTCAGTCATCTGTCTTATCTCTGCATTGTTCTTGAATTCGTCCCACTTGATGCCGAGTATTTTCCTTAGGCATTTGTTTTCAAAAGAGTCTAATTTCTTGTCTATTTCTTCATTTGTTTTCCAGCTTTCACATGCATAAATGAGGGTGGATATTACATTTGAATTGAATAATCTTAACTTAGTTTTTGTGCTTATAACTTTTGAATTCCATATGTTCTCAAGATTCTTGAAGATCGATGCTGCCTTTGCAATTCTAATTCTAACTTTCTTTCTGGTGTCACCATCCTGGTCTATGTAGCTGCCAAGGTATGCAAATTGATTGACTTCTTCAACAGCTATCCATTCTACGTGTATTTTTCCCTTTTGATTAATGGGAATTTTCATTATTTTTGTTTTGTCCTTGTTAATTTCAAGTCCTATTTTGGTAGCCAGTGAAGACAGTATATCTGTTTTTTCTTGCATGGAATTCACATTGTTACTGATAAGAGTTATGCCATCACCAAAATCAAGATCTTCTAGTTAGGTCCCATGTACCCAATCAATACCTGTGTTACCTGTGCAGCATTTTTTTCATTATGAAGTCTATTGTAATTCCAAAAAGTAAAGGAGACAGTGTACATCCTTGTTTCACGTCTGTTTCAATCTGGAACCATTCGCTCATTCCTTCTTCTGTTTCGACTGCACAGATATATCCAGTGTAGAGGTCCTTAATGATGTTGACAGTTTTAGATGGTATTCCATATAGACTTAAAATTCTCCACAGTGAATCTCTTTGTATGCTGTCAAATGCCTTTTTAAAGTCTGTGAAGTTCAATATTAATGATTTCTGCTTTTAAATATATTCTACGCCATAGAGATATTCAAGTGCCACGCCGCGTGGCGTAGGCGATCATTTCTCTCCATAATTCCCTGTCTTTAGACTTGATTATGAGATCCGCCGGTGACTTTCTTCCTAGCCACACTGACAGCCCATCCAGTAACTTCTCTCTCTGTCTTCCTCTGTCTCTTCTTCCTTCAATTTTTCCAGTTGCCACAATGTTTTCCAATTTTCCTATTCTCAGGAAATGTCCTATAAATCTCACTTGTCTGCTTCTGATCATTACTGTAATTTGCCTTTTAACTCCAGCCTCTCTTAAGACTTCTTCATTGGTTTTCTTGGCTGTCCATGGTACCTTCAACATCCTTCTTATAAACCACATCTCCTTGCCCTCCATTTCTCGCTGTATTCTCTTATTCATAGACCATGCTTCACATCCATAAAACAAAATTGGCTCGATGTAACATTTAAGTACTCAGAATCTTGTTTCCGTTGATACGGATCTATCATTCCAGACAATGAGACAGTAGAGATATATACAACTAAATATATAAATATACACAAATTCATTATCCCCCCTTTCACTCCAACATGATGTTGTACCTCATCATCTTTACCGCATCAGCCTGCAAAAGAATACTAGCTCGCATTTCCTGGGAGACTGAAGAAGAAGATAGTAAGTCATTTCCACTAACATCTTCCGTATATACATTATTGTTCGTTTGAATGATAAAAAAAAACCATGTCTTTCCACAGCTACCCACGAGGCGGACTTAGATCAAACGAGATGTCATCTGGAAATGAAAGTATGCATTTTGTGTGTGTGTGTCTTTTTAAATCTTTATATCATACTGTAACTCATTTTCTTTTATCTGTGCATTATTTGATCTCATCTCACATTTCTTTCTCAGAGTTTGCCTTTCTTGGAATGCCCACTCTTATTTCTACGAGCAGTGACTTGAATGGAGATAAATCAGATCAAAGATTCAAGCGACTTAGATAAATCAGATCAGATATTCATGTGTGAGAAATAAAGCAGATTGGGCATTCATGTGACAGAAATACATCTGATCAGAGATTCATGTGACAGAAGTAAATCATGTATTCATCCGGCATAAATAGACCAGAGATTCATGTGGCATAAATAAGTCAGAGATTTGTGTGACATAAATAAATCAGATATTCATGTGACAGAAAAATATCAGAGATTCACGTGGCATAAATAGATCAGAGATGTGTGTGACAAAAATAAATCAGATATACATGTGACAGATATATAACAGAGATTCATGTGGCATAAATAAATCAGAGATTTGTGTGACATAAATCAGATATTCATGTGACAGAAATATATCAGAAACTCATGTGACAGAAGTAGATTGGAGATCTATGTGACATAAATAAATCATATAATATATTCATGTGACAGAAATTTTTCAGATTCTGATGTGACAGAAATAAACCAGAGATTCTTGTGACATAAATAAATCATATAATATATTCATGTGACAGAAATTTTTCAGATCAGATATTTGTGTGACAGAAATAAACCAGAGATTCTTGTGACATAAATAAATAATATGTTGATGTGACAGAAATTATTAGGATCTGATATTTGTGTGACAGAAATAAACTAGAGATCATGTGACATAAATAAATCATATGTCATGTGACAGAAATTTTTCAAATCAGATATCTATGTGACAGAAATAAACCAGAGATCCATGTGACATAAATAAATCTGATCAGAGACTCTTATGACAGAAATAAAATCAGATCAGATTTGTGTGACAGATAAATCATATCAGAGATTTTTATGACAAATAAATTAGATCAGAGAGTCATGTGAAAAATTCACAAAAAAATGAATTCAGAATTTTTTCTTAAAGTAAGTATCCATTAAAGTATTTCATTGTTCTTTATATATATATATATATATATATGATAATTTTATTTATTTAGAATAATTGTATGATCAGTGTAAACTAAATCTGTATGCATCTTGGCAGTGTGTATGCATAGTTACATTACATTAGTACACAGTTTTATTTATTTCTGAGCTGAGCTGACTCAGTGTCAGAGATGAGGTATTCTCATCAGGATCACGGAATCAAAGCTGGCCGTTAACATTAACATGATCCTTTGAGTAACAGATTCTGGTTTAACTGTGGTCTGACCTTTGGGATTAGGGACCGAGATTGGTATGTTCCTGATGGTAGTAGAATTTTTCATGAGAAAGCCTGCTTCTTTGATCCCATCCAGGAAGTAGCAGAACTGATCTGATGCTTTTGTTCCAGTATCTTCATTACCTGTCAGCGTTGTGGAACATCAGGTTCACATTGAAGATCATGCAGAAATGGAAGTAACACAAAACTTGAATGATGTTAGCAAATAGATATAGAAACATTAGTAGGGAATAACTTGGAGGTTTCAGACAAAACTGCTAACCAGTAAGCTTATCTTATATCTTATATCCTTCCCGTGCCGTTAGACGTCACATAGGGCTCGCAAAGTAGTTCGCCAATTTTTCCTGTCTTCGGCGAGTCTTTCAACCTCAACAAAGGATTTTATGCCTGTTAACTTGGCCTCTCTTAATAATGTCCTCTTCAGAGTTTCACGCGGTCTGCCCCTTTTTCTTCGGCCTGTTGTGTTCCACTTGATAGCTTGTTTTGGGATTCTCTGATCATTTCTTCTCATCAAGTGACCAACATATGTCCATCTCCTTTTCCTGATCACCCGTGAGACTGGTTGTTGTTCAGTCATCTGTCTTATCTCTGCATTGTTCTTGAATTCATTCCACTTGATGCCGAGTATTTTCCTTAGGCATTTGTTTTCAAAAGAGTCTAATTTCTTTTCTATTTCTTTAGTTGTTTTCCAGCTTTCGCATGCATAAATGAGGGTGGATATTACATTTGAATTGAATAGTCTTAACTTGGTTTTTGTGCTTATAACTTTTGAATTCCATATGTTCTCAAGATTCTTGAAGATTGATGCTGCTTTTGCAATTCTGATCCTAACTTCCTTTCTAGTGTCACCATCCTGGTCTATGTAGCTGCCAAGGTATGCAAATTGATTGACTTCTTCAATATCTGTCCCTTCTATGTGTATTTTTCCATTTTGATTGATGGGAATTTTCATTATTTTTGTTTTGTCCTTGTTAATTTCAAGTCCTATTTTGCTAGCCAGTGAAGATAGGCTATCTGTTTTTTCTTGCATGGAATTCACATTATTACTGATAAGAGTTATGTCATCAGCAAAATCAAGATCTTCTAGTTGGGTCCCATGTACCCAGTCAATACCTGTGTTACCTGTGCAGCATTTTTTCATTATGAAGTCTATTGTAATCCCAAAAAGTAAAGGAGACAGTATACATCCTTGTTTCACGCCTGTTTCAATCTGGAACCATTCACTCATCCCTTCTTCTGTCTTGACTGCACAACCATATCCATTGTATAAGTCCTTAATGATGTTGACAATTTTAGATGGTATTCCATATAGACATAAAATTCTCCATAATGAATCTCTGTGTATGCTATCAAATGCCTTCTTAAAATCTATGAAATTCAGTATTAATGGTTTCTGCTTTTCAATATGTTCTTCAAGTATTATTCTGAGAGTAAAGATTATGGATAACAAATAAATGGGTTTTTAAAAAAAAGTCTTGTAATATATCATTGAAGAGAGAGCACAGAGAAGTGAGAAAGGACCACAGGATCCACGATTAAGACCCAGTCTTGTCAAGAGACTAAGTGTAGCTTTCTTTGTCTGTTCAGTGTCATTTTATAGCATGGCACAAATATTAGAGACCTACCTGCTGAAAACTTACAGAAAAACATACTCATAAATTCAGCAAAAAAAGATGCTGGCAATGAGTATGCCTCAAAAAAGACTTCAACATCATTGCTTAAACAAACAGTCAGTGGACACCTGAAAGAGGAAGATACACATACAGATAACAGAGTGATGAAGAGTTATAGAAGCCAAGATAGACAGCATACAGTATAGCATAAACAGACCGGCTGCTGACCAAGAAAAATTGAGAGAATTTGTTACTGCTGTGCAAGACACTTTAAGGTGTCTTAGACATCTGTTGTTTGATTCTGATCTGCTCTAGAGCATGAACAGGCGGATATAGACAATAATACTAAGTATGGTTAAAGAAATCAAGGAAGACCAAAAACTACTTGGAGAAAGGAAATCCTGACAGTGCTCGGAGACAAGGGATACACATGGAAGGAGGTAGAGATAAATCCAAGAACGGGGATGACTGGAGAGCCTTTATCCGTGGCCTATGCTCCCAGGGGAGTGAAAAATAATGATGATGATGATGATGAATGAACATTTTCTGCATTGCCTAAGAAAGTAATTGGGAAAAACAACCACTCCTATGTTGCACTAATCCTTTCTCATCTGTTGATGAAAAATGAACTTCATACATTAGGAAATTGAACAGTGTTGCAGGCTATGATGGAAGATAAGTGGGAATGCATCTTTCTGTCTATTGTCAAAGGCTTCTCCCTGGTGAAGTTTGTCAGTTTACTCACATGGCCTTGACTCACCTTAAGTAATCAACAAAGCAGTCAGCCTCAAAGGCTCCCTGTATTTATCAAGTTATATTTACACAGTTTTATTTTGTTCTTAAGCACTTAATGAAGCAGATAGTATGAAGAATGCATGTCAGCATAGCTCTGAATGGATATTAATATAATTTATACAGAGTAACATTGTACTAAATTAACTTTTATTCAGTAATGTGCAATAGAACATTCTGTGATTCTAAAAAGCCTACAACAAGACTTGGAACATAGATCAGCAAGAGACACAAATATTAAATACAATCTGTAATGTATTAATCCCTTATACTAATAAGCTATATTTCATAATTTTTATTATGGCTTTTTCCTGTCAGTAGCGATGTATTTATATTTTTATTATAAAAGGGAGTTGTATTTCCCATGCTCACATGATACTGCATGCATATGTTACTCTTTCCTCCATTTCACTACCTGCCTGTTCCTGCTGCCATTTCTGCCCTCCATGCCCTCTGTGTGCCTGTTGTTGATGCCCACTGATGATAATATCATCACTGCTTCCTCCTTGAACTCTGAATGATAGGGATATCCGACTATGCAGAGATCGTGGAAGAGGAGGATGATTATAGCACTGCTGATGGTAAGATACCTTGCAAATTTCACAAAGGACTTCTTATTTGCAAATTTAAACAAGAGAAGCTAAAACAATTTAAAAGCACTGTTACACACTATCATTTACTGCTGATTTCAGCAAAATCATTGCCATATTTTTATTGGTTAATGTATAATTCAATTTACCCAAAGTGTATATTGAAATTAAGAGTGCTTTCTTTTAAAATTGGTGGCCTGGTTAGCTGAGTGGTTAGGCACTGGTAACGGGTTCAGTCCCAGCAGTGGGATTTTTCTGGTACACACCAAAAAGGCCCCGGGTTCGACCTAGCCTCTAAAAATGGGTACCAGAGAAATCTAGGAAGGTAGAGCTGAAATGCATATGAAACCACTGACAACAATTATTGAGGAAAGACGCTGGCGATGGTTGGGACATGTGCTCCGAATGACTGACAACTCACTACCATAAATAGCATTAAGGTGGACACCACAGGGGAACAGAAGTAAGGGTAGACCAAAAGAGACATGGAGAAGAACAACAGAAAGGATGTTGAGCAATAGAGGGCTCACCTGGGCAAGAGCAGAAAAAAAAGCAAAGGACAGGCATTTGTGGAAAACCCTTGCGGAAGCCCCATGTGCCCTGGGCACCTAAGGTTCAGAGAGAGAGAGCGAGCTGCCAGGCATGATACTGACCACATCACACTTTCATGTGCTGGAGGTAATAAAAAATATGGGCCTAACACTGTATTCCCCAATATGCCTTAATGGCATGAAAATGGGAAACTTGCTTTTACCTTTTTTTCTTTTAAAATTAGAAAGTCATGTAGTTCTTATGAAAGAAGTAAAATGTCCCAGGAAAGTAGGTGACAATGCCAGCTGGCCCTAGTTGATCTTTCACTGATGCTTTTGCCAGCTGGCAACATCTTGGTTCTGCATATTTCAGTCCAGATTTTTTTTTTAATGGCCAGGATTGATAAACAACACACGCACATTTTTTTCCCTTGCTTATTGGAAAATCTAAAATGACTTTTGAAATACAAGTATTTTCCGTGAAAGGCATATCACCAGTATAACTGATCTGGCTAATACTAATACAGTAATTATTAGAACCATAATTATTTTGTCATTTATAAAAAAAATATGTTTATTTAGCTCTATGTTAATTTATGACACAGTTCAGGTATTAGCAGATAAAATACTCCTGCTTTTGAAAAAAAAAACATCTTGTTTCCATAAAGCATAGCAGTATTGCAATAAAGATAAGCTTTAGAAACAAAGTTTTAAAAACAAAGCTAACATGTTTCTCTTAGCATTGGCACATGTTAGAAATAAATAACATATACCCCATGATAATAAGTCATAGAAACAAAGCTAACATGTTTCTCTTAGCATTGGCACATGTTAGAAATAAATAACATATACCCCATGATAATAAGTCATAGCAACAAAGCTAACATGTTTCTCTTAGCATTGGCACATGTTAGAAATAAATAACATATCTTCTTATATCTTATATCCTTCCCGTGCCGTTAAACATCACATAGGGCTCACATAGTAGTTCGCCAATTTTTCCTGTCTTCAGCAAGTCTTTCAACCTCATCAAGGGATTTTATGCCTGTTAATTTGGCCTCTCTTAACAATGTCCTCTTCAGAGTTTCACATGGTCTGCCTCTTTTTCTTTGGCCTGTTGTGTTCCACTTGATAACTTGTTTTGGGATTCTCTGATCATTTCTTCTCATCAAGTGACCAACATATGACCATCTCCTTCTCCTGATCACCCATGAGACTGGTTGTTGTTCAGTCATCTGTCTTATCTCTGCATTGTTCTTGAATTCGTTCCACTTTATGCCGACGAGTATTTTCCTTAGGCATTTGTTTTCAAAAGAGTCTAATTTCTTGTCTATTTATTTAGTTGTTTTCCAGCCTTCGCATGCATAAATGAGGGTGGATATTACATTTGAATTGAATAGTCTTAACTTGGTTTTTGTGCTTATAACTTTTGAATTCCATATGTTCTCAAGATTCTTGAAGATCAATTCTGCTTTTGCAATTCTGATTCTAACTTCCTTTCTGGTGTCACCATCCTGGTCTATGTAGCTGCCAAGGTATGCAGATTGATTGACTTCTTCAATATCTGCCCCTTCTATGTGTATTTTTCCATTTTTATTAATGGGAATTTTCATTATTTTTGTTTTGTCCTTGTTAATTTCAAGTCCTATTTTGGTAGCCATGGAATTCGAATTGTTACTGATAAGAATTATGTCATCACCAAAATCAAGGTCTTCTAGTTGGGTCCCATGTTCCCAGTCAATACTTGTGTTACCTGTCCAGCATTTTTTCATTATAAAGTCTATTGTAATTCCAAAAAGTAAAGGAGACAGTATACATCCTTGTTTCACACCTGTTTCAACCTGGAACCATTCGCTCATCCCTTCATCTGTCTTGACTGCACAAACATATCCATTGTAGAAGTCTTTAATGATGTTGACAATTTTAGATGGTATTCCATATAGACTTAAAATTCTCCGTAATGAATCTCTGTGTATGCTATCAAATGCCTTTTCAGAGTCTATGAAGTTCAGTATTAATGGTTTCTGATTTTCAGTATGTTCTTCAAGTGTTATTCTTAGAGTAAAGATCTGGTTGAGACAGCTTTTCCCTTTTCAAAATCCTGCTTGTTCTTCTCTCATTGCAGTATCCACTATATCTTTAAGTCTATTCAAAATGACCTTGCAAAATAGTTTTGACACAACTGATATTAATGTTTCTCTTAGCATTGGCACATGTTAGAAATAAATAACATATAGCCAGTGATGATAAGTCATAGCAACAAAGCTAACATGTTTCTCTTAGCATTGGCACATGTTAGAAATAAATAACATACCCCATGATAATAAGTCATAGCAACAAAGCTAACATGTTTCTCTTAGCATTGGCACATGTTAGAAATAAATAACATACCCCATGATAATAAGTCATAGCAACAAAGCTAACATGTTTCTCTTAGCATTGGCACATGTTAGAAATAAATAACATATACCCCATGATAATAAGTCATAGCAACAAAAAAAAAACATTCTTCAGGGCATCAGGAAGTCCTTGCAACAAAAGTAAACTAAAAATTCCTAGTCTGTTTTGACAGATCTTGGACAGACATTTCCTGATATGTGTTTTCCTAACCAGACTAGTAATTCTGTGAATTTTCCATAGGAAAACATAAAGGGCGAGGTGTTCGCAAGAAGAGTAAGTGTCATCTGCAGTCAAGTTTTTGTTTTTTTAAACAAAGAAAATAACTTGCTGAAGGAACTAACACTGTACATTTTTTTTTTGTGGCCTTGAAGTTTCAGTATTTTATTAAATAATTAACAGGTGCACAGATCTTTTTTTTTGTTTTTCTGAATCTTGATCTTGTTCTACTGGTTATCTAAGGCATGATAGAGTTAGTGGTTTTCTTTTTCCAGCATGTGCAGATATAACAAAGACACTGAACTCTGTTGCATATGATAACCAAGTGTAGACTGGAATGTACCAGAAGTTATACTGACAGTATTGTATAGGATTTGCCATTTACAACATCCAAAAACAAAAAAAAAAAATCTTCAACTTTGCATGCCTCACATAGCAGGAGTGTTTGCTTGACAACCAAGGCATGTGATCACTGGAGTTTTGTTAGTAGATCTGACATCTCTCAAGTCTGGCCTGAAATTACTTGCAAGATTTTTTTTATTTTTAGGTTTGTTACATCATCATCATCAGGTGCCGTGCCGACTGGCGTTGGCTATTATGCTTCTCCAGAGTACACGATCCTTCATGCAGGCCATCAGTTCAGTTGGTGATCTCCTCTCACACCATCCTGTCAGACTGTCCAGTATCATTTCTCTTGGTCTTCCTCTTGATCTTCTTCCTTCTATTTTTCCTGTTGTTATAATATTTTCAATGCCCCCTCTTCTCATTGCATGTCCTATGAAAGTACATTGTCTCTCTCTTATCTTTCTGACAAGGTTTTTTGTCTCTCCAGCTCTTCTCATACATTCTTCATTAGTTATTTTTGCTGTCCAGGGGATTCGCAACATTCTTCTAATAAACCACATTTCTGCTGCTTCCAATGATTTTTGTGCAGACTTGCCTATTGTCCATGATTCACTTGCATATAACAAGATAGGTTCAATATAGCATTTTAGGACTCGTTTTCTAACATTCATTGATAAGGATGTGTTAACTAATATGTTTCTCATTCTCTGAAATGCAGTTACATCACCCATAACAAAAAAACATTCTTTACCTCAGGTAGTCAGTTAATTTTTTTTTAAAATTCGTGTAATTTGGTTCTGGCAAGACATTATCGGCAGTTTTGTAAATATGTCTGGATACCCAGCTTCCTGCTGATGCTGCTGCTGCCGGAGAATTTACATAGAATAACTTTTGCAGGGCTGAAAAAAATATTGAAGAAAAAAAACATATGTTCAGCTTTGTAACAAGTGCATTCTGTTATAATAAATGGTATGACAACAATTGTATACATTTCATTATATAATCAGATTGTAACTTTTTTATTAGCACATTCTTGACAAAAGATAAAAAAAATTCTGTCTTTTGGCAGATGATAGTTGTTGACAAAGAAACAAAATGATTTGCTGTTTTATATTCAGATTGTTTGATGCTAATATTGGGAGTTCATTTCTTATGCATTATATTATAATTATGAAGTTAATATTTTAGAAAAATTCTTTTTGTTCCCCACTTAAAAAGTGAATTAAAAGAAGATAAATAAAATGGCAGTCAACCGAGTGTTAAGGTGAAAATATGAAATTTTTTTTTTTTTGGTCGCAGGTGTACAAAATTGTATGCCAACTAGGTATAAAAAAGGCACATAAAAAATTAGGTGGAACATAATCAAGCATGGGAGTTTATAAAAATATATCGTGACAGATTTATATATTGTTCTGTCTTTAAATGCCTTTAAATAGGTATTTAGAGAAGAAAGAGCTTTAGATTTCATCAGATTTGTGACTAATATAAAAAAAAAATATATATATATATATACACATGGTTGGAAAACAAACCTTCTTTGGCTACATTCTCTAAAAAATAAAAAGGTGTCAGTTGATTACAGATTGCAAAAAGATGTACAGTACATTTATCATAATGTAGAGTTTTATTCACATTGAGAACTCGGAACTGATAAGTTAATTGTAACTTTACTGGTTCAGTTTCTTCAGCTCAGAATTTTCACATTTATTTGTCTATAAATATGCCAGAAATGTGCCAGCCGTAACATTACATGCTTGTGCCATTTTTAATATGCAGAGCAACATCTATTTTACATTTTTTTTTTTTTACCACTAATGTTATTTCTCACAGCTTTAATATATTGACCACATACATGCAAATGCATTGTAATCAGTATGCACGTATAATTCTGCTACTTTTGAAAAGTTTACGGAATCAATAAACATTATGCCAGAGCTGCTGTGGTTGATACTATTATTGCACTTGAAAAAGAAAAGAAAGAGACATAATTTTGCTTGTTTCCTTTAAGATGGTTAAGCATAAATGACAAAACTCTTCACCTGACATTTTGATGACCTTTGTGACCAGCCTGTTTTCACACTGTCAGCCACATAGATGATCTTGTAAAAAAATTTACAAATAGAAAAACTTTGTCTTTTGTTACGTTGTTTCAAAACATTAAACTATGGTGTAAATTAAATGTAGGCATTGCATCAGAAAAATGGCAGATTTTGTTTATTATTAAGTTGTTTTTTTTTGTTAATATCAAATTTGTTTTTTTTGTTGTGATTTTGAGGTTTTTGATCTTGAAGTCTAAGAAGTGGTAGGCACAGCTTGTATAAGGTTCCTATGCAAAATACAGTTTTCAAAATAATATAGTGGTATTGAGAAGTCAGTGTTTATCACCTGAGACTAGCTCCAGGGAACGTATCTTCTAAATGGTCACTAATGTTTTGTGTTTTTTCATTGATTTTCTATGACTGGAAGTTTTTTGCATTGATCACATGACATGTTTAAAATAACTGACAAAGATTTTCTTTTATTTCATTCTCTCTGGAATATCAGCTGATGCTGTCATGACACTGAAACATAAGTTTTGTTCTGCATGAGGGATACATTCACTGGCTTTGCTTGAAGATCTTGAATGAAATTGCACAGTCATAGTTGTTCATGAGATGTACTGACATAGTCAATTTTTCTGTCAACTGAGATATGTCAAACACTCATGTAAACACTTGTTCTGCCTCTGTATTAAGTGTATTTCTTCTTTGACTGACAGTATGTGTATACATTTCTGATCTCTTTGACTGATAGTATGTGTATACGTTTCTGATTTCTTTGACTGATAGTATGTGTATACATTTCTGATTTCTTTGACTGATAGTATGTGTATACATTTCTGATTTCTTTGACTGCTAGTATGTATATACATTTCTGATTTCTTTGACTGATAGTATGTGTATACATTTCTGATTTCTTTGACTGATAGCATGTGTATACATTTCTGATTTCTTTGACTGCTAGTATGTATATACATTTCTGATTTCTTTGACTGATAGTATGTGTATACATTTCTGATTTATTTCTGACTGGCTTTTTTTCCACAGCCCAGGACTACGAGATTCCTCGTGATCAGATTCGATTAATAGAGATACTTGGAGAGGGCCAGTTTGGGGATGTTTACAAAGGCATGTTCTTTGACAAGGTATGAGCTTTTCTGAAATTCTTCCTGGATAGTGGCATTAGTTATATGATTGCTTTGTGATGTCCTTTTCTTATTTTGTTCTTATACCTTAAATCCAGCTCAAGAAAGTAACACAGTAATTAGTGTATAAGTATACATCTATACACGAAACATTGCAGTAATGCTGTGATACCAAAATGTATAAACTAGGAAAAAAAGTAGGAATAGCTTTATTACTTAACAGTCACAAAGGTGTGACATTTTGGCATGGGCCTTAATCATACAAAAACATACAGGACAAAGAATTAGAGAGAGGAGATAAAGTATAGATTCACATGTACATAAGTTGGAGACACTCCATATTTTTTCAAGCCATTTCTAAATTAATGTGGGACAATCTTTCAAACTAAGTGCTCTATTCATTTTATTTATTTATTTTTATTTTAACATAAGGATTCATGTGAATCTGTGCTTTGTTTCCTCTCTCTAATTCTTCATCCTGTATGTTTTTGTATGATTAAGGCTAACGCTGAAACGTCACATTTTTGTGATCATTAAATAATAAAGCTGTTCCTACTTTTTTTTCTAGCTTATACATTTCGGCTCAAGAAAGGCATGGTAGAACAGATTTTGGTGATGAAATGTAGACAACGAACGAATGAACATACTTTATTTTCAAACGGTTAAGAATTGGGCATGTAGACCTGTCTAATATTCTGCCCTTCATCATACAGCTTTCACTTAGTCACAGTCATTCAGCATTTGTTAATGAGCATAATAATCATGAAGACACAATTAAATGATTACATAAATAAATAATAAACCTATCTCTAGAGACAAGTAGAGGAAAAAGAAAAAAGTAAGTCATGTGGGAATTATTCTCTCATGAGAGAATTTAGTCAGTGTCTAGCCAAAGGACAAGTTACAAAATATCAGAATATTGCTAGTGGTTCAGAACATTGGCAATTTGGTGAAAGCAACAGAAGGATCATAGTTTTGACTTTGGAGGTGGCTCATTATGCAATGATTTGTTTATTTAGGAAAATTGAAGCTAAAGATCAATTATTTTATGGACTTTATTTTATGAAAATAAAGTATACTTGTCAATAGAATTTAACATTGACTTACATAACATATACGCAAATTTAGCATTTTTTTTCTTAAATTTCAGTTTTACAAAATGTATAGTGGCAATTTTTTTTCTTTTAAATTATTTTATGAACAGTGGAAGAATGAATCAAAATGCCTTTCGAGTCCAAAGTGGGTTAGTTTGGGAAAAAAAATGAGTGTGTGGGAATGAGTTTATTTGTATCTTCGAGCAGGCAAAAAAAGTAGGTCCCTTATATAAGTCTTACAAAAAGCCATGGAAAGCATGTCAGTTTCTGTCACATTGGCCAGGCTGTGGTGTCAGAATAGCCTATAGCAGGAGGACCAAAAGGAGGAAGTAGGATGGAAGATCTTATCCAGCCTTCATTCACAGGTATTGAAAATAGTGCCATAGCAAACAAAGTCATCTTAATGTAACCGTGCTTAATTGTGGTAAAATAGAAAGATGGCACTGTAATAGAAAACTTTCCTTGCTACAGAAGAAAGCTGCATGTAATCAACTGTTTTAACCTGCGTTGTCAACAGGATGGAAATCAGGTCCCAGTGGCCATCAAAACCTGCAAGGAGGATGGAGAAGAAATAATGGCAGAGAAATTTCTTGAAGAAGCTCGTAAGCATTTTTTAAACTTTTTTTTTCTTCTTTAATTTCTTCATCTTCTAAGTGACACATGCTGTTGTTGAAGAATAACTTTTTTTTTTTTTTTTTAGAAATCCAATGCTGATCTTCTTCTCATTCTTCTTAGTTCACTTTTTTTTTTTTTTCAGATGTTTATTTTGGCCTCAGGCATAAACTTTGTTGTTGTTTCCAGGATTATGATGTCTCCAGATAATTTGTTTCCTTCACTAGGTTTATCTAAGGTCACAGCTTCTTCCTCAGCTCATCATACAGCTTGTGATCTTGTAGGATATGTTTCATTGTCATTTCTAATGCACTGCAGTGGCATGTTCAGTTGTTTCCAATATGTAATTTGTTTTGCAGGCGGGTTGTAGTAAGCAGCGTCTTGTTTTAGACTAAATAGGATTATTTGTCTTTTCTGTTGTAGATGTTACCATCTGTTAATCTGCATGTGATGTTCATATTCCATGAGGCAATTTTATTAGTAAAATTTTTGTGATGTGGTTTTGCTGTTTAGGCAAGGTTAATGTTTTCTGCCTGACCACCATGTTTTGTCAGTGTCTGATGTGCTGTGGTCAGTGTCTAACATGCTGTGATCAATGTCTAACATGCTGTGGTCAGTGTCTGATGTACTGTGGTCAATGTCTAACGTGTTGTGGTCAGTGTCTAACATGCTGTGGTCAGTGTCTGACATGCTGTGGTCAGTGTCTTATGTGCTGTGGTCAATGTCTTATGTGCTGTGGTCAATGTCTAACATGTTGTGGTCAATGTCTAACATGCTGTGGTCAGTGTCTGATGTGCTGTGGTCAGTGTATAATGTGCTGTGGTCAGTTTCTAATGTTCTGTGGTCAATGTCTAACATGTTGTGGTCAATGTCTAACATGCTGTGGTCAGTGTCTGATGTGCTGTGGTCAGTGTCTGATGTGCTGTGGTCAGTGTCTAACGTGCTGTGGTCAGTGTCTAACGTGCTGTGGTCAGTGTCTGACGTGCTGTGGTCAGTGTCTAACGTGCTGTGGTCAGTGTCTGACGTGCTCTGGTCAGTGTCTGGTGTGCTCTGGTCAGTGTCTGACGTGCTGTGGTAAATGTCCAATGTGCTGTGAAGTGTCAGTCATCTCATCAGTCCTTCTTCAGAATTATCATTTTCTGAGATCTTCAGTACTTTAGCTATGTGCCTGTACTAGTAATACATCAGACATAATCCTTCATGTGACGCATAGAAATTTATCTATAAAACTTTACTCTTATAAAATTAATGATAAAGGTGGAAAAAACTGTCCTAAATGTTTTGTAATAAAAAATTTATTTTGGCAGATTAACATTTTAAAAAAATCTCTTTCACATTTGTTCCTTTTTTTGTTTTCTTTCATCACTGTTGTATCAAGTTTGAAAAGTGCATGCGCCCTCTTTGGTTTTGCTTAGTGGCTTTACCCTTCAAAAAAAAAAAAAAAGACATTTTAAATGAAATGGTGAAATAGCAGATCTCACATGCTGATAGAAGAATAGACTTGTGGCATTATAGATCACAGAGAAGAACTTCAAAATGTTTATAACTTTGTGAATATATTTGATAAGTCTGATTCTTGTGGAAAATTTAAAAAAAAAAACACCAGCTCTAATTTAGTATACCCTAGTAAAAATACAAACAAGGTTTTTAAAACATGTCATTACTTGGCAGATATGTATGGTAGGACTATCCTGTAACATGCCTCGGTGTTTTGGGAAGAAATATAGTAGTCAGGAAGAAAACAGCAGAAGATGTGAAAACTAAAGTCACACACTTCCGTGGTGGTGCTTATGAAATAAGACTGGCACACATTCGTTGTGTTGTCTTGGAAACAGAAGCCTCAAAAGGAGAAGAATATCTGCCGGCTGGGTCAGGCATGCTGGACTGTGCTGTACACATAATTGTCAGTGATTGAAGGGAGAATAGAATATTATGTAATGTTCAGTCCTGTGAATAAAGGACTTTGGCCAAGTTCAAAGAGCATGAACACACACATACAAACACAAATAGAAACAAAAAGAAATGGACTTGTATAAAGGGGTGATACGACATTCTACATTCTACATCTGCATTCATGCTAAGAATGTTTGCTGTATGCTGCTGGTTTTTTCCCCCTACAGATATCATGCAGCAGTTTGACCACCCTCACATTGTGAAACTGATTGGAGTCTGCTCAGATACAAGACCGGTTTGGATTGTCATGGAACTGGCCAAGCATGGAGAGGTTTGTGTGTTTGTAAGGATGAATGAAAGCATATAGACATACAGAGAAAGAGAGAGAGAGAGAGAAAGAGAGAGAGAGCTGAAGAGAGAATGAACAAACTTTATTTTCAGGGAATGAATAATTTGACACACAGGGGCTGTCGGACATTTTGTCCTTCATCAACTTTCACTTTTGGCAAACATTGGGTTTAGTACAAGTGGACTAAATACATCAGACGTTGCTGCTGTTTCTAGAGTTAATGATGTCACCAGATAATTTAATAACTGCCAAAGATCATGACTGCTTCATCAGCTCTTCATACAGCTTTAGTCTTGTAGGGTATGTTCCGCTGTCATTTCTGATTCACTAGAGTGGCATATTTCCAATTTTTAAAATCCATTTTACAGCTGGCTTTTCTGTCAGTGGTGTCCTGTCTTTAGTCTATACAATATTACTTGTCATGGATGTTGCCAGTTTCCATTCTGCCTGTGATGTTGATGCTCCTTGATCCATTTTTATTTATAGTATCTTTGTGTTATTAATTTGGCTCCATTGTGAAATAATGAAACAGTTACATGTAACCTCTCATCCAGACATTCAGCTCTATAAAGTAACTAGAAACGTGCAGCCTAATTATTTTCCTTTTAACATGTTCTTTTTTTTTATAGTAAAACCGCTACAAATGTTAATAAACAGAATTTTTGTCACATAATTGTATTATCTAATTTGCCATTGTTGAATCTGAGTCTCATTATGAGAGACAGAATTGTGAGATGTTTGTGGTGATTTGTAGTCTTTGCTGAATGCTTGTCAATAGTTAGATGAATGGAGCAAGATAAGATCAGATGCATAATTTAAGAGTCTAATAATTGAGAGTTGGTCATGCAGAGAATTGCGTCTTCTTTGTATAATTGTTGTTCATGCTATACTCTTTTATTCATAAGTTCATATTTCTGCTCTCATTCTGTATCCTTTGAAAAACATGTTCATATTATACATGAATTCATTTTTCATTTTTTTTTTTTAAATTCCTCCAACAGATGCGTGCTTACCTACAGATCAATCACGATCGACTAGACCTGGTCATGCTGATCCTTTATGCCTACCAGCTCAGTACAGCATTGTCTTACCTAGAGAGCAAGAAGTTTGTACACAGGTGAGTTCAAGCCTAGTCCCATGATTTCCCTATAAGTTATTACTGGTCTGATTGGTAGGAAGAATAAACAAAAAAAACTACGTATCAGGTATGTAGAAATGGAGAACATTCCGGGTGGCAGCAGTGTTTTTCCTCCTTAGAAAAATAAAGTACGTAGAGGTAAGGTGCGGCAAGGATGTGTACTATCTCCAGGCCTTTTTTCTCTGTACAGCGAGAATATTCTAAGAACGATCGTCACGGAAACCAGGCATAAAAATTGGAGGATACAACATTAACAACCATCGGTATGCTGATGACACAATGCTGATAGCTGAGAGCCAACAAGACCTGCAAAATCTCTTGGATAAAGTCGCCAGAGAAAGTGAACATCAAAAAGACAGAGACTATGGTTATATCTAAGAAACAGAATCAGTATAAAATTAAACGGAACCATTCTAAAGCAGGTGCTGAAACTCAAATATCTTGGAGCAGTAATAACTTAAATGGGAAATGCAGAGCAGAAATTAGGAACAGAATAGGCCAAGCAAAGACTGCATTTCAGAGAATGAGAAACATATTATCCAACACATCCTTATCAATGAATGTTAGAAAACGAGTCCTAAAATGCTATATTGAACCTTTCTTGTTATATGGAAGTGAATCATGGTCAATAGGCAGGTGTGCACAAAAATCATTGGAAGCAGCAGAAATGTGGTTTATTAGAAGAATGTTGCAAATCTCCTGGACAGCAAAAATAATTAATGAAGAATGTATAAGAAGAGCTGGAGAGACAAAAAAAATCTTGTCAAAAAATAAGAGAGAGACAGTGTATTTTCATAGGACATGCAATGAGAAGAGGGGGCTTTGAAAATATAACAACAGGAAAAATAGAAGGAAGAAGATCAAGAGGAAGACCAAGAGAAATGATACTGGACAGTCTGACGAGATGGTGTGAGAGAACATCACCAACTGAGCTGATGGCCTGCATGAAGGATTGTTTACTCTGGAGAAGCATAATAGCCAATGCCAGTTGACACGGCACCTGATGATGATGATGATGATAATTAAGGTATAAAATTAAGCATAAAATGGTTGAATATCTGAGGTAGTTTTTTTTTTTTTTAAAATTAAATTTGCTTGTAGAAAAATTCCAGCAGTTGACTGGATGAAACTTGACAGCACAGTAGGTGGACCTTATAAAGTGTACTGCCTAGATTTTGGATGTGAAGATTTTTATTTTCAAGTAAAGTGCATAGATTTTGTATGTGAAGATTCTTATTTTCAAATAAAGTGCATAGATTTTGTATGTGAAGATTTTTAATTTCAAGTAAAGTGCATAGATTTTGTATGTGAAGATTCTTATTTTCAAATAAAGTGCATAGATTTGGATGTGAAGATTCTTATTTTCAAATAAACTGCATAGATTTTTTTATGTGAAGATTCTTATTTTCAAATAAAGCATTACTTATCTATGGAAACTGTAATTTTAGATTTTAGTGTATGAAAGGCATGTGTTATCTGTTGTGACAGAGATATTGCAGCAAGAAATGTCCTTGTCTCCACCCATGACTGTGTGAAACTGGGAGACTTTGGTTTGTCTCGATGGGTGGAGGAGCAAAGCTACTACAAAGGTAAAAATATTCTCAAATAGACTAAAATGTAAATAGTTTGAGATTTCGTTTGTTTGTTTATAAGTCTTTCAGTCCTAACTGAAAAATCTAATCCAAGAATTTTTCCATGAAACAAAAATAGCTTTTGCTTAGATTGTAATAGTTTTTGTTTTTTTTGTTTTTGCTTCAAAACTGCATAGTTCCTAACATATAATGTTTGTTGGTAGTGAGAATAATAGTTATCAGGACCAGTGAATCAGAGCTGGTGAAGGCTATATCCTACACCTTCATGATGCTTCTGAAAGCAGTCCATTGTGTTACCTCGGTGTGGTCTACAGGGGTCAGTGTTGCCACCATTACAGCGGCATCTGATGAGAAGAATTCAAGTAAACCACTATAGGCTGTGACTAATCTAACCCTATTCTTGTGATTCAACACTTCAGCACTATTTTTGGCTGCAAAGAACTTGAGTTCAACTCAGAAAAAAAGCAGCAATAGATCTATTGCTTACAAATATGTTAAAAAATAAATTGCAGCTTTAAAAAAAAGAACTTTCATTTTTAAAGCATGCATTACTATTTGTTTGTTTGTTTTTTTTTTTGCACAATGACAGCCTCGAAGGGTAAGTTGCCAATCAAGTGGATGGCCCCAGAATCAATAAATTTTCGGAGATTCACCACAGCAAGTGATGTTTGGATGTTTGGTGAGTTATTTTGGAGTAAAAAGGTAGTGTAAGTCGAAACTAAAAGTACACAACACTCACAGTGCATTTGTGATATTTTTTTTTCCGTTTAAATGACTTGCACACGAAATGCACAGTATGTCATTGAAACTTTCACTGCTTCCAGCATGTTAGAATGTTGCGGTATGGTTTTCTTACATATGTACTATAGAGGCAACGTGTATTTTTTTATGTGTTTGTGGCACTGAAAACAAATGAAGATATTCACATGTTATTGTTAGTTTCTGCTACAGCCCAACAAACTTGCTCCATTTAAGGTGGTATCTTCAGATCTTTGATTTTAGTACACCAAGAAGTTATCATTCACATGTTGTTTATAGTAGCAAAAGGGCTGTCCTGTTAGAAGTGTTAAACTTTTGCTGGAGATATCAATGTAAATGACTGTTAAATGGTTTGGCAGAGATATAACAGGCATACAGTGCCAATTAATGGTAAAACTTTTGTTAAGATGTCATTAACATGCAGTGTAAATGAATTTCATGCTTTGCTAAATCTCATTGGATTACAGTGTAAATGAATGTGGGCAGACATAAGTAAAGAAATCATTGACACACAGTGTAGGCCATTCTATTTGTTTTCAGATTTCAAAGTATAACACCAGGTTTTTATGGTGAAATATTTTTATTGTTAAAATTTCACAATAACAGTGGGGTGTTATGTGTTTTTCTATGATATTCAGGTCTTTTGCTTTCTTAAATAGCAAACTTAATTTGGTGCTGTTTTGTAAAAAATGTTGACTTTCATGAGGCTGCAGTAAAATCTTGAATTATTTTTACCCCACATAGAACTGATTCATTGTAATGCTGTTAGTTTTC
Source organism: Achatina immaculata (assembly GCA_009760885.1). Taxonomy (NCBI): domain Eukaryota; kingdom Metazoa; phylum Mollusca; class Gastropoda; order Stylommatophora; family Achatinidae; genus Lissachatina; species Lissachatina immaculata. Next base: position 4,511,828 of record CM019705.1, on the reverse strand, counting down.
AAATTATATTTGGTTTTTAACTTAAATTTTCACTGCTGTGCAGACAGTTTTCAGTGATGATGTTGGACATTGTTCATTAGTTTCTTATTGTAGAATATTGTGTAAATTTTACTTCCCTGGATTACTGTGTACATAAAATAGTAAGTTATACAATTCAGGTTTGACTTGTATTTTTAATCTGTAAATGTCAGTTTAAAAAAAAAATATAATGACACAGCATAGCTCAGATGTGTCCAGAATTTCAGCTCCAAGTAACACATCTTCATCATGAAACATAGTCTTACTATAAAGTCAAATATGAGAAATTTAACTCAGTATAATTCTCAGATACTAAATGTTTCCATCAAAGTGCACATCATCATCATCATCATCAGGTGCTGTGCCGACTGGCGTTGGCTGTTATGCTTCTCCAGAGTACACGATCCTTCATGCAGGCCATCAGCTCAGTTGTTGATCTCCTCTCACATCATCCCATCAGACTGTCCAGTATCATTTCTCTTGTCTTCTTCTTGATCTTCTTCCTTCTATTTTTCCTGTTGTTATAATATTTTCAATGCCTCCTCTTCTTATTGCATGTCCTATGAAAGTACATTGTCTCTCTCTTATCTTTTTGACAAGGCTTTTTGTCTCTCAGGTCTTCTCATACATTCTTCATTAGTTATTTTTGCTGTCCAGGGGATTTGCACAGAGATATGAAATTTCTTGTCCCATTTCAGGTGTGTGCACCTGGGAGATTCTTATGTATGGCATCAAGCCCTTCCATGGAGTGAAGAACAATGATGTGATTGGAAAGATAGAGGCTGGTGAGAGGTTGCCTCTACCCCCCGACTGTCCCCCGTCACTGTACAACCTCATGTGCTCCTGCTGGCAGTATGAACCATCAAAGCGACCTACTTTTGCTGATCTTAAAACCTGGTTGTAGTAAGTCTGTGCCAGAGTTTAACTGTGTTCAGCAAATATGAAACAAAATCAAGCTTGCTCACAGTAAAGTGATAGAGCATAGGATTGTATGGTTCTTCTTCTTCTTCTTCAGCTTTTCAAGTCGTTAAGTTATTTGTATGGTTAGCCTTCAAAAATATGAAGCACTTAAGACATGAGAGAAAGAAGAATAGTAAGAAAACAGTTGTGTAGGATGAGCTGCTGACTTTCCTTGAGAGGTACAGGACAGCTGAGCGAATAGTTAGATGTCTGCTCGTCCTGCCAGAGTTCATGGTTCAAGTAACAGTTATTTCCCTACTATTTTTTATTTCTTTATGTCTTTAGTGGTTTATATTTTTCAGGGTTAACCATACAACACTGTACTCTTTCACTTTACTATGTTTAATAACAATATTTTGAGTCCAAGATATAACTAACTTTTTGGGATCATTATTTGTACTCAGAAGTCAGTACACTACTTTTTTTGTATCCAAATAATTGGTTAATGGCTTCATGTTTATAAAGTCTTCAAAACAGTTGAGTAAAGAGAGAGAGAAATCAAGAGAGAGAGAGAGAGAAATCAATAGTGACATATTTGTATGAACATTTAAGTTCTATGGCAAAAATTTCTTAGATCAGGCAGTTTTTGTTCTGCAGTCATATATCAAAATATTCATAGATAAGTGGTTCGGAAATAACAATGATAATAATATTAATTTCATAGAAGACGTAATGATTCAGACACATTATTAGTTCATATATTAATTATTTGTTCTTTAGATTTAGTACAGAACTAGAATACACAGGAGACATAGCAAACAGAGAAAGTGCAACAAATAAAGGTTAAATGAAACAGTGTAGCAAAAACAAGTTATAAATAAACTTAACTCTGTTCAATGTTGCACTTTTATTATTGTGTAGGGTTCATTCTTATTAGAAATCCGTATAAAAATATAAAGATAGTTTGACACAGTAAAGAATAGGCAGTATTAACATGTTTAAATGAGTTTTATGAGTGCAGCAGATCTGGGAATACCCTGTTGATGTTTTGTACAATACTTTAGTTCTGTATATTGGAATATAGCCAGTCTATATGTTGATAATATTGGAATCTGTGGTTCTGCCAGTCTGGTGAGCCTAGTGTGTTTAAAATGAAAGAGTCAACTGTGGCATTGAGCATCAATATTTCTCTGAGAGTGGAGTTTGATACCAAAATATTGCTTGGGTTAACATTTTTTTTTTAAAACATTAACTGTCACAGCAGATGGAAGGGTATTACTTGGCAAAACCTTTAGCCTGTGGTTAATTCTACTTATGTTGTTTTATGTATGTGTGAAGTATAATGCCTTGTGTATCTTTTTTTCCTTTCAAGGGTGTGTGAAATATGTCTATCGTTATGTCTTTTTGTCATTCGTGTTTATACTGTAGAGAGAGAGAGAGAGAAAAAGAGGTGGGGGATGAGTAAACTAGTCATGAATGAACTGGAGGGCATCAGGTTAATGCCTGCTACTATCATCCTTCGGTTGACCTAGTTGGAAAAGTGGGCACGTGACATTAGTGTTGTGCCGCAATCAGAGATGGTAGAATATCTGCCTACAGGGTGAATCACACAGGACTTAACTGCATACGCAACTCAGTAAATGAAGGGATATTGGGATATCAACTGAAGTTCTGTCATATGAATAAGAGACTTTACCAGAGGGGCTGAATGCAAAAATAAAAATCTGTTACAAATGACGTTTTTTTTTTTTTTTCGGGACTGTTCATTTAGCTAAAAAAAACCCAAAACACTGAAGAACTTGATCATCCAAAAGGCATTTTGTTGAAAACTTATGTATACATTTTTACAATAGAAGTACAGTTATTTAAATGTCAGTTGTTTTTTTTTTTTTTAAGAAAATCTATTTCTCATTAATCTTTGTCAGCCGATGTATTGATATGTGTTTATATTGGGAGGAGAGACATACATACTTTGTTCTTGCAGGGTATAAGCTCCTGTAATTGTGTTAATTTGCAGTGAAATCTTGGATGAGGAGCGGCGCAGGCAGGAGGAGGAGATGCACAGAGACACCTGGAGAACACATGCCTTAAAATGGGGTAAATGTTCTGTTTAAATTTTCCTGATCAGAGATAAGTTCTACAAGAAACTTGAATTATTGGCTTTTGTGGTTGTATGAGAAACCAGCTTAACATCACTTGTTATACATGACTTGGTTAGTTGATAGTAGCCTGCATTCTCATCTGAAGATTGAGGGTTTGTAATCTGCATCCAGTAAGTCTAGCTATTGAAGTGGATACCTGACACACTTGTGTTGAGAAAAACAGCCTTTAAAGTCACATATATGGCTGATGGTAGGAAAAAGATTGGCACAACTACATTTTTGGTTGATATGGAAAATACATTATTTAATGATGGTTGTTTGCATTAGTTAAAAGCTTGAAAGAATATTCCTACATCAAAACATTCATTCTGCTGACAGAACACAACGGTTCAGATGAAGAGCCTCCACCGAAGCCATCACGACCACAACATGCTATGTCCCCAACTGGCTCCACCCCCAACTTGTCAGTCACTGCCGGAAACTCCTTCAATTCATCTGTGGCCTCCCTGCCTCATCACTGGAACAGTGCCGCCAACTTGCCACAGGGGCACAGCACTCCTGTTTCTGGGCCTTCTCCTGAGACCAAAGGTCAAGGATCAAGATCACAAGAACATTTTCAGCACCAGCACCCTCCACCACCATCTGCACCATCAGGAACTCGCATTGAGTACCAGCTTCAGAATTACTTTCCTTCTGCTGGTTATATGCAGGTAATGCCAGGTATTTCTCATTAATATGCCTAGTATTTCTCATTAACATGCCTAGTATTCCTCATTAAGTATAGTTACTGTCTTGAGCTGTGACTGATCCTGATCATATGTTGTAGACACAATTCCGGTCACTTCTCTATTTTTTTCCGACAGCTGACCTTGCAGGTAAACATTAATTCAATAAAATAGGCAAGGAAACTTCTTTCTGTAGCTTCATTTGATTATGGTGAAAATAACATGGAAGCTGATTCAGCAGGTCCAGAATTTATTATGTTTCTTGAAAGTTATCGTGTTTCTGAGACATGTTTTCTTGTTACTGAGACACATTGCAATGCTGAACTCTTCTCACAATAAATTTTGTGAGCACAAAAAAAAAAAAATAATTTTTTGTTCCTGTCCAATATCGTACAGGTTGGCAGCAGTTCCACTCAGCATACATTTCCTGCACATCCTCACATTGCAGCACCCATGAGACAGAACCTTCATCACCATACACCGCCACCAATAACAGCATTCCAGCTGAAGCAACAACAGCAGCAGCCTGGTCCCATTTCTTCAGACTCTGTTCGGCCGAATCCTCCGTCCGTCACAGCGCCACCTCCTTCCATGATAGTCTCGCATCAGAATGTGCCTGAGAATAATAAACCTCCCACATCCAGTTCGCCTCCACACATACCTCAGGTACGCCTCTTTTTGTTCTGTTTTAAATGTTTAGACGCAGTTGTAGTCTTTTAATGCTTATCAGATTTACTTTTAAAATACAGGAGATGTAAAGTCATAGCAGTTACAGTCTCAAGTAAAGATAGCAAGTTGTTGAGCCATTTACTACAATTTTAAAATGAGCACAGATACAGTTGTGTTAGTGCATATGAATGTCTGCCTCCAAGATGAGGCTTATAGAAGACACGTTATATATATATATAAACTGTTCTTCAGTGCATTAAGAGGTAAGCTGATATTCATTTCATGTAAAAAAAACAGACAACCACATATGATATGGTGAGTGCCAAAAATATTCATTGGAAATTTGATGTCTTGTATTTGTATTCAAAAATTTATGGTCAGAGTTCAAATATAATAAAATCTTGTAGGACGGACAAACATACACATGCAGATATACATGCATATACTTATGACCGGAGCAAGTCTCAAGAAGTGTGACAATTGCATCCTCAATAAAATATTACATAGTGAACTTGTAGAGGGACAGAAGCAGTGAGGTATACCAAAACTAAGAGCTGAAGAGACAATGTTCTCTACAAGGCATCCATTAGAATTTCTTCAATCAGCTTTGAGAATTAAGAACCAGTGAAAGAGCATACTACATAAAGAGAAACTGGTTAAGATAGCAGCGGTTGCTTGAGAAGGAAATAAGGACCAAACTTGAATTAGAGAACATGAATACTTTGAAATATCTTATATGTGCAACTAATTATTGCAGTCAATAATTGATGGAATCAGCCATGAAGGTAACTGCTAAGAAAACAATATGCTTGGTAACTTTGAAAAACATCTTCATATATCAGAGCTGTCCTGAAAGATGGTAAGGGCATGAGGTATGTGTATAGAGGTTTTAAAACTAAAAGAATTTATGTCTTGTGTCTTGCAGGGATTTGCTCAGCACTACAGACACTTGGAGGATATGGATGAGGGTGTGATAGAGGAACGACTGAGGCAGCAGCAGAAAGAGTCTGAGGAGGATGCTAAATGGCTGCAGATGGAAGATAAAGTTTTGGTATGTACTGATTAGCACACATATAATGCTCTGAGAAACAGAATTTTGGGTCTGATCAGAGAAAATAACAGTGATCTGGAGAATCAGAAACAACAGTCTGTACAAAGTGCCTCCTCTGTGAATTGTGGTAGATTATATTGGCTGGGTCATGTAGAAAGAGGGAAAGGCACTGTCTGATTTGACAGTCAGTGACTTATAGCTGACATGCTAACATCAGGGTCGGCGAACCGTAGCTGACCAAGACCCTGTCCCAATTCTCTGTTGTTACTTCTGGTAGCAGGCCTAGCCTGGCTAATGGACAGGAACCACTGTAGTCCCTTATGGTGGTGGAATCGGCTAAAGAAGTATTGCATACCCCCTGTTTTTTAGCTTCGCTCAAGGACTGGGAAAATAGATATAATAACCCACTTCCAAGCTGACACAATGCTGTGCCTCAACATTTTCACCACATAGGCTGCAAAGAACACCAGAGTGCAGTTCCATGGAGACTGAAGAAGTTGAAAGGATACCAAATCAGACCAGATTAGCATATAAACAAGAGATGAGGAAGACAGACCAAGCAGAGATGGAGAGACGTTGTGGAAGAAGACCTAAGAGAAACTGGAGTAAACAATTGGAGAGAGAAAGCCAGAAACAAAGATGATTGCGAAACAAAGATGAATGAGAAACAAAGATGAGTGAGAAACAAAGATGAATGAGACGGATTGTTTCTGCAGCACTCTGAGTACTGGTTTCTACTAAGGGGACAGAACTATGAGAACAATACAAAGTTATTATAACAAACAGATACAGCGCAGCAGCAAAGATAAATAGTATAGATGAACAGTGGGCAATGATTCTATCTATCAGACTGTTAAGGAGATAATACCACCAAAAAAAGAAGCCCCCAAGAATAAATGGGTGACAGATGACATCTTGGGACTGATGGACAAGAGAAGGAGGAGTAAAAATAGCCAAGAAAAATATAACAGGATAAATAAAGAAATAAGACGCAAATGCAGAGAAGCAAAGGAAGTGTGGTTAAATGAACAGTGCAGACAAATAGAGGACTCCCATAATAAAGACAGTAAAAACATGCACAAATGAATTAATGAACTCACAGGCAGGAAGACAAAATATACCACAGGATGCCTGAAATCAAAAGAAGGTAAAATGTTAATTGGAAAATAAGACATTATGGACAGGTGGACAGAGTACATTGGTGAGCTATGAAAGACCAGAATTAACACCAGATACTGAAAACTGTGATGGACCACCAATATTTGAAGATGAAATCATAGATGCCATCAAACACATGAAGAAAGGAAAAGCAACTGGGCCAGATAATATAACAGTAGAAGAAATAAAGGCGCTAGAGGAGATAAGAATAAAAATAATAATCAAGTTACTGAATGACATTTACAACAGTGGTTATATGCCCAGTACGGGTGTCTGAGTGGCAAAGTGGTTAGTGCACTGGTCTCTCATGGCGAAGGTCAGGGGTTTGAATCCGGCCGGCGGCACCCCAGTCACCCAGCTGTAGAAATGGGTACCCAACTTCTTCTGGAGTTGGGGAAGGAAAAGGCAGCCAGGCGTGATACTGACCATATTACCCTCTAGTGTGCTGACAGGTCAAGGAAAATATGGGCGCTAACACCATATCCCTATGTGCCTCTAAGGCATAACAGGGTTACCTTTACTTTTTACTTTACTATATGCCCAGTGACTTGCTTAAATCCACGTTCATAGCACTACCAAAGAAACCAGGTGCAAAGGAATATGATGACCATTGGACTATCACCCTCTCATGTCACATAACGAAGCTACTTCTGAGAATTATTATGAGAAGAACAAGGAAAAAGATAAAAATAGAAACAGCAGATGAACAGTTCGGATTTGTTGAAGGAAAGGGAACACACAGTGCCATTTATGCTTTACGAACACTAACAGAAAAAGCTTTAGACGTGCAGAAAGATCTCTACTTATGCTTCATTGATTACACCAAGGCATTCGACAAGGTGAAACATGATGAAATTATTAAAATGGTTGAAGACATAAAATATAGATGGCAAAAACCTGAGGATTGTAAAACATCTATATTGGCAGCAGGAAGCAGCGAAAATATCAGCCAGTAAAATAAAAAGTTGTGACTGGGGTGTGTACTATCTCCAGACCTTTTTTCTCTGTACAGCGAGAATATTCTAAGAATGATCATTACAGAACCAGGTATAAAAGTAGGAGGATACAATATTAACAACCTTCGGTATGCTGATGATACAGAATTGGGGCTGAGAACCAACATGACATGCAAAATCTCTTGGATAAAGTGGCCAAAAAAAGTGAACAGAAAGGCCTTACTTTGAACATCAAAAAGACAGAGATTATGGTTATATCTAAGAAACAGAATTCACCAAAATGCAGTATAAAATTAAATGGAACTATTCTAAAGCAGGTGCTGAAATTCAAATATCTTGGAGCAGTAATAACTTTAGATGGGAAATGCAGAACAGAAATTAGGAACAGAATAGGCCAAGCAAAGACTACATTTCAGAGAAAGAGAAACATATTATCCAACATATCCTTATCAATGAATGTTAGAAAATGAGTCCTAAAATGCTATATTGAACCTATCTTGTTATATGGAAGTGAATCATGGACAATAAGCAGGTTTGCACAAAAGTCATTTGTTTATTAGAAGAATGTTGTGAATTCCCTGGACAGCAAAAATAACTAATGGAGAATGTATGAGAAGAGATGGAGAGACAAACAGTCTTGTCAAAAAGATAAGAGAGAGACAATGTACTTTCATAGGACCTGCAATGAGAAGAGGGGCATTGAAAATATTATAACAAAAGGAAAAATAGAGGGAAGAAGAGCCAAGAGAAATGATGCTGGACAGTCTGATGGGATGGTGTGAAAGGAGATCACCAACTGATCTAATGGCCTGCATGAATGATCGTGTACTCTGGAGAAGCATAATAGCCAACACCAATCAGCACAGCATCTGATGATAATGACTAAGGGGGAATGGGTTTGAATCACAGAAAGGTCTGAGGTTTTTCTGTCAGGGGCAGAAGTAAAAATTCAGTCTCTGCACATGCTGTGGTGACTGACCTAGTTACTCAGCCTTAATCCTTCAGCTGCATACTGGGAGTCTGGTATATACGTTGTAGTTGACATTTTCTTGATTTCATATTTAAGTGGGGGGCAGTCAGAAGTGATAAAGAATCTGTTCCTATCTCCATGTATTGCTCCTGGTTTAGAGACATTTGTGCAAGATCAGAGTGTTTCTAAGGTCTGGTACATGAGGTTAAAAGAAGCCACAATTATCTGCTTCTGCATGTTATATAATGCCATTATTTCGAGATCTTCAGCAGCATGGATCATCTAGTTAACAGCTTGAAGGGAGTCAGTCATTTGCATGTCCCTTGCTGAACTTTGCCTCCCTAACAGCTCTTCTGTAGGCTTCTCAGTTTTAAGCAAGATGCCCTGCTGCTGATGCATCCATTTGCAGATTATCAATGATGTCTTGCAGCCATCTTTGCCCTGGTCTTCTTCTCTTTCTTTTTTCCCATTATGTACCCTTCCAAGACTGTGGATAGTCTTAACTTGGTTTTTGGGTTTATAGCTTTTGAATTCCATATGTTCTCAAGATTCTTGAAGACTGATGCTGCTTTTGCAATTCTGATCCTAACTTCCTTTCTAACTTGTTTATATAGCCAGTGTCATCAGGGTTATGTTTGTAATGTGAAATTGTAGATATGTCCAGGATATTGTAATGATGGTAGCAAAATGTTCTTACAGAAGTTATATGGGTATTTTCACCACTTTGAGATTTCATCACTGTATGTAGTATACTATCACAGTCACAATCATTTGCATGTCCCTTGCAGAGCTTTGCCTCCCATTAAGCTCTCCTGTAGGCCTCTCGGTTGTAAGCAAGATGCCATGCTGTTGATGCGTACATTTGCAGATCATTAACAGTATCTTGAAGCCATCTTCACCTTGGTCTTCCTCTCTTTCTTTGTATCATTATGTACCTTTCCAAGATGGTCTTCTCTAAATTCTCATGATGTTTAATGTGTCCAAAATATTTAAGTTTGCTCTGTTTAATCCTCTTTACTAGCCAGCTTTCTTCAGTATTAAGTTCTTGTAGTATGGATATATTTGTTCTTTTTTTGTGTCCATGATATTTGAAGAACTCTTCTGTAACATTTACATTCAAAGGCATTGTTTCTCAGCTGTTTTGTTAAGTGTTCAGGTCTCACAGGCATATGTTGCAATGGGAAAAATGCATGCCCTTAAAAATCTTATTTTTGTAGTTCTATCAGTTCCTCTCCACAACTTCTTTAGTTGTTTTACTTTCTGAAGAGCGATAGATGTCCTCCTTTTAATTTCTATCATTGTATCTCCATTATGAGTTAATAATGAGCCAAGATATTCAAAACTTTCCACCTCTTCCAGTTTTTCCTCATAGATACATATTTCAGCTGCCTTATTTATTTTGTCAGTTGTCATCAGTTTATACATGCTATTCTTCTTCTTCTTCAGCTTTCCGAACCATTAAGGCTCATTGCTGCAGATAAAGTTTGCCTCCATTCCTCTATCTGTTCCATAATACTAATCTTTTTTTTTAATGAAGATGGGGTCGTTGGCCCCATGCTTCAACCCCCAACATGGAGGACCAGGGTACAAGTTTCATCTGACCCCTACCTGCGCAGACCTTTCCAGTTTGGTTGGACCTGCCAGGAGTAAAAATCCCGCTGGTATAGCTTCGAGGGTGGTCAGGGTGCGCAGGCTGTCACTCCACGACAAGGCACCTGCACCATGTGACAGTTATACATGCTTTAGAGCAAACAATTCCAAGTATTTTCTGCTGATAAAAGGTTTCCAAACATATAGGGAAAAATGCTGACAGCACAGTGTATGAAGTTGTTCGTATGGGCTTGAACCAATAAGAAAACTTGACATAATTTAGTGGGCAAAATTTCTTGATAGTATTTTTTTCAGAATTGTGATATAACTGTAGCATAAGAGTTTTGTAAAACAAAACCTGATAATGCTGATGGAATAAACTTTTATTTTACTGAGATTTACTGATTACTTCTTACATATTACATCTTGCATCCTTCCGTGCCGTTAAATGTCACATAGGGCTCGCATGGTAGTGAGCTTTTCAACCTCGTCAAGGGATTTTGTGCCCATGAAACTGGCCTGTCTTAACAATGTCCTGTTTAGAGTTTCACGTGGTCAACCTCTTTTTCTGATTACTTTTTATTGGTTACACTGGGAAGCAAGTGCCATTTACTGAGGTTTTACTGTTATATGCAATGTATAACCTTTACAGGGACATCTCTTTATAGTCTATTATTGTGCTGTATATTTTATCCCCGGCAGGCAATACAAGTAGCAGCACAACAGATTCAAATGATGGAGTAGCTGGACCAACAAATAAAGTAAGTAGAAGATATCTTTTGCAAAATGTCCTAGTCTAGATTGACACAATGACATTTTCCTAGGATTTATAACTTGCATATTCCCTATCTGTTAGCTGTAAATGAAGATAACCCACCCAATGACTGAAAACTGTATGAAGCTAACCCGCCAATGACTGAAAACTGTATGAAGCTAACCTGCCAATGACTGAAAACTGTACGAAGCTAACCCGCCCAGTGACTGAAAACTTGTAAATGAATCTAACCAGCCCAATGACTGAAAACTTGTAAATGAAGCTAACCAGCCCAGTGAATGAAAACTTCATGAAGTAACTAGCACTAACTAAAACAGGTTGACTTGCAATATTCCTATTTTGTTTACCTGTACTCTAAACATGATGTCTTGATTATTATTTTGTATGATGATGATTTTGTCATATTTTTTTTAACTGAGCATCAAAAATAATTGACTAGATAATAGACTAGAACACCAGCTGATCTTTTAAAAGTAAACAGAACTAAAATGCTGCTTTACAGTAACTATTGAAGAAGTGTTTTGCAAAAATTTGGTAAAGATTCTGTAGAAAAAAAGAAGCAGAAAAGAAAACCAAGGATAGTTGAAAAAACATCATTTGTAAAGATGGAGTAAAAATTATGTATAGAGAGAGAGAGAGAGAGAAAAGAAAAGAGACCTTACCTATCAGAGAAGAACAAATGAATGAACAGACTTTATTTTCGAAGAGTTAAGAATTAGGCATGCAGGCTTGTCTTACCATTCTGCCCTTCATCATACAGCTTTCACACAGTCACAGATATTCAGGTTTCGGCAGATAAGAGGGAGCAGAGCTTTGTCTATTAAATACTGTGTAACTAAAATTTTATTTTGCACAGAGATTGTTGTAACATTTCTTCTTATAATAAGAGATTGTTATAGCAACCTTTCATTTACCACATATTTTATGCCCAGTGCAGTTTTAAAGGTAGTTACTCATATCATTCATAAATCAAGTCATTTTGAGAAGCTATTAATACCTTTGCAAGTCAAAGTAAGACTTTAATTTAGCAAGCCAGTAAACAAGGCATACACTAGCTCAGATTTCAGAAGAGAAATCAATGTTCTAAAATCATCAGTACCAGCCCCTATATATGACTTTGGGTGAGCAACAAACATTCATTGAGAGTAGATGTACTAAATTAAAACATCACATTCTTAACAGTCAGGGAAGTTTACAATTATACAATTATTTACAATTATCTTTTATCCTTTAAAAATAATACAGATGAAATTAGCAGTATGGCATCATGCTGTACCTGCCATTTTAGATACATTGACATACATTGACATACATTTATAGTCATTGCATTACAAAGTGTCATTTCCATGAGGCTTCTAAAACTGCAGAAATGTATATTGTCTTTAAATGTGGCTCATCTAGGACTTTTACCCACTTTAGACCAGTATCCACACTATCATCATTATCAAAACCACACACACACACACACAAACAACACACAAAACAACTACGACATAATAATAATTTACTCACAGACAGTCAGCCAGGCTTTAGACTTAATCATTCTTGTCACACAGCACTTAACTAAGATGACAGAACACTGGACTTAACAATGTCCTCTTTAGAGTTTTACGTGGTTGACACATAATGACAGACTATGTGGTGCCATCTTTATTGACTTTTTTTAAAAAAAGGCATTTGATATGATTGACTGTGAAATTCTTGTAAAAAGAAAAAGTTAAAAACTTAGAGACTGCACCCTGACCTAGTGAAATTAATTGCATCATTTCTTTCAGACAAACAACAGGTACTTCAAAAACTTCATCAGATTCATCTGTAGTTGATAATGGTGTTCTACAAGGTTCTGTTCTAGGCATTCTTCTCTTTGTTATTTATGTCTGTGATCTTCCACTTTATCTTAAACACTCTTCTTGTGGCCTTTTTGCTGATAACTGCAAGACTATGACTTTATTCACCTGGAATCAACTCTTAAGATCGAGATAAATAAGCTCATTACATGGAGCAGCAACAGTGGCATGATTATAAACACTGACAGAACTAAATCAGTGCTTATAACAAGACACAAACTGTTTGTCACGTTTGTGACAAAAACAACACTACAGTTCTGTACTGAAACATCACAGATAGAAAACGCTTCTTACATCCTTCCTGTGCTGTTAAATGTCACATAGGGCTCGCATGGTAGTTTTCCAAGTTTTCCTGTTTTCTGCGAGCTTTTCAATCAAGGGATGTTATGCATACTAAACTGGCCTCTCTTAACAAAGTCCTCTTTAGAATTTCACGTGGTCGACCTCTTTTTCTTCAGCTTGTATTCCACTTGATAACTTGTTTTGGGATTCTCTGACTGTTTCTTCTCATCATGTGACCGACATTTGTCCATCTTCTTTTTCTGATCACCCATGAGACAGGTTATTGTTTGCTCATCTGTCTTATCTCATGCCGGCATAATTTTGTATGATTCTTTTGCTTAGTCACATATCATAAAACAGGAGTTGGGCATAAGGCTAACAATGTTATCCTGAGACCCATCTAAAGGCGACTCTATATGAGGGAAAAAAAGCAACTGTTATGGAAACTTGCAACAAAATCAGCCGAGCATCAGAGATACCAACTCTGAAAACGCAGACAACGATCGAAAGAAAACACTAGCTAACAAAAAATGCTAGGTCTGACTGTTTACCCACATCTGGCCTTGAACACTCATGTGCATAGTCTAACAAAGCTCACTGCACAAAAAGTTTACCGGTTAGCCATGACACAAAGAAGACTTGCTATATGTCACATATATAAACATATTTAAACTATTGCCTTAACAATCTCAGATGTTTGCTCAATGTCAGATATAAGGAGGCTTTACTCATGGTAAACTTTATTAATGACACAGACCACAGATCAGCACAAACAAATTAAAATGTTACCTCTCAAGAACAGGTTCCTACTCAACAAAACCAAGTTAGTACATCAACAAAGCCAAGTTAGTACATCAAATTCTATCACAGAATGCTCTGTATTATCTATGGAAACTTTAAATTTAACCCAAAGTGTAGCCAATGCTTAAATGACATTTACATTCCAAAACTTAGATGTGATCTATTGAAGAAAAGCCTTGCTTATTCTGCTGGTCATCTGTGGAATACCTTCCCATCCTATATAAGAAGTATGAGCTGTGCTCCTTCCTACGACTACAAACGTTACTATTATCTTTTTTTTTTTTATGTCAGCTACATGCCTCATTGATTCATAAATTTATATGTTATTTTAGACTTTTTACAGACACTGAATTTTTTTTTAAAAAAATCTGAATAGTGGTTTGGTAGATATCCATTAATTATTCTCAATCTAACTTATTTTTACATTATATATATATATATATATATATATATAATTATTTTTTGTATTGAATGCGTGAATAAGAGTAAAAGGTAAATGTTTTACTGTATTTTTTTCTCAGCTTTGTCAAGTTGATTGTGTCTTATACACATGGTATATTTGGCTGGGAAGCAAAGAATAGGACCACTGTGCCCTACTACGCTTGATCATAAAAGATGACTAAGGAGGATTTAGCATGGAACCAGCAATTCTGTCCTGTTGAAAAAAAAAGTTATCTATGAAAACATCAACAAGAGGAAAATTATTACTGGAAGAATAAGGAATTTCTTTACAGAGATCTATACACCTGGCCAAGGAGTCTTGAAGGAGAGATCAGACACATGGACTAAACCTGGAGACAGACTATAAAGAAAACAGCCCAAGACAGAAATAAATGTTGTTGATGGCCTATGCCCCAGATAAAGAAGGCATGGATGGATGGATATTCTCAGAATGTTCGGAACAGAAAGAAAGATACATGATAAAGGGCAGAATGTCAGACTGGCCAGGATGCCCAATTCTTAAACCTTCAGAAATAAAGATCAGTCAGTCAGTCAATCAGTCATTAACATATAAAGAGTTTTTCTTTTAACTGTGTCACTAATAAGCTTTACTGCTCCTGTCTTGATCATTGAAGTGCTTAATTATGAAATGAAATACAGAAATCTTAAAGTATCATTGTATTTGGGTGCACAGTTGTCCAGAGAGAATGATGCAGTATATAACTTGACCACCAACGTTGTCAGAGCAGTAATGGCTATGACCAAGGATGCACCACAGGTGGATGCAGAAGGTTACCTAGATATGGTTAAGGTAATACTAATCCTTATATTTTATATTCGTAGTACGATGTTTCATACATAGTTCAGGCGACTACAGAAAGAGTTGTATAAGTGAAAAATGCAAGACAGCAAAAACTCCACTACTGCATAGAAACAGAGCCTAGTATCTTATTAAGTTGTTGTAATTGTTTCTGTAACTGCAAGCAAGATGTTCCTGGTAGACGATGCCATGAAAATGTTATAACATAAGCATCATATCAAAGCAGGAGTAGATTATAGTGGCTAGCTTAAGATCTGGAGTGGACCTAGAAAGAAAGCTACTTACCTTTCTCCACTACCATGGGGGGAGGGGGACCATGACAAGCTCTCCCCCATTACCTAGGCATGTTGCTTGGATCAGCAATGGAGAGATGAGACAGTCTCAGCCAAAACATGGGTTTACTGCCACTGAAAGTCTCAGCCAAAACATGGGTTCCTGCCACTGAAAGTCTCAGCCAAAATATGGGTTTACTGCCACCGAAAACCGGTCTGTTATTCTAGCATGATCATCATGGTTCCCTTATCCTGTGATAGAGGGAGAAGAGATGACCAAGACACCATAGCCAGTTTATGAGAATTAATCAAGACTGTATTTCTCATGAAAGCAGTTTGATGGAGCCTGCATTGAAACTTGATATTGCAGCCAGTAGGAAGGGCTCCAGCTCATCCCCAGGATTTCAGAACCATAAAAAGACACTATATTTGTGTGTGTGTGTGTGTTTGATAAACGAAGTATGTGGATCTCTGTCATCACAATTGTTTTTTTTTTTTGTATGTGTTTGATAAATGAAGTATGTGGATCTCTGTCATCACAACTGTATTTTTGTGTGTGTGTTTGATAAGTGAAGTATGTGGATCTCTGTCATCACAATCGTATTTTTTGTGTGTTTGATAAGTGAAGTATGTGGATCTCTGTCATCACAATCATATTTTTTGTGTGTTTGATAAGTGAAGTATGTGGATCTCTGTCATCACAACAAATTTCTTAGTTTTCTCCATGACCTCATGGCAGATCACAGAGACAAACATGAAACATCATATAAAGTTGTGATTTTTGCAAAACAGGATAAATGCATTTTTAAAAAATGAAATCATCATAAATTGTGCATTGAAATCTTTTAATATTTATAATATTCAGATATGAAGAACAGGACATGTAGCTTTGTTCAGATAAGATTTAGCTCTAATGAAAGGAAAAGTACTAGAATAATAAGTGATTAATTTCATGTATTCTGTGAATAAAAATAAGACTAGAATAACTGAAATTGAAAAGAAGTAACTGAAAAAAGGACATTAGTGTATTTTGAACATTTTCAGAGGCAATATACTAAAATACTAAAACTATATTGGAAAGGTTTAAAAAAAAAAAAAGGTAAAGGTAATCTTGTCATGCCTTAGAGGCACATAGGGATATGGTATTAGTACCCATATTTTCCTTGACCTGTCAGCACACTAGAGGGTAATTTGGTCAGTATCACGCCTGGCCACCTTTCCTTCCCCAACTCCAGAAGAAGTCGGGTACCCATTTCTGCAACTGGGTGACTGGGGTGCCTCCGGCCAGGTTCGAACCCCTGACCTTCGCCATGAGAGACCAGTGCACTAACCACTTCGCCACTCAGACACCCGTATTGGAAAGAGCAAGAAGATAATAGTGCTTGTTAAGAAATATATATATATAGGAGATGGTCTGTTTATTTCTTTATCATGGTGAAAAAAAAAAGACTTTAAAATCCATCATTGGCACAAGAAGAAACCATTGTTCTCTTTGTGTCTGCCTGTTGATTGCTTTGGGGGACAAAGCCGCTGTCTGATCTGGCAGTCCATAGTTGACATGCTAGCATAAGGAGTGGCTAATCATGGCTGACCAAGACCCTGTTCCACCTCTCCATTGGTACCCCCAGTACCTGCCCCAGTCTGTTCGAGCTAACAGGGCAGGGATCTCCATGGTCCCACTGGCAGTGGAGTCTGCTGAAGATGTATTGTACGCCCGTCTGATTTTTGACTTGTCTCAGGGAGTTGAAAAATAGCTGCTGTAACCTTCACCCAATTCAGCATGATGCTGTGACTCTATATCTTCACCACATCAGTGGCAAAGAACATCAGACTCACAGTTCCAAGAGATAGAAGAGGATGTTGATTGGCTTTATTGTGCATCTGTTTCTTTCCTATATCCTCTCTATCTTATTAAGTGCTTGTGATATAAATTTGTCAAGTAAAAATTGATTGAAAGAAACAACAGTACTCATCAGCCATACAAGGTGTACAGTATTCTATGTTTTAGTGGAAATTCTGATGTTACATGTTGGTTTTGATCCACAGAAAGTTGGCAGTGAGCTGAGAGGGTTATTATCTGTGGTAGATGAGCTTATGCCACAGTTGCCTTCTGAAAGCCATAAACAGGTGTGGGTCTGTGTTTGTGTGCTGTGGATGCTTTCATTATTCCTGAAATTAGAAGATTTATTTTTAAGCCATCATCACCACAGATGGCTGCTGCACAGTGGAAATAAAAAATAGTAGTTGCATCACAGAAACAAGCACAAACATACAGCATATAGCAAGGTACCAACAAGATGCATACGGATGTGAAACAAATCACTAGAAAAAAGAATAACAGCATTTGAAATGAAATGTTACAGAAGGGCACTTAGAATATCATGATATGGCTCCCTGTGGAGATAGTCTATCACAAATCTCTCTATTTTTGGGTTCACGCCAGGTTTTTGAGAAAGTCACTCCCAGTCTGACACAGTGTTAGTATCTGCATGACATCAGCTGCTTAGAACAGGCTGCCCACAAATCTAGGGTGATAAACAATAAGGACATATGTACACATTTATGAGTATTTCAACTCATTTTTATGTACAATACTTAATTATTTATTTCTGTTTTTTCTTATAAGATCTTTTTTTGCACATTATTAATGTTTTTTAAAAACTGCAGCTAGTATATAACAGAGATTTGCTTTTTTTTTTCAAGTCTAAACCATCATTTTGCATATATTTGAGGTCAGAATCAGTAAAGATATTGAGTAAATGGGCTAAGCGTCATTTGCATTTGATAGTGATGACAATTGTAAGCTGGAGAAAAGAAAAAAATATCAAGGTCATAGAATTGTGATGTACCTAATGATGAAGATGATAGAGCTTCAGCTCAGGTTATTCATTAGTTGTTTTCTTAGGCTGGGGTGTTCATAGACTGTTTTCTTAGACTGGGGTGTACATTGACTGTTTTCTTAGACTAGGATGTACATAGACTGTTTTCTTAGACTGGGGTGTACATTGACTGTTTTCTTAGACTAGGATGTACATAGACTGTTTTCTTAGACTGGGGTGTACATTGACTGTTTTCTTAGACTGGGGTGTACATTGACTGTTTTCTTAGACTGGGGTGTACATTGACTGTTTTCTTAGACTGGGATGTTCATTGACTGTTTTCTTAGACTGGGATATACATTGACTGTTTTCTTAGACTAGGATGTACATTGACTGTTTTCTTAGACTGGGATGTACATTGACTGTTTTCTTAGACTAGGATGTACATAGACTGTTTTCTTAGACTAGGATGTACATTGACTGTTTTCTTAGACTGGGATGTTCATTGACTGTTTTCTTAGACTGGGGTGTACATTGACTGTTTTCTTAGACTGGGGTGTACATTGACTGTTTTCTTAGACTGGGGTGTACATTGACTGTTTTCTTAGACTGGGGTGTACATTGACTGTTTTCTTAGACTGGGGTGTACATTGACTGTTTTCTTAGACTGGGGTGTACATTGACTGTTTTCTTAGACTAGGGTGTTCATAGACTGTTTTCTTAGACTGAGATGTACATTGACTGTTTTCTTAGACTGGGATGTTCATTGACTGTTTTCTTAGACTAGGATGTACATTGACTGTTTTCTTAGACTAGGATGTACATTGACTGTTTTCTTAGACTAGGATGTACATTGACTGTTTTCTTAGACTGGGATGTACATTGACTGTTTTCTTAGACTAGGATGTACATTGACTGTTTTCTTAGACTGGGGTGTACATTGACTGTTTTCTTAGACTGAGATGTACATTGACTGTTTTCTTAGACTAGGGTGTTCATAGACTGTTTTCTTAGACTGGGGTGTACATTGACTGTTTTCTTAGACTAGGGTGTTCATTGACTGTTTTCTTAGACTGGGATGTACATTGGCTGTTTTCTTAGACTGGGATGTACATTGACTGTTTTCTTAGACTAGGATGTACATTGACTGTTTTCTTAGACTGGGATGTACATTGACTGTTTTCTTAGACTAGGATGTACATTGACTGTTTTCTTAGACTGGGATGTTCATTGACTGTTTTCTTAGACTAGGATGTACATTGACTGTTTTCTTAGACTAGGATGTACATTGACTGTTTTCTTAGACTGGGATGTACATTGACTGTTTTCTTAGACTAGGATGTACATTGACTGTTTTCTTAGACTGGGATGTTCATTGACTGTTTTCTTAGACTAGGATGTACATTGACTGTTTTCTTAGACTGGGATGTTCATTAACTGTTTTCTTAGACTGGAATGTACATTGATTGTTTTCTTAGATGGATATACATTGATTGTTTTCTTAGACTGGAATGTACATTGATTGTTTTCTTAGATGGATATACATTGATTGTTTTCTTAGACTGGGATGTACATTGACGGTTTTCTTAGACTGGGATATACATTGATTGTTTTCTTAGATGGGTGTATATTGATTGTTTTCTTAGACTGGGATGTACATTGACTATTTTCTTAGACTGGGATGTACATTGATTGTTTTCTTAGACTGGGATGTACATTGACTGTTTTCTTAGACTGGGGCATTCTTTGACTGTTTTCTTAGACTGGGATGTTCATAGACTGTTTTCTTAGACTATGATATTCATTGACTGTTTTCTTAGACTGGGATGTTCATTGACTGTTTTCTTAGACTGAGATGTTCATTGACTGTGTTTCAGGACTTGTATTTTTTTTTCAGTCTGATATTTATTGGCTGTATTTTTTCTCAATCTATGATATTTATTGGCTGTATTTTTTCTCAATCTATGATATTTATTGGCTGTATTTTTTCTCGATCTGTGATATTTATTGGCTGTATTTTTTCTCAATCTGTGATATTTATTGGCTGTATTTTTTTCTCAATCTGTGATATTTACTGACTGTATTTTTCTCAGATTGAGATGGCCCAGAAAGTGTTGTCCACAGATATGGCTTCTCTAATAAATGCCATGAAACTAGCCCAGCAGAACTCCCACACCCCACTGCTGACAGAGTACAGGAAAGGCATGCTGAAGTCAGCCCATGCGCTGGCTATGGATTCCAAGAACCTCCTGGATGCTGTTGACACTGCAAGGCAGAAGTTGACTTCAAAACTGGTTGTAGATTAAACATAGAACTGCATACATAATTCTCAGTCATAGGGCACTCTTGGCACTCTGTGGGTAAATATGGTGCATTTTTTGCCACTAATTTATGTTGTTCTACAGTGAAGATAAAGTATAATTAATAGTGCAGATAAAATATAATAACATATACTTTTATGTAACATTCATATATTTATATTATATTTGTGCGTGCATGCATTTCTATAGTATATATATATGCAAGAAATGAACTGTGTTATTCTGTGGAGACTGCCACTGAAATATGGATAACAAGGAAATGTATCACTATGTGTGTGTGTGCACTGACAGGCATTGCCTACACAGATAATTTTGTGCTTTAGTATTTAGTGACATTTCGAGCAATAACTGCCATGTATGTGACTCCACACCATAAAATAAGCCTTAAACAATGCACAGAGATACTGAAGAATTTGTTTTATGATGCTTGTAGCAGGGAAAATAAGCAGAATTTCTCATTGGGTGTGAAATATTGAGCTCTGAAGAGATTATGCCTGAAATGTCATGTGTGAGAAAACTGTAGCTCTTCTAACTCAGGTCTCAACAAACATTATGTTGATCAGTGGTTCCCACTTAGCAGAAGTCCATGGACCCCCTGCTGTTTCAAAATCTAGGCCATGGACCCTCATACTTTAGAAAAGTTTCATAATCTGTATGGTAGTAATTGTGCTTTAAATGCAAAAGAATTTTTTCAGAAAATATGGGTAACCTTTAATGAGTAAATGCTACACTACACAAAAAGAAGCCAACAATACAAACTTGGTGAATTTTCAAAATGACAGTGATGTAGTTAAGAAAAAAATGGACAACAATTAACGTTTATACTTGTTCTGACAAATGAACAGAATATGAAATGCATGACAACTAACCATCCTAAATATGGTGAGAGAAATCATGCCTCTTTTTATTTCAAACAATTGCTTCCACATCTGGTTCAGTATTTCCATTTTTAGTCTCAAACCTGGACCAACATCAAGCTGATTCCTGTGCTTGTTCATCATATAACAATATGTGGAAAACAGTTGTTTAACATTTTCATCATCATCATCAGGTGCCATGCCGACTGGCGGTGGCTATTGTGCTTCTCCAGAATACATGATCCTTCATGCAGGCCATCAGCTCAGTTGGTGATCTCCTCTCACACCATCCCGTCAGACTGTCCAGTATCATTTCTCTTGGTCTTCCTCTGGATCTTCTTCCTTCTATTTTTCCTGTTGTTATAATATTTTCAATGCCCCCTCTTCTCATTGCATGTCCTATGAAACTACATTGTCTTTTTTTTTTTTTTTAAACATTTTATAGGCAAAATAAAAACAGAAAAACAGACCTTGAGTTTTTGTTATGGACTGCCCTGGCAGGTTCTGCAGACCCCCAGTTGGGAACCACTGATGTAGATTTTATTAACCAGCCACATTTTGTGACAGCACAATGAGCATTTCAGAATTTATTTTAGTCTGCTTTCAGATACATTTTACACTCATTTCAGATTTCTATTCATTTTTATTATTTTACAGAAAGAAAATTTTAAAAATATGCACAAATGATATTTGTGACTTGCTGTGTGATTTTTTTTTTTCTATAACTTCCTTGGACAAATCATATACAGCAGTTTATTTTGAAATAAAATCATGTTGTAGAACTCATTGTAAGAACAAAATTATAATATAGGTCAGAGATGGTCAATTTTGTTTTTTTTTTGAGAGTGTGTGCCAAAATTGGCTTTTTAAAAATATTTCTTTCATATGTACTTGTGCACTGTACATTTTATTTTTATCATATACTTTTTACTTGGAAAAAAGCAGGACATAAGATGAAATAAGTCATTATTTACATAATTTTAAATAAAAATTTGTACTTAAAACTATTCTTCATAAAGAAAATTCAGCTTGTAGCTTCAATAACAAATTTAATGTGAAATGACAAATCGCACATTTTCAAATATCTTCATTTTTAAAAATTGCAGTTTGTAGCTTCAATAACAAATTTAATGTCAGATTACATATCTCTCTTGCACACTTTGAAATGAGGGTCTCAGTGAGATTTGTGCTGTTGAGTCATGAATGACAGATCAAATTTATTCTTTTTAACTTTCATAGCTTTATTTGCAGGTCACTTGTAAGACTTCTCATATGAGTGGATATAGTGGAGTTCACCGCAGAGAACTGACATTCACTGTCTTATGTAGATGAGAACATTTTTAGTAGGTCTGTTGCAGAATTTTTCAGATAGTTAAGAGTTTTTGGAATGGTACTCCAAATTGTTTTTTAATATGTAATTTTCTGATTTTATTATCTGGTACCATCACTGATCATTCCCTTTGAATATTTTCAGTTTATCTCTGAGGTTGATAAACTTTTGCCTCTAAATTAAACAGCTCCAAAAGTCAATTGGTTGCATCCAGTGAAATGTGGCAAGGCTTGGTGTGTCTTGCTTTGCACAGTCTGCATACTCAGTGATGTTTTTTGTTTTCTGTATTTCTTCACTTCTTGGCCAGCATTAGTCCAGAATGAATATGTGTATATGTCAGTTTAAAATCACACCAGGAAAGTGGTGAGAGGAAACTTTTTTTTCAAAGATTTGGGAGTATAATAAATTACTACAAGATTAGAAGCTGCAGCTTATAAATCATTATTTACAATCATACAATGATTACAGTGCACAGTCTTGACTAGGATGTAATCTTATAAGTGCAGGTACTGGTATTTTAAGATCTGTTTTTCTTGGACAATGAGAGTACAAACTCCATTGTATCTGCAAACAGACCACAGCTATTCAGGAACTGTGGTGTCTCAAGTGTGTATGAGGAAAAGGTAAGGAATTATTTTTCTACTTATATGCGCCATTTTTCAGAAACTATGGACATGACTTCATGAAGTCAGCAACCAACTATGTGATAGTTGACTATTGTTGATATATGTTCTTCTTTTACAAATAAATCATAGATTATAGACCTCAAATTCCTGGAAAACATGGATTTCTTGGTAGGAGCTGTACTCTACCAAATTAGGGCATGACAGATTTCAGGGAGCCACCACTTAGAGACAGAAATAACACTTTTCTATAGTAAGAGAAAGCAAGAAGCTACATAGAATATTTTCATGCAAATGTTTGTAGAAGTCACCAGGAGAAAAAGATTGAGAAATCCTAGCCTAGATAAGACAGTTATATCAAGATGAATTTGTTAACTCTTAGGCTTACAAGAATACAGCCTGTGATCATAAACTCATAAGTTCACATTCTGCTATAACCTCTTATCTATCCCTCAGCCCATCCTGGTTAGGGGTTTGGTTGAAATTCAACTCTTGTATTCATAGGGTTATTATTTTATCATATATGGAAGACTGCACAAGAATTCACAGTGCTCTTATAGCTGTCATGTGCTAATGAAATGTTAATAATTCATGTAAATGATGAGTATTCTACATAGTGTCCCATTTCCAGTGGAAATTAAAAGTTGTATTTAATGAAAACAAATTCTGTACCTGCTGTCTTTGTTGTTGTGCTATCCATTATTGGGTTCTGTTTAGTGAAGTAGGTGGGTGCACTCCAGTGTGATGGTAATGGTCAGCAATTTAATTTTAGTCAGAGCCCTACAGCTGACCCAGCTGCAGAAAAGGGTACCTTCTGTAGCCGTGGAAGGAAAGGCAGCCAAGCATGATCTTAGCTACGTCACTCTCTGATGTCCTGACAAAGAAAGCAGGCACTCCAGACATGTCCCACGGCATGTCATCAGAACACAGTATATGCCCCAGTGACACGACACACATGGCTACCTTTACCTCACCATCCACTCTTACTTCTGAGATATAAAACTGGTGTGTCTTCCTCTGTGCTCCATGTTCACAGTAGGGTTTGCCAGTTTAAAGAGCCACTGGTCTGCTTCTATATTCCATACCATTGGAGCACTCTGAAGAGTGTTAAACCTTTTCATCAGAGATTACTTATTTTAAATGTGGTTTTTTTTTCTTCTTCTTCTTCTTTTTCTTCTTCTTCTTCTTCTTCTTCTTCTTCTTCTTCTTCTTCTTCTTCTTCTTCTTCTTCTGTATTTATGTTTGTAAAGACTGTGCTGTGACTTACTCATGCTGTAAAGAAAATTTTTCATTAACTGAATGTTGAAGATGGTTCATTTCTCTTGAATTAATGGATGCTAATAATTGTGAAGACGGATGTTAATAATTGTGAAAATGGATGTTAATAATTGTGAAGATGATATTGTGAACATATTAACCAAAGAGAAAGCTTGTAATTATATATTCTAATTTTTTTGAAGATGTGATTGCTTGTGAGATGCCATGTGTTAATGGTGGTTAAGTTATAAAATAGTGATTTCATGTTTTCCTTTTTTTTTTTTTTTAAAATGTTCTGGTTAATCTTTCATGAAATTACCTGTGAACTTACTAGGTCAGTTTAGTGCTGCTGGGGTAATTATTCTGGGGCTAGTGCTCTAGTGACCTCAGAATTGGTACCTGAGAAATGTTGGAAGGTAAATGCGACCAAGTGTGGTACTTGCCACATCACACTTTCATGTGTCGAAGGTCATGGAAAATACGGGCCTAACACAGTATCCCTAATATGCCTTAATGGCATGGAAACAGGGGTCTAACATTGTATCCCTAATATGCCTTAATGGCGTGGAAATAGGGATTTTACCTCTACTTTTTAATCCAGCCCTCTGATGCTTGATTAATGTGACATGTCTTGAGCTGGAAAAGCTGCTATGTAAGCATAATCTCTCACAGGCTCAGGATTTGAGGCAGAAACTGGAGATTGATCTTTGTGAATAGATCTCAGGTTTAGCTTTACCTAGCACTTAGATAGTGAAGAAAGAAGTTGGTGAGCATGACAGAGGATCTGGAAAACGCAGGAGTCAGCCATTTCGTGACTGTCAGTGAGTAAGAAGAATCGTCACACAGAAATCAAGAAAATTGCAATAATTAATCATTAATGCAGTCAGTTTAAAACGTGTTTTTTTTAATGATCAGACTAACTGATGTTGATAGAGTGACCAAGTGTATATTGAAGAAGGCTGGCTAGTAAAGAGGATTAAAGAGAGAAAACTTAAATATTTTGGATTAAACACCATGATAATCTAGAGAAGACCATCTTGGAGGGGTACATAATGGGAAAAGGAAAGAGAGGAAGACCAAAGTGAAGATGGCTGCAAGACGTCGTTGATGATCTGCAGATGGATGCATCATTAGCAGGGCATCTTGCTTACAACCGAGAGCCCTACAGGAGTTCTGTTAGGGAGGCGAAGTTCCGCAAGAGACATGCAGATGAATGAATGAATGACCAAGTGGAAACATGATACTTGAGAGTAGAAGAAACCTGTGAATGCTCAGATACTGAGGGGCAATAAATTGAAATGCTGATTTAATACTGTAGGAAACTAAGACGTTTGAAACCTATGTCATATACACATATGATACTTGTGCTCTTTCTTTTATCATGATTTTTCTTGTTATACTGTTGTAAGTGTGCAGTCAAAGACATGATGACAAGACATTTGTAGCTTAAACTGTGTAGTTTGCTTTCCTCTGTTGATTGTAGTAACATGTTCACTAAAATTTCTGTTAATACTATTTCTTATCTTACATCTTTCCCATGCCATTAAACACCAAGTTTTCCTGTTTTCAGCAAGCTTTTCAACCTCATCAAGGAATTTTATGCCTACTAATTTGGCCTCTCTTAACAATGTCTTCTTTAGAGTTTCACGTGGTTGACCTCTTTTTATTTGGCCTGTTGTGTTTCACTTGATAGCTTGTTTTGGGATTCTCTGTTTCTTCTCATCACATGACTAACATATGTCCATCTCCTTTTTCTCATCACCCATGAGAAAGTTTGTTATTCATTCATCTGCCTTATCTCTGTGTTGTTCTTGAATTCATTCCACTTTAAACCGAGTATTTTCTTTAGGCATTTGTTTTCAAAAGAGTCTGATTTGTTGTGTATTTCTTTAGTTGTTTTCCAGCTTTCACATGCATAAATGAGGGTGGATATTACATTTGAATTGAATAATCTTAGCTTAGTTTTTGTGCTTATAACTTTTGAATTCTATATGTTCTCAAAATTCTTGAAGGTCAATGCTGCTTTTGCAATTCTAATTCTAACTTCCTTTCAGGTGTCACTATCCTGGTCTATGTACACCATACACATTGTAGCTGCCAAGGTGTGCAAATTGATGTACTTCTTCAACAGCTGTTCCTTCTGTGTATATTTTTCCTTCTTGATCATGGGAATTTTTATTATTTTTTTTTCCTTGTTATTTTCAAGTCCTATTTTACTAGTCGGTGCAGACAGGGTATCTGTTTTTTCTTGCATTGAATTCAGTTCACTTTGTCACTGATAAGAGTTATGTCATCTGCAAAATCAAGATCTTCTAGTTGGGTCTCATGTACCCAATTGATGCCTGTTTTACCAGTGCAGCATTATGAAGTCTATGGCAATTCCAAAAATTGAGGGAGATAATATACATCCTTCTTTCATGCCTGTTTCAATCTGGAACCATTTGTTCATTCCTTCATCTGTGTTGACTGTACAAACATATCCATTGTAGAGATCCTTAATGATGTTGACAATTTTACATGGTTTTCCATATAGTCTTAAAATTCTCCGTAATGAATCTCTGTGTATGCTATAAAATGCCTTTTTTAAAGTCTGTGAAGTTCAGGATTAGTGGTTTTTGTTTTTCAATATGTTCTTCAAGTATTATTCTTAAAGATTTGGTCAAGACTCTTGGATTCTGATGCTGTAGATACATGATTGTAGATACATAATTGTTGGAGTAGAGCTGTACTGGGGAGTTATTATTTGGTCCAGCAAAATGACTAATCTGGCAAAACTGAGAGGAACCAAGTGTCCTAAAAATGTAGCAGTATAGTGAAATCTCCATTTGTAGATGCATTCAGCACAACTTCATTCTTCACTGCTAAAAGACATGGAGCAATCTTTGCTATGACTCATTAATATCTGGAAGGGTAAATGGACCAAACATTACTGCAATCAGCAGATGAGAAAGCAAGACAGAAGAAATAAAATCATGACTGCCTGTATTTTATTTATGTTTGGGTTTATGTTCTTGTGATTATATTTCACGTATAAATCTTTTGCTGTGTGTAGATAACATTCCCTGAACCAGAAAATAAGTTCTCTTCCTTCTCTTATTTGTTATGCTCATCTCCTTTTACCTATGTTCCTTCTATCCCACTTTTTTTTTCATTATATACAGTACGGTAATTTATATTTATGTAATATTTTTCTTGGAATGCTTGGTGGGAAGAAATTACAGATGTTTAAAAATTTGTTATAACTTTTTATTTGTTGCATCTGATAAGCTGTATGATAATGTCCATTACTAAATCTCTGGGTTTTATTTTATTTTAGTTATAATTTTTTATTTGTTGCATCTGATAAGCTGTAACTAAAGAATCTGTGGAGAGGAACAGACAGAACTACAAAAATAAGATTTTTAAGGGCATGCATTTTTCCCATCGCAACATATGCCTGTGAGACCTGGACACTTAACAAAACAGCTGAGAAACACGTAAATGCCTTTGAATGTAAATGCTACAGAAGAGTTCTTCAGATACCATGGACACAAAAAAAAACAAATATATCCATACTACAAGAACTTAATATTGAAGAAGGCTGGCTAGTAAAGAGTATTAAACAGAGCAAACTTAAATATTTTGGACACATTAAACGTCATGATAATCTAGAGAAAACTGTCTTGGAAGGGTACATAATGGGAAAAAGAAAGAGAGGAAGACCAAGGTGAAGATGGCTGTAAGACATTGTTGATGATCTGCAAATGGATGAGTCAGCAGTAGGCCATCTTGCTCACAACCGAGAGGCCTACAGGAGTGTTGTTAGGGAGGCAGAGTTCCACAAGGGACATGCAAATGAATGAATGATAAGCTGTATGATAATGTTGTCTATTACTAAATCTCTGGGTTTTATTTTCTTTCAGTTATAACTTTTTATTTGTTGCATCTGATAAGCTGTATGATAATGTTGTCTATTACTAAATCTCTGGGTTTTATTTTCTTTCAGTTATAACTTTTTATTTGTTGCATCTGATAAGCTGTATGATAATGTTGTCCATTACTAAATCTCTGGGTTTTATTTTATTTTAGTTATAATTTTTTATTTGTTGCATCTGATAAGCTGTAACTAAAGAATCTGTGGAGAGGAACAGACAGAACTACAAAAATAAGATTTTTAAGGGCATGCATTTTTCCCATCGCAACATATGCCTGTGAGACCTGGACACTTAACAAAACAGCTGAGAAACACGTAAATGCCTTTGAATGTAAATGCTACAGAAGAGTTCTTCAGATACCATGGACAAAAAAAAAAACAAATATATCCATACTACAAGAACTTAATATTGAAGAAGGCTGGCTAGTAAAGAGTATTAAACAGAGCAAACTTAAATATTTTGGACACATTAAATGTCATGATAATCTAGAGAAAACTGTCTTGGAAGGGTACATAATGGGAAAAAGAAAGAGAGGAAGACCAAGGTGAAGATGGCTGTAAGACATTGTTGATGATCTGCAAATGGATGAGTCAGCAGTAGGCCATCTTGCTCACAACCGAGAGGCCTACAGGAGTGTTGTTAGGGAGGCAGAGTTCCACAAGGGACATGCAAATGAATGAATGATAAGCTGTATGATAATGTTGTCTATTACTAAATCTCTGGGTTTTATTTTCTTTCAGTTATAACTTTTTATTTGTTGCATCTGATAAGCTGTATGATAATGTTGTCTATTACTAAATCTCTGGGTTTTATTTTCTTTCAGTTATTACTTTTTATTTGTTGCATCTGATAAGCTGTATGATAATGTTGTCTATTACTAAATCTCTGGGTTTTATTTTCTTTCAGTTATAACTTTTTATTTGTTGCATCTGATAAGCTGTATGATAATGTTGTCTATTACTAAATCTCTGGGTTTTATTTTCTTTCAGTTATAACTTTTTATTTGTTGCATCTGATAAGCTGTATGATAATGTTGTCCATTACTAAATCTCTGGGTTTTTTGGCTTGGCACAGTGTGAGCATTTCTGTGAGCTCACTAAGATAGGAATATGTTTTGTAATTGAGATTTTTCACTACGTTTCTCTCTTCATTTTGATATTTTTGAATATTGTAAAAAAAAATGGGGTGTGCAGGTCTCTACAGTGATAAGAAACCTACAAGCCAGTGATGCAAGTCAGATGAATGATCTAGCCAAACCTGTGCTACCATCGTTATCTGTTTAAAACCCCCAGTTTACAATCTGTATTTCCTTTAGACCAGATTAATGCTACCAGATCTAAGACCATGCAAACAACTTTGTAATAACTCATCATGTATTTACCGTGGACGACATAGTTTCTGTATTTACTATAGTATAAAAGTTGAATTTCCAAAAAAATGAAGAGAAACTGTACAAGAATAGTTTTTTTTTATTTTAAATAATTTTTGTTTACAAAGATGTTTAGTGACAGAAATAGAGTTTAAATGCTGAAGTTAGAGGAGATAATTGGTTTGATTTTTGATCATTCTTTCCCGCATGTGAATATCTTTTGTGTTGTCCTGTACTGTTAGTTTTATTTTGCCATGTCTGGTTGTCTCTGATACAGGCATTCTTCAGTTTCAGAAACCATGTTTCCTAGCCAGTTATATGTGTCAGGTACTTATTTGTACAGCTAGAATGGCTAAACAACAAATGAAGCCTGTTTTTAGCCCATGCTCCTTGGTGCTATAAATTTTCTTTAATAAAAGACAGCAATGCATGCTGACAGTGTATGCACACTGGCTGTTACTTGTTTCTTATGTACTGTATTTACTTAATGTTTATGATATTTTCGCTAGGAAAGTTACTGTGTCATTTATAACTATCATTTACCTTGTGACAGAAACACCTTGCATAATTAAACTGGCCATGATCTGGTTTTCTTGAACTGATACTGCAGTATTTTGCCAAGTAATTTTTTTTTTCTTCTTTTCTTGCAGTCATGATTCTGGTACTTGCTTGCTGTTAATATCAAGATTCTGGTACTTGCTTGCTATTAATATCAAGATTCTGGTACTTGCTTGCTGTTAATATCAAGATTCTGGTACTTGCTTGCTGTTAATATCAAGATTCTGGTACTCATTGTTAATGTCATGATTCTGGTACTTGCTTGCTGTTAATATCAAGATTCTGGTACTTGCTTGCTGTTAATATCAAGATTCTGGTGCTCATTGTTAATGTCATGATTCTGGTATTTGCTTGCTGTTACTATCAAGATTCTGGTACTTGCTTGCTGTTAATATCAAGATTATGGTACTCACTATTAATGTCCTGATTCTGGTACTTGCTTGCTTGCTGTTAATGTCATGATTCTGGTACTTGCTTGCTGTTAATGTCATGATTCTGGTACTTGCTTGCTGTTAATGTCATGATTCTGGTACTTGCTTGCTGTTAATGTCATGATTCTGGTACTTGCTTGCTGTTAATGTCATGATTCTGGTACTTGCTTGCTGTTAATGTCCTGATTCTGGTACATGCTTGCTGTTAATGTCATGATTCTGGTACTTGCTTGCTGTTAATGTCATGATTCTGGTACATGCTTGCTGTTAATGTCATGATTCTGATACATGCTTGCTGTTTATGTCATGATTCTGATACTTGTTTGCTGTTAATGTCATGATTCTGGTACTTGCTTGCTGTTAATGTCATGATTTTGGTACTTGCTTGCTGTTAATGTCATGATTCTGATGCTTACTGGATTTTAATATCATGATTCTGATATTTGCTTATCTTACTGTTAATGTCATGATTCTGGTACTTGCCTGCTGTTAATGTCATGATTCTGGCACTTGCTTGCTGTTAATGTCTTGATTCTGATATTTGCTTGCTGTGTTTTGTGTGCCTGTGATGTGAGTGTGTTTTGTTCTCTATTATGCTGTAATAAAGATGATAATAAAGCTAATTTTTACAATAAACAGAAGATTGTCTTCTGGTATTTTTATCTTCATGGCTGTATGTTTGTCACAGCACAAATGCATGTATGTGTTTATATGTGTGTTTGTATCTTAGGACACTGTATTTTCTGACATATGTATGAACATTTACTATCATTAACTCAAGCAATGACAAAAATAATTTACAAAAGCTGTTTGCATTATTAGGTTGGTTGGTTTGTTTTAACTGCTACACCAGTATACTGAATTAGAGACAAAACTGAAGTAAATAAATTAGGGGATCACTAAGTTGAAATAGAACTGATGGAAGGTTAGAACTTCATTGGATCTGCGATATCTGCACTCGACTCTGAGAACAAACAAAGACCAATTTGTCAGAGCCACAGTTTGATTATGAGTGTAATATAATAGGTATATAGTATGTGGGTAATTAAATATAATAGGTATATAGTATGTGGGTAATTAAATATAATAGGTATATAGTATGTGGGTAAATAAATATAATAGCTAGATATTATGTGAGTAATTACATATAATAGGTATATATCTCTCTCTCTCTGAACCTTAAGTGCCCAGGGCACATGGGGCTTCTGCAAGGGTTTTCCACAAATGCCTGTCCTTTGCCTTTTTTCTGGTCTTGCCCAGGTGAGCCCTCTATTGCTCAACATCCTTTCTGTTTTTCTTCTCCATGTCTCTTTTGGTCTACCCTTACTTCTGTTCCCCTGTGGTGTCCATCTTAGTGCTATTTTTGGTAGTGAGTTGTCAGTCATTCGTAGCACATGTCCCAACCATCGCCAGTGTCTTTCCTCAATAATTGTTGTCAGTGGTATAATAGGCATATCTTATCTTATATATCTTATATCCTTCCCGTGCCGTTAAACGTCACATAGGGCTCGCAAAGTAGTTCGCCAATTTTTCCTGTCTTCGGCGAGTCTTTCAACCTCATCAAAGGATTTTATGCCTGTTAACTTGGCCTCTCTTAATAATGTCCTCTTCAGAGTTTCACGCGGTCTGCCTCTTTTTCTTCGGCCTGTTGTGTTCTACTTGATAGCTTGTTTTGGGATTCTCTGATCATTTCTTCTCATCAAGTGACCAACATATGTCCATCTCCTTTTCCTGATCACCCATGAGACTGGTTGTTGTTCAGTCATCTGTCTTATCTCTGCATTGTTCTTGAATTCATTCCACTTGATGCTGAGTATTTTCCTTAGGCATTTGTTTTCAAAAGAGTCTAATTTCTTTTCTATTTCTTTAGTTGTTTTCCAGCTTTCGCATGCATAAATGAGGGTGGATATTACATTTGAATTGAATAGTCTTAACTTGGTTTTTGTGCTTATAACTTTTGAATTCCATATGTTCTCAAGATTCTTGAAGATTGATGCTGCTTTTGCAGTTCTGATCCTAACTTCCTTTCTAGTGTCACCATCCTGGTCTATGTAGCTGCCAAGGTATGCAAATTGATTGACTTCTTCAATATCTGTCCCTTCTATGTGTATTTTTCCATTTTGATTAATGGGAATTTTCATTATTTTTGTTTTGTCCTTGTTAATTTCAAGTCCTATTTTGCTAGCCAGTGAAGACAGGCTATCTGTTTTTTCTTGCATGGAATTCACATTATTACTGATAAGAGTTATGTCATCAGCAAAATCAAGATCTTCTAGTTGGGTCCCATGTACCTAGTCAATACCTGTGTTACCTGTGCAGCATTTTTTCATTATGAAGTCTATTGTAATCCCAAAAAGTAAAGGAGACAGTATACATCCTTGTTTCACACCTGTTTCAATCTGGAACCATTCACTCATCCCTTCTTCTGTCTTGACTGCACAACCATATCCATTGTATAAGTCCTTAATGATGTTGACAATTTTAGATGGTATTCCATATAGACATAAAATTCTCCATAATGAATCTCTGTGTATGCTATCAAATGCCTTTTTAAAATCTATGAAGTTCAGTATTAATGGTTTCTGCTTTTCAATATGTTCTTCAAGTATTATTCTGAGAGTAAAGATCTGGTCGAGACAGCTTCTCCCTTTTCGAAATCCTGCTTGTTCTTCTCTCATTGCAGTATCCACTATATCTTTGAGTCTATTCAAAATGACCTTGCAAAATACTTTTGACACAACTGATATTAAGGTTACTCCTCTCCAGTTGTTACAGTCACTAAGGTTGCCCTTTTTTGGTATTTTAACAATGATTCCTTTCCTCCAATTAGAAGGGACCTTTTCTTCTTTCCAAATCTTGTTAAACATTCTCTGTAGTTGTCTCATGTTGTCACTATTGATAGCTTTTAGCATCTCGGCTGTTATTTCATCTTCACCTGTAGCTTTGTTGTTAGCCATTAAATTCACTGCTGTTTCAATTTCATGTAATTTAATTTCATCTAGGTTGACATTTAGTTGTGGGGCTGGTAAGTCAGTTTCAAGGTTTAACAATTCTTTTGGGTGTGGTCGATTGAGTATTTCTTGGAAGTGTTCAGCCCATCTTTGCTTTTGGTCTTTATTTGATGTTAATAGTGTTCCAGTTTTGCTAAGGATTGGTCTTTCTTTAGATGTAATAGTACCTGTTAGCCTCTTTTGTATGTTATATAAAGTTTTGCTGTCTCCTGTTTTTGCTGCTTTTTCTGCCTCTTTCGCCATATTGTCTATGTATTCTCTTTTATCCCTTCTAGCTGAACTTTTTACTTTCTTGTCTATGTCTTTGTATTTTGCTTTTGCCAAATCTCTTTCATGATCTACTTTTGCATTCAACATGTCTAATTTGACTGCTCGTCTTTCATGTATATACTTCCATGTTTTATCTGATATCCATAATAGGCATATAGTATGTGAATAATTAAGTATAATACATAGATACTGTGTGGGTAATTAAATATAATAGCTAGATACTGTGTGGGTAATTAAATATAATAGGTATATAGTATGTGAATAATTAAATATAATACGAATATATGAATGAATACGTAGATACTGTGTGGGTAATTAAATATAATAGGTATATACTTAAACTATCTTCTGAAAATATACCAAGAAACCCAAACAGCAGCATGGAAAGTCAGATAAGAAAAAGATCTGGTGCTAGGGCCCCCAGGCCAGATAGATCTAATTTTAACACTGGGGAAGAGTGTGAGACAGAGGTCAGTACTAGTAATTGTGATGGCGGACAAAATCCTGACGGTGTTACCAAGGAAAACCCCTGCATCAAACTAAGAAGAAAATAAGAGTAGGAACATGGAATGTAAGAAGTATGTACGAGGGGAACTATCAAATAATAAATGACGAGATGAAAAGAATGGGGATACACATTTTGGGAATCTGCGGAACATCGATGGAAAGGATCAGGACACTTCAAGAGCGAGAATGATAATATCTTTATATACTCTGGTGGAGAATTAGGAGGAAAGAATGGGGTGGCTTTTTACTTGAACAAATCAACATCAAAAGCATTACTAGGTTACAATTCAGTAAGTGATAGAATCCTCACAATCAGACTTGAGGGCACTCCTAGAAATGTAACAATCATCCAGATATATGCACCTACATCAGCAGCAGAAGAAGAGGAAGTAGAAGACTTTTTTAACACAATGCAAACAATGATAGACCAGGTACGGAAAATGATATTGTATTAATAATGGGGGATTTTAATGCAAAGATTGGTACAGAAAGAGCAGAAGATGAAGGACATGTTGTAGGGAAATTTAGCATAGGACATAGAAATGAGGCAGGTGACAGTTTAATGGCATTTTGCATGGAAAATGAGCTAATGATTGCTAACACACTTTTTAAACAACATCCAAGAAAACTTTACACATGGACATCACCTGATGGGAAAACCAAGAATCAAATAGATTACATTTTAGTGCAAAGAAGATGGACATCAAGTATAACATCAGCAAAAACTTTACCAGGTGCTGATTGTGACACGGACCATGAGTTATTAATAGCAGATATGAAGATAACAATAAAAAAGACAGTTGCAGGATCAAGACCACTCTGCTTTGATCTTACACAAATACCAGAACAATACGGTATAGAAGTGAAGAACTGTTTTGAAATCCTAATGGCTGTACAGGAGGAGATGACACCAGATGATTTGGTTGCATAGGCCAGAGATATCTTAATAACAACAGCTAAAGACATGGTTCCAGTAAAGAAAACACAAAAGAATGGATGGATTACAGCAGGCACACTAAAACTGATAAAACAATGTAGAGAAATGAAGACGGAATGGAAAGTGACAAACAACAACAAAGAGAAATATAAATCTTTAACAAAAGAAGTACAAAGAAACATAAGAAAAGACAAAAAACAATACATACAAGATTGTTGTGAAAGAATAGAAGGATATCAGAAGTGTGAAAGAAATAGTGAAATGTTTAAAGAAATGAAGACATTGATGAGAAATGTCACATCTAAGCTAAATGTAATTTGTGACAAGATGGGGAATACCTTGACAGAGACAAAGGAAATTCTAGAAAGATGGAAGGAATATTGCAGAGAAATGTATGAAACAATTGACTGTGAAAGCAGAAATCAACAGTGTGAATTATTATTGGAGGAGAAAGAACCCGAACCGACAATAGAAGAAGTTTTATGGGCAATAAAGAATCTGAAAAATAGTAAATCACCAGGATGTGATAAGATAACAGCTGAATTTATTAAAGCAGGAGGAAAAGAGTGTACAACAATCTGTCATGTACTATGTAAAAAGATATGGCATTCAGGTATTTGGCCAAAAAAATGGAAAAGAACTGTATTCATACCACTGCCAAAAAAGGAAAAACTGAAATTATGCACAAACTACAGAACTGTTGTTCTGATTAGTCATGCCAGTAAAATTCTATTAAAAATCATAATGAGTAGACTTCGTAAGAAAATAGAATAAGTCAATATGGTCCAAGCTGGTTTCAGGCAAGGAAGAGGATCAAGAGATCATGTATTCAATATAAGATTAATAATAGAGAAATGCAGAGAGTTTAATGTGAATCTATATTTAGCCTTTATAGATTACTCAAAGACATTTGATTGTGTATAACACCAGAAATTTTGGGAAATAATGGAAAAAATGGGATTTCCAATACATTTGATACAATTAACACCACTGATTTATCTAGACCGGATGTGGATAATAATTATTTATCTTTATAGCAGCAGTAAGAATAAATGGTGAAACAACAGTTTGACATAAAACAAGGGGTCCATCAGGGGTGCATATTGTCACCTTACTTATTTAACTTGTATACTGAAAATATAATGAGGAATGTTAGAGAAGATGTAGATAAAGAATATTGCAGTGCTATAACAATTGGAAGTTATGAAATACCAGAGATTAGATATGCTGATGACACAGTATTACTGCCCACAACACAAAAAAGGAATGGGAAAAACTAATTATGTCAGTCTGCAAGAACAGCGAAGAGCAAAAGCTCTATCTTAATGCAAAGAAAACTAAATTTATGACAACTGACAAAACAAACAAGGCAACTGATATATGTATCAATGAGGAAAAACTGGAAGAAGTGGAGAGTTTTGAATATCTTGGATCACAGCTAACTAATAATGGAGATACAATGAGGGCAATTAAATGGAGGACATCTATCGCTCTTCAGAAAGTAAAACAACTAAAGAATCAGTGGAGAGGAACAGACAGAACTACAAAAATAAGATTTTTAAGGGCAATATATGCCTGTGAGACCTGGACACTTAACAAAACAGCTGAGAAACACATAAATGCCTTTGAATGTAAATGCTACAGAAAGTTCTTCAAATATCATGGACACAAAAAGGAACAAATATATCCATACTACAAGAACTTAATATTGAAGAAGGCTGGCTAGTAAAGAGGATTAAAGAGAGAAAAGGTAAATATTTTGGACACATTAAACATCATGATAATCTAGAGAAAACTGTCTTGGAAGGGTGCACAATGGGAAAAAGAGAGGAAGACCAAGGCAAAGATGGCTGCAAGACATTGTTGATGATCTGCAAATGGATGCGTCAGCAGTAGGCCATCTTGCTCACAAAGAAGAGGCCTACAGGGAGGCAAAGTTCCGCAAGGGACATGCAAATGAATGAATGAATGAGGTATATACTATGTGGATAATTAAATATAGTAGTTAGATATTATGTGGGTAATTACATATAATAGGTAAATACTGTGTGGGTAATTAAAGCTCTGATCTGTACAGAAATGAGTTTTCAGCTTCAGTGGGTCAGTAGTTTGGAGAATGAACTATATTTGGAGAAGAAAATAGTTTGAAGAATAAACTATGTTTAGAGAAGGAAATAGTTTGGAGGATAAACTATGTTTAGAGAAGGAAATAGTTTGGAGGATAAACTATGTTCAGAGAAGCAAATAGTTTGGAGGATAAACTATGTTTAGAGAAGGAAACAGTTTGGAGGATAAACTATATTTAGAGAAGGAAATAATTTGGGGGATAAACTATGTTTAGAGAAGGAAATAATTTGGTATGTTTAGAGAAGGAAACAGTTTGGAGGATAAACTATATTTAGAGAAGGAAATAATTTGGGGGATAAACTATGTTTAGAGAAGGAAACAGTTTGGAGGATAAACTATATTTAGAGAAGGAAATAATTTGGGGGATAAACTATGTTTAGAGAAGGAAATAGTTTGGTATGTTTAGAGAAGGAAATAGTTTGGAGAATAAACTATATTTAGAGAAGGAAATAGTTTGGTATGTTTAGAGAAAGAAATAGTTTGGGGAATAAACTATGTTTATAGAAGGAAATAAAAACCGAAATCTGTTTCAGAACTTGAACATTCCAGAGAGGTTGTGCTGGTAATGTAAGATTATAACTTTGCTCTGTTTGTACAGCTGTTGTTTGTCCTCTGCACGGCTGTTGTTTGTTCTCTGTCTGTACGGCTGTTGTTTGTTCTCTGTATGGCTGTTGTTTGTTATCTCTCTGTATGCTGTTGTTTGTTCTGTTTGTACAGCTGTTTGTTCTCTGTCTGTATGGCTGTTATTTGTTCTCTGTTTGTATGGCTGTTGTTTTTTCTCTGTTTGTACAGCCGTTGTGTGTTTTTTGTACAGCTGTTGTTTGTTCTCTGTTTGTATGACTGTTGTTTGTTCTGTTTGTACAGCTGTTTGTTCTCTGTCTGTATGGCTGTTGTTTGTTCTCTGTTTGTATGGCTGTTGTTTGTTCTCTGTTTGTACGGCCGTTGTGTGTTTTTTGTATGGCTGTTGTTTGTTCTCTGTTTGCATGGCTGTTGTTTGTTCTGTTTGCATGACTGTTGTTTGTTCTCTGTTTGCATGGCTGTTATTTTTTCTGTTTGCATGGCTGTTGTTTGTTCTCTGTTTGCATGGCTGTTGTTTGTTCTGTTTGCATGGCTGTTGTTTATCGGAGGACAGTCTCCACCATGGCACACAAAATTCCTTATGAATTACGTGCACCTTTATCATCTTATCTTATCTTATATCTTATATCCTTCCCGTGCCGTTAAACGTCACATAGGGCTGGCAAAGTAGTTCGCCAATTTTTCTATCTTCGGCGAGTCTTTCAACCTCATCAAAGGACCTGATGCCTGTTAATTTGGCCTCTCTTAACAATGTCCTCTTCAGAGTTTCACACAGTCTGCCTCTTTTTCTTCTGTCTGTTATGCTCCACTTGATAGCCTGTCTTGGGATTCTCTGATCATCTCCTCTCATCAAGTGAACAACATATGTACCTTTATCATGAAGAGAACAACAATTTCTTCTGAATTATGTGCTCATTTATCATGAAGACAAAATACATTTCTTGTGAATTATGTGCCCACTTATTGTAAAGACAATAATTTCTTGTGAATGACGTGCTCGTTTATCGTGAAGACAAAATAAATTTCTTATGAATTACGTGCAACTTTATTGTGAAGACAAAATAAAGTTCATATGAATTACGTGCTCATTTATCATGAAGACAAAATAAATTTCTTGTGAATGACGTGCTCCTGTATTGTGGAGATAACATAAATTTCACATAGTCTATTTACATTTTGTCAAAACAATGAAAACACCTTTCAAGTAAAGCAATATTTGCTTTTCTTTTTCTGTTTTTTCCTTCAGTTCTTTAGAAAGAAAGATACAGGAATTCCCTGCCAACGTTTAAAAAATACTGATAGCAGAGAAGCAATGAAAAACATGGTCCTGAGTTGTTTTTTTTCCCGTCTGGATTGTGTGGGCAACTCGAGAATAGTCTTCATAGAATAATTTCTAGCCAAACATATTAAAACTGACAAACAATACATGCGAAGTTTCAGTTTCAATTATTGAAAAAACTTCATGTTGTGAATCTTTACTGAAATGAGTAATTTGATCTATGTAGTTCATGCTGCTGAAAATGAAAAGTTACAGACTAATAACTGTCCATATTATACTTCAGAAACTGGATGCAGCTGGAAAGAAGGGGTCGTTTACAAGAGAAATTTAATTAGCGCATTATTTTTTTTCTTAAATGTTATTCTGCATTTCCTTTTCCCTTTCCTTTTACTTTTTATACAGTCATCTCCCTTGTTGTCATAACCTCCCTTCTATGTGTTTTTCGCTGACTTCCATAATCACGTAGATGTTATCTTGTACATCGCTATTTCCTGACTTCATTATCATCATCATCGCTTTTCACTCCCTTACGAGCATAGGCCATGGATAAAGGCTCCAGTCATTCCTTTTCTTGGAATAATTCTCTGCTTCCTTCCACGTGCATCCCTTGTCTCTTGAGCACTGTCATAATTTCTTTTCACCAGGTAAGTCGAGGTCTTCCTCGTTTTCTATTTCCTTGAGGATTCCATATCAGTGCCTGTCTTGCTATGTTGGTGTCGGGTTTCCTCAGAGTGTCGCCAATCCACCTCCACTTCCTAGACATGATTTGTAGGTTCATAGGTTCTTGTCCTGCCCTTCCCCAGACCTCCTTGTTCCTGATCTTTTCCTGCCATTTAATGTTTAATATTCTCCTCAAGCAGTAGTTCATGAATGTTTGTATCCTCTGTTGTATTGTCCTGGTCATAACCCATGTCTCTGAACCATATAGCAGGACGGTCTTTAGGTTTGTATTGAAAACCCTAAGTTTGGTTGTTGTTTTGATGTTCTTAGATGACCATATTTTGTTAAGTTGGATATATGCTGTCCTGGCCTTGGTTATTCTAGCTTTAACATCATTTTCCGTTCCCAGATATGTATCCTCTATGCTGCCTAAATACGTGAAATACTCTACTTCCTCAATTTGCACTCCCTCAACTATCATGAGGCTATTGCTTGCACTATTACTTTTCATTATCTTTGTTTTATGTCCAGTTTAGCTGAATTCTTGCTTAAGATCTGAAGTTTCTTTTGGATTTGTGTGTGGCTGTGTGCCAGAAGTGCCACATCATCTGCAAAGTCAAGATCTTCCAATTGGTTCCACAATGTCCATTGTGTCCCATTTATTTTTCTTTGTGTGGTAGTTTTCGTGATCCAATCAACTGCTAAAAGAAATAGGAATGGTGATAGCAAACATCCCTGCCACACGCCTGTTTCCACTTTAAAACTTTCTGTGAGCGTTCCTCCATGTGCAGTTCTACAAGTTGTTCCTTCATATATGGTCTTTATAAGCTTTGTTATCTTGGCTGGGATACCATAGCGTTCCAGTAGTTTCCATGCTTACTGAATTGTATGGATTTATTTGTTTTTATTCGTATGATCACATTTCTTATCTACATGAGACAAAAATTAACGGTAGAAGCCAAAGCTATGGATTGCACATCAATAGGTAAAAGGTAAAATTCCCGTTTCCATGCCGTTAAGGCACATTGGGGAATACGGTGTTAGGCCCGTATTTTCCATGACCTTCGGCACATGAAAGTGTAATGTTATCGCACATCAATATTTAATTTAAAAAAATAATGTTATTCATAAATCAGGACAACATCTCTCTCTCTCTCTCCTCTCTCTCTCTCTCTCTCTCTGAACCTTAAGTGCCCAGGGCACATGGGGCTTCCGCAAGGGTT
The DNA here is from genome assembly GCA_009760885.1 of Achatina immaculata. Taxonomy (NCBI): domain Eukaryota; kingdom Metazoa; phylum Mollusca; class Gastropoda; order Stylommatophora; family Achatinidae; genus Lissachatina; species Lissachatina immaculata. The sequence continues at coordinate 4,470,379 of CM019705.1, read as the reverse complement.
TTCCACAAATGCCTGTCCTTTGCCTTTTTTCTGGTCTTGCCCAGGTGAGGCCTCTATTGCTCAACATCCTTTCTGTTGTTCTTCTCCGTGTCTCTTTTGGTCTACCCTTACTTCTGTTCCCCTGTGGTGTCCATCTTAGTGCTGTTTTTGGTAGTGAGTTGTCAGTCATTCGGAGCACATGTCCCAACCATCGCCAGCGTCTTTCCTCAATAATTACAGGATAACATAGCTATTTTAAAATATAACAACAAACGAAGAAAAACAGTAAAAATCGAGAAATTTAATTCATTTGGGACAAATATTATTTAACAGACCATGATAAATGAGAAGAGAACAAAAAAAAAATAGGAATGGCTAACATAAGGAAATACATCTCTCTCTCTCTCTTCTCTCTCTCTCTCTCTCTCTCTCTCTCTGATATGTTTTTTTTTTTTTGGTTCCTTATTTAATTTTTATACTTGTATTAAATCGAGTGTGTGGGAAGAATGAAAGATGGAGTGATGAAGGGCAGAATGTAAGATGGGCCTGCGTGCCCAATTCTTTACCCTTTAAAAATAAAGATTATTCATTCATTCATTCATTCATTCTCTCTCTCACACACACACACACTCACACACACACACTGTTTGAAGATATGAGTTGTTAACTGTTAACTCCACACTCCTCTGTATTGTAGAAGCAAGAACATTAGGTAAGAAAATGGGAAAGACAACTGAGGCCATTTAAATGTGGATATGCAATTATTATTATGATTATTCCCCCTGCTGGATAACGTTGGCCATCATGATTCATTTTGTGTAATCCTTGGTGTTTCCAATTACTTCAAATCTTACCATGCTACTTGGTCAGAACCAGAGAGCTAAACAGGAGGTAAACAGAACTAAACAGGAGCTAAACAGAACTAAACAGTAGCTGAACAGAGCTAAACAGAGAACCAAACACGAGCTAAACATATAGCTAAACAGAGAACTAAACATGGAGCTAAACAGTAGCTAAACAGATAACTTATCAGGAGCTAAACAGAGGGATAAACAGGAGCTAAACAGAAAGTTAAACAGAGAGCTAAAAACAGATAGCTAAACAACAAAACTCACATATCGTTCCTATTTCAGGCCAAGGTTTCGGCCCTTTTAAACTTCTGACTGCCAAAGAAGGGCGGGCCCCTCTGAACAATGATCCGCAGAGGCCCCGTGAGTTGTTGGTTTATAGCCACTTTACGAGGCAGAAAAAAACTTGTAACGAATATACAACTTGAGATCAAGATTAAAGCCGGCGATAAAAATTGGGACAGAAATCAGCTTGACTAAGTTCAGTATAAACGTTACGGTGATGCACTAAAGCCAGTTTTATCTGCGGAGATTGCAAAAGACGAATATGATGAAAGCACAAGCAGCAGGATAATATTGCTCCGAGTCACCGAACATTTTCGAATGACTCGGTTTGAAAACAAACCAAATTCAAGTTGACTTGGACAGCTGAATAATGGGAAACCGGAGCTGGACACGAAATGGCTGGTGTTCGAGAGAGTTCACTGAGAGATTTGTTGAGTGTGGACGTGTTCATGACTGGAGAGAATGCAAATGTAAAAAAAAAAATGAACTGCAAAAGTACAGTGTCTTGAGATATTTTTCAGAAGATAATCCAGTCATATCAAGCTGAAAGAGTTGACGTCTCCATTTTATCTTCCTTTATGCAACACGTTAGTGTGTTCATAAGGCTGTACCTGGTTGTGTACACTGTACACTGTACACAGCACTCGCAACGCAATAAAACTGTTACTTGTTATCTGAGAACAGTCAGGGAAAAATACAACTCGATACCATGGCCAAACATGTGCTCATTATATGCACATCGTGATGATGATGGTGATGATGATGATGATGATGATGATGATGATGATGCCATTTCGTGTCCAGCTCGGGTTTCCCATTATTCAGCTGTCCAAGTCAACTTGAATTTGGTTTGTTTTCAAACCGAGTCATTCGATGATGATGATGATGGAAATAATGGACTGATAATAAAAACATTATGTAATGTTATTTCTGCCCAGCGTAACTCTCATGTAAACCTGTGGTTTTAAATAATACATTAAACTGAAAAGTAGACAGCTTTGCTCTGTAACTTTATTCAGAAAGTCTTAGGGTTCTTGGCTTGAAATGTGGGGAATTCAGTGCTGGGAAGATCTCGTGGAAGATATAAAGGAACAGTTGTTACTACAAGGAGCTTCTTATTTATGACAGAGAACTAACTGACGTGTGTGACACTCAAGAAAGAAGATAGGGAAGGATAACAGTAGCAATCTCTTGCTACAAGCAACCCTGTGTGTTCTGGACAATGTATGGACAAGATATACAGATTATTCATAACAGAGATAGTTGAGGGAACAGCAATTAGTGCCACACCATAGCATGACAGAGATAGTTGCGGAAACAGCAATTAGTGCCACGCCCTAGCATGACAGAGATAGTTGCGGAAACAGCAATTAATGCCACACCCTAGCATGACAGAGATAGTTGCGGAAACAGCAATTAGTGCCACACCCTAGCATGACAGAGATAGTTGCGGAAACAGCAATTAGTGCCACACCATAGCATGACAGAGATAGTTGCGGAAACAGCAATTAGTGCCACACCCTAGCATGACAGAGATAGTTGCGGAAACAGCAATTAGTGCCACACCATAGCATGACAGAGATAGTTGCGGAAACAGCAATTAGTGCCACACCATAGCATGACAGAGATAGTTGCGGAAACAGCAATTAATGCCACACCCTAGCATGACAGAGATAGTTGCGGAAACAGCAATTAGTGCCACACCATAGCATGACAGAGATAGTTGCGGAAACAGCAATTATTGCCACACCATAGCATGACAGAGATATCTGCAGGAATAACAGTGCCACACTATTGCATGACAGAGATGGTTGCGGGAATAACAATTAGTGCCACACCCTAGCATGATAGAGATAGTTGCGGGAATAACAATTAGTGCCACGCCCTAGCATACCTCTGTAACCAGACGGAGGGAGTGAGCCACAAGGAAGTGGGACAGTCCTGGTTAGCTCCTGATTACTGACTCTGATAAAAGTGCCGTCTCTCCACCAGCGTCATCTTTTTTTCCCCATATGAGAAATGTTTAGAATGTGCAACAGCAGAAGCAATATAGTTTTTTTTTTTTCGTTAGTTTTTGAGCCGAATTAAGAGATAATGATTATCCTCATCCCTGTATGCGCTGGCTGCGGCATATACGGTTTCCGCCTTTCCCTGGACATATTTATTTCATATGCAACTTCCTAACCAGCTTACCCTCGGGAGCTCACTGGAACTGTTTAAGCTTCTCTTATTTGCTCAGCACATTTTGTCCTTTTAAGAGAACTTTTTTTTTGAGCAGTATGTGTTCACATTTAACGTTGTCCCAGATAGATCGGACATTACCTGGCAATGATTTTAATGTTTAGTTGAGTGTTAAGCTCTCACTTCCCCGGCCATGTTTGATGCTGATCTAACATCGCACTCTAGTGTTCCGATAGGTCAAGGAAAATAAAGAAACTAACACTGTATCTCCTAGGTCCTTCCATGACAAGGAAAATAAGGAAACTAACACTGTATTTCCTAGGTCCTTCCATGGCAAGGAAAATAAGGAAACTAACACTGTATCTCCTAGGTCCTTCCATGGCAAGGAAAACAAGAAAACTAACACTGTATCTCCTAGGTCCTTCCATGGCAAGAAAAATAAGGAAACTAACACTGTATTTCCTAGGTCCTTCCATGGCAAGGAAAATAAGGAAACTAACACTGTATTTCCTAGGTCCTTCCATGGCAAGGAAAATAAGGAAACTAACACTGTATTTCCTAGGTCCTTCCATGGCAAGGAAAACAAGAAAACTAACACTGTATCTCCTAGGTCCTTCCATGGCAAGAAAAATAAGGAAACTAACACTGTATCTCCTAGGTCCTTCCATGGCAAGGAAAATAAGGAAACTAACACTGTATTTCCTAGGTCCTTCCATGGCAAGGAAAATAAGGAAACTAACACTGTATTTCCTAGGTCCTTCCATGGCAAGGAAAATAAGGAAACTAACACTGTATCTCCTAGGTCCTTCCATGGCAAGGAAAATAAGGAAACTAACACTATATCTCCTAGGTCCTTCCATGGCAAGGAAAATAAGGAACCTAACACTGTGTCTGCTAGGTCCCTCTATGGCAAGGAAAATAAGAAAACTAACATTATACGAGGGGTAATTGATAAGTTCTCGTTCTAAGGTATAAATACTTGAAACACACAGTTGATATTAGGTGCATTTGTAGATCATGTTAATATAAGATTAAACACAAATTTTCAAGAAATTAACTGCAACCAATTTTTTTTACAGGTTATTGATGTGGTAAGGGGTGGCAGAAATTGAGAAAAATTGAGAAAAATTGAGAAAATTTCTCATCGAGCAGTCATTCGCTACCTCTGCATCAAGAGCTTGTCATCGAAGGAGATCCATGACGATATGGTAGAGACTCTAGGGGAGAGTGCCCCTTCTTACATCACAGTGAAGAAATGGACAGCTCAATTCAAACATGGAAAGGGAGAGTCTGGAAGATGATCCCGTCAAGGAAGACCAAGAACGATAACCACCGATGAAACCACCGGCAGAATCCATGACATGATAATAGAAGATCGACGACTAACTATTGAGATGGGCATTGCCTAGGAACGTGTTAATGCCATTATTCACAATGATCCTCAAATGACAAAGGTCTCTGCTCCATGGGTCCAGAAACTTCTTGGAGCTGATCACAAACGACAGCGTCTCAACATGCCAAGAGACAATCTTGGCCATTTTTCTGCAGATCCTGAAAAATTTATTCGGCAATTTGTGACTATGGGTGAGATTTGGGTTCATCATTTTTAACCAAAAACCAAAGACCAGTCAAAGCAGTGGAAACATCATGGATCACCACCTCCAAAAAAAAAGCAAGGGTGGTTCTGTCTGCAGGCAAAGTGATGGCTTCCATCTTTGGGATTCAGAAGGTGTGCTATTGGTAGACTATCTTCAAAAGGCAGAAAGGTACCGGGGCCTATTACGCTGATCTTGTGAAGCAACTGCGGGTCATATTGAAGGAAAAGCGTCGAGGGAAATTGACGAGAGAAGTCATCTTTCATCAAGACAATGCTGAAGTTCACAAGTCGGCGGTGGCAATGGCTGCAGTTCATGAAAGCGGTTTCCAGCTTCTTGAACATCCTCCTTATTCCCCAGATTTGGCCCCTTCGGACTATTACCTGTTTACCAAACTCATAAAGGAGCTCAGTAGTCGCAGTTTGCTTCAGATGATGTCATTCAAGCTGTAGGCCACTTTCTACTGGCACAAGATGCTGACTTTTACAAAGAAGGGATCCGTACGGTCCAGGATCGCTGGACTAAGTGCATAAACTTGCAAGAGTTTATTAACGATATTAACGACTTACCACTATGTTGAGAAATAACCCAAAAAAGTTGTCCACAAATAATCCGCTGTACCTTATGCCGAGAACTTATAAATGAACCTTCGTATCTCCTAGGTCGCTCCATGAGAAAACAGGTCACTTCCACCTTTGCTCATCTGAAACTTTTTTGTACTTATGTCACATTCTCAGATTCCATGTTTGAACATCGAAATTCATTTGTGTTTCCCGAAACATTGTTATATATGGACTTATTTGACAAGTACATTCAAAACTAGCGTCTAGTTTAACAAAGAAATCATATCCAACAAACAGTTGAACGAGGCTGAATTTTGTTTCTGTTTTTTGGAATAAGTTTCAACACATTCATTCATTCATTTGCATGTCCCTTGCGGAACTTTGCCTCCCAAACAGCACTCCTGTAGGCCTCTCGGTTGTGAGCAAGATGGCCTGCTGCTGTTGCATCCATTTCCAGATCGTCAACGATGTCTTGCAGCCATCTTCGTCTTGGTCTTCCTCTTTTTCTTTTAAATCACTCCTGCTACACTGTGGAGAGGAGCAGACAGAACCACAAAAATAAGATTTTTAAGGGCATGCATCTTTCCCATCGCAACATATGCCTGTGAGACCTGGACACTTAACAAAACAGCTGAGAAGCACATAAATGCCTTTGAATGTAAATGCTATAGAAGAGTTCTCCAAATATCGTGGACACAAAAAAGAACAAATATATCTATACTACAAGAGCTTAATATTGAAGAAGGCTGGCTAGTAAAGAGGATTAAAGAGAGAAAACTTAAATATTTTGGCCACATTAAACGTCATGATAATTTAGAGAAGACCGTATTGGAAGGATACATAATGGGAAAAAGAAAAAGAGGAAGACCGAAACGAAGATGGCTGCAAGACATTGTTGATGATCTGGAAATGGATGCAGCAGCAGCAGGCCATCTTGCTCACAACCGAGAGGCCTACAGGAGTGCTGTTTGGGAGGCAAAGTTCCGCAAGGGACATGCAAAGGAATGAATGAATGAAACACAGCATTAACTAAAATGACAGAAAGCTGGCTGTCTAATATAAATGAAGAACAATTGTGTGGTGTTGTCTTCGTTGATTTCAAGAAAGCCTTCGATATGACTGATCATGAAATTTTTGCAAAAAAGCTGGAAAGTTATAGATTACACCCTGACCTAACAAAATTTATTACATCTTTTCTCTCAGGTAGAAAACAAGTAGTTTGCTTTAGAAACAAAATATCTGGTTCTTCTGTGGTTGATACTGGTATTCCTCAAGGCTCCATTCATGGTCCTCTTCTCTTTGTTATCTATATTAACGACTTACCACTACATTTAAAGCACTCTTCGTGTGATCGTTTTGCTATGACTGTACTGTTTACAATAGTGACTATAGCATCAATAACCTACAGACAACGCTCAAAAATGACATAAACATCTTGATTAAATGGAGTAATAAAAATGGTATGTTGATAAACACCACCAAAACAAAATCCATGTTCATCACTACAAGACAGAAACTGAAGAATACAACAAAAACTTCGCTACAGCTTTGTGCAGGGACTAAGGCAATAGAAAATGTTCATGAACATAAAACTCTAGCACTCGTCATTGATCAGCATTTAACTTGGAATTCTCACGTACATAACCTAACAAACTTCACTGCACAGAAAGTTTACCAGCTAGGAAAATTAAACACTTTATCGACAAAGACACAAGAAAGATATACATATCACACATACAAACATACTTAGATTACCGTTCCATAATCTGGGATGGATGCTCAGTCTCAAACACAAAAAGGCTCCACTCATTTCACAAGCGAGCATTACATCTTATTTGTGACAAACACCCTGTACAGACTGTAGATCAGTACAACCAACTCAGAATTCTACACCTCAGATATAGAGCCATATTTAACAAAGTTAAGTTTGTTCACAGAATTATGTCGCACAATGCTCCGCCTTACTTTTGTCACTGTTTACATATAACACTAAACATAGCCAGCTTTTTAAAAAAAACTGTCTTCTTGCTAAACCCAGGATTGATCTGTACAAGAAAAGCCTTGCATACTCTGCAGTATAGCTCTGGAACACCCTCCCCTATCATTTAAAATCTATCAGTATTACTTCATCCTTTAACTCAAACCTGTTTCATTATTTACTTGCTTGTAATTATATGCCTCCATAGAATAACCAGCGCTCTCTCAGTCTATGATATTTTTGTTTATTTACATGTCTGGGCGTGTGCGTGTAATGTATGAGTGCTATTTTATTAGGTTAATTACTTCTTCTCTCTTACTTTGAATGTAATAGTTTAATCTTACACTCTTTTGATATGCTTTTTTTCCTACTGTAATTTGTATGCTTGTATTAAATCGAGTGTGTGGGAAGACTGAAAGATGGAGTGATGAAGGGCAGAATGTAAGACGGGCCTGCGTGCCCAATTCTTTACCCTTTAAAAATAAAGATCATTCATTCATTCTATCTCTCTCTCTCTCTCTGGACTATGTATGATTGTGTGTCAAGTGCAGGGATAAAGTAATCTATAAAGAACTGAATTTCTTGTGCCAAATTGTTCAGCGAAAATTTAAAACAGTTCATTAAAAATAAAAACAAAAATCTACATTGCTGTCTCTTTTTTTCAGCATTAAAATATTTTTGTATTTCGTACACGCACAGCAGATGCATTAATTCATTCTCTCCAGAATTAATTAACAAACTGCCAGAATAAATTTTAATGAGAAACTTTGGTCGGAACTGAAAGGAAGGTACTCAGTACCTTACAAAACTGGGTTTGGTTAGAAATGTTCCACTTTTCAGTTTATTTAGAATTCCAGGAAATGGCTGTGAGCACTGACTACACATACGCTTGCTAGACCCACCAACACTGTCAGTGTTGTTTTGGAGTGAAACAGTTACAGACATAATGTAACAGACTAAATCTAATCTAGTTACGAGATAGACTATCTAAGTTATCTGCTCACTTGGAGTAATGATAACTCTGCTTAAATAAAAAAAAGAAATCTACTTAAACCATCGATATATGTCCCGTACTACATAAGTCATTAAAACATGTGCAGTTGTCATTAAGGAAAAGGAGATCTGCAACCAAAAATTCATTTTCTGACAGCAAATACATCTCTGAAAAGTAATCTAGCGAGTGCAAAGTTAAGATTAGTCACAGGTGAACAAAATGTCGCAGCTTGCAATCGTTATCTGAAGGAAAAGGTCGGACAATTCTGAAATGCCCACAGAAGTAATAAAATCAGTTCAAGTCCCGGCATCCAGTTCAAGTTACAAGCACAATAAATCCATACAAACTCTGAGCTCAACCAGACAAAAATCAACACAGAACTGGACCAGGCAATATTGACACAATCCGGATATTCAAAAGCTTTGGCTAGGGTTTGGCTAGGGTTTGGGCGTCATAAAGCAGCACGTTTTCACGCACCAAATAGTTGTAAGAGAGGGGGGGGGGACAACTGGTTCCGACTGCGGGACATTTGATGCCATGTCGACTCAGCGTTTTGTGATATAGCCACGGGGAGGCTGCTTTCAGTAGATCTCCATTTTGCTCTGGCCTAATCTCTGCTATAATTGTCCATGTTTCAAGAGTCCTAGCTTTCTTTTCTATTTTCCGTCCTTCTTCGACATTCTCTCTCTCTCTCACGCACTCTCTCTCTCACACACAGTCTCACACACACTCTTTCACACACACACTCTCTCACACTCTCTCTCACATTCTCTCTTTCACACACAACACACTTTCTCACTCTCTTTCTCTCTCTCTCTCTCTCGTAAAGGTCAGAATGTAAGACTGGCCTGCGCAGCCAATTTTTCACCCTATTAAAATAAAGATCATTCATTCATTCTCTGTCTGTCTGTCTATCTGTCTGTCTGTCTGTCTGTGTGTGTGGTGTGTGTGTGTGTGTGAGTGAGTGAATGAATTCTCTCATCCTCAGTTCTGCTCCAGAATGGAGAAATGTACAAGTAAAATGTAAACGTTAAATGTTTTACTATCTCTCTATTCTCCCTCCCTTTCCTCCCCTCCTCCATGTTAAAAAAAATCAACCAAGATCCCAGACACACATTTTACGAGTATGTAGTTGCTGATATCTCTGAGACATCGCTCAAGGCATGAACTTGACTCTCTAATGGTAGAGACAAGGGTAGCATCTGTGCTGTAACTCAGTATACGAAGACAAGAGGCGAACGTCGGTGAAAACTGACGAGACTCGACACACAGATAAGGAGGAGATAAGGAGGGGCGAAATGAAGGCGTCGAATAAAGGAAAACAAGGGCGATAACTCTGTAAATTATAAGCACAAAAACCAAGTTAAGACTATTCAATTCAAATGTTATATCCACCCTCATTTATGCATGCGAAAGCTGGAAAACAACTAAAGAAATAGACAAGAAATTAGACTCTTTTGAAAACAAATGCCTAAGGAAAATACTTGGCATCAAGTGGAACGAATTCAAGAACGATACAGAGATAAGACAGATGACTGAACAACAACCAGTCTCATGGGTGATCAGGAAAAGGAGATGGATATATGTTGGTCACTTGATGAGAAGAAACGATCAGAGAATCCAAAAACAAGCTATCAAGTGGAACACAACAGGCCGAAGAAAAAAGAGGCAGACCGCGTGAAACTCTGAAGAGGACATTGTTAAGAGAGACCAAATTAACAGGCATAAAATCCCTTGATGAGGTTGAAAGGCTCACCGAAGACAGGAAACATTGAGAACTACCTTGCGAGCCCTAAGTGACGTTTAACGGCACGGAAAGGATATAAGATATAAGAAGATACTTTCTATGATAACGTTGTATCTTTCCATCTATTGTAGATATTACTGCTTTCATACTTTCTATGATAACATTGTATCTGACAGTTATATTTTCTTTCTTAAACTTTCTTAAGCTGATCAGCTTTTTTAAGTTCAGATACGGGCACTAAATCAAGCCGTGGGAAGATTTGGGGGGGGGGGTGTGGAACATTGTTAAATTTAAATTTTAACCCAAAATTTTTATCAGTGGAGGGGGGGGGGGCGGAGGCTAATTTTATGACCTTACATTCAAATGGTTTATTAGAAGAATGTTGCGAATCCCCTGGACAGCAAAAATAACTAATGAAGAATGTATGAGAAGAGCTGGAGAGACAAAAAACCTTGTCAAAAAGATAAGAGAGAGACAATGTACTTTCATAGGACATGCAATGAGAAGAGGGGGCATTGAAAATATTATAACAGGAAAAATAGAAGGAAGAAGATCAAGAGGAAGACCAAGAGAAATGATACTGGACAGTCTGACGAGATGGTGTGAGAGAACATCACCAACTGAGCTGATGGCCTGCATGAAGGATCGGATACTCTGGAGAAGCATAATAGCCAACGCCAGTCGGCACGGCACATGATGATGATGATGACATTCAAATGTACCAGTCAAGCTTACTTGTTGTACCGAATTTTCGTAAAAATACCAACTTTTCCAGTGAGATCATTTTTAAAACTCTGGGTTTTTCCGAGCATGCGCGCTCAAAGATGAGAATACGGGATATTATGAGGACACGCATTTTTTAAAATACGTGACACTATGGGGACACTTTTTAAAATATGTGACATTATGGCGACACGCGTTTTAAAATACGGGACTTTCGGGCGTCCCGACCGGAGTAATACAATTCCTGGAATTCCCCCTCCCCGCCTTAAATGACGGAACTGTGCTGTATATTACGGGATAGTATCTTCGTCTGAAGACAACAATTATTGAAGAAAGACGCTGGCGATGGTTGGGACATGTGCTCCGAATGACTGACAACTCACTACCAAAAATAGCACTAAGATGGACACCACAGGGGAGCAGAAGTAAGGGTAGACCAAAATAGACATGGAGAAGAACAACAGAAAGGATGTTGAACGATAGAGGGCTCACCTGGGCAAGAGCAGAAAAAAGGCAAAGGACAGGCATTTGTGGAAAACCCTTGCGGAAGCCCCATGTGCCCTGGGCACTTAAAGTTCAGAGAGAGAGAGAGAGAGAGAGAGAGATCTTCATTTGTCTCTATCCTTTTTTTTCCGTTTCATTTTTTAAAACTATTCACTTGTTTATTCCCTTGTTTATTACACATGAAATGAATATTACTCGCTTTTCTTTCCTGTCAAATTGAAAGTTGTTTTTGTTGTTGTCTTTAAAGGTGAGATGCAATAATCGTATCTGAGAAATACGAGAACATAAAATGGGATTTCTTTCTCGGCGAAACATGACTAGGTGTAACAAGGAGTGACAAGTTGCCGGGCCTGCTGGGATCAGCTCTTCTGCGCACGGAAATGATTTTGTGAAACATGAGCAGCTCGTTTTCATTAGGAACAGGATCTAGTTTCTCAGGAGAGAGACTTGAAATGTGAGCTTAAAATGGCGTCTCTGAACTCTGCTTGTCTGACTGGGGCAGGAAAAACAAACAACAACTAGCCCTTGGTTGTGTATGTAAACAGCTCTGATTTGCTGACCAATGTAAACAGCTCTGATTTGCTGACCAAAGTCCAAGTGGAAGACTAAGACAGTGTAAACTTCGCTAACTTGAAACGTTAAATATGACGAGAGAAGGATTATAAATTTGACTTAAAACTATATCCAACAAAAAACAAATAAGAAAGAAACACTAGGACTGTAACAAAGTGGACACTGGGAATGTAACAAGTTGGACACTAGGACTGTAACAAACTAGATACTAGATCTGTAACAAGTTGGACACCGGGAATGTAACAAGTTGGACACTGGGAATATAACAAGTTGGACACTGGGAATGTAACAAGTTGGACACTGGGAATGTAACAAGTTGGACACTGAGAATATAACAAGCTGGACACTGGGAATGTAACAAGCTGGACACTGGGAATGTAACAAGTTGGACACTGGGAATATAACAAGCTGGACACTGGGAATGTAACAAGTTGGACACTATGACTGGTATAAGCCGGACACTAAGACTGTAACCGACTAGATACTAGGACTGTAACAGACTAGACACCACGACTGTAACAAGCTTGACACTAGGCATGTAAAAAAATTGGACATCTGGACTATAGCAAACTAAACATTAGTTTAGTAACAAGTTTGAGACTAGAACTGTAACAAACTGGACTGTTACACAGGCTGAAGTTTTGGGCTGCAAAATAAGAAGAAAAAAAAATGCAAAGATAAATTCAGTATTTTGCACTTTGTTTTTCTTTCTTCATTCTATCCTATTATATTTTATGACACTGAACTGGACTTATCATTCATGCCTTCATTTCACTTAAGAAGAAGGTATAAATATTTGTCTCGTGGGTGATCATAAAAAGAAGATGGACATACATAGGCCATGTGATGAGAAGAAACAATCAGAGAAAACCAAAACAAGCTATCAAGTGGGGCACAACAGGCCGAAGAAAAAGAGGTCGACCACGTGAAACTCTAAAGAAGACATTGTTAAGAGAACACAGTTCAGTGGGCATAATATCCCTTGATGAAGTTGAAAGACTCGCCCAGAACAGGAAAACTTGGCAAACAACTGTGCGAGCCCTATGTGACGTTTAACGGCAGGGGAAGGATATAAGATAAGAATCACGGAAGTTCTATTCATTTCCACAACCTTCCAGACGGTTCTACAACGTTCTATTCCTTTCCACAGCCTTCTAGAAGGTTCTACAGAGGTCTATTCAGTTCTACGATCTTCTAGAAGGTTCTACAATGTTCTTTTCGTTTCCACAACCTTCTAGAAGGTTCTACAGAGTCTAGACGGTTTGAATATAAATATTTTTAGTTTCACCTCCAGGAGCAAGAATAAATAAATTCTTGGGTGAACCCACCTTTGAGCAAGCAACATAAGGTTGTCCGTGGGAGAAACATGGCGACCTCAGATCTATCTCTCTCCCTCTCTCTCTCTCCCTCTCTCACCCTCTCTCTCTCCATCTCTATCTCCTTCTCTACCCCTTTCTCTCTCCCTCTTCCTTGAGCAGGCAACATAAAGTTGTCCTTGGGAGAAACATGGTGATCTTAAATCCATCCCTCTTCCTCTCTCTGTCCCTCTCTTATTCCTCTCTCTCTTCCCCTCTCTCTCCCTCTCCCTCTCTCTCTCCCTCTCTCTCCCTTGAGCAAGCAACATAAAGTTGTCCATGGGAGAAACATGATGATCTTAAATCTGTCTCTCTCCCTCTCTGTCCCTATCTCTCTCCTTCTCTCTCCATCTCTCTGCCTCTCTCTCTACCTCACTCTCTACCTCACTCTCTACTTCTCTTTCCCTTCCTCCTACCTCTCTCTCCCAACCTCTCCCTTTAAAAATAAAGATTATTCATTCATTCATTCATTCTCCCTACCTCTCCCTCCCTCTCTCTCCCCGTCTCTATCTCTCTCTTTACCTCTCTCTCCCTCTCTTTCTCCCTCTCCCTATCTTCCCCGTTCTCTCTCCCCCTCTCTCTCCCTCTCTGTCTCTCTCTAATTTGAAAAGCTAATTTGAAAAAAAATAAGAAAACGGCACACCGTTACAGAGAAATGCAATCTACTATAGAATACAATAAAAAGCTAATATAAACATAAGCAGAAAGCAAAGTTAAAATTTATTTTTACAAATATAATTAAAGCAAAAAAGAGATCATCAACTAAAAGAGCGACATGACACTGTCACATTCCTTGACAGATGATAAATTGGAAGACTTGCCGAATTGGCTTACCTTATATACGACCATCTAAGATTCGGGTGGATGCTGGAAGTTTCTCGAACATCATGAGTCCAAGACTGCAGTCATATCCACTATCTTCTAGAAGATCCCACCCCACCCCACCCCTAGCCCCCGCCCCCCATCCCCATGTGGTTGGTAGCTGATCAGCCATGTCTGAGCGCTCACTGTTATGAAATAAACATTCTGACCATTTTCTAAATGGACGCTGAGATGAACAACAGTAAGGTGTCTTTCGTGAATCATAAATCTGTTCCGTGTATCATGTTTCTCGTTATCAGTGTCAACGGTTCGGTATCTCAGCAGATACAACGTCATCGATTTGAGTGAGCTGACCTTCGTCCGTCACGGCCGACAATCCACAGCAGGCATAAATATCACGAGAGTTACTTCCCGTTGTTCAGTGGGGGTATTGTTTGCATCGTTCGGTTTCGATCCCACCCCAACCACCCAGGCCCCCTTAGGGGTCATAGGGATGATCTAACACACACGGTGCATTTTCCAGACTGTAAATCATGTGTGCCAAGTTTGGTTGAAATTGCTCAAGGCGTTCCAGCGTTAATACATACATACATACATACATGCATACATACATACATACATACATACATACATACATACATACATACATACATGTTCATTTTTATAAATATATAAAGGCTAGAAACATATGTTATGTATAAATTTATTACGACTAGAAACAGATGTTATATATGAATTTATTAAGACCTTTGAGGTGTTTTTTTTCCTCCAGTTTAGTATGTCTTTTTTTTTTTTTTTCATTTTCACTAACTTGCTCACAACCGAGAGGCCTACAGGAGTGCTGTTTGGGAGGCAAAGTTCCGCAAGGGACATGCAAAGGAATGAATGAATGAATTCACTATTCTCTCCTTTTTAAAGAACCATGCTCACTTTTGGGGGTTACAGTACGATTAATTTAATAAAATCTCATAGACATACCGAGGAAGATGGCATAGAGAAAACAATAAGAAGACTATGATATCACTGACACTCTGAACACTACACTCAGTGAAGCACAGTCACTGACTAGACAAAGAGACATTTTAAGACTGGCTATCAAGAGAGCAACGTTCCGTGATGGGGAAAAACTTCAGCCTTCCTTACATTCAGTTTACATAGTTTACAGTACCTCGGTGGGGTAATCTGGATATACACATAATGCATATCACATCTGGCTGTAATTAGAAGACAAAAAGATAATTGTACGAATATAATTTACAGTCTATTAACTCTTTCACTCAAAAACAACACTGGCGGTGTCGGTAGATATTGAACACCGGCGTGAAACAGTGATCAGAGCAATATTTAGGCAGAGTCTAAATAAAATGAAAAGTACCACATTTCTAGTCCAACCCTGACACGGCAGAGAGTAACTTCCTCCAAGTTTCTTCCTACCAGAATTTCTCATAAACATTTATTCTAGCAGAATATGAAAACTGGTTGATGAGTAGAAGAGTTAAAGATTCACAGCGCCTGAGAAATCGAGCGTTACTGGTTGCTTATGCGTACCTGAGGCTGACAGAGCCGCACTCAAGGGGCCAAGGAACTGCAACAGGAGAGGATGAAAAATCGGTAATGTCTCCTTGGACGCGCAGCCAATTAATCGTCGACAATTACGCGTCATTGAAGATTAACGCATGCATTAAAAGCTTTATATTTTCTGAATATGGAAAATGAACTTCCAGTGTGAACATTCAACGTAAATCTGCGTCATCATAAATGTTCGGGTAAAGATGCAGCAAACAAACTGGGCAGACAGAAAACTACACGAAGAGGTTCCCGGCGAAGTTTCAGAACAATTAAAACTAGTTCAAATAAAAAAAAAACAGTCACCATTTCTTGGACTTGCCATGAGAAGACAGAAGCTGGACAACCATGTAAAGACTGGGGACAGAAGCTGGACAACCATGTAAAGACTGGGGACAGAAGCTGGACAACCTGGTAGTGACTGGGGACAGAAGCTGGACAACCTGGCAGAGACTGGGGACAGAAGCTGGACAACCTGGTAGAGACTGGGGACAGAAGCTGGACAACCATGTAAAGACTGGGGACAGAAGCTGGACAACCTAGTAAAAACTGTAGACAGAAGCTGGACAACCATGTAAAGAGTGGAGACAGAAGCTGGATAACATAGTAAAGACTGGAGACAGAAGCTGGACAACCTGGTAAAGACTGGAGGCAGAAGCTGGGCAACCTAGTAAAGAATGGAGACAGAAGCTGGACAACCTAGTAAAGACTGGAGACAGAAACTGGACAACCTAGTAAAGACTGTAGACAAAAGCTGGACAATCATGTAAAGACTGGAAACAGAAGCTGGACAACATGGTAAAGTCTGGAGACAGAAGCTGGGCAACCTGTGTAGACAGAAGCTGGGCAACCTAATAAAGACTGGAGACAGAAACTGGACAACCTAGTAAAGACTGTAGACAAAAGCTGGACAATCATGTAAAGACTGGAAACAGAAGCTGGACAACATGGTAAAGTCTGCAGACAGAAGCTGGGCAACCTGGTAAGGACTGTAGACAGAAGCTGGACAACCATGTAAAGACTGTAGACAGAAGCAGGGCAACCTAGTAAAGACTGGAGACAGAAGCTGAGCAACCTGTAAAGACTGGAGACAGAAGCTGGGCAACCTAATAAAGACTGGAGACAGAAGCTGGGCAACCTAGTAAAAACTGGAGAAAGAAGCTGGACAACCATGCAAAGACTGGAGACAGAAGCTGGACAACCTAGTAAAGACTGGAGACAGAAAATGGACAACCTAGTAAAGACTGGAGACAGAAGCTGGACAACCATGCAAAGACTGGAGACAGAACCTGGACAACCTAGTAAAGACTGGAGACAGAAACTGGACAACCTAGTAAAAATGTAGACAGAAGCTGGACAACCATGCAAAGACTGGAGACAGAAGCTGGACAACCTAGTAAAGACTGGAGACAGAAACTGGACAACCTAGTAAAAGCTGTAGACAGAAGCTGGACAACCTAGTAAAGACTGGAGACAGAAACTGGACAACCATGTAAAAACTGTAGACAGAAGCTAGACAACCTAGTAAAGACTGGAGACAGAAGCTGGACAACCTAGTAAAAACTGTAGACAGAAGCTAGACAACCTAGTAAAGACTAGAGACAGAAACTGGACAACCTAGTAAAAACTGTAGACAGAAGCTGGACAACCATGCAAAGACTAGAGACAGAAGCTGGACAGCCATGTAAAGACTGGAAAATTCAAGTTCAAAAGGAACGGGAGACTACGAGAAAAAAACATCCCAGTGGATTTATCACCCGGCATGAAAAAGAGAAGTATTTGAATGCATTGGAAACAACAAGTATCACACAACGCTCTCCGGCAAGACATGTGAATAAATGAAGACACACTATAACTTAGCTGTATGCTGGTGACTTTAAGAAATCTAGAAAGGGGGTGGGGGTGGTTGGTGCGAGGTCTGTAGTTGTGGTGAAAGTAAAGTCTTTGGAATATAAAAAAAAGCATGAGACCTCCTCTATGGACACAACAGACACGAAAGTAAGCACGACCTCAAACTTGACCCTTAATGGACAGGTAAGTCTTACTATGTGGTCATTCTTTTTGTAGTTGTAACTCTTGAAACAGACTACACCAACAATGAGTTAACAAATCATTTTTACTGGTACTTTAGCTCCGTTACACATTCTTCTGTGTTCAGTTTGGCACGCACAACCATCTAAACAGCGGAAATGGTTTACATTCACGATTTCATCGTTATCTGGGGCATTTATTTTTACTATCAACAACAACCAGCCATTTGTCCGTGTACAGTACACATAAAATCTTCTTCCCTCGGGCTGAGAATGTCTCTTTGAAGATGTAACATGAGGAAAAAACATAATGTGTTTTAGCAATCAGTTTTACTGTGTGACTACAAGCATTGCTTCGTTTAGTGGTAGTTTCTGCTGAGGATGTGAGATTTGCTACGTCTCTGTTTTGCTAGGCGCATAAATGTTACCGAATGTGAATGCACCGTTTGAGAATACACGATGTACGAATGTGAGAAGTGAATGCATGATGTGAGAATGTACGAAGCGTGTGTCCTATGTGAGAATGTATGGCTTGTTATTGTATGTTGTTTGAATATACGGCATTTTGTAATGAAGTGTGACTAATATAATGGAGATTATTGCATTTTCTTTTCTTTTCTTCACGTTTTTTTGGAGTACAGTGGGGAAGAGAAACATTTTCCTTCCCGTAAATGTTGAAAGTACATCGTCGCGTAGGGAAATAGTGCAGTCCTTCCTTTCTTCTTTCATATTGGACCGGTAATGTTAAAATTTAAAAGAACAAATACATCCATACTACAAGAACTTGATATTGAAGAAGGTTGGCTAGCGAAGGGGATTAAACGAGCAAATTTAAATATTTTGGACACATTAAACGTCATGATAATTTAGAGAAGACAGTCTTGGAAGGGTACATAATAGGAAAAAGAAAGAAAGGAAGACCAAGGCGAAGATGGCTGCAAGACATCGTTGATAATCTGCGAATGGATGCGTCAGCAACAGGGCATCTTGCTTACAACCGAGAGGCCTATAAAAAAGCTGTTAGTGAGGCAAAGTTCCGCAAGGGACATGTAAATGACTGACTGACTGATTGAATGTTAAAATTGATGTATGGGGAAAAAATGTTTTCTTGATATTTGGTAACATTCTGTTGATGAAAGTCTACACAGAATGTTTCGTTCTCATGAAATCTTCAAAGTCTCTATTTTTCTTGAAGCAGAAAATATGCTTTACTATTGTGAGTATTGAATGTACATTGTTTTATATACTCAACGCATCACCTTTTCCTGGATGATGGATCTTTACTAGCGTAAAGAATACAAAATGATTCTTCTCAGGAATGTTGGGCGTAGAGTAATGTTGTAGATGTGCAAGAAGTGTTTCTTCTTGGACTAATCACAGTCCAATCACATTTTTGTGAAAAATACGATGTGAAAAAAATTATGTGCACGTGAAATTTTCGTCTTTCCAGATTCTCTTAACATTGTCTAAACATTCTCTTAACATTGTCTAAACATTCTCTTAACATTCTTTTAACAGTGGCTGCTGACCTAGACAAAAATTTTAAAAAGATTCTCACCCGATTTCTGTATGTGAATAAACAAGCAATCTCACCTGATTTCTGAATGTGAATAAACAATCTCACCTGATTTCTGTATGTGAATAAACAAGCAATCTCACCTGATTTCTGTATGTGAATAAACAATCTCACCTGATTTCTGTATGTGAGTAAACAAGCAATCTCACCTGATTTCTGAATGTGAATAAACAATCTCACCTGATTTCTGTATGTGATTAAACAAACATTCTCACCTGATTTCTGTATGTGAGTAAACAAGCAATCTCACCTGATTTCTGAATGTGAATAAACAAACATTCTCACCT
The DNA here is from genome assembly GCA_009760885.1 of Achatina immaculata. Lineage (NCBI taxonomy): Eukaryota > Metazoa > Mollusca > Gastropoda > Stylommatophora > Achatinidae > Lissachatina > Lissachatina immaculata. Next base: position 4,450,773 of record CM019705.1, on the reverse strand, counting down.
GACTTCTGTATGTGAATAAACAAACAATCTCACCTGATTTCTGTATGTGAATAAACAATCTCACTTGATTTCTGTATGTGAGTAAACAAGCAATCTCACCTGATTTCTGTATGTGAATAAACAAAGAATCTCAGCTGATCTCTGTACGTGAATAAACGACACACGAATTTCCATGGAATCAAATATTAGTCACAACAATTTAAAACTGTAAAAAACACTTCATGAACATACAAACATCTACAAATAAGCTTTCTGTCAACATTACCTCCTGAACCACAGAAATATAGTCAGATTTTAGTGATTTGTGTTTCTGCACTTACTTTTAGTAAATTAATATACCGTCTATGACGCAGATCTATCTATCTATCTATCTATCTATCTATCTATCTATCTATCTATCTATCTATCTATCTATCTATCTATCTATCTATCTATCTATCTGTCTGTCTATCTGTCTGTCTGTCTGTCTGTATATATATATATATATATATATATATATATATATATATATCCTTCCACCTGCATTTGTTTTTTCCCTTGCTTCTGTTTCTGTAGCAGTCTGTAGTTTATTTTATCAGATAGGGTTGCTGGCCCTATAATAACATCTTGTTGGCAGAAATGCAGATGAAGCCACTGACAACAATTATTGAAGAAAGACGCTGGCGATGGTTGAGACATGTGCTCCGAATGACTGACAACTCACTACCAAAAAACAGCACTAAGATTGACACCACAAGGGAACAGAAGTAAGGGTAGACTAAAAGAGACATGGAGGAAAACAACAGAGAGGATGTTGAGCAATAGAGGGCTCACCTGGGCAAGAGCAGAAAAAAAGGCAGACTTTTGTCGAAAGCCCTTGCAGAAGCCCCATGTGCCCTGGGCACTTAAGGTTTATATATATATATATATATACACATTCCGATATATATATATATATGAAGGAAAGCAATGGTAAACTATCTTCTGGAAACATACCAAGAAACCCAAGCAGCAATCATGGAAAGTCAAATAGGAAAAAGATCTGGTGGTGAGTCCCCCAGGCCAGATAGATCTAATTTTAACACTGGGGAAGAGTGTGAGGCAGAGGTCGGTACTAGTAATTGTGATGACGGACAAAATCCTGACGGTGTTACCAAGGAAAACCCCTGTATCAAACTAAAAAGAAAAATAAGAGTAGGAACATGGAATGTAAGAAGTATGTATGAGGGAAAATATCAAGTAATAAGTGACGAGATGAAAAGAACGCGGATACACATTTTGGGAATCTGCGAACATCGATGGAAAGGATCAGGACACTTTAAGAGCGAGAATGATAATATATTTATATATTCTGGCGGAGAAGTAGGAGGAAAGAATGGAGTGGCTTTTTATTTGGACAAATCAACATCAAAAGCATTACTAGGCTACAATCAGTAAGTGATAGAATCCTAACAATCAGACTTAAGGGCATTCCTAGAAATGTAACAGTCATCCAGGTATATGCACCTACATCAGCAGCAGAAGAAGATGAAGTAGAACATTTTTATAACACACTGCAGACGACAATGGACCAGGTACGGAAAAATGATATTGTATTTATAATGGGTGATTTTAATGCAAAAATTGGTACAGAAAGAGCAGAAGATGAAGGACATGTTGTAGGGAAATTTAGCATAGGACACAGAAATGAGGCAGGTGACAATCTAATGGCGTTTTGTATGGAAAATGAGCTAATGATCACTAACACACTTTTTAAACAACATCCAAGAAGACTTTACACATGGACATCACCTGATGGGAAAACCAGGAATCAAATAGATTACATTTTAGTGCAGAGAAGGTGGAGGTCAAGCATAACATCAGCAAAAACTTTACCAGTGCTTATTGTGACACGGACCATGAGTTATTAATAGCAGACATGAAGATAAAGATAAAAAAGATAGTTATGGGATCAAGACCACTCCGCTTTGACCTTACAAATATACCAGAACAATACGGTATAGAAGTGAAGAACCGTTTCGAAATCCTGATGGCTGTACAGGAAGAGATGACACCAGATGAATTGGCTACGCAGGCCAAAGATATCTTAGTAACAACAGCTAAAGACATGGTTCCAGTAAAGAAAACACAAAAGAATAGATGGATCACAGCAGGTACACTAGAACTGATAAAACAATGTAGAGAAATGAAGACGCAATGGAGAGTGACAAACAACAACAAAGATAAATATAAAACTTTAACAAAAGAAGTACGAAGAAACATAAGAAAAGACAAAAAACAATACATACAAGATTGTTGTGAAAGAATAGAAGAACATCAGAGGTGTGGAAGAGATAGTGAAATGTTTAAAGAAATGAAGACATTGACGAGAAATGTCACACCTAAGCTAAATGTAATTTGTGATGAGATGGGGAATACCCTGACAGAGACAGAGGAAATTCTGGAAAGATGGAAGGAATATTGCAAAAGAATGTATGAAACAACCGACTGTGGAAGCAGAAATCAACAGTGTGAATTATTATTGGAGGAGAAAGAACCCGAGCCGACAATGGAAGAAGTTTTATGGGCAATAAAGAGTCTGAAAAATGGTAAATCACCAGGATGTGATGAGATAACCGCTGAATTTATTAAAGCAGGAGGAAAGGAGTGTGCAACAATCTATCATGCACTATGTAAAAAGATATGGCATTCATTCCATCTGGCCAAAAGAATGGAAAAGAACTGTATTCATACCACTGCCAAAAAAGGGTAACCTGAAATTATGCACCAACTACAGAACTGTTGCCCTGATTAGTCATGCCAGTAAAATTCTGTTAAAAATCATAATGGGTAGACTTCGAAAGAAAATAGAAGGAGAAGTCAATATGGTCCAAGCTGGCTTCAGGCAAGGAAAAGGATCAAGAGATCATATATTCAATCTAAGATTAATAATAGAGAAATGCAGGGAGTTTAATGTGAATCTATATTTATCCTTTATAGACTACTCAAAGGCATTTGATTGTGTACAACACCAGAAACTTTGGGAAATAATGGAAAAAATGGGATTTCCAACACATTTGATACAATTAACATCACTGCTGTATTTAGACCAACAAGCAGCAGTAAGAATAAATGGTGAAACAACAAGTTGGTTTGACATAAAACAAGGGGTCCGTCAGGGGTGCATATTGTCACCCTACTTATTTAACTTGTATACTGAAAATATAATGAGGAATGTTAGAGAAGATGTAGACAAAGAATATTACGATGCCATAACAGTTGGAGGTTATGAAATACCAGAGATTAGATATGCTGATGACACAGTATTGCTGTCCACAACACAAGAAGGAATGGAAAAACTAATTATGTCAGTCCGCAAGAACAGCGAAGAGCAGAACCTCTATCTTAATGCAAAGAAAACTAAAGTGATGACAACTGACAAAACAAACAAGGCAACTGAAATATGTATCATGAGGAAAAACTGGAAGAAGTGGAGAGTTTTGAATATCTTGGATCACTACTAACTAATAATGGAGATACAATGAGGGAAATTAAAAGGAGGACATCTATTGCTCTTCAGAAAGTAAAACAAATAAAGAATCTGTGGAGAGGAGCAGACAGAACCACAAAAATAAGATTTTTAAGGGCATGCATCTTTCCCATCGCAACATATGCCTGTGAGACCTGGACACTTAACAAAACAGCTGAGAAGCACATAAATGCCTTTGAATGTAAATGCTATAGAAGAGTTCTCCAAATATCGTGGACACAAAAAAGAACAAATATATCTATACTACAAGAGCTTAATATTGAAGAAGGCTGGCTAGTAAAGAGGATTAAAGAGAGAAAACTTAAATATTTTGGCCACATTAAACGTCATGATAATTTAGAGAAGACCGTATTGGAAGGATACATAATGGGAAAAAGAAAAAGAGGAAGACCGAAACGAAGATGGCTGCAAGACATCGTTGATGATCTGGAAATGGATGCAGCAGCAGCAGGCCATCTTGCTCACAACCGAGAGGCCTACAGGAGTGCTGTTTGGGAGGCAAAGTTCCGCAAGGGACATGCAAAGGAATGAAATGAAATATATATATATATATATATATATATATATATATATATATATATATATATATATATTAGGGCAGAACTAACCTAGCTTTTAAAAGACCTCTACATCAGTTCCCATTTAAAATGTCTATATGTATGTTTAAACCATTTTATTTGTCCTAGAACTGTGTCAGTTATCTCAAGTGCTTAGCTTTGAGTGAAATGAGTCCACTATTTGAGCGAAAGAGAAAAGCTGCCTACAAATTTCGCAGGCATTGCTTCAAATGTGTCGTTATGTGTGTAATGTGGTCTGAACTGTTATTGGTGCTTTGTGTGTGTTCATTATGAGTGTCTTCATTCATTCATTCATTCATTCATTCATTCATTTGCATGTCCCTTGCCGAACATTGCCTCCCTAACAGCACTCCTGTAGGCCTCTCGGTTGTGAGCAAGATGCCCTGCTCCTGAAGCATCCATTTGCAGATCATCAACGACGTCTTGCAGCCATCTTCGCCTTGGTCGTCCTCTCTTTCCCATTATGTACCCTTTCAAGACGGTTTTCTCTAGATTGTCATGACGTTTAATGTGTAAAAAATATTCAAGTTTTCTCTCTTTAATCCTCTTTCCTAGCCAGCCTTCTTCAATATTAAGTTCTTGTAGTTCAGGAGTGTCTTCATGATATCATTTTATTGTCTATTTTTTTAGTTGTTTTACAAACTGAGATATCTGTGTTGTATTTTGTATGAAAAATGATAAGGACACAGAGTAGACACGATATCCATAGGTTGAACAATGCTAACAAGGAACCGGGATGGTTATGGTGATATTTTCTTCAAAATTAGGGTTTCACAATACATGTGTACTATTGGAAGAATTAATTACTTAATTACAACATTCCCTTCATTCTCTTCTTTACAAAATTGTCTGAACGTATTTAGCTAAATGACAAGGGGAAAAAAAACCACGTGAACTGACTGGCAGCAACCAAGGACTGCACAAGATGGACAAACATGATCACCGAAGATATTTGGCACTGCACGTTGTTACTGAATGAAATCTTTGTAAAGGTTTTTCTCAGCGCGTTGTTTTCTTGGTTAAATTAACCGAGTTCTTGAACGAGGATATTTCCCCCCTCCCTTCTAAATTAACGTCATTTTTTTATCTGACCTGATCGTGTTATCCCGTAAAGTGCAGAAGTTTGGTGAATTTGTTCTGTTCTGGAGTTGGGATTTGAAATTTCTAATAATTTCAGCGATTTATTTCAGAAAGAACGACGATCAGACTTTACTACTTCACATCAAAGCGGAATGTGATCTTTCTTTCATTTCCTTGTGCATATCAAAATCTGATAACATATTTACTCTGTCATATTTTAAGTGCGCGATACAGCTAGTCTTTAAAAGAAAACAAAAACTGAAGGAAAATAAAATGAATGTACAATATACATATTGTTTACCTTGAAGTATTTCACTTGTTTACATACATTTATAGTTTCCGTAAGTTCCTCACTTGATGTCACCAACTGGAGACAGAAGATTAGGAACAGAGAGGAATGGAAGCGACGTTTATCTGCAACAATGAGCCTTAATGGTTCGGACAGCTGAAGAAGAAGAAGAAGAAGTTGTTCTTCCCATGTTTCTGTGATTGTTTTGTTCATTCATTCATTTGCATGTCTCTTGTGGAACTTTATCTCCCTAACAGCTCTCCTGTAGGCCTCTCGGTTGTGAGCAAGATGGCTTGCCGCTGCGGCATCCATTTGCAGATTATCAACGATGTCTTGCAGCCATCTTCGGCTTGGTCTTCCTCTCGTTCTTTTTCCCATTATGTACCCCTCCAAAACGGTCTTCTCTAAACTATCATGACGTTTATTGTGTCCAAAATATTTAAGTTTTCTCTCCCTAATCCTCTTTACTAGCCAGCCTTCTTCATTATTAAGTTCTTGTAGGATGGATATATTTGTTTTGTTACAATAAAAACTTGTGAATCTTTTCCCAGGGACTTTTCGAACTTTTCCAGGGGATTTATAAGATTTTATGAAATCTCTTTCTTTGGTCGGCGTAATGTGATTCACATGCAGCATATCAAACATTGGTTCATGGGCAGAAAGAATGAAATCTATTTGCAATAGATTCTCTTGCCTGTAACGCACAATAATTGTATCATGTGAATCTACACTTTATCTCCTCTCTCTAATTCTTCGTCCTGTGTGTGTGTTTGTACGATTAAGGCTCACGCCGAAACTCTGTAGTCGTTAAGAAATAAAGCTGTTCCTACTCTTTTTCCTAGTTTATACATTTTGATATCCATTCTTGTAATTCTCCTCTCATGAAAGATGTACATATTTTTTCTTGTTATTATTATTATTACCTGTCATGTCGGATAGCGTTTGCTATCAAGATTCTCCATCTTGTTCAGTCCTGGGTGTTTCCCATGAATTCACATCCTTTTCTTGTCTTTTTCCATTCAGCTTTGTATTTTTCTCTTTGTCTTCCTCTTTTCCTTTTTTTCCTCATGAATTTTCCACACTGGAAATTCCCTTTTTTTCTGCTGCAGAAGAAAACAACAACAAATAACCCAGAATACACCCACGCACATAGCAATCACTACATCATTAACCGGCTTTTTTCCAACGCGCTCTTTTGGGATAAGGATTTCATCCCTTTAAATATTCAACACTCGGAATGGGAATATTAAACTTGTTAGACTTGCTTGTTTTCTTGTTCGCCTTATTTGTGATGCACGCCCAACAATTAAAACTGTGTTACGTGGTTCTCATTACCGCCCCGTGGGGCGAGCAAGTAACGTCATCGCTAACCTTAATGACAACTCACAGCAGATATCACTGGGCGCTTGATCCCTCAGACATAATGAAATGCAGAAACTGATACTAGAATAGGAACCCCCTCTAGTGGTTTTTTAAAAATTTTTACTTTTAAGCTTTTCTTGTTGCCATCAGAGATGTTTAAAGAGGGAACAATACAGACCTCTAAACTATTTTTCATACATTTCATTTCACTACTACTACTCGCTGTTGGCGAGATCTTCAGCTGCCGTGCGTGGAGCGGTTCTCCTCCCGGCCAATGAAGAAATTTGCAAATGAGGTTGCCGCGCAGCATCACTGCGGAAAAGGTGGTAGAAAGGATAAAGCGAAGCAAACAGTCAAATCACGGCACCTCTGGTCTGGAGGTCGGCCACGTGCTGAGTGCAGTCATATCGGGTGAAATGCATGAACCGGCTTGTCCCAGAGGTTAAGACACTGCTGGCGAGACACTTCAAATGCCGCGCGTGGAGTGAAGTTCCTCCCGGTTAAGGAAGTAAATGCGGAAAAGAAATAAAGGTTGCTGTGCGGCGCCGATGGGAAAAGGTGGTGGAAAGTGAAGTTTAACTGGTATGTCCAGTAGTATCGCTACGAGAGCTATACCACGGCACTTCTGCTCTAGAGGCCGCCCAAGTCCGAAATACACCTACACTGGTGAAATATGCCTAAACCGGCACACACCAGGGGTAGAACTCGATGGCTAGACACATCATGCCACCTCCGCTCTAGAGGTCGGTAACGCCTGATAAACACCCATACTGGTGAATTTTGCCTAAACTGGCTCATACCAGGGGTGAATCTTGAAGGCTATGCATGTCTCGTCCCAAACACGCCCATACTGGGAATGCCTAAACCGGCTCAACCCAGGGGTAGAAGTCACTAGTGGCGAGGATTCATCCTCCTGGACAAAAGCTCCATCCTGGTCACAACTAGGAAGGGTAGCGGCCACGACCGCAAAATGCTGAAGTCGGAGACACTGGACCAGGGAAGTCTAGATAGGCAACCACCTCTCACCCGGCGGGGATGTTTGCGTATCCTAATCACGCTGAGGTTTTCCGGTGAGAAGTCCAATCCTGGACTGGATGGGCAACCACCTCTCACCCGGCGGTGATACACGGTTATCTCAAAACACGTCGAGGTTTTCCGGTGAGAAGGTCCAACTCTGGCCTGGGTGGGCTGCCGCCTCTCACCCAGCGGGGATGCACTGATATCCTAAACACGCCGAGGTCTTCCGGTGAGAAAGTCCAACCCTAGACTAAACTGGTGCAATGAAAACCACAGTGTCACGCAATCCCGCTTCAGAGACCCACCAAGAATATAGGCTAAAGCCCTGTGATACTCTGAACCCCTTGTGGTCCTCTCGTGGATCTCGTGTGGTCCGTCGGGGACCGCACAGGGGACCACCGGACCTAATGAGGACCACAAGCGTAATTCAGTAGGATCACAGTACGGTTTTGGTGGTAGAAGCGAACGAAGAAGAAGAAGAAGAAGACTACTACTACAACTACTACTACTACTACTACTACTACTACTACTACTACTACAACTACTACTACTACTACTATTACTACTATTATTATTATTATTATTACTACTACTACTATTATTATTATTATTATTACTACTACTACTACTATTATTACTACTACTACTATTACTACTACTCTCTCTCTCTCACTGAACCTTAAGTGCCCAGGGCACATGGGGCTTCCGCATGGGTTTTCCACAAATGCCTGTCCTTCGCCTTTTTTTCTGCTCTTGCTCAGGTGAGCCCTCTATTGCTCAACATCCTTTCTGTTGTTATTACTACTACTACTACTACTACTGTTACTACTACTACTACTACTACTACTACTACTACTATTATTATTATTATTACTACTACTACTATTATTATTATTATTATTACTACTACTACTATTATTACTACTACTACTATTACTACTACTCTCTCTCTCTCACTGAACCTTAAGTGCCCAGGGCACATGGGGCTTCCGCATGGGTTTTCCACAAATGCCTGTCCTTCGCCTTTTTTTCTGCTCTTGCTCAGGTGAGCCCTCTATTGCTCAACATCCTTTCTGTTGTTATTACTACTACTACTACTACTACTGTTACTACTACTACTACTACTACTACTACTACTACTATTATTATTATTATTACTACTACTACTATTACTACTACTATTATTACTACTACTACTACTATTACTACTGCTACAACAACTACTACTACTATTACTAGTACTACTACTATTACTACTACTAATACTACTATTACTACTACTACATCAACTAATACTACTACTATTGCTGCTGCTTCTACTGCTGCTACAGCTACTGCTACAACTACTACTACTACTACTATTACTACTACTAGTACAATTACTACTGCTGCTACTGCTACTGCTACAACAACAACAACTACTACTACTATTACTACTACTACTACTACTGCTACTGCTACAACAATAACTACTACTACTACTACCGCTGCTGCTAATACTGCTACAATTACTGACATTACTATTTCTATTTTTATAACTTCTCATTTTACTACTGCTACTACTATCACTACTGCCTGTTACTGCTACCAGTGATACTGCTATTAATACATCTTCTACTACTATTATTATTGCTGCTATTACCATTATTACTATCCCAAACACTACTACTACTCCTACCACCATCACTGCTATTACTACTCCTACCACCACCACTACTACCATTTCTACTACTACTTATACTACCATCACTACTACTACTACTCCTACCACCACCACACTATTACTACTCCTACCACCACCACCATCACTACCACTACTACTACTACTCATACCACCACCACTACTATTACTACTTCTACCACCACCACTACTACTATCACCATAACCACAGACACCACCACTACTACCACCACCACCACCAATACTAATACCACCACCACCACTACTACTACTACTATTCATACACGACCATTACTACCATTACCACCACCACAACTACCACCACTACTAATACTCACACCACCACCACCACAACTACCACCTCTACTAATACTCACACCATCACCAATATTACTACTCGTACCACCACCACCACCACTACTACTCATACCACCACCGCTACTACTCATACCATCACCACCACCACTACTACTCATAACACCACCACCACTACTACTACTCATACCACCATCACCACTACTACTCATACCACCACCACCACCACTACTACTACTACTACTCATAGCACCACCACTACTACTACTACTCCTATCACAACTACTACTACTACTACTATTCATATCACCACTATTACTACTACTCTTACCGCCGCTACTAATACTACTCATACCACCACTACTACTACTCATACCACTACTACTACTACTCATACCACCACTACTACAACTACTCATACCACCACCGCCACTACTACTACTACTACTACTACCATCATCACCACCACTACAATTACTACTACTACTCATACCAAAATTACTACTACTCATACCACCACTATTGCTACTAATGCCTCGCTACTACTACTACTACCACCACCATCACCGCCACCACTACTATTACTATTACTACTACTACTACCACTGCCACTCCTCTATCATCACTACACCACCACCACCACCACCACTAATACTACTACTACTACTACCACCACCACCACCACTACTACTACTACTACTACTACTACTACTACTACTACTACTTTTACTAGCTGTAAAATTAAGAATGGATACAAGCACTTAAAAAAGTGAAACAAGTGAAGAAGTGAAACATTACCGAGAATGAACTGAACACCTGACTCAAGCCATATCGTAACTTCAGAGTGAGTATAAAATGAAACATGAATCTATATGTAAAATATATTATGTATGAAACAATGAACTGAATCTATGTGTAATACATATTATCTATGAAAGAATGAACTATTTCTGACGTTGCGTGCTACAGAGATTAATATCCGTGCACTGAACTCAGGAAAACAACAAAAATTGTCACACAACGTAGACATTAAACAAACTTCACATTTTCTGACCGTGAAAAGTCGATAACCCTGTTACGAATATGTCACCCCCCCCCCCCTCCAACAGCTTTTAGCATTTTATAAAACAATAGTAAGGTGTCACTTGACAACCCTGGGTTGTCTCCTTCACACAGCAGCCCCCAAATGTTTGTAATAAATATGATTATTTGGAAAATAAATATTTAAGTTTGTGCGACTTTCCTGCCCTTAAACTTTCTTCGCTTCGTAAACTAGATTTAAGTACAAAACATGAACATACCGATGTTGTTACGAATTACAGGTGCTTTAGATATGTACTGGTTGAAAACACATCTTCCACGTGTGTGACCTGGATTCCGGTCCTGGTTGACGTTATTTCCCTCCATTTTTTTTTAGAAACATTTATTTGTCTTTTACAGGGCAGAAATATTTCTAAAATGTGCACCTTCTCAACTCTTGTGCTACATATTTTCCTCTTTGTTGATAAACATAAGATTCTGCCTCTCTGTAGTGTTTTCCTTGTAGTTTTTTGTTTTTTAAAATTTTTTTGGCATTCTTCTCTGGAAGTGTAATCTTGTGTTATATACGGCCAAATGATAAGATCTGTGCATATGCGTCGTGTCGGATGTGGAGCGGGTTATAGTGGTTTACTACTCCTCCCTGTGAATTAAGTGAACTTTTCTCTGCAAACTCTGGCAGTGAAGTACCACACCAACAGCAGCAATAAATTACTTAAAGTCATCCCAGTGAGGAAGGGTTAGATCAGATCTCTGCCAGGCTAGATGCCTTGGACTGTCGTTTGACGTAGCATGTTAGCTGTCAGTTTGATCCAGTATATTATCCGTCAGTTGGACCTGGCATGTTAACTATCAGTTTGATCCAGTATATTATCCGTCAGTTGGACCTGGCATGTTAACTATCAGTTTGATCCAGTATATTATCCGTCAGTTGTACCTAGCATGTTAACTATCAGTTTGATCCAGTATATTATCCGTCAGTTGGACCTGGCATGTTAACTATCAATTTGATCCAGTATATTATCCGTCAGTTGTACCTGGCATGTTAACTATCAGTTTGATCCAGTATATTATCCGTCAGTTGGACCTGGCATGTTAACTATCAATTTGATCCAGTATATTATCCGTCAGTTGGACCTGGCATGTTAACTGTCAGTTTGAATCAGCAGCTTAAAGTAAGATGAATTAAAAGCAGCATGACCTGAAGAGGCTGAAATGCGTAGGAAGAAGAAGAAGAAGAAGAAGCCGGACAGTAAATTGTGGTCCACAAGTTTTCAGCTTATTATGCCCGTCAGTGTTATAATGTAGAACATTATATCGAGTCCACCATTGTATCATTATGACTGTATAATATATTTATTATCAGTTCTGATCCTGTTTCATATTATTATTATCTTCTGAAACCTTTGCTACATCGCAATCATGAACCCACCGTATATTCTCTTTCCCTTTTCTCACAGAAGTAGCAAAAATCACTTTTTTCCTTGTTGTTGTTAGATTTTATTCAATCCTATGGTACATTTCGAAGTTAAACGAAGTCGTATGACCTCCTCTAGAAACGCACAACGTACAGTTTTAGAATCCCTGACCTAAAAATGTATCTGGCTCTGAAAAATAACAGAAGCTTCTCATAAATATGGATTAGTCAATATGGCAAACACCAAATACATAATTTATGAAGGAGTTTCTTTTCAATCGATCGCAGGAAGAGAGGAACTTACTTGTTTTGAAACAGATTTCTGAATAGAAGAGATAAGAGCTTAGATGATCTATTACTGTTGAATTATTCAACATCTGCGTTGAAAAGATATAGATCTGAGTCTGTGAGCTTTGCAGTAGCGGGTAGCAGGGAAAATAGGACGTTTTTAAGTGGAAATATTGGGTTGTGAGTATGTCTTATGATACTTCTATATAGGGTCCTTGAAGCAGTTGAGTGTAAAGGGTCCTTCAAACACTGGAACCTTATTAGATACCGCTTTCCTGCTCTCCATCCTTATAAATTATTTTATTTCTTAAAGGCAGCGTCGGTTTGTTTGATCTCAGTCCCGTGAGCTGGTGCCTTTCTTGATTTCGTTTTGCGGCATCGCGTGGGGAAACTCTTTCCAGTTCGCCACGTCGTGACATGTCCATCAATGTCTTCTGTAACATGTTTCAATCTCTCTCTCTCTCTCTCTCTCTCTCTCTCTCTCTCTCTCTCTCTCTTTCTCTTTTATAACTCTTTCTATTTCTTTCTCTCTCTCTTTCTTTTATTACACTTTCTTCCTTTCCTTTCTCTTTTATCTCCCTTTGTTTCTCTCTCTCTCTCTCTTGTATCTGTCTTTTCTTTGCTCTCTTCTATTTCTTTTCTATTTTATCTTGTTCTCTCTCTCTCTCTTTTGTATCTGTCTTTTCTTTGCTCTCTTCTATTTCTTTTCTATTTGATCTTGTTCTCTCTCTCTCTCTCTGTATCTGTCTTTTCTTTGCTCTATTCTATTTCTTTTCTATTTTGTCTTGTTCTCTCTCTCTCTCTCTCTCTTGTATCTGTCTTTTCTTTGCTCCTCTTCTATTTCTTTTCTATTTTATCTTGTTCTCTCTCTCTCTCTCTCTCTTGTATCTGTCTTTTCTTTGCTCTCTTCCATTTCTATTCTATTTTATCTTGTTCTCCTCTCTCTCTTGTATCTGTCTTTTCTTTACTCTCTTCTATTTCTTTTCTATTTTATCTTGTTCTCTCTCTCTCTCTTGTATCTGTCTTTTCTTTGCTCTCTTCTATTTCTTTTCTATTTTATCTTGTTCTCTCTCTCTCTCTTGTATCTGTCTTTTCTTTGCTCTCTTCTATTTCTTTTCTATTTTATCTTGTTCTCTCTCTCTCTCTCTGTATCTGTCTTTTCTTTGCTCTCTTCTATTTCTTTTCTATTTTATCTTGTTCTCTCTCTCTCTCTCTCACTTCTATTTTTTATTTCCTTTTCTTCTCTGCATTTCTCTCTTTTATCTCTCTTTCCGTCTTTCTTTCTCTGTCTTTCCTATCTCTCTTGTATCTCTCTCTTTTCTTTTCTCTTTTATCTCTCTGTCTGTTTCTTTGTCTCTCGCTCTGCTTCCTTCTCTCACTTTTTCTTTCTGGTAATTTTTTCTTTCTTTCTTTCTTTCTCCATCTCTCTCACGTCTTTCTCTCTTTCTTTCTCTGTCTTCCTCTTTTACTCTCTATTTCTCTCTCGTTCTCATTCTTTCACCTCTCTATCCCTCTTTCATAAAGATCTTTATTCTTTACCCTTCGAAAATAAATGTCCTTCCTTGGTTCACATTCTTGATTTCGTTTTCCAACATCGTGGGGGGGGGGGGGGGGTCTCTTTCCAGCTCGCCACGTCGTGACATGTCGATCAATGTCTTCTGTAACATTTTTAATCTCTCTCTCTTTCACACACACACACACACACACTCTCTCTCTCTCACCCTTTTTCTCTCTGTGCTTTGCTTTCTCTCTTTTCTTCTGACGTGTACCTTTTCGCACTCGTTGCTGCTGTCATCAACAAAACCTATCTCATAAAGTGTCCTTTTATTAAAAAAAATTTTTTTTTTCTCTGTTCCGTTTCTTAGCCAACTTCAGATCCTCTGTTGATCCTTGATGGGAGGACTTGCATGCTGTGTAAGTGCTCTCATCTCTTCTTTAATATCTTCTTCAGTGTACAGCGACTTTTCTATGTTGTCGGAGAAGACAGTCCGTTACTCTTCTATATTGACTGGCAAGACAGTCCGTTACTGTTCTATGTCGTCTGACAAGACAGTTCGTTACTGTTCTTTATTGTTTGACAAGACAGTTCGTTACTGTTCTTTATTGTCTGACAAGACAGTTCGTTACTGTTCTTTGTTGTTTGACAAGACAGTTCATTACTGTTCTTTGTTGTTTGACAAGACAGTTCGTTACTGTTCTGTGTTGTCTGACAAGACAGTTCGTTACTGTTCTGTGTTGTCTGACAAGACAGTTCGTTAACTGTTGAGTTATTGTTCCAATTACGCCTTTAACATGTTCAGTACATTTTAAATATATATCTCCATCTCTATGTCTCTCTCTCTCTCTCTCTCTCACACACACACACACACACACATACACACACACATACACACACACACAAGCTCACTTTCCTCTCCTCTTTTTGGTGCCCAAATTTCCAAGACGCTATAGCGCCACCATCGGCCTACTTGAGGGCGAACTAAACTCTTAAGGTTACATATACTCGTAAGAGATAGCACGAAAATTCTCTTCTCTGTCACCGAGTTCGCCACCCCCCCCCCCCACCCCCTTTCCTCCTAAATTGCAGATATTGGAAAATGTGGCGACGGTGCCGGAATCGAATCGATCGCGTGAATAGATAAATTCTTCTCAGTTTGAAAATTAAGCCCAACTATTCAGGGACGCTCAGAGAGCAGATTACAGTAATCGAAAACTCCCTAGTATCGTTAATTCAAGTAAACAACTGTAATCGAGTTTTTTTTTTTTTACACTACTTGTTGAATTTCCGCACGAGGATTTGCTTCTTCTCGGGAAATATCGTTGCTACTCAACTATGAACTAGATAAATGTGTTGCTACTCAACTATGAACTAGATAAATGTGTTGCTACTCAACTATGAACTAGATAAATGTGTTGCTACTCAACTATGAACTAGATAAATGTGTTGCTACTCAACTATGAACTAGATAAATGTGTTGCTACTCAACTATGAACTAGATAAATGTGTTGCTACTCAACTATGAACTAGATAAATGTATTGCTACTCAACTATGGGTGTCTGAGTGGCGAAGTGGTTAGTGCACTGGTCTCTCATGGCGAAGGTCGGGGGGTTCGAATCCGGCCGGCGGCACCCCAGTCACCCAGCTGTAGAAATGGGTACCCGACTTCTTCTGGAATTAGGGAAGGAAAAGGCAGCCAGGCCTACTGACCATATCACCCTCTAGTGTGCTGACAGGTCAAGGAAAATATGGGCACTAACACCATATCCCTATGTGCCTCTAAGGCATGACAGGGTTACCTTTACTTTTTTACTCAACTATGAACTAGATAAATGTGTTGCTACTCAATTATGAACTAGATAAATATGTTGCTACTCAACTATGAACTAGATAAATGTGTTGCTACTCAACTATGAACTAGATAAATGTGTTGCTACTCAACTATGAACTAGATAAATGTTTCGCTACTCAATTATGAACTAGATAAATGTGTTGCTACTAAACTATGAACTGGACAAATATGCTGCTACATAACTTACATTTTACATCCTTCCCGTGCCGTTAAACGTCACACAGGGCTTGCATGCTAGTTCGCCAAGATTTTCTGTTTTCTGCAAGCTTTTCAATCTCATCAAAGAATGTTATGCCCACTAAACTGACCTCTCTTAACAATGTCCTCTTTAGAGTTTCACGTGGTCGAGCTCTTTTTCTTCGGCCTGTTATGTTATACTTGATAGCTTGATTGGTGATCCTCTGATTGCTTCTTCTCATCACATGGCGGATACATGTCCGTCTCCTTTTTCTGATCAACCGTGAGACAGGTTGTTTGCTCATCTGTCTGATCTCTGCGTTATTCTTGAATTCATTCCACTTTATACAGAATATTTTCCTTAGACATTTGTTTTCGAAAGAGTCTAATTTCTTGTCTATTTCTTTAGATGTTTTCAAGCTTTCATATACATAAATGATGATGAATATTACATTTGAATTGAATAGTCTTAACTTGGTCATTGTGTTTATAACTTTTGAATGCCATATGTTCTCAAGATTTTCTTGAAGCTCAATGCTGCTTTTGCAGTTCGAATTCCGACTTCCTTTCTGGTGTTACCACCCTGGTCTATGTAGCTGCCAAAATATGCAAATTGGTTTACTTCTTCAACAGCTGTTCCTTCCACGTATATTTTTTCTTCTTGATTAATGAGAAGTTTCATTACTTTTTTCCTTGTTAATTTCAAGTCCTGTTTTACTAGCCAGTGAAGACAGTGGTTTGTTTTTTTTTGTTTGCATCGATTTCACATTGATACTGATAAGAGTTATGTCATCTGCAAAATCAAGATTTTCCAGTTGGGTCCCATGTACCCAATCAATGGCCGTTTTACCTGTGCAACATTTTTCCATTATGAAGTCTGTGGCAATTCCGAAAAGTGCTGCTCAGCTTATAAAGGTTCCAAGCCATTAAGTCGCACTGAAGACGCTATCTTAGCCTTGTGTTTCCAAGACCACGTGAAGGTCTGATCTGGTCTATCACGCTCGGCCTCCGCGTTTATTTTCCCAGACTTCTCTGGTGTCAATCTTTAGAGGCTGGCTGGTCCCCGGGCCCTTTTTTTGATGTGTACTAGGAAAAAAAACATCTTCACTGCCGATACTTGAACTAGGTACCACCGGGTCAGTAAACCGACGAGGGTCTAACCACTCAGCTGACCAGACCACCCTCTAAACAGACTACTCAACTGTGAACTACATAAATGTGTTGCTACTCAACTTTGAACCAGTTTCTCTGAAATAATATACCATTTTTCTTATATTTTAATTGGTCACGTCATTTCAATCATTATTTTCGGATATCTAATTTTCTCATTTTCTTCAAATTCATATTTCTAATTACTAAATGACCTCAGAATCGTATTTTAACTTTTTGAGCTGCCGTGGAAGGACATGATGTCTTACACCTGTCGGCAAGGACCTTGAGTGAGAGAGAGGAGAGAGACAGAGACCAGAGACACAGAGAGAGAGAGAGAGGGACACAGAGAGAGAGAGAGGGACACAGAGAGAGAGAGAGGGACACACAGAGAGAGAGAGGGACACAGAGAGAGAGAGAGGGACACACAGAGAGAGAGAGGGACAGAGAGAGAGAGGGACACAGAGAGAGAGGGAGAGAGAGGGACACAGAGAGAGAGAGGGAGAGAGAGGGACACAGAGAGAGAGGGAGAGAGAGAGGGACACAGAGAGAGAGGGAGAGAGAGAGGGACACAGAGAGAGAGAGGGACACAGAGAGAGAGAGAGGGACACAGAGAGAGAGAGGGAGAGAGAGAGGGACACAGAGAGAGAGAGGGAGAGAGAGAGGGACACAGAGAGAGAGAGAGGGACACAGAGAGAAAGGGAGAGAGAGAGGGACACAGAGAGAGAGAGAGGGACACAGAGAGAGAGAGAGGGACACAGAGAGAGAGAGGGACAGAGAGAGAGAGGGAGAGAGAGGGACACAGAGAGAGAGAGGGAGAGAGAGGGACACAGAGAGAGAGAGCGAGGGACACAGAGAGAGAGAGAGAGGAACACAGAGAGAGAGAGAGGGGCACAGAGAGAGAGAGAGAGAGAGAGAGAGAGGGACACAGAGAGAGAGAGATCTGTCATATTATCCTGGCTGTCAGATTTCAAACTCCCATTTCTTCTCATAGCCTGATCAAAGAATCATGTTCCTTGTTACATTCAGAATATGTTTTGTGTGTCTATCGCCTGTCTTCAAGACAAATATTTCTATTTCTTCGTCCTGTGTGTTTTTGTATGATTAAGTCTCACGCCGAAACTTCGCAACTGTGTACTGGTGAAGTAAGTAATGAAGCTGTTTCTACTTTTTTCCTAGTTTATACCTTTTGGTATCACAGATTTACTACACTGGCTCCGTGTATAGTTACATACTCATACATTAATTATTGTATGTTACTAAATGTCAGTCAGCTTCTCTATGGACTCTCAGCTTTCATGTGTGAGAACATTTGTTCACAGGTGTAAGTTGACCAAAAAGCTGAAAGCAAAGCAACTGCAACTTTCTTCAAACAGGTCAACGCTTCAGGCTTGGATGTCCAACACCTGAGGATGTCCAGCAACTGAGGATGTCTATCAACTGAGAATGTCCAGCAACTGAAAATGTCAAGCAACTGAGAATGTCTAGCAGCTGATGATGTCCAGCAATTAAAGATGTCCAAGCAACTGAAGATGTCATGCAACTGAAGATGTCAAGCAACTGAGGATGTCTAGCAGCTGAGGATGTCTAACAGCTGAGGATGTCCAAGCAACTGAAGATGTCCAAGCAACTGAGGATGCCCAAGCAACTGAGAATGTCCAAGCAACTGAGGATGTCCGAGCAACTGAGAATGTCCAAGCAACTGAGGATGTCCAAGCAACTGACAATGTCCAAGCAACTGAGGATGTCCAAGCAACTGAGAATGTCCAAGCAACTGAGAATGTCCAAGCAACTGAAGATGTCATGCAACTGAAGATGTCAAGCAACCGAGAATGTCCAAGCAACTGAGGATGTCCAAGCAACTGAGAATGTCCAAGCAACTGAGGATGGTGATTAGAAAAGCAGTTCCCTTCAAGAGTTTTCCGTATTCCTACAAATTATATCGTCCATTACTCTGGTGACTTTAATTTGATGTCTTGGATTTCAAACCTATCAGCCTCCATCCACTCGAAAAGAGACAGGTCAAATGGGATGATAGGAAGAACAACAGGTCAAATGGGGTGATAGTAAGATCAACAGATCAAATGGGGTGATAGTAAGATCAACAGGCCAAACGGGGTGATAGTAGGATCAATTAAGTCGATCTTAATGAGATAAGAAAAGAAGGGCCCTGAATCTGGAAGTCTTGACCCCGTTTAGTAAACTCGCCTTTGAGCGCTTCAACGTAATTCTGAAGCTCATCTCCGTTGACCGTACATCGACTTGAAGGAGCCTTTACGTTTGGAAAGTACTTGTAGGTGTTAATGATAGTATCAGGGCAAAAAATATGATAATATCACGGCAAAGAATATGATAATATCACGGCAAAACATATGACAATATCACGGCAAAACATATGACAATATCATGGCAAAACATATGATAATATCACGGCAAAGGATATCTAATTTTGATGCAGATCCTTTCCAGCGCTTAAAAAATTCAAGGTCTGCTTGACCCCCTCCTTGTAAAAACAGATTTTAAGTCATACAGGTGCTTACTTATGTCAGTCAGAAACATCAGCTGGGTCATGTCTAGCTTTATGGAACTGTATGCTTTCGTTTACTTAAAATTTCAAATGTTTTAGGAGACCATAATTACCGTATTTCAATTCAGACGGCGTGTCATTGTATATCGTTCCGTTTGCCGCGCTTGGCCCGCGCGCCGTAGGTTGCCGACTACTATAGTAAAGCAAAGTGAAGTTTCTATTTGTTTTTTTGTTGTTGTTGATGATCAAAACTAGCACTGGATTTGACTGAGAGTGAGATTTTTACCGGTGTGTTCAAACCAACTCGTAGAGACTCGTCTACACCTTTCATCCTCCGATATCCTCACCCAGTTCAATAGCTCGAATCTCGAGCTAAGGATCCACAGCTGGCACCCAAGTGTGACCGGCCTTGCAGCTGAGCTGGCCAGTCAAGAAGCAGATATTTTTATTCTTGCCAATTTCCGTTGAATGATATTTTGCTTCTTATGTCCCGGCTACCGGAGCTATACTTAGTTCACATGAAGAACTACGAGAGACCTTTGTTTTATATTATATATCTCAGCTACCGGAGCTATACCTAGTTCACAAGAGACCTTTGCTATATATTATATATCTCAGCTACCGGAGCTATACTTAGTTCACATGAAGAACTACAAGAGACCTTTGCTATATGTTATATATCTTAGCTACCGGAGCTATACTTAGTTCACATGAAGAGCACATAAAGAACTACAAGAGCCTTTGTTTTGTATTATATATCTCAGGTACCAGAGCTATACTTGGTTCACATGAAGAACGACAAGAGATCTTTTTTTTAATATTACATATCTCAGCTACCAGAGCTATACTTAGTTCATATGAACATATTTTATTACTTTATTTTCAAAGGATAAAGTAAAAGAAGAACTTCACGAGACCTTTTTTACATTATATATCTCAGCTACCAGAGCTATACTTAGTTCACATGAAGAACTACAAGAGACCTTCTTTAATACCCTGACTACCTAACCCTGCCAATCAGGCAACCCTGCCACTGTACCAGCAACACGGAAATGTTTTCTACTTCTTCTTCTTCTTCTTCTGGGTGAAAATTAACGATTGTATTTCCAGCAGTTTCCACGTGCTTCACAAGTTTTGATAGGTCAGTCAGATTTTAAAGTTCGCCCCCCCCCCCCCCCTGTTGTTTTCGACAGGTTACAACTACATTTATTTCCTTTAAACTGCTTTTCGTGTTTGTAAAACCGTTTACATGTAATAAATATAAGAGACTTAGTTTTTCTGAAGATGAATTACAGACAGTCCCCGAGTTACGAACAAGCTCCCTTTCTAAGTCTGTAAGTTGAATTTATACGTAAGTCGTAACATTCATATAACGTCATTTATATAGGATGTAGTATGTAGTGTAACTTTCTAAGCAAACAAAAAATAATCCACGAATCTCTGTAGACGTGTAGTGTCTATCTACATGTGTTATTATGAGCCAGTGTATGTAAATCCAGATTTTAATATAATAGTCTTTACGGGTGTTGTTCGTAACTATGAGTTATATGTAAGTGGAATGTTCGTAACTCGAGGGTTCTCTATGCTATTCCTGGTAAGTGTTTACAAAAAAAAAAAAAACAAAAACAGAAAGAACGTCAGCAGGGAGTGGATTCTGAGTAAAGGAGAAGAAAGGATAACCACTCAATGAAAGAAAGAGTGGAAGAGCACAACTGTAAGATCCTTTTCTGGTAAGACCGCCAGGTCGCGCAAACCCAAAGCTCTGAAACACACAACATGGCGAGACACTTCACCTGCGCCTGTCAGTACGGGGCCCAGAATATCACTGCACGCTAGCGACCACTCATTAAGTTTGCCACTCTACCTTCCCTCGGGTGACCGCAGTTAGAAAAACTCACCGGCGTCAACAACTGGTTATTCCTGGCTACAGAGACTTCATTTCTTTCAGTCAAAATACGGAGTAAGTTTTTTTTTTCTTTTCAAAATATGACAATCTTGTGATCGATCGTGGACTTAATAATTGGAGTTCCGGCATCCCCAGTGGCATAAATACAGAATACTCCACTCCATGGAGCGAGGAAGATGAATTTACTATAATATTGCTTAAATGGACGCTGGTATGCAGCCACAGTTATCTGGGATTCAGGAGTTTTGCTATTGATTTAATTGTGAGATCTTGATTGCCGTGATATTTCATGAAAATCACAACAGAAATGGAGTCCCTTGTCAACAGGTCGTGAAAAAGACAACTTAGTGAATGTAATGTTTCCATTGTGAATACAGAAAGTGAGTGTCATGCTTCTACAGTGAATATAAAGTGAATCTAGTGATACATGTGAAGTGATGTGTAGAGATCGGCTCAGAACGTAGATGTTTATGATGTGAAAGTCCTCAACGCTGCTATCACAGAAGGCTGTTAACGACTGTGCATACCACACGTAAGTTGAGATAATCGATTGCCTTTTGTAAAGGTCTCATTTGGTTGTCTGCAGTCCTCCAACCTCCCTTTTTATTTTATTGTTTCTTTGTTCTGTGAATCAGCTTATTCATTCTCTCTCCTTTGTCTTTTCTCTCCCTCCTCTCTCTCTCTCTCATTCTCTCCTCTCTCTCACTCTCTCCTCTGTCTGTCTTCTTCCGTCTTTCCTCTCGATCTCTCACTCTTTCCTGTCTCTTCTCTCTCTCACTGTCTCTCGCTCTCACTCTTTCCTCCGTCTCTTCTTTCTCTCCTTTCTCCCACTCTCTCCTCTATCTCTTCTCTCTCTTTTTCCTCTGTCTCTTCTCCATCTCTCACTTTTTCCTCCGTCTCTTCTATCTTTCTCACTCTTTCCTCTCTCTCTCTCTCTCTCTCTCTCACTATTTCCTCTTTCTCTCCTATCTCTTTACTTTGTCTTTTCTCTCTTTCTCGCTCTTTTCTCCGTCTCGTCTCTCTCTCTTTCCTCCGTCTATTCTCTCTCTCCTCTCTCCCACTCTCTCTTTTCTGTCTCTTCTCTCTCACGCTTTCATCTGGCTCTTCTCTACTCTCACTCTTCCCCCCTCTCTCTCTCTCTCTCACTTTTCCCTCCGTCTGTTCTCTCTCACTCTCTGTCAATTTTTCTCTCTCTCCGCTCTTTCCTCTCTCTCTCTCCTTCTCCTCTCTCTTTTTTTTATGTACACAAACTTTATGTAGCACATACTGTACTGTTAATACCTATCATTTAGTATTACAGTATTCGCTCTGTATTCGCAAGCATTTGTTCCAATTCTTACCTTGGATGCTTGAAACTTCGGATAAGACCAAACCATAAGTAAAAGATTTTTTTTAAAGCAATATGTGCACCTGATTTACAGTTGTTTTTTTAATTGTATACAAATTAACATTCATTAATACTTCTCTTAGCTTAGTAGTATTGTCAGCCTCACTACTTCTCTTAGCTTAGTAGTATTGCCAGCCTCACTACTTCTCTTAGCTTAGTAGTATTGTCAGCCTCACTACTTCTCTTAGCTTAGTAGTATTGCCAGCCTCACTACTTCTCTTAGCTTAGTAGTATTGTCAGCCTCACTACTTCTCTTAGCTTAGTAGTATTGCCAGCCTCACTACTTCTCCTAGCTTAGTAGTATTGCCAGCCTCACTACTTCTCTTAGCTTAGTAGTATTGCCAGCCTCACTACTTCTCCTAGCTTAGTAGTATTGCCAGCCTCACTACTTCTCTTAGCTTAGTAGTACTGCCAGCCTCACTACTTCTCTTAGCTTAGTAGTACTGCCAGCCTCACTACTTCTCTTAGCTTAGTAGTATTGTCAGCCTCACTACTTAGCTTAGTAGTATTGCCAGCCTCACTACTTATCTTAGCTTAGTAGTACTGCCAGCCTCACTACTTCTCTTAGCTTAGTAGTACTGCCAGCCTCACTACTTATCTTAGCTTAGTAGTATTGCCAGCCTCACTACTTATCTGAGCTTAGTAGTATTGCCAGCCTCACTACCTTTGCGCTTTATGGTCATTTTAATCAGATAAACAATACAAAGCAGCGCATAGTAGTTCTAGCGTAACTGTGTGAGCGTGGATGTTGTAGCATAACTGTATGAGCGTGGATGTTGTAGCATAACTGTATGAGCGTGGATGTTGTAGCGTAACTGTATGAGCGTGGATGTTGTAGCATAACTGTGTGAGCGTGGATGTTGTAGCATAACTGTATGAGCGTGGATGTTGTAGCATAACTGTATGAGCGTGGATGTTGTAGCATAACTGTGTGAGCGTGGATGTTGTAGCATAACTGTGTGAGCGTGGATGTTGTAGCATAACTGTGTGAGCGTGGATGTTGTAGCGTAACTGTGTGAGCGTGGATATTGCTTACGCCGTGGATGTTGTAGCGTAACTGTGTGAGCGTGGATATTGCTTACACCATGAATGTGTAAGCAGACTGGCATAGGAAGAAGGCGGAAACGGGCGAAATTTATGATATTCTATTTTTTTTTAAAATAGTTTTTATTTAATATTTTCAAGCCGCGGGTAAAAGAGTGACTGCTGTACTCGATGTTCTATATGAACAATATGGTTTCTTATCTTTACGGATGCTAAACACTTTCTTGTGATATTGTGAGTCAAACATTCTTCACGTTCCTTGGTACCCTAATTTGGCTCGAGGTTCCCGTCTCATTCCTTGTACTGGTATGTTTAACGTCATCCTGACGTGTTACGTCATTCTGAAAACATGTATACCAATTTTTCGCCAATGAATCGCCAGATAAGCGATCAGCAGAAGGAAATATGGCGGACAGCAAGGTTGTCGTTCGCCTCCTCCTGAAGCATTGCTGGAAGAACAGGCAGAATGCCCCTGCAGCTGCCTGTGAAATCTGCCGTGTAGAAGTGGAAGAAACAATTGATGGCAGCACTGCAAGGAAGTGCTTCCATAGGTTCAGTCAGGTTTGGGGACACTGATATCAAAGACAAAGCCCAGGTCGGACCGCCACTCAGCCAACAATGATGAAGCCCCGCGCCGTCGAGATTTTTCGGAGGGAAAGTCCAACTCGAGGCTGAACTGGTGCAACGAAAACCACAGCGTCACCTCTGCTCTAGAGGCCGGCCATGTCCTATATACGCCAAAACTGGGATAATACGCCTAAACCGGCTTAACCCAGGGATGAAACTCACTAATGGGGAGGATTCGTCCTCCTGGACAAAAGCTCCGTCCTGCTCACCGCCAGGAAGAGTAGCGGCCATAACCACAAAACGCTGAAGTTGGAGACACTGAACCAGTGCAGCCTAGATAGGCAACCTCCTCTCACCCAGCGGGGATATATTCATATCCAATTCATATCAAAACCATGTCAAGCTTTTCCGGTGAAAAAAAAGTCAAACTCGATGGTGAACTGGTGCAACGCAAACCACAATGTCACGCAATCCCGCTTCTGTGACCCACCGAGAATATAGGTCCAAGCCCCACGATGCTCTGAGCCTCCATCCTAAATGAGACTATCGCGATGACCACAGGAGTAAATTCAGTAGGATCACGGGGCGATCTTGGTGGTAGAAGCGTACGAAGAAGAAGAAGAAGTCCTGGGTCAAGTTGTTGAAGACAATCCCAGTACCAGTACTTGGCGCGTGTTAGCACAGTTGGGCTCTTCTCAAAGAACCATAGTTCTACATAAGTACGAGCTCCACTTTAGCTGGGGGCAGCTCCCCAGCAAGCTCAGAGACGTGTCATCATCTGTCGCCAGCTGTTGGCGAACTCACTTGGTTGGCGAACTCACGTGACCAAGGTTTCTTCTCCGTATCCTCACTGGGGATGAAAAGCTGACTTTTCTGCGGTACCCTAGCACAGGTACCCGGTGGCTCTGCCAGGTGGCGGAGGCGGTTGACCGACGAGGCCGGTTAGAGAAAAAGGTTATGCTTTGCATCTGGTGGGACTTCGAGGGCCCCCTGCACTAGGACTTTGTCCCGCTTGGTGCTCTGTGGGCGGGTATGCTGAACAAATGAACCGGCTGCATGACATTCTCCGCACTCGATACCCAGCACTCACTAATAGGAAAAGGGAACATCTCTATTACGACAAGGCGCCAGGGCACACTTCCAACATGATCCGTGGACAACTTTTGGAACTGGAGGTCCTACCCCATCCATGGTACAGTCCCCACCTTGCACCCTGTGACTGTCGTCTATTCCGTTACAATGGCACACTTCTTTCAATGGCGGGAAATCAGTTCATTGAAAGAAACTGAAACTGATGTGAGAAATTTCTTGGCCTCCAAGCCCCCCGAGTGGTTCTACAAAAGACTCCTCGCACTGGCTGAGCGATGAACACAAGACCATCGAAAGTTATGGACTGTATTTTGAAGATGTATAAACTAAGGAAAAAGTAGGGGCAGCTTTATTAACGAGCACAAAGTTGTAACGTTTCGGTTTCCACTTTAATCATGCAAAAACTTACAGGAGGAAGAAATCGAGAGAGAAGGTAGAATATGGTAAGCAGATTATGGCGAAAGTGATAGGAGAGGCGAATTGCAATATAAAAAGTAGGAGCACTGTGTGCTGCTAGATTACCTTCACTGTGTGCTGCTAGATTACCTTCACTGTGTGCTGCTAGATTACCTTCACTGTGTGCTGCTAGATTACCTTCACTGTGTGCTGCTAGATTACCTTCACTGTGTGCTGCTATTACCTTCACTGCGAGAAACGTTTTCCTACTTCTTAACCCCTCATTCATTCATTCATTTGCATGTCCCTTGCGGAACTTTGCCTCCCTAACAGCACTCCTGTAGGCCTCTCGGTTGTGAGCAAGATGGCCTGCTGCTGCTGCATCCATTTGCAGATCGTCAACGATGTCTTGTAGCCATCTTCGTTTTGGTCTTTCTCTCTTTCTTTTTCCCATTATGCATCCTTCCAATACGGTCTTCTCTAAATTACCATGACGTTTAATGTGTCCAAAATATTTAAGTTTTCTCTCTTTAATCCTCTTTACTAGCCAGCCTTCTTCAATATTAAGCTCTTGTAGAATAGATATATTCGTTCTTTTTTGTGTCCACTATATTTGGAGAACTCTTCTGTAGCATTTACATTCAAAGGCATTTATGTGCTTCTCAGCTGTTTTGTTAAGTGTCCAGGTCTCACAGGCATATGTTGCTATGGGAAAGATGCATGCCCTTAAAAATCTTATTTTTGTGGTTATGTCTGCTCCTCTCCACAAATTCTTTACTTGGTCTACTTTCTGAAGAACGATAGATGTCCTTTTAATTTCCCTCATTGTATCTCCATTATTAGTTAGTAGTGATCCAAGATATTCAAAACTCTCCACTTCTTCTAGTTTTTCCTCATTGATACATATTTCAGCTGCCTTCTTAACCCCTATTAGTCCTAATTTTAACATTTTGTTACCGCATCGTTACTACAGTGGCTTCGTGTATAGTTATATACTTATACACTGATTACTCGTGTATTTTTAAGCGTGAAGTTACATCGTTATTAACATCATGTACCACCGGAAACTCTGCTAAGTATATATTATGTTGCGCTTGTGTGTATGTGTGTGTGTGAGAGAGAGAGAGAGAGAGAGAGAGAGAGAGAGAGAGAGAGAGAAACATTGCAAAAAAAGTTAGCCTAAAAAGAATACAAAGCAAACATTTTGTTTTCTTTCTAAGACTTTGTATTTTGTGGAGGGTAACAGTACAATAGATTGTTAATCATTTTACGCTAGGTTAGATGCGCTGTTTTCTATTTGCTAAAATTTGTAATTAAACAATTTGTTCATGCGGAAACTCAGTAATCAGTTATTTTTTTTTATAAAACATACTATCTTTCCACAGTTGTGTCTTATATAAAACATACTATCTTTCCACAGTTGTGTCTTATATAAAACATACTATCTTTCCACAGTTGTGTCTTATATAAAACATACTATCTTTCCACAGTTGTGTCTTATATAAAACATACTATCTTTCCACAGTTGTGTCTTATATAAAACATACTATCTTTCCACAGTTGTGTCTTATATAAAACATACTATCTTTCCACAGTTGTGTCTTATATAAAACATACTATCTTTCCACAGTTGTGTCTTATATAAAAATATATTTCTCTATCATACAAAAGAAGAAGAAGGAGGAGAAGGAGGAAAAATATGATCATCTAATGCTCATTTCGTATTAATTCAGTATATCTCTCTAACAGAATTAGACACCTTATCGTTCTTATGCATTTAGATAGTTTTTCTCTCTCACACTCTCACACTTTATATCTCTCATACATTTAAATGCTTTATCTCTCTCTCTCACCCAGACACTTTATCTCTTTCACACACGCACATTTTATCTCTTATACACACAAGACACTTTGTCTCTCTCATATATTAGACATTTCATGTGCCTCACACGCTTAAGCACTTAATCTCTGTCACATACTTACTTAGTTTATTTTATCTTTCTATTTTTAGATAAAGGGGATAAGTGTGTAAACACTTTATCTCTCTCACATACTTCGACAATTTATCTCTCTCACATACTTGGACACTATCTCTCTCTTTCTCTCTCTCTCTCTCTCTCTCTCTCTCTCTCTCTCTCTCTCTCACACATCCTTAGACACTTTATCTCTCACCCACCCACACATTGTATTTCTCCCACATGAACTCTCTTCGTATCTTTATGAATTACTTTTCTATATCTGTCAGACGAATACCTTCCATGTATAAACTCATTTGATCCTCTTACTGATTATTTCATTTACCTCTCAATTTCTAGCTTTTGTGCGGTAATTCATCTCATTTTCCCCAGTTCAGATTAATTCTCACACTCAAAATGTTTTAAATCTTTACAATAGAGTACCGAATCTGTGCAAAAGAAATCTCCCCCCCCCCTCCCTCTCTCTCTCTTTCCACCACACACTAGTTCAAGTATCTCTTGCACGCTAATACACTTTTTGATCTTCCATATGTACATTCTTCAGATCTCTCTCACCTATCTATAATGGGACTGATGTTGAGTATTTTCGACAATTTGAAAATCCAGATTTGAAGAACAGAATGTCAGACACAATAATTAGTGTATAGACAAAGCACCGCAGTAAAGCTGTGATACCAAAATGTATAAACTATGAAAGAACGTAGGAACAGCTTTATTATTCAGCGATAACACACTTGTGACGTTTCGGTGCGAGCCTTTGTCAAGCAAAAACAAACAGGACAAAGAATCAGAGAGAGAGAGAGGAGACAAAGTACAGATTCACGTGAATTTTATGTTAACCAAACAATAAAAAATGAAAAAAGAAATAAGAAAAATAATGGCAAATGACTTATCTCAGCTTCTGGAATAGCACAGAACCAAAATCGTCTGTAATGCCTGGATAGGAGCACAAACAGTAACCAATGGTTACGATGTAAACAGAGCGTTCGTTTGAAAAGGTGCACAATTATGCATGGTTGAGTGTAGAAAATGTTAAGAGACAAGGATGCGCACAGAAGGAGCAGAGAATTATTCCCAAGAACAGGGACGACTGGAGAGCCCCTATCCATGGCCGGTGCTGAATCTGTACTTTGTCTCCTCTCTCTGATTCTTCGTCCTGTTTGTTTTTGTTTGATAAAGGCTCGCGCCGAAACGTCACAAGTGTGTTATCGTTAAATAATAAAGCTGTTCCTACTTTTTTTTTCCCTAGTTTATATAGAATGTCAGGCAGGGCCCGTGCTCAAAGTTTTTCACCAGCTCATCCTCTGAAACCAAAGTTGGTTTGTTACCTCTGTCTGCTTTAAATTCAAATCATTTTCCAGATATTCACAGTTTCTCTCTTCGCATACTCTTCTTATCTGATATTTTTGACTCTTTCATCTATCTATCTATCTATCTATCTATCTATCTATCTATCTATCTATCTATCTATCTATCTATCTATCTATCTGTCTGTCTGTCTGTCTGTCTGTCTGTCTGTCTGTCTGTCTGTCTGCCTGTCTGTCTGTCTCTGTAGCATCCAGAGCTAGATATTCCTCCCGTATTTTTTTCTTGAAAGGATTTGAACTCTTCCTCTCTGTTATTATCTGTCCTGGTATCTCCCAAAGTTTACTCCGTTGTCGAATTTGTTTACGCCGTTCTTTCCTCTGGTACCATTCTCATTTGTTTACAGATAGGCCTTCCAGGTGTGGCCTTGTTGTGCTAGCCTAACGTGACACATTAATTGAGTTCTGAACACGTGATCTGCGTATTCATGTGCGCACTGGTCAAAATTCCAGGAATTATTTAATTTCCTGCAGGAGCTTGGAATGTCGATTTTACAAATATTTCGCTTCTTTTAAATTTAAAAAAAAAAAAAAACATGCTTTTTCATGTTTTCTAATTTAATTTTTTTTTCATGTTTACTGAGAAAATTACAGATTCGAACTGTTGTAAAAGTTCAGAAGTAGAGTCTTGGCAGGTTAGGTTCTTGAACAAAGGTTTATGAAGTTCAGATGAAGAAAAGCTTTTCTATACCAACAGAGGCGTCCACATTGACTTTTAGAGATTAAAGAAGAAAAATACACGGAGAAAATTCTGGAACTAATGCAGGAAATAATTTTCTTCTTGCGCCACGGCGAATGGCGTTGTTTATTTCCGAGTTTTCTTAGGATTATTTGCTCATCTGATCTTTCTTTCCGCGACATAGTTCACCACTAGTCCACTAGACATAACGAAGAACCATCTGTGTCAAGGTCATGGCTTACAGTGGTGCCACAGCACCATCTCAGTAGCTTCATCACACAGAACCGGTCTCCATCTTGAAAGCAAGTGATGGCACCGCTGCTCATTTGACACGTTCGTGCGTCCCTGCTGGCACTACAAGCTTCGACGAACTACCATAGCCCAGCAGCACTCTCTACCACCATCGCAGAAATCCAGCTCCGCTTCGAAGCGTCGCTTGTGAGGGAGTGAAACGATCAAATCCAATCTGCTGCCACTGGTGAGCCGGAAGTCTGATATTGCGAGTCTACGATAAAGATTGGACGGGCGGAACTGAAAGACAAAAATAAGATTCCAACACCTTAATCAGGAATTGCAAAGAGTCGTTTGTCTGATAATTTAGTTACGTCAAAAGAAGACAAGCAATCTACATCACTATCAGAACCACACACACAATGTAAGGGGGGAAACCCCTCAAATTACCAGCCATGAAAGAGGTAGAAACTCTGTGGGAAATGGCACAAATAGTGTCTGCCTTCACCAGAAAACGTGCTTCGGTACGAATCAGACACACAAGCCTGACAGAGATTGGCATAAATTAAGGCTAATCCGAGCGAAGGGAGATCATTCGGAAGAAACGGTTCTTTTTTTTTAAATAAGAGGACATTTATCCTGTGGTTTTTTTTTTATATAATGGTGTCTTCCTGCACGGGTTTCTTTAAAAAAGCTCAGGTACAAATTCTATTTAGTAATAAGAGACTAAATATTTCAGGGTTGTGAAGTGCACTAGTCATAATTCGCACGGAGTTAATCATTTTTTTTAATACTTGTAAGTGAAGCTCAGAACAAATAGTTTTTTTTCCCGTGAGTCTGAATTTCATGGAGAGAAAGTTCAGGAAGGATGGTAGGGAAAGTCAGCTATATAAAAAGTATGGAAAGTCAGCTATACAAAAAAGTATGGAAAGTCGGCTATACAAAAAGTAGGGAAAGTCAGCTATACAAAAATAGGGAAAGCCAGCTATACAAAAAAGTAAGGAAAGTCAGCTATACAAAAAGTAGGGAAAGTCAGCTATACAAAAAGTAGGGAAAGTCGGCTATACAAAAAGTATGGAAAGTCAGCTATATAAAAAGTAGAGAAAGTCAGCTATACAAAAATTAAAGAAGTCAGCTAAATAAAAAGTAGGGAAAGTCAGCTATCTAAAAAGTAGGGAAAGTCAGCTATAAGAAAAGTAGGGAAAGTCAGCTATACAAAAACTATGGAAAGTCAGCTATACAAAACGTAGTGAAAGTCAGCTATACAAAAACTATGGAAAGTCAGCTATACAAAAAATAAGAAAAGTAAGCTATATAAAAAGTATGGAAAGTCAGTTATGCAAAAAAGTATGGAAAGTCGGCTATACAAAAAGTAGGGAAAGTCAGCTATACAAAAATAGGGAAAGCCAGCTATACAAAAATTAAGGAAAGTCAGCTATACAAAAAGTAGGGAAAGTCAGCTATACAAAAAGTAAGGAAAGTCAGCTATACAAAAAGTAGGGAAAGTCAGCTATACAAAAAAGTAGGGAAAGTCAGCTATACAAAAAGTATGGAAAGTCAGCTATATAAAAAGTAGAGAAAGTCAGCTATACAAAAAGTAAAGAAGTCAGCTAAATAAAAAGTAGGGAAAGTCAGCTATCTAAAAAGTAGGGAAAGTCAGCTATAAGAAAAGTAGGGAAAGTCAACTATACAAAAACTATGGAAAGTCAGCTATACAAAACGTAGTGAAAGTCAGCTATACAAAAACTATGGAAAGTCAGCTATACAAAAAATAAGAAAAGTCAGCTATATAAAAAGTAGTGAAATTCAGTTATGCAAAAAGTAGGGAACGTCAGCTATACAAAAAGTAGGGAACGTCAGCTATACAAAAAGTAGGGAAAGTCAGCTATATAAAAAGTAGGTAAAGTCAGCTATACAAAAAAAGCAGGTAAAGTCAGCTATATAAAAAGTATGGAAAGTAAGCTATACAAAAAGTAGGGAAAGTAAGCTATACAAAAATTAGGGAAAGTCAGCTATATAAAAAGTATGGAAAGTCAGCTATATAAAAAGTAGGGAACGTCAGTTATGCAAAAAAGTAGGGAATGTCAGGTATATACAAGGTACGGAAAGTCAGCTATATAAAAAGTAGGGAAAGTCAGCTATATAAAAGGTAGGGAAAGTCAGCTATACAAAAACTATGGAAAGTCAGCTATACAAAAAATAAGAAAAGTCAGCTATATAAAAAGTAGTGAAATTCAGTTATGCAAAAAGTAGGGAACGTCAGCTATACAAAAAGTAGGGAACGTCAGCTATACAAAAAGTAGGGAACGTCAGCTATACAAAAAGTAGGGAAGTCAGCTATATAAAAAGTAGGTAAAGTCAGCTATACAAAAAAAGCAGGTAAAGTCAGCTATATAAAAAGTATGGAAAGTAAGCTATACAAAAAGTAGGGAAAGTAAGCTATACAAAAATTAGGGAAAGTCAGCTATATAAAAAGTATGGAAAGTCAGCTATATAAAAAGTAGGGAACGTCAGTTATGCAAAAAAGTAGGGAATGTCAGGTATATACAAGGTACGGAAAGTCAGCTATATAAAAAGTAGGGAAAGTCAGCTATATAAAAGGTAGGGAAAGTCAGCTATACAAAAACTATGGAAAGTCAGCTATACAAAAAATAAGAAAAGTCAGCTATATAAAAAGTAGTGAAATTCAGTTATGCAAAAAGTAGGGAACGTCAGCTATACAAAAAGTAGGGAACGTCAGCTATACAAAAAGTAGGGAACGTCAGCTATACAAAAAGTAGGGAAAGTCAGCTATATAAAAAGTAGGTAAAGTCAGCTATACAAAAAAAGCAGGTAAAGTCAGCTATATAAAAAGTAGGGAAAGTAAGCTATACAAAAAGTAGGGAAAGTAAGCTATACAAAAAGTAGGGAAAGTCAGCTATACAAAAAGTATGGAAAGTCAGCTATATAAAAAGTAGGGAACGTCAGTTATGCAAAAAAGTAGGGAATGTCAGGTATATACAAAGTACGGAAAGTCAGCTATATAAAAAGTAGGGAAAGTCAGCTATATAAAAGGTAGGGAAAATCAGCTATACATAAACTATGGAAAGTCAGCTATATAAAAATATCGAAAGTCAGCTATATAAAAAGTAGGGAAAGTCAGCTATATAAAAAGTAGGGAAAGTCAGCTATACAAAAAGTAGGGAAAGTCAGCTATATAAAAAGTAGGGAAAGTCAGCTATATAAAAAGTAGGAAAGTCAGCTATACAAAAAGTAGGAAAGTCAGCTATATAAAATTAGGAAAAGTAAGCTATACAAAAAATGTAGGGAAAGTCAGCTATACAAAAACTATGGAAAGTCAGCTATACAAAAAGTATGGAAAGTCAGCTATATAAAAAGCAGGGAACGTCAATTATGCAAAAAGTAGGGAACGTCAGCTATACAAAAAGTAGGAAAAGTCAGTTATATAAAAAAGTTGATAAAGTCAGCTATATAAAAAGTAGGTAAAGCCAGCTATATAAAAAAGTAGGGAAAGTCAGCTATATAAAAAGTAGGGAAAGTTAGCTATATAAAAAGTAGGTAAAGTCAGCTATACAAAAAAGTAGGGAAAGTCAGCTATACAAAAATTAGGGAAAGTCAGCTATATTAAAAAGTAGATAAAGTCAGCTATACAAAAACTAGGGAAAGTCAGCTATATAAAAACTAGTTAAAGTCAGCTAAATAAAAACTAGGTAAAGTCAGCTAAATAAAAACTAGGTAAAGTCAGCTATACAAAAACTAGGTAAAGTCAGCTAAATAAAAACTAGGTAAAGTCAGCTAAATAAAAACTAGGTAAAGTCAGCTAAATAAACACTAAACCGGAAAGAGATAGGAGGAGGATTATTTAGACATCGTTGTTAGGAAAGGTTCGGATAGGAAAGATCGTTTGTCAGAGTCAGTTTTCCGGCCCAGTGGTTTCCAAAATGTAGGGTATAGTACTTAGTTGTCCTCTTTATGACAATTTTGTAGTTGTAATGTTAGTTGTCCTTTCTAGGACAATTAGAGTGAGTTAAAGTTAAGCTGTTTTACTGTCAGACATGTTCTTATCCTAGTGTTAGTCTGCTTTTTTTTTCAACATGGAATATTGGGATGTGTGGATTTCCCAGTTGTGGTGGTATTTCATGAGGTTTGTAAGTGTGAAAAATTTTCACACAGTTGTTGTAGAATTCTAGGTACTAGGTTTCCTCCCACATGGCAGTCCATGTCTTGCCGGGCGTTGACTGTTGTTTTGTATGGTCGCCCCGCCATGTCTTGCCGGGCGTTGACTGTTGTTTTGTATGGTCGCCCTGCCATGTCTTGCCGGGCGTTGACTGTTGTTTTGTATGGTCGCCCTGCCATGTCTTGCCGGACCTTGACTGTTGTTTTGTATGGTCGCCCTGCCATGTCTTGCCGGACCTTGACTGTTGTTTTGTATGGTCGCCCCGCCATGTTGGCAGCTTTTTATTTCCTCATCCTCATAATTCATGGTCCAGTTTCTCATTCAGTAAGTTCATGCCTGTGGGACTGAAAATACTTTCTTGATTATTTCTTACGACGTGAGATGTTGTCATGTTGAAAGCTGGCAGTTTAGTCCAATTGTACTGATGTTGTCTGGTGGTGGCAGGAGAGTGCCTGGGACGTTATGTGTTTCTAAGCGTATATTACAGAAACAAAACTTGAGGATTCATGGATCAATCTATTAAACTTGATCTTAATAGCAAACTAACTATCAATTAGTTATCCCTCTAGATACCTTGTTAACCCAGTAATTCACACAGTATATTCATGTTATATTTGCAGGCAGTCTCCATGCAGTCGCCCCACATTGTGTTTCACAAGAAATAGATAATTTGATATTCTGGCCATAATGATAAGCGTAGTAACAGACTGAAAACCGTTCTCTAGGGAAAACTTACAAAGAAAAAAAGCGTGCCACCTTGCGCCACGAAAGATGAGACGCATTAATAACCTTTGCAAGGATGATAGCATACCTTCCAAGCTTGATTGGAGCTGTCAGGAGGTATAACTCCCGCGGGTAGGGGTTAGACGAAACTTGCACCTTGGTCCTCCAGGTTGGGGGGTTGGAGCGTGGGGCCAACGATCCCATCTCCGTATAAAAAGATTAGTGTTATGGAACAGATAGAAAAGCCTCGAAATTGGACGGATAAAAATGGATTACGACCTTTGAACGTCAAAAATAATATGAGATTTGGAACACGGAATATAAAAAGCTTATACAGACAAGGGGCAGCTAAAGAATTAGCAGATGAACTAAGTAAGTATGACATGGGCATTACAGCATTACAGGAAATCAGATGGCTTGGAGAAGATATAATAGTCATAGGAGAAATGGTACTGGTACACGGAAGTATTACCAATGGACGAAATGAACTTGGGACAGGTTTTGCTGTCAAGATAAAAGTATGGGACTTAGGTGATGGACTTCAGTGCTACCAATGAAAGAATCAGCAGCCTCCGCATCAAGGGAACAAAGAAAAATAGAACAATGATTAATATGCATGCACCAACAGAAGATGCAGTTAATGAAGTCAAGGAAGAATTTTACAACACATTAGAGAGAGTAATAGAGAAGACCCAGAAACATGACATATGATAATATAAGAGTTTTCAACTGAAAGATAGGAAAGGAGGAGTCACACAGACACATCACAGGAGAAGAAAGTCTGCATGAGACATCTAACGATAATGGATGGAGACTAATGAATACGGCAGAATGAGAATAAGTAGCACACGTTTTCAAAATAAGAACATCCATAAACAAACATGGAAATCCCCTGATAAACTAACCTGCAGCCAGATAGACCATGTTTTAATTGATGCCAAGCACACAACAAAAATACTTTAGATCAGAAGTTACAGAGGGGCACCAACCACTATCTTGTGGGAGGTAAACTAAAATTCAGAATAAAGAAAAATGCCTATAGTAAATTAAATAAAAGCTCAGTAATAAATAGAGATGCTTTGAAAAGAGAAGACATTAAAGAAAAATTAAGAAAACAACTAAACCATAAGATAAACACAAGAGGGAATGAAGATGATAAAAGCAATGACAGGTGGGAAGATATAAAAAACCATTAAAAAGAACACAGTGGAAGAATGCCTGGGAGTCAAGACCATATATAAAAAAGAACTGGTTCAATGAAAGTCTGCAGAGAGGTAGTCATAAAGAAAAGAACAGCAAGACAGATATGGCTGAATGACATGAACAACAAAAGGGGAGACGTACCACATACAATGTAAAGAAACTCAAAAGTTATGCGTCAAGAAATGAATAATGAAGAGAAAATCTGTATCAGACGGGAAGAATATTTTGAAAAACTACTCAACTATGAAGAGCACATTACCATACAAAGAAATACAGACTTATGAACTAGAGGAACCAGATTTAGAAGAAGTCATCTACAGTATCATGCTTCTTCGAAACAACAAAACAACGGGTTCAGATGGAATTGCTGGAGAACTGATTAAGGAAAGAGGTCTAAATCTACACGAACAGATATGTGCACTAATACAACAGAGAAGAAGAACTCTCTAGTGAATGGAGAGAATCATTACTGATCCCAGTATTTAAAAAAGGCGATAAGAGCAAGTGTGAAAACTACAGAGGAAATCCTTACTACAAACAAGCTACAAAATACTACATATTTTACTTTTAAATAGATTAAAACCATACAACGAGAACATACATGGAGACTATCAATCAGGTTTTAGGAAGAATAGATAACCGTAGACCAAGTATTTTATCTACAACAAAGAGCAGAAAAGTACTGGGAATATGGAAAAGAAGTGCGTAAAATCTTCAATGACTTCAAGAAAGCTTGTAGCATAGATAGGAGAAGCTTATGGAAAATTATGAAAGAATTTGAGATACCTAATAAATTAATCACTTTGACCAGGATATACATGGAGGATGCACAAAATATAGTAATATATCAGGGAAGAAACTCAGAACCCTTCTATATAAGAACTGGTTTAAAACAAGATGATACATTAGCTCCTTTGCTATTCAACCTAGTACTAGAAAAGGTAATCAGAAAAGTGAAAGAAGAAAGCAGTACAGAAGAACAAGCTAAAATACTAGGATACGCTGACGACATCGACCTGGTGGGAGAAACTATGGAAGAAGTCATCAATACCTGCATACACCTGAGAGAGGTGGCACTAAAAGTTGATTTGGCTATTAACGAAGATACGACAGAGTATGCGAAGATATAAAGAGAACAGGGGCAGGATAATTCAGATTATATAAATGTTGGAGATATGATTATTAGGAAAGTAGAAACATACAAATATCTAGACACAACCTTCAACAGAAGCAACATAGAAAGCGAAGAAATTAAGAGCAGAGAACAAATAGGGAATAAAATATATTTTGCCTTGCAACGCTTGTTAAAATTCAAAATCATGTCCCAAAATACCAAAATAACAATGTACAAAATTATATTATTACTTTAACAATAGTATATTATGTTAAATAAATAATAAATAAAATACAATTAGCAAAATAAAATCCAAGCAAGAATAAAATACTTCTTGCTCATCTCTGATCGTCTCCCTTGTTTTATGTGCATTCCGGGACCTCTTTCTCGTGAGCGCGGAAGTTGAGCTGCTCTCTTTAGGGTCAAGGTTACGACACTTTGACATTATGCACTTGAAATGTTTCTGTCAGTTCCTCTTCGCATCTTCGCCTGGGATGCTCACGGTTTTTCTGAATGTTTTTATCCCTGTATTTCATAATCATATCCCTGACTGATAGTTTCACACTGTCTGTATGCCGTGTTGCCGTAGATATATTGTTTAAAATAATGACATAACAAGAGTGGCTTTCGATAACAACATTTAATATCAGTTATCTTCTCAAAATTCAGCTACTGATCTCAGACTATTTTAAATCTGTCTGACAAGATAGCACAGACAACTACCAGCACGTGCTAGCAACAACGCCACAGGCGAAAAACCTATATAGTAACAAGGTAAATAACGCAATGAAAAAAAAAGACAATACAGAGAAGATCTAAAATAAAAATGTGCAACAAAACACCAACAAAGAAATATTTTTGGCTTCTTCTTCTTCTTCTTCTTCTTCTTCTTCTTCTAAGGCTTACCAAGCCACCGAGGCGCACTGCTACAGGTGGAGTTCGTCTCCACAACTCCTTGTCCCTAATCTTCTCTCTCCCCCTGGTGACATCAGTTTCCTGTATATCCCTTCTGTGTTGTCTATCCATCTCTCTCTTGGACAGTCTCTCGCATCATTTAATCACGTAAAAGGTCTTACAAGTAAGACTGGAAGGCGAATTAATTAAAGTGAACGTGAGATGAAAGTTTTTAATCAGACAGTAGTTGGCGGAAGTCGAAAGACTGGATTTTGTTCAAAAGAATACTCTTCATTCACTGAGATTATTGGTCGGTAAAGTATCTCTCTCTCTCTCTCTCTCTTTCTCTCTCTCTCTCTCTCTTTCTGTCTCTGTCTGTCTCTAGTCCATGCCAGTCAGGCGTTAGTCGTCACTGATTTCCACAACCACCTATCCTTTGCTCTTTCTATAAGATGGTGTTTTGGACCATGCACTGTGCGAGTCTTTTAGTCAGTCAAGTATCTTGTCTCTTTGTCTTCCTCTGTCCCTTTTCCCCTCCAGTTTTACTGTTGTTACTTGGTGTTCCAGTCTGCCTCTTCATGAAACATGCCCTACAAATCTGGACTGTCGTGTTCTGAATTTTGCCATAATTTCTCTCTTTTGTCCAACTTCCGTTAGAACCTCTTCATTTGTTTTCTTGGTCGTCCATGGTTCTCTCAGCATTCTTCATAGGAACCACATCTCCACCGCTTCCAGTAGATTATGAGTGCTCTTTGTTACCGTCCATGCTTCGCATCCATATAATAATATGGGTTAGATGTAACACAGAATAACTGTTTCTGGTGTTCATTGACAGAGCTTTATTGCACAGAATGTTTTTCTTTTTCATAAATGGTGACTTGGCCTGGGCTATTGTGTTCCTTATATTGGTTTCGCATCTTCCGCCTTATGTTGTTATTGTTTATAAGTACTTGAATTTGTCCACTTGCTTTAATTCTGTGCCTTTTACTTTGATGCTATATAGTGCTGGTGTTTCTTTCTTGGACATGACCATGACCTCTGTCTTCTTTTTATTTAAACTAAGCCCTTTCTTCTAGTTTTTCTTTTCTACGATTTCGTCTAACAAGGCCTGTAGCTAGCTCTTCTTCGCTTTAGGCTATCAGTACCGTGTCGTCTGCATATCTTAGATTGTTTAGGATGTATCCTCCCACTTCTATTCCAAGCATATTTTCAATGTGTCTCATAATCCTTTCGCTAAGAGGGAGAAAAGGTCAGGGGATAAAACTCATCCTTGCCGTACTCCTACTTCTATGTTCTGGTAATCTCCTACTTCTATGTTTGGTAATCTCCTACTTCTATCTTCTGGTAATCTCCTACTTCTATCTTCTGGTAATCTCCTACTTCTATGTTCTGGTAATCTCCTATTTCTATGTTCTGGTAATCTCCTACTTCTATCTTCTGGTAATCTCCTACTTCTATGTTCTGGTAATCTCCTACTTCTATCTTCTGGTAATCTCCTACTTCTATCTTCTGGTAATCTCCTACTTCTATCTTCTGGTAATCTCCTACTTCTATGTTCTGGTAATCTCCTACTTCTATCTTCTGGTAATCTCCTACTTCTATGTTCTGGTAATCTCCTACTTCTATGTTCTGATACTCTCCTACTTCTATGTTCTGGTAATCTCCTACTTCTA
Source organism: Achatina immaculata (assembly GCA_009760885.1). Lineage (NCBI taxonomy): Eukaryota > Metazoa > Mollusca > Gastropoda > Stylommatophora > Achatinidae > Lissachatina > Lissachatina immaculata. Next base: position 4,410,573 of record CM019705.1, on the reverse strand, counting down.
TGTTCTGGTAATCTCCTACTTCTATGTTCTGGTAATCTCCTACTTCTATGTTATGGTAATCTCCTGCTTCTATGTTCTGATACTCTCCTATTTGATTATCAACCCTGATTGCAGCTTTTTGTTTCCAATATAACTGTTTTATGATTATCAGGTCTTTTTCGTCTATATTTATGTCTTTTATCACCTGCATGATCTCTTTGTGTTTTACTTTATCAAATGCTTTGCAGTTTAATCTATGAAACATAGGTACAGATTTTTTTTTCACTTCTATGACCCGACCTGGTAGTGAACTTATGATACATATTGCATTACTTGTGCCTTTTTCCTCACTGAATCCACACTGTTCTTCTGCAATCTCTGGTTTTACCGTGCTCCTAATTCTCCTCATGATTATGCAGAGCAAAGGTTTTGTTATGTGACTCATAAGACTGATGGTCCTATAATCTTTGCACTCTATTGCTCCTGGTTTTTGTTTTGGAGGGGGGGGGGGCAAGGCTATAAATATTGATGTTAGAAAATAGCCTGGACTATATCCACTTTTCTTAATTTTGTTGGTTAGTTTTGTTATTATTTCTTTTCCAAACTCTCCTATTGGAATAAAGGTGGAGGCTTCGCTGGTAAGCTTCTCTAACAGTCTTCACAGTTTATTCGCTTGGTCCTGGACGTCCCTGCCGAGGAGCTGTGCACAGACAGCCTTCGTACCAGAAATTTGCATACCACTTCTTGATAGTGTTGAAAATAGGTGCTGCCTTCTGAAATTCCGATCGAAATAGCGCTGCACAGTCACAACAGACGAGGTTCTTGCGAATTCCAAATCACAAAATGACTGCTCACGTTTACTGGACGCCATATTTGCTACTGCTGCCTCCTGGCGGCAAACCACTGGAGCTATGCGCGCGGGCTTTATTTTAAAAAACTTTTCTCTCTCTTTCTCTCTGTCTCTCTTTCTCTCTGTCTCTCTTTCTCTCTCTCTCTTTCTCTCTCTCTCTCTTTCTCTCTCTTTCTCTCTCTCTCTTTCTCTCTCTCTTTCTTTCTCTCTCTTTCTCTCTCTCTTTCTTTCTCTCTCTCTTTCCCTCTCTCTCTTTCTCTCTCTCTTTCTCTCTCTCTTTCTCTCTCTCTCTTTCTCTCTCTCTTTCTCTCTCTTTCTCTTTCTCTCCCCTCTCTCTCTTTCTCTTTCTCTCCCCCCCTCTCTCTCTCTCTCTCTTGGGGTAAGAATAATCATGATCTGTTAAGTAGTTTATTCACTCAGCCACGACAGAAGCAACAAATAACTTTTAAATATCGCCTTCTAAAAGAGAACAAGTGATGAAAGTGTGTGTATGTGTGTATGTGCGTGAGTGTGTGCGCACGTGCGTGTATGATTAGCCTGAGAAAACAGCAGACAACGCACTCTAGACCTGGAAGAAAGACAGAGAATGATTATAAGTCGAGTCAAAGCCAAGGCTAGGATGAACAACCGTCTAGAAGCAAGAGAACAGTGTACTGTCATCTCATAGAAGCAAGAGAACAGTGTACTGTCATCTAAGCCACTAGACCTCCCTGCTTTGTGTACAGCTTTCCAAGTCTAATCATACAAGAAATGCTATGTAGCTTCATTGTGCTCAATCTTCGTTGTTTTCAACTTTGATAAATTTGTGTCTAACAATCCTCGTTGTCTTCAACTCTGCAAAATTTGTATCTAGTATTAGAAAAAGCGTCACCTGTTTAGATGTACAGGGTATCATAAAACACGACCTTATTTCGTCTGGGTCTATGTTTAAGGTTACACGTTTTGTAAATTACACACATGTGTAGTTGGTGTGTTACTGATAGTTTGCATTTTAATCCGGGAAATGCTAGCAACTTTAACACCCCTACTTCCACCCACCCAGTGCCAGATATGCTTTCACACAGATAAATGTTACAGGTCGAAGAAATGGGACTTAACGTTATTCTCTGCTCATTTTGTGGGACCTAATCAATCTACCAAACAGTCTGAATGAAAACTAAGACGGCTTTTGTCGTAGAAAAGTTTATTTGTCTTTACATTTCAAACTTCGAAACGCGTTAAGTACTAAGAGAAACCAAGTTAAGTTTCTAGATAACACGTGCTTTAGATTTCTCAGACATGGCCTGTCACTTTGATCACGTGCTCTCCATTAACGTGACTAGAACTTGAGAATGAGCTGTAACTTCACCAGGAATTCTGTGATGGTGTAGCTGGGCTCCCACGCTTTCAACAGTCTCTAGACAAATCCTGGATGGCCCTGTTCCTGACTATGAGTACTGTCAGGTGCTCTTCTGAAGGCAGAGGCTGGCTTCCAACAGCTAGGACTTTCCTTGCCAGTGCAGTCGCTGGTGATATCAACTCATTCTACTCACGCTGTCTCAGACCGGGGTATCTGTGTCAGGTCTCCCTTAACTCACCAGGGAGCTTGCCAGATGATTAGATGATTGACAAGAATAACAAAGTCACATTCGTGACACATATGATGGACGAATATAACAAAGTCACATTCGTGACAAATATGACTGATGAAATATAACAAAGTCACATTCGTGACAAATATGACTGATGAAATATAACAAAGTCACATTCGTGACAAATATGACTGATGAAGAAAACATTCGTGACAAAAGATACAACTACCTGTACATTATACATGTGACACATCCCAGAAAGGCATCTCAGAGCTGAATTACACTTAGTGGTTGGACATATCGCAGCTGACCACACATAGTTGAACACATGCCTCTTGTCGAAGTCAAACGAAAAGTTGATTTAATCGTGGAACCGAATGATGATGAAATTCCTCGATGATAAATGAAATGACGATACATACATCTCAAACTAGTGGTGGAAATGCAGAAAATATATATAGCACTCGCAACAGCAACACTAACCAGTGAGTTCCAGTATAACATAACTAACCAGTGAATTCCAGTATAACATAACTAACCAGTGAGTTCCAGTATAACATAACTAACCGGTGAGTTCCACTACAACATAACTAACCAGTGAGTTCCAGTACAACATAACTAACCAGTGAGTTCCATTATAACACAACTAATCAGTGAGTTGCAGTATAACGTAAGGAAAACAAAGGAGACATGTTGGTCTCATACTTGACCCTTCACTACATAATTTGACTTCCCTCAAACGACGTTGAACAAAGACTGTCTGATCTCTCTCATGATCTCTCTTCCATCAAAAATGACATATACGGGTTTTCAACAATTCTCGAGCTTTGACAAACGCTCATAGCACGTGATCTTGGATAACTGAAGGGAGATTACCCCAAAGTTTATTTCAACCATAAACAATTTTTTAAAAAACACACACACAAGCACATACTCACAAAACTAAGCATGTTAACTTCAACTCGTAACGCAGAGGTACCAAACTCTGCAAATCCGCATTCTGTATAGAGTTCAGAACGAAACCGTGAGAGAAGTCCTGGGATGTATCAGGAATACACCTTTGATGTCTATGGGGTACTTATTGGGGTTACCGAGTATCAGAACAAGACACAGTATCAGAGCAAGACGCAGTATCAGAGAAAGACACAGTATCAGAGCAAGACACAGTATCAGAGGAAGACGCAGTATAAGAGCATCATACAGTATCAGAACATCATACAGTATCAGAGCAAGTTACAGTATCAGAGCAAGATATAGTATCAGAGCAAGACACAGTATCAGAGCAAGACGCAGTATCAGAGCATCATACAGTATCAGAGCATCATACAGTATCAGAGCAAGTTACAGTATCAGAGCAAGACATAGTATTAGAACAAGACATAGTATCATAGCAAGACGCAGTATCAGACCAAGACACAGTATCAGAGCAAGACACAGTATCAGAGCAAGACGCAGTATAAGAGCATCATACAGTATCAGAACATCATACAGTATCATAGCAAGTTACAGTATCAGAGCAAGACATAGTATCAGAGCAAGACATAGTATCAGAGCAAGACACAGTATCAGAGGAAGACGCAGTAAAGAGCATCATACAGTATCAGAGCATCATACAGTATCAGAGCAAGTTACAGTATCAGAGAAAGACATAGTATCAGAGCATGATACTGTATCAGAGCAAGACACGGTATTAGAGCAAGACACAGTATCAGAGAATCTTCTTTGAGCAAGACACAGTAATGGAGCAAGACACAGTATCAAAACATGATACACTATCGGAGCAAGATACAGTATCAAAACAAGACACAGTATCGGATCATAACACAGTATCAGAGCATGACACAGTATCAGAGAATGACACAGTATCAGAGCAAGACACAGTAACAGAGCAAGACACAGTATCAGAGCAAGACACAGTATCAGAGAATGACACAGTATCAGAGCAAAACACAGTATCAGAGCGTGATACAGTATCAGAGCAAGACACAGTATCAGAGCATGATACAAGCATGCGCAAGTTTTGCCACAAGTTTTACTTACCTCAGTTTTGCCAAAAGGACAAGCCATCGTCTGACTTCAGGCCTGCGTGCAGACAAGTGGGAGGAGCATCAGACACGGGATGTCTCGGATGGCTGAGGCAGAGGAATCTTTACAGGAAACACGTGACACAGATGACATTACCATAGGAGAGAAGAGGTGGTGACAGTGCCAAACAAAAGAGAATGTCACCAAAGTTGTCATTCAGCTGGGCAGAGAATGTCACCAAAGGTGTCATTCAGCTGAGCAGAGAATGTCACCAAAGTTGTCATTCAGCTGGACAGAGAATGTCACCAATGGTATCATTCAGCTGGGCAGAGAATGTCACCAAAGTTGTCATTCAGCTTGGCAGAGAATGTCACCAATGGTATCATTCAGCTGGGCAGAGAATGTCACCAATGGTATCATTCAGCTTGGCAGAGAATGTCACCAATGGTATCATTCAGCTTGGCAGAGAATGTCACCAATGGTATCATTCAGCTTGGCAGAGAATGTCACCAATGGTATCATTCAGCTTGGCAGAGAATGTCACCAATGGTATCATTCAGCTGGGCAGAGAATGTCACCAATGGTATCATTCAGCTGGGCAGAGAATGTCACCAATGGTATCATTCAGCTTGGCAGAGAATGTCACCAATGGTATCATTCAGCTGGGCAGAGAATGTCACCAATGATATCATTCAGCTTGGCAGAGAATGTCACCAATGGTATCATTCAGCTTGGCAGAGAATGTCACCAATGGTATCATTCAGCTTGGCAGAGAATGTCACCAATGGTATCATTCAGCTGGGCAGAGAATGTCGCGACTTGGCTTATGGTGTCACTGACTTTCAGATAAATGAAATTATTCAGCATCTCTGACAGCCACAGGATTACGTCATCTTTAACCACGTCTTCATTGAAATGGCTGGGGACTTGGTGCACACGATAATGAAAAGACAACCGAGGAAAGGAAAGAGCGGGTGTATATGACCTGCAGTATGAGGCTGGGTATCGAAACTGCCAGTGCTCCAATTGGTTGGTTGGTTGGTTGGTTGGTTGAACATTGCTGAACGCAGATACACTGTCAGTCATAATGATGGGCACTCAAAATATGCTTCGTAAAATTGACAGGGACATGCTTCGTAAGATTGACAGGGACATGCTTAGTAAGATTGACAGGGACATGCTTAGTAAGATTGACAGGGACATGCTTAGTAAGATTGACAGGGACATGTTTCGTAAGATTGACAGGGACATGCTTCGTAAGATTGACAGGGACATGCTTCGTAAGTATCGACAGGGACATGGGTCGTAAGATTGACAGGGACATGCTTCGTAAGATTGACAGGGACATGCGTTGTAAGTATCGACAGGGACATGGGTCGTAAGATTGACAGGGACATGCTTCGTAAGATTGACAGGGACATGCTTTGTAAGTATCGACAGGGACATGCTTAGTAAGATTGACAGGGACATGCTTTGTAAGTATCGACAGGGACATGCTTAGTAAGATTGACAGGGACATGCTTTGTAAGTATCGACAGAGACGTGCGTCGTAAGATCAACAGGGACATACGTCGTAAGATCGACAGGGACGTGCGTCGTAAGATTGACAGGGACATGCGTCGTAAGATTGACAGGGACATGCGTCGTAAGATCGACAGGGACGTGCATCGTAAGATTGACAGGGACATACGTCCTAAGATCGACAGGCAGGTGCATCGTAAGATTGACAGGGACGTGCGTCGTAAGATTGACAGAGACATACGTCCTAAGATCGACAGGGACGTGCGTCGTAAGATTGACAGGGACATACGTCCTAAGATCGATAGGGACGTGCGTTGTAAGTATCGACAGGACATGCTGTACAGGAAGTCTGTGCATGCAGAAGTTCGTGGTAATCAGCTGACCGAACTGGAGGCCAGAAAAGCAGGATGTGTTGAGACGCGACAAGTCGGACATCTCGACAGACTGTTATAGACTAATTTTGCCAGGAAGAAAAGTTGAAAAGAAAGAGTAACCTACATTCACAGAATGATCGAACTGGGGGAAATGAAGCAACATGAGAAATGAACAAGCTCCCTCTGTGAACGGAAGCAATGGCCCTTACAATCATGGACAGAAACAGTCAATGTGTACACTCTACATTGGTTACAGGAAAGGGCAACAGAGCGGATCTCTCTCTCTCTCTCTCTCTCTCTCTCTCTCTCTGAACCTTAAGTGCCCAAAGCACGTGGGGCTTATCCACGAACGCCCGTCCTTTGTCTTTTTTCCACTTTTGCCCAGGAGAGCCCTCTATTAATCAACATCCTTTCTGTTGTTCTTCTCCATGTTTCCTTTGGTCTACCCTTACTTCTGTTCCCCTGCGGATGTCCATCTTAGTGCTGTTTTTTTTTGGTAGTGAGTCGTCAGTCATCCTGAGCACCCATCGTCAGTCTTTCCCCAATAATTGCCGTCAGTGGCTTCATCTGCATTTCTGCCAACAAGATGATATTTCTTATGGTGTTTGGCCAAAATATTCTTCTAATTCTTCGTAAACATTTAGTCTGAGAAGAATTCAGTTTGTTTTCTATGGGTTTGGTGATTTTCCAGCATTCACTTCCATAGAGTAGTACACTTTAACATTACTCTTAAATATTCTGATTTTTATCTTCATAGAGCACGTCCTACTTGCAGTGACGCCTCTGGAAAACTTTAGTTCGTTGAATTGTTCTCGTCCTTCACTCCTAAAGATTCACCAGAGTACCTAGCACTGTTACACTGTAACAGATTTTGTTAAAGCCACATTAGTCTTGACCTTTTTAGACTCTGCTCACGGATCTCCAGTATTCTAATCCTCACAACATGATAGCACATACACCGACTCAGGCCAATCCCATACTGTTTTGGTCTGTGCCTGGAATGTATGTGGGTTTGTTTATAAAACATTCCGTCCTACAAGAATTAGCCCTATCTTGTGACGTAAAGAACTGATGGTAAGTATTTTTGTGTGTGTTTATGCTGTATCTGCAGACACAATGTACAGACAGATTAGATACATTTGATACTGTTCCGCGCAACCCACTCAGTTTTTTTTTTAGTATTATCATATTTCTTCCAATATGATTTTCTTCATTACCTTTCCTGTTGAGCAGTTTTTTATGGAACATCCTCGCCTTTCACTCTTTAGATGTAAACGTTTGCTGGCTGTTCTCTGTGCCGCTCGTCAATCAGTGTTTTACAGAGAGACGGAGTGGCTGTGTTTCTTTTTACTTTTCATCTTACCCGTCGTTTGTTTCTAGGCTAATGAAAAAACATCAGCTTCCGGCTGTTGTGCCACTCTGGCATGTCCTACGCACTCACAACTGATTCACATATTTACTTTCTTTTTTCCTCTCATTCTTTTCTCTCCCTCTTCCTTCCTCTCTCTCTCTCTCTCTTTTCCTCCCGGCCTCTCTCTTTTCCTTCCTCTCTCTCTCTTCCTCCCGGCCTCTCTCTTTTCCTTCCTCTCTCTCTTCCTCCCGGCCTCTCTCTTTTCCTTCCTCTCTCTCTTCCTCCCGGCCTCTCTCTTTTCCTTCCTCTCTCTCTCTTCCTCCCGGCCTCTCTCTTTTCCTTCCTCTCTCTCTTCCTCCCGGCCTCTCTCTTTTCCTTCCTCCCTCTCTCTCTTCCTCCGGCCTCTCTTTTCCTTCCTCTTCTCTCTTTTCCTCTCTCTCTCTCTTTTCCTTCCGCTCTCTCTCTCTTTTCCTTCCTCTCTCTCTCTGTCTTTTCCTTCCTCTCTCTCTCTCTTTTCCTTCCTCTCTCTCTCTCTCTTTTCCTTCCTTTCTCTCTCTTTTCCTCTCCTCTCTCTTTTCCTTCCTCTCTCCTTTTCCTTCCTCTCTCTCTCTTTTCCTCTCTCTCTCTCTTTTCCTTCCTCTCTCTCTCTTTTCCTTCCTTTCTCTCTCTCTTTTCCTCCGGCCTCTCTCTTTTACTTCCTCTCTCGCTCTCTTCCTCCCGGCCTCTCTCTTTTCCTTCCTTTCTCTCTCTCTCTTCTTCCCGGCCTCTCTCTTTTCCTTCCTCTCTCTCTCTCTTCCTCCCGGCCTCTCTCTTTTCTTTCCTTTCTCTCTCTCTTTCCTCCTGGCCTCTCTCTTTTCCTTCCTCTTCTCTTTTTCCTCTCTCTCTCTCTCTTTTCCTTCCTCTCTCTCTCTCTTTTCCTTCCTCTCTCTCTCTCTTTTCCTTCCTCTCTCTCTCTTTTCTCTCTCTCTTTTCCTTCCTCTCTCTCTCTCTTTTCTTCCTCTCTCTTTCTTTTCCTTCCTCTCTCTCTCTTTTCCTCTCTCTCTCTCTCTTCCTCCTCTCTCTCTCTCTCTTTTCCTTCTCTCTTTTCCTTCCTCTCTCTCTCTTTTCCTCTCTCTCTCTCTCTTTTCCTTCCTCTCTCTCTCTTTTCCTTCCTCCTCTCTCTCTCTTTTCCTTCCTCTCTCTCTTTTCATTCCTTCTCTCTCTCTTTCCTCCGGCCTCTCTCTTTTCCTTCCCCTCTCTCTCTTCTCCTCTCTCTCTCTCTATTTCCTTCTTCTCTCTCTCTCTTTTCCTTCTCTCTCTCTCTCTGTCTTTTCCTTCCTCTCTCTCTCTTTTCCTTCTTCTCTCTCTCTTTTCCTACCTTTCTCTCTCTCTTTCTCTCTCTTCTTTTCCTTCCTCTCTCTCTCTTTTCCTTCCTCTCTCTCTCTTTTCCTCTCTCTTTCTCTTTTCCTTCCTCTGTCTCTCTCTTTTCCTTCCTTTCTCTCTTTTCCTCCCGGCCTCTCTCTTTTCCTTCCTTTCTCTCTCTCTTTTCCTCCTGGCCTCTCTCTTTTCCTTCCTCTCTCTCTCTTTTCCTCTCTCTTTTCCTTCCTCTCTCTCTCTCTTTTCCTTCTCTCTCTTTTCCTTCCTCTCTCTCTCTTTCTCTCTCTTTTCCTTCTCTCTCTCTTTTCCTCTCTCTCTCTCTCTTTTCCTTCCTCTCTCTCTCTTTTCCTCTCTCTCTTTTCCTTCCTCTCTCTCTCTTTTCCTCTCTCTCTTTTCCTTCCTCTCTCTCTCTTTTCCTTCCTCTCTCTCTTTTCCTTCCTCTCTCTCTCTTTTCCTCTCTCTCTCTTCCTCTCTCTTTTCCTTCCTCTCTCTCTTTTCCTTCTCTCTCTCTCTTTTTCCTCTCTCTCTCTCTTCCTTCCTCTCTCTCTCTTTTCCTTCCTCTCTCTCTCTTTTCCTTCCTCTCTCTCTCTCTTTTCCTTTCTCTCTCTCTCTATCTTTTCCTCTCTCTCTCTCTCTTTTCCTTCCTCTCTCTCTCTTTTCCTTCCTTTCTCTGTCTCTTTTCCTCTCTCTCTCTCTCTTCCTCCCGGCCTCTCTCTTCCTCTCGCTCTCTTCTTCTTCTCTCTCTCTCTCTTCCTCCCGGCCTCTCTCTTCCTCTCGCTCTCTTCTTCTTCTCTCTCTCTCTTCCTCCCGGCCTCTCTCTTTCTTCCTCTCTCTCTCTCTCTCTTCACATCTGTCTCTTTGCGACTCTGAATGTTGCTTGTGCCTATCTTTCGCTCTCCCTGTCTCAGTTTGTCTCTGTTATCTCTGTCTTTATGTATGTGTGTGTTTGTGCGTTTGTGTAAGTGTGTTTGTATATGTGTGTTTGTATGTGCATTTCTCTGTGTTTGTGTTTTGTTTACAAACCGGCTCTTCTGTTTAACACATTTAATACAAATTGTAACTATCTGATTACTACTGATAATTATTTGATTACTACTGATAACTGTTTGTTATTTATTGGTTTTTAAAAGTTCTAAGCTCACAATAAATCTTTGAAAGCATGTTCAACAAGTTTACGAATATATTCTAGGAAAGGATTTTTTTAAAAAATTTGACACACGTGTATCAGATAAATGACTTATAAGTAATGTTCAGTAAGTTTTTCTCTAAGTTTATATTAACTCTTGCCTGTCTGATCTATTTCAATAGTGCAGCCATGTTACTGTCCATTTTCTGTCTCGATAACATGGTCTCGGTGAATCTACTGTGGATGTTGAGTAGCAATTAGTCACAGAATGAAACATGAAACAGTCCTATGGGACATCGGCCGTGAATACGAACAGCCGTAAGTCGGGGCACAAGTGAGTGAGTGAGTGAGTGAGTGAGTGAGTGAGTGAGGTGAGTGAGTGAGTGAGTGAGTGAATGAGTGAGTGAGTGAGGTGAGTGAGTGAGTGAGGTGAGTGAGTGAGTGAGTGAGGTGAGTGAGTGAGTGAGTGAGTGAGTGAGGTGAGTGAATGAGGTAAGTGAGTGAGTGAGTGAGGTAAGTGAGTGAGTGAGTGAGTGAGTGAGTGAGGTAAGTGAGTGAGTGCGTGAGTGAGTGAGGTAAGTGAGTGAGTGAGTGAGTGAGTGAGGTAAGTGAGTGAGTGAGTGAGTGAGTGAGGTAAGTGAGTGAGTGAGTGAGTAAGTCAGTGAGTGAGTGAGTGAGTGAGTGAGTGAGTGAGTGAGTGAGGTAAGTGAGTGAGTGAGGTAAGTGAGTGAGTGAGTGAGTGAGTAAGTGAGTGAGTGAGTGAGGTAAGTGAGTGAGTGAGTGAGTGAGTGAGGTAAGTGAGTGAGTGAGTGAGTGAGTGAGTGAGTGAGTGAGTGAGTGAGTGAGGTAAGTGAGTGAGTGAGTGAGTGAGTGAGTGAGTGTCGCTGCTCTAACTTTACAATATATTTTCTTCCAATTCCCCCCCCCCTGTTTATAACTCCTAATTCTACGCTCTTTTTGCACGTGCATCATATTTGATCGTGTTCTCCAAGCAGGAAGAACTTCTGAGAAAGGTTACATCGCTGGATTAGCTGCTTCATTGTAGCGTTGTAATGCTACATTTATCTGCTCTGCAGTTCACTTTTCTGTTGCTACACGCCTGGGACCTGCTCACTGGACTGTAATTATTTTATGTCACGAACTCGGGGCATTATCCAGTTTCAGCGCTCACTCGCATCGATATTCATTCATCTGTATAATCTTCTTCTTCTTCGAGAAGCCAACAACTACAATTTACCATTTAAGCCGAGCTGGGATAAGTGTAGTCGTAGATTTCGTTCAGGCGTTAATGTAGATGGCGCTGTGTCTCAAGTCAAAGACAGTTATTTCTGAAGGCATCAGTTTTCAACATCTATCGTGGCGGGATTTATTTATTTTTCTATTTTGTCTTGAAGCAAGAGAGAGAGAGAGAGAGAGAGAGAAGAATAATACAAGAGAGAGAAGATTAATACTTGACAACTATATGGGGGTTGTACATTGTAATGTTACCTTTTATACCTCTTATAACATTATTTTGTAAGCATACAACAGTACTTTATAAATTTACGATGTTGAGAATGTACTCTACAGAATAACAGTTTAGAGGTTTTCTCTGTAGCAGCATTAAAGCGTTATTTTAAAAAAGGAGTGAGCAGGAGAGCGAGTGAGCGAGAGAAAGAGAGAGAGAGAGAGAAGTAGAAAAGAAAAGACGAAACGGGAGTAGCCATCATTATCATCATCGACATCATCAAGTGCCGTACCGACCGGCGTTGGCTCTTATGCTTCTCCATGGTACCTGATCCTTCACGCAGCTCAGATGGTGGTCTCATCTCACACCATGTCGTCGAACTATAAAGTATCATTTCCCTCGGCCTTCCCCTGGCTCTTCTTCCCTCTGTTTTTCATGTTGTTACAATATTCTCATTGCATGTACAATATATATATATATATCGTATTTTTTCACAAGTTTGTGTGTTTGGCTGTCCTACTCTTCCCATACACTCTTCATTAGTAATCTTTGCTGTCCAGACATTTTTCTGATGAACTACGTTTCTTCTGTTACTTCCAGTGATCTCTACGCTAGTAGTTAGAGATCATTAAACAAATGCCTTCCTGAGATACAGAGGCAAAGCTTTCAAATCAACTCCACCGAAGGTTTCTAACTTTGCGAAACGGATTGTATACATAATGTTGTACATATCTTTTTTGAGATACATAATGTTGCACATATCTTTTGTTCAGATACATAATGTTGTACATATCTTTTGTTGAGATACATAATGTTGTACATATCTTTTGTTCAGACACATAATGTTGTACATATCTTTTGTTCAGATACACAATGTAGTACATATTTTTTGTTCAGATACACAATGTAGTACATATCTTTTGTTCAGATACACAATGTAGTACATATCTTTTGTTCAGATACATAATGTAGCAGATGACAGACACTGAACACTTCGTGAGGTCTTCGTGCATGTGTGCAGCACAGTGAAGTGTTTTAAAGTGAGCAGTCGGGTTTGGCTGAGACCATGTTTCTGTTTCCAGATTGGCCGCCCTGACGCCGCCCTCATCACGTCATAGAGCGTTGTCAGGGAAGTGGAGCTAATGCTGGTCTGTTGTTAAGCGTGATCCATCATGTATGTTCCCTCTAGCTACCGTCACCTGTTTCTAGTTCTGTGCCATCTGTTTCTACCTCTTATCAGTTCTTTTTTTTTAAATATAAGGTAGGTGTTTCTATCTATCTATCTATCTATCTATCTATCTATCTATCTATCTATCTATCTATCTATCTATCTATCTATCTATCTATCTATCTATCTATCTATCTATCTATCTATCTATCTATCTATCTGTCTGTCCGTCTGCTCTTCTCTCTCTTTGTCTGCCTATCTGTCTGTGTATCTGGAGATATGGATCCATCCATCCATCCATCCATCCATCCATCCATCCATCCATCCATCCATCCATCCATCCAAGAATTGCTATAAAATCACCTGAATATAGAAACTGTTCAGCGAATGTTTGTAATTTGCTGGAAACTGAAAATTAAATAACCTCGTAACATTTCTTGTAAATGCGAATTCCGTAAATCAAAAATGCGGTATGAAAGGAACTTCCGAACTAACACAGATCCCATATCCTGGTCGATAAAAATTATCCATAGTTCTTAGTAAAGATTACCCGCTTCAGTGCAAATGGTGGCACTTTATCTTCTCAGTGGTTTCATGTGATGAAAAGTGAATGAAGACTTAAAATATACTTTTCTTTAACATGTCTTTTTCAGATGCACCGGCGTAGCTCAGCCTCACCTGCAAGAAACGAAGGTTGATGAACTGCACTTTCCGAAACATCGGAAATTTTTCTTCCGTATTCTCAGCCAGTCAGTCATTTGCATGTCGCTTGCGGAACTTTGTCTCCCTAACAGCACTCCTGTAGGCCTCTTGGTTGTAAGCAAGATGCCCTGCTGCTGGTGCATCCATTTGCAGATTATCAACGATGTCTTGCAGCCATCTTCGCCTTAGTCTTCCTCTCTTTCTTTTTCTCACTATGAACGCTTCCAGGATGGTTTTCTCTAAATTATCATGACGTTTAATGTGTTCAAAATATTTAAGTTTTCCCTCTTTAATCCACTCTACTAGCCAGCCTTCTTCAGTATTAAGTTTTTATAGTATAGATATATTCTTATCCATATACAGAGACTACGGTTATATCTAAGAAACAGAATCCACCAACATGCAGTATTAAATTAAACGGAACTATTCTAAAGCAGGTGCAGAAATTCAAATATCTCGGAGCAGTAATAACTTCAGACGGGAAATACACAACAGAAATTTGGAACAGAATAGGCCAAGCAAAGACTGCATTTCAGAGAATGAGAAACATATTAGCTAACACATCCTTATCAATGAATGTTAGAAAACGAGTCCTAAAATGCTATATTGAATCTATCTTGTTATATGGAAGTGAATCATGGACAATAGGCAAGTCTGCACAAAAATCATTGGAAGCAGCAGAAATGTGGTTTATTAGAAGAATGTTGCGAATCCCCTGGACAACAAAAATAACTAATGAAGAATGTATGAGAAGAGCTGGAGAGACAAAAAACCTTGTCAAAAAGATAAGAGAGAGACAATGTACTTTCATAGGACATGCAATGAGAAGAGGGGGCATTGAAAATGTCATAACAACAGGAAAAATAGAAGGAATAAGATCAAGAGGAAGACCAAGAGAAATGATACTGGACAGTCTGACGGGATGGTGTGAGAGGAGATCACCAACTGAGCTGATGACCTGCATGAAGGATCGTGTACTCTGGAGAAGTATAATACCCAACGCCAGTCGGCACGGCACCTGATGATGATCATGATGATGATACGTATTATACAATATCTTATATCCATGCAAGAAATACCACCTTCTTATTTGTCATCATTTTCCAAGAACCTCTGACTGCAGAGGGAAAATGTTAACTACACTGTTTGCTTTAGGCAAGGTAGAATGTTATATTAGGTCGTTTGTTTCTAGGTTGTAGCGGCAGACTAACATTTATAGATCGTATGTTCCTAGGTTGTGACAGCAGACTAACATTTATAGATCGTATGTTCCTAGGTTGTGGCACCAGACTAACATTTATAGATCGTATGTTCCTAGGTTGTGGCAGCAGACTAACATTTATAGATCGTATGTTCCTAGGTTGTGGCAGCAGACTAACATTTATAGATCGTATGTTCCTAGGTTGTGACACCAGACTAACATTTGTAGATCGTATGTTCCTAGGTTGTGGCAGCAGACTAACATTTATAGATCGTATGTTCCTAGGTTGTGACACCAGACTAACATTTATAGATCGTATGTTCCTAGGTTGTGACACCAAACTAACATTTATAGATCGTATGTTCCTAGGTTGTGACAGCAGACTAACATTTATAGATCGTATTTTCCTAGGTTGTGGCAGCAGACTAACATTTATAGATCGTATGTTCCTAGGTTGTGACAGCAGACTGACATTTGTCGATCGCATTTTCATAGACAGTGGATGCGGACTGACATTAGTAGATCGTGTATACACAGAATGTGAATGTTGAGTGATACTGCTAGGATTGGGGAGGGGAGGGGAGCTATTATGATATTCAGAAATTCAGAAATCAGAATCCTGGACGGTCACATTCAGCACACAACACCGCTGCCCCAACAATCACTGAAGGGTTTGTCTGATAATTTTTTCCTGATATATGTTGGTTTGTTGATTATACGTTCTTATGTAAGTTATAGCTATATCAGAATCCTGATAATTTTTTCCTGATATATGGTGGTTTGTTGATTATACGTTCTTATGTAAGTTATAGCTATATCAGAATCCTGATAGTTTTTTCCTGATATATGTTGGTTTGTTGATTATACGTTCTTATGTAAGTTACAGCTATATCAGAATCCTGATAATTTTTTCCTGATATATGTTGGTTTGTTGATTGTACGTTCTTATGTAAGTTACAGCTATATCAGAACCCATGTGACTGTAGGAGCTAATTTTACTTTTTTTTTTCTCTCAAGGTTTTTAGTAGATCTTTGCAGTTTTAAACATGATCGAGTTTCTGATTTCGTTAGTCTCTGCGACGTTGTCACATTTTGTAAATGTTGCCTCTGATACGAAAGTTATCGCATCGGATTGTATAGTGTGCTTATCTTAAAGTATCCTTCCAAACACCATAGGGGCTATGCCTCACAACAAAGCCCTGTTGTTCATGTATACTACTGACTGTCTTCGCACTACATTGCCATATGGAGTTGAGTTTTCATTTGAAGACAAAATACTATAAAACAATACCTGGAGTCCTTTTAAACTTGTTACGTGCATGACGGAACAGAATACGTAGATTTAGCTTTTCTCAAGCTCACTGGTACCTTAGATGTGAGAAAAGAACTGGAAACGGAACACTGAAACCTGATAGGACAAGCAACCGTCCAGCCAAGTGACAGATGACTAGCTTACTCACTTCAGAGGTCTGTTACGTCGAAATCATACACCGAGAGGTCACATGATGATAGTTATGACGCAGGCAGTTGAAATGTTGTCTCTGACCAGAGGATGTCTAATTTAAGGTCTTCTCACTGATATCTCTGATCTTGGGTGGAATCCCTCTGATCTTGGGTGGAATCTCTAATCTTTGGTGGAATCTCTCTGATCTGGGGGAATCTCTATGATCTGGGGAAATCCCTCTGATCTTGGGTGGAATCCCTCTGATCTTGGGTGGAATCCCTCTGATCTTGGGTGGAATCTCTAATCTTTGGTGGAAT
Organism: Achatina immaculata; assembly: GCA_009760885.1. Classification (NCBI taxonomy): domain Eukaryota; kingdom Metazoa; phylum Mollusca; class Gastropoda; order Stylommatophora; family Achatinidae; genus Lissachatina; species Lissachatina immaculata. The sequence goes on along the minus strand of CM019705.1, from coordinate 4,394,141 downwards.
CTCTCTGATCTTGGGGAATCTCTATGATCTGGGAAAATCCCTCTGATCTTGGGTGGAATCCCTCTAATCTTGGGTGGAATCTCTCTGATCTTGGGTGGAATCTCTAATCTTTGGTGGAATCTCTCTGATCTGGGGGAATCTCTATGATCTGGGGAAATCCCTCTGATCTTGGGTGGAATCCCTCTGATCTTGGGTGGAATCTCTCTGATCTTGGGTGGAATCTCTAATCTTTGGTGGAATCTCTCTGATCTTGGGGAATCTCTATGATCTGGGGAAATCCCTCTGATCTTGGGTTGAATCTCTCTGATCTGGGAGAATCTCTCTGATCTTGGGTGGAATCTCTCTGATCTGGGGGAATCTCTCTGATCTTTGGTGGAATCTCTATGATCTTGAGGGGTGGGAGTATCTATCTCATCTGAGGGGTTTCTCTTCGAATCTGGGGTGGGGGGATCTCTGTGATTTGAAAGGTATCATTCTGTTCGGGGGGGGGGGGGGGGTAAGGGAACTATCTGAACTGGGGGAGTCTGTGATCTAGGAGTGGGGGGGGGGAATCTTTGCGATCTAGGGGAAGTTTCTCTGATCTGAGGGAATATGTCTGAGTTGAGGATATCTCACTGACCTGATAGAATCTCTCTAATCTGTAGAAATCTCTCTGGTTCTGAAAGTCGTGTACTAATGAAACCAAGGGATGTAAAGGTAAATATCTTTTCTATGGCAGATCATCGCTATGAAAAGATTCCTTGTCTTATTGCTTAACTTAGTCCTAGTGTTATAACACACGTGCATTTATTATATCACTCTTGTCTGCAATAAAGTATCAGAGTGCAAGGGTTTCTTTATATAAGAGATTAAGAGGGCGACAGACAGACAGACAGACAGACAGACAGACAGACAATAGACAGACAGACAGACAGACAGACGGATTGATAGATAGATAGATAGATAGATAGATAGATAGATAGATAGATAGATAGATAGATAGATAGATAGATAGATAGATAGATAGATAGATAGATAGATAGATAGATAGATAGATAGTCCTTGCTTATATCAGAAAATGGAACAATAGCAGGTTCCAATGATTGGTTTGTTTTTGGTTTTTTTTTCTGTGTTATCGATTGTGTTCTGTAATAAAATTATTATCAATAGAATTTCTTCTTCCTCTTCTTTTTCTTCGTCTTTTTTGTCCTTGTTCTTTTTTTATTGTTCCTTTTTCTTTGTCGTTGTGTTCTTTTTGTTGTTGTTGTACTTTTTCTTCTCCTTCTTGCTATTGCTGTTATTGTTGTTTTTCGCCTTCTTCCTTTTCTTCTTGCTATTACTGTTGTTGTACTTCTTCTTCTCCTTCTTGCTATTGCTGTTATTGTTGTTTTTCGCCTTCTTCTTCTCCTACTTGCTATTACTGTTGTTGTTCTTCTTCGCCTTCTTCTTCTTGCTATTGCTGTTATTGTTGTTCTTCGCCTTCTTCTTCTTGCTATTGCTGTTATTGTTGTTCTTCGCCTTCTTCTTCTTGCTATTGTTGTAGTTGTTGTTCTTCATCGTCTTCTTGCTCTTCGTCTTCTGTAGCAATCTGAGCAGTGAGCTGTGACAAATCTTGAAAGCAGCCATGCAATCATCTCTCTCTCTCTCTCTCTCTCTCTCTTTGAACCTTAAGCACCCAAGGCACATGGGGCTTCCGCAAAGGCTTTCCACAAATGCCTGTCCTTTGCTTTTTTTCCGCTCTTGCCCAGGTGAGCCCTCTATTGCTCAACATCCTTTCTGTTGTTCTTCTCCATGTCTCTTTTGGTCTACCTTTACTTCTGTTCCCCTGTGGTGTCCATCTTAGTGCTATTTTTGGTAGTGAGTTGTCAGTCATCCGGAGCACATGTCCCAACCATCGCCAGCGTCTTTCCTCAATAATTGCTGTCAGTGGCTTTCATCTGCATTTCTGCCAACAAGATGTTATTTGTTATGGTGTTTGGCCAAAATATTTTTCTAATTCTTCATAAACATTCAGTCTGAAAAGAATTCAACTTGTTTTCTATTGTTTTGGTGATTTTCCAGCATTCCATTCCATAGAGTAGTACACTTAGAACATTACTCTTAAATATCCTGATTTTCGTCTTCATGCTTAGTTTTTTTTTAAAAATTTCCATGTAGTCTGTAGCATTGCTTGTATGTGTCATCATATACCGCATCCTAAACGTAAACAAAGAAAACTTGTTTTCTGTACTTTAGGTCACTGAGGTAGTATTTTACAGCTATGTTATATTTTTTTGCTGTCACAGGTTCACATGTCCAGTATAAAAGTATTAAACCAAAACGTGAAGAAGACAGTAGCATATCGATACCGCCTTATCCCTAGGGGGTGATTTGTTAACCTGTCACGGGGTACTGAGACCACGTGGACCTTCATTCTCTGTAACATAACTGAATGTGGCAGAGAGTTTCCTGCATATGTTTGATGTTCTGTGTGGAGTCTAAATAAGGTATTCCTAGTTTCTCATGTCTATTCAGTTTCTAGTACGAAATATTGTTATCGTAGATTAGATATATGGTGACTATATTGTATTCTATTTAGCAACATCTTATTGTATTGGCTATGTAGCTGCTGTTTCTTGTTTTTATTTATGTAGCTGATACCTCCTGTTTTTATTTATGTAATCGACACATTCGTGTAATGTTTATGTTGCTGATATCTCCTGTTTTGTTTGTGTAGCTGACATTTCCTTTATAGTTTATACAAGTGCCATCGTCGCGTACTGTTTATACAGTTGGCACCTCCTATACTTGTCGATACCTGACATCTTCTTGCATTGTTTATGTATCCTTGTGCCCTCATTTCAGCCGACCAGACAATTTCTTTTTTTTATGATACTGCACTAGAATGACGCGAACAGCACAGAAGTTAAGAGTATCAAACTGTACTGGAATGACGTCCACGACACAGAAGTTAGAGTATAAAACTATACTGGAATGACATCCATGACACGGAAGTTAAGAGCATCAAACTTAATAGGAATAACGCCCACGACACGAAAGTTAAGAGCATCAAACTTAACTGGAATGACGCCCACGACATGGAAGTTAAGAGCATCAAACTTAACTGGAAAGACCCAGATGACACGAAAGTTAAGAGCATCAAACTTAACTGGAAAGACGCACATGACACGGAAGTTAAGAGCATCAAACTTAACTGGAAAGACGCAGATGTCACGAAAGTTAAGAGCATCAAACTTAACTGGAAAGACGCAGATGACACGAAAGTTAAGAGCATCAAACTTAACTGGAAAGACGCAGATGTCACGAAAGTTAAGAGCATCAAACTTAACTGGAAAGACGCACAAGACACGGAAGTTAAGAGCATCAAACTTAACTGGAAAGACGCACAAGACACAGAAGTTAAGAGCATCAAACTTAACTGGAAAGACGCACATGACACAGAAGTTAAGAGCATCAAACTTAACTGGAAAGACGCACAAGACACGGAAGTTAAGAGCATCAAACTTAACTGGAAAGACGCACAAGACACGGAAGTTAAGAGCATCAAACTTAACTGGAAAGACGCACATGACACAGAAGTTAAGAGCATCAAACTTAACTGGAAAGACGCACATGACACAGAAGTTAAGAGCATCAAACTTAACTGGAAAGACGCACATGACACGGAAGTTAAGAGCATCAAACTTAACTGGAAAGACGCACAAGACACGGAAGTTTGAGTGCCAGATAATCACAAGAAAACTGAAGGGGGAAAGAAAAAGAGGGAAGCAATAGAAAAAAATATATATGAACACGCTGAGCAAGTAAACCGGAGAAGAAAAGACGATCAGTTCGATCAGAAATAACAGGACCACACAAAGTGGAGAAACTTGATGGAGAAAGTCTTTCTTTGCGGCACATGATGTGTGGAGCTGACAACATCGAGACTGCCAAAACTGAGACAAGGAAAATGAGAACAAATTCCAAGAAGGTGGACGAGCGCAGAGCCTTCATCTATTTCCTACGCTTGCTCCCATGGAAGTGAAAGATGACGATGACGATGATGAAAACTAAGACATTTGCCACCATTAACTAAGGCCTCCCGCCAGCTGCAGCGAGAAGATAAAAGTTCTGAATGCAGCAATCATCGCTACAAACTAAACAACGAAGCACAGATGGTATCAAAAATCGCAGGCACAGAGAAGGAAGGTTACAAACAAAACAGACAAACACACGTAACAAAGTAAACCGGACAAAAACGATCGGTTACCATTACAGCAGAAATCCATCAACAGCGGCCGAACAGGCGAGGGGACATCTTTGACTTGCAGCCGCTGGAAATAAAAGCGAATTGAAAACAGAGTGGAAAAACTGATTGTGGAAAAACTGGTTGTGGAAAAACTGATTGTGGAAAAACAGTTTTTGTTTTTTTTTCTTTAGTGCGTCACACATTACTATAACTTTTGATATACAATTTAAAACAGTTATACATTAGACATAACAAGTTCCGCGTTGTTTTTCTTTTATAAAGTCCAGAGCAAATCTCTCGTAGAAGGCTAGTGATTCCCTTCTGGAAGACGGATGGCATCCCCTGGGGTAGATATTTTTTTTGTCGACGTTTCGATAATTACCATCGTAAAACATGAGAATGTATAATGATGAGAATCCTTTCTTGATAATGATTGAATATGTAGGGGAGGATTTTGGGGCAGCCTCGGTTGAAAAGAGAGAATTGGGACATGGGACGTTTTATAACAGTTATTTATATTACGATACAAAGTCCACATTGATCTCTAGTAGTAAACTATTGCTTAAAGATACAAAGTCCAGGCGTATTCTGTTATAGTGCAATCTGTTACAGTATAAGGCCCCTGTTTAACATCTCACAGCTCCCAGCTACTTACGTTAATGATACGAGCTCCATGGTATCTTACTAGACATGAAAAGAAACAAGTCCAGCATTAATCTCTTGCAGGTTACTACATTCTTTCATCCCCTTCTAGCTCTTAGCCCGTGTTTTTTGCAGTTAGCGCCGTGACGATTCTGTAATTTAGACCTAGAATCGGATGGAGATTGGTTACAATGATTATCTCGAAGATCCTCATTGGACCCTACCCTCAAGGTTTTTCTGATAGATGAACTAGCCATACCCCTGAAGTCCACGGAGAACATTCATGTGCTTTCTATGAGCAGTGCCTCCGAGAGACGTTTATTTTTAAAGCTGATGCAAAACTTGCTGCCTCCCCCTCCCTCCACATCTTTTCATCAACTCCGGTCCCCTGCAGTCTTCTGAACCCACCTTAGAACAGAGAAAAACCTTGTGGGGCCCGCGAGCAATGGGCTATCTAAACCTCAAATCTCAGTGACCATCTATGAGTGCTACAGAGAAACTGGAAAAGCTATTGATCACTTCTGATTTGCTATGCCCATAAAAAGGTCATCCCCGCTAACACAAGCCATCTTTGCTTATCAATCATCAAAGTTTAAACAGCAACAACAACAAAATCCCTAAAAACCTTACTCCTTGATCTTCAATAGCGACATTTCTCTCTAGTAACCTGTAACATACAAATATAATATTCTAACATATGAGGTAAATGGCGCGTGTTTCCAGGAAGTTCAGATATCATTTACACAGTTCATCAATTTCGTTTCTTTCCGATCATTTTCTTTTTAATTTACCAGCACGCGATTCATTTTCCTTGTTTTTCAGTAACACTTGGAATACTAAACAAACTCTTATTGACTGAGGGCTTTCGGTTCTCGGTTATTCCAAGAATTTCTCTCTGTTGACTTCCGCAAGAGACATGCAAATAAATGAATGAATGAGTCTCTTGAGTAGTCAAATGATAAGTGAGCAGTACTATCACAGACTGAACTACACCTACGCTTGTATGTGTACTCTGGCCTTCTATGAACAACTGCAACGGAATTGACTTGTCTAGTGATCCCCTGGAAACATGTGGCACGTAGGGGCTTCTCTTGTGGCTCTCCAGGTTATTATGAAAGTGTTTGATTTTATTAAAATTCGGTAAAAACTCGTTTAGATGAGGCCCGCCCCTCTATTCATAAGTACAGTCGGGGCCCTTTGACCCTTTAAAACTGGACACCCTGGAACTCACTCAGTCATTAGCATATCCCTTGCTGAACTTTGCCTCCCTAACAGCTCTCTTGTAGGCCTTTCGGTTGTAAGCAAGATGGCCTGCTGCTGATGCACCCATTTGCAGATTATCAACAATGTTTTTCAGGCATCTTAGCCTTGGTATTCTCTCTTTCTGTTTTCCAAAACGGTCTTCTCTAAATTCTCATGACGTTTAAGCCGTGGATCTAGAAACAGTAAATTATTGACCAGGACATTTAGTCAAGAACTAATAGAACTCAGTGTTCTATGGTTAGACCTAGTCACGAACTAATAGACCTCAGTGTTCTATGGTTAGACCTAGTCACGAACTAATAGAACTCAGTGTTCTATGGTTAGACCTAGTCACAAACTAATAGAACTCAGTGTTCTATGGTTAGACCTAACCACGAACTAATAGAACTCAGTGTTCTATGGTTAGACCTAGTCACGAACTAATAGAACTCAGTGTTCTATGGTTAGACCTAGTCACGAACTAATAGAACTCAGTGTTCTATGGTTAGACCTAACCACGAACTAATAGAACTCAATGTTGTATGGTTAGACCAAGAAAAAAAATCGTAGACCAAAAAATAGACATGAGAGAAATAAAAACTACACGAGACTGACACTGAGTCTAAGCAACAGATTTCTGTGTCATGACCTCGTTCTCTTTCCGGGCGCCAAGATTTTCAACCAGGCCAAGCATTGGCGGACTCGCCATCAGGAGAAGTTTATTAACGCAGAGCTGTCTCGTGTGCTCGTCCTACCAGGGTCTGTAGTTCAAGTCTTGTAGTTTTTTTCTTCCTCTTCTTCTTTCTCTCATGTCCAAAGTGTTTTGCCTATGAAGTTTTTTTTTCCACTTTGTATTATTTTACTCTACGAATGCCTCGCTGTTCTCTCTCTCTCTCTCTCTCTCTCATATATATATATATATCTTAAAATTTGTACCAACACATGGTCTTTATTGTTAATTGGAAAATAGCTTTTTCTTCAAGTTAAATTACATATTATCATTGTCATCATCATCATCATTCAAATAGTGAAAGGTATCATTTTGGTACCACTTTACGGCCATGCCGAAACGTGTTTGTTACTCTGACTTCTACAACTAATGAAGCAGCAGATAAGATCATAAATAAAAGAAAAGGAAAATCTTTGAACATGCCACGAAAGAACATCAGGCAGAGAATTTTCTAATCACTGGAAAACTCAAGGGCAAATAGTTTCTGACCGATAGGGAAAAAAAAATATCTAAATAGAGAAGACAATTATCAAGGGAGAGAAAGACAAGTGTGCAGTTTAGAAATATATAGGACCACATAAACACAAGAAACAAAGTATCACATACAGACAAGCGTCACAAGAGAGAAAAACAAGAATCACGGGAGAGAAAGACAAGAATCACGGGCGGGAAAGATAAGAATCACGGGAGAGAAAAACAAGAATCACGGGCGGGAAAGACAAGAATCACGGGAGAGAAAAACAAGAATCACGGGCGGGAAAGATAAGAATCACGGGAGAGAAAAACAAGAATCACGGGCGGGAAAGACAAGAATCACGGGAGAGAAAAACAAGAATCACGGGCGGGAAAGACAAGAATCACGGGAGAGAAAAACAAGAATCACGGGCGGGAAAGACAAGAATCACGGGAGAGAAAAACAAGAATCACGGGCGGGAAAGATAAGAATCACGGGAGAGAAAAACAAGAATCAAAGGCGGAAAAGACAAGAATCACGGGAGAGAAAGACAAGAATGAGAGAAAAACAAGAATCACGGGCGGGAAAGACAAGAATCAAAGGCGGAAAAGACAAGAATCACGGGAGAGAAAGACAAGAATGAGAGAAAAACAAGAATCACGGGCGGGAAAGACAAGAATCAAAGGCGGAAAAGACAAGAATCACGGGAGAGAAAGACAAGAATGAGAGAAAGACAAGAATCACAGGCGGGAAAAACAAGAATCACAGGAGAGAAAGATAAGAATGAGAGAAAGACAAGAATCACGGGAAGGAAAGACAAGAATGAGAGAAAGACACAAATCACAGGCGGGAAAGACAAGAATCACAGGCGGGAAAGACAAGAATCACAGGAGAGAAAGACAGAGAAAGATAAGCATCACAGGAGAGAAAGATAAGAATCACTGAAGAGAAAGACAAGAATGAGAGAAGGACAAGAATCACAAGCGGGAAAGACAAGAATGAGAGAAAGACGAGAATCACAGGAGAGAAAGACAAGAATGAGAGAAAGATAAGCATCACAGAAGAGAAAGATAAGAATCACATGCGAGAAAGACAAGAACGAGATAAGATAAGTATCATAGGAGAGAAAGACAAGGATGAGAGAAAGATAAGAATTACAGGTGAGAAAGACAAGACTTCCAGGAGAAAAAGACAAGAACGAGAGAAAGACAAGACTCACAGGAGAGAAAGACAAGAATGAGAGAAAGATAAGCATCACATGGGAGAAAGACGAGACTCACAGGAGAGAAAGACAAGAATGGTAGAAAGACAAGAATCACAAGAGAGACACGGGAGGAAAAAAAAACAAGTATCATGAGAGAAAAAGTCAAGCATCACGGGAAAGAAAGACAAGTATCATGAGAGAAAAAGTCAAGCATCACGGGAAAGAAAGACAAGTATCATGAGAGAGAAAGTCAAGCATCACGGGAAAGAAAGACAAGTATCATGAGAGAGAAAGACACAAGTGGGCTCTTTAGAGATACCCAGGGCCGCACTGAGATGGTGCCAAACGAATGAATAACAGGATATGTTAAAACTACAGTAACTAAAACAAAAGTAAAAACAGCTTTATTAGTTACCGAGCACATAGTTGTAACTCTTCTGGTTACATCTTAATTATATTAAAACACACAATACCAAGACATAGGGAAGGAAGATAAAAGATAAATTCACACGAATTAAACTCAAACAAATAATAATGGAAAAGTAGAAAAAAGAGTAGAAAAAAAGAAGCTCTTAGCTGTGACTTGCAAGAAGCTGTGTCCGAGAGCGCGCGTGATAGAATGAAGACTTGTGATGTGCGACAGGTTGGTAGTAAAGAGCAGGTGGGGGAAGCGGAAAGAAGAGTTTGATTGATCTTTATTTCAAAATGGTTAACAATTGAGCACGCAGGCCCGTCTGACATTCTGCTCTTTTAATCAAACAACTTTCAGCCTGTTCCAGGCAGAGAAAGGGGTACCCTGGTAATCACGCCGAGAAAAGGGTGGGTGGAATAGGTGGATGTGGTTGGGGTAGAGGGTTTGTAAACTAGAGCATTAAGGTGTTTCTGAAATATACCCTGCAGGTGAGGAGAGAGTTAAGAGAGGCCAGTTTTAGTGGGCATAACGTCCCTTGATGAGGCTGAAAAGCTCGCAGAAAACAGGAAAACTTGGCAAACTAACATGGGAGCCCTATGTGACGTTTAACGGCACGGAAGGATGTAAGATGTAAGAGGAAGAAGTAGAAATTAGTAGGGAGGGAATGTGATTATATATATATATATATATATATATATATATAGAGAGAGAGAGAGAGAGAGGGAATGTTAAGTATAGCTGAATAATAGAAATTCATGAACAGATCTTATGTAATATAGACAGCAACACACACTGAACGTTACAGTAGAAAGGTATAACCACACTTATAAACAGAAGGGCCTTGTTTCTAACGAGCACATGTAACGAGCTTAGATTTAGCTCTCATGAAAATTGGTGTTGGCTTGCACTTAAAGTAACGGCCAATGATATGTTCCCGTAACGTTTTCCTGGCTTGTTGTCACGGCGCAAGTTCTTGTTCGCATACTTCATCTTGTGCAAATTTACTTTCACCCCACGGCCTTGACATTTGTTCATGTTGTTTGTTTCATAACTCTCTCCTAATACGAGTTTTAAAGCGGAATTAACCAAGCGGGACCAGGCAAGAGCTACATGGCAGTCAAACTTTGTGCATTAGATGAAAATACCTGGTCAGTAACGGATATGTTTAGCTGGGGAAAAATGGAGAAAGAGTACAGATAATTTTTGTGTAATTTCTTACTATTTGCTAGAGTGGCCCAAATGAGCGAAGAGTCTGTCTGACAGTAATGAGTTTTCGTGTGACAACAGTTCGTTTATGTCGACTTTCTACCTGTACTTGTACGAACTCCCTGTAACTGGGAGCTGGTGCTCTTTGCAGCCGATGCTGTAGAAGTGTTGAGGCACAGCTTCGTGTCGGCGTGGGAGCGGGGTTATGGCGGCTACCTTTTCAGTCCCGGAGTACAGCTAAGAATCAGGGGGTGTGGACTGCTTCTTTAGCAGACTCCACCACCATGGGGATTATGACGATCCCTGCACTGTTAGCCAGGCTAGGCCTGTTACTGGGGGTACCACGGAGAGGTGGGACAGGGTCTTGGTCACCTATGGTTCGCTAACCCTGACGCTGGCATATCAACAATGAGTCGATGATTGCCCCGTCGGACAAGCGTCTTCATCGCCCGTGGCTTTCTAATCACACGTGGCTTAAGAAGCAGAGTTTCTGTCTGAAGTGAAGGCTGTAGAGACAGCTTATCAAGCTGGGCCTCGTTCTTTGTTCTAAGGTAGACACAGGTCGTGAAGTAGCAATGCTTAATGTGTGTGTGTTGTGTGTGGGTATGTGTGATATATTTGTTGGGAGGACATTATCCCATCTGCCTGAGTTCACCTCGAGACATAAAGACAGCCTTGACAAATATCCATCTTCTTATCTATCGTCGCCATCACTATCATTGTACACACGTAATGTACACAAACATAACGCATATGCCAGTCAAAGAACACATGAGCACGGTCATCTAGAACTTTATCCTTTCTCCCGTATAGTGTGGGTTTCTTTTTGTTTGTACAAGACCCACACATAGCATGAAAATAGAGCTCGGCCATGTTGGACATCATCTATTTCACGTCGTTTTACAGTGTTACCTTGGCGGCGTCATTGGCGGCATCATGGGAGGCGTCATGGGAGGCGTCATTGCCGGCATCATAGGAGGCGTCATGGGAGGCGTCATTGGCGGTGTCATTGGAGGCGTCATGGGAGGCGTCATTCACGGTATCATGGAAGGCGTCATGGGAGGCGTTATTGGAGGCGTCACGGGAGGCGTCATGGGAGGCGTCATGGAAGACGTCATGGGAGGCGTCACGGGAGGCGCCATGAGCTGCGTCAAGGGAGGCGTCATGGAAGGCGTCATGGGCGGCGTCGTAGAAAGCACACGTACATGTTTGTGTAGATTCTTCCAACGCTTCATTGTACTCTAATCTGTTAGCTTGACTTTGTTGGTGCTTTATTCTATTCTAGTCTGTTAGCTTGACTTTGTTGGTGCTTTATTCTATTCTAGTCTGTTAGCTTGACTTTGTTGATGCTTTATTCTATTCTAGTCTGTTAGCATAGCTTTGGTGGTGCTTTATTCTACTCTAGTCTGTTAGCATGACTTTGTTGGTACTTTATTCTATTCTAGTCTGTTAGTATGACTTTGTTGGTGCTTTATTCTATTCTAGTCTGTTAGTATGATTTTGTTGGTGCTTTATTCTATTCTAGTCTGTTAGCATGACTATGTTGGTGTTTTATTCTATTCTAGTCTGTTAGTATGACTTTGTTGGTACTTTATTCTATTCTAGTCTGTTAGCATGACTTTGTTGGTGCTTTATTCTATTCTAGTCTGTTAGCATGACTATGTTGGTGTTTTATTCTATTCTAGTCTGTTAGTATGACTTTGTTGGTACTTTATTCTATTCTAGTCTGTTAGCATGACTATGTTGGTGTTTTATTCTATTCTAGTCTGTTAGTATGACTTTGTTGGTACTTTATTCTATTCTAGTCTGCTAGCATGGCTATGTTGCTGCTTTATTCTATTCTAGTCTGTTAGCATGGCTTTGTTGGTGCTTTATTCTATTCTAGTCTGTTAGCATGGCTTTGTTGGTGCTTTCACTCACTCACGTTCTATTGATCAGTTTGGCTGAATATGTTAATATTTTCTTGGCCTAACGCTGTATTTCCATAGAGAAACCGCCCCGTCCCTGATATAATGCATAAGGTAATTAGACCGTCCACAACGATGATCTTTCAAGCCAAAAGACTTGGTTTTAGAATCTTTATTTGCATTTGTTCATGCGTCAAGTTACGTCACGCCTAATGCAAAGGTTACTTGTTGCTGAGGTAGAAAAAAGGGATGGAAGGAGCCAAGACGCTGTCCGACCTGGCATGTTTCACTCATAGCTGACATGCTAGCGTCAGGGTTGGCGAAACACAGCTGACCAAGACCCTGTCCCACCTCTCCTTTGGTACTCCCAATAACAGGACTAGCTTGGCTAATGGTACAGGAATCGCTATAGTTCGCATGGTGGTGGAGTCTGATAAAGAAGTATCGCACATCCCGTGTTTTTCAGCTGCCCTCAGGGACTGAAAAAATAACTGACGTGACCCGCTTCAAATCCGACATAATGATGTGCTCCAACACCTACACTTTCACCGTATCGGCTGCAAAGAACAAGTTCCTAGTTTCCGAGATACTGTATACATAACACACACTCAAGTTGTTGTTTCCACCATTGAAATTTGAAGCAGTCAAGAACTGGAGCGAATGTAACTATGTTAGAGTGATCGTAGACTTACGAGGGCTGGCGAAAGAAAGCTAGCCAGGGCCCACTCCAGCATCTCCGTCGGTGCTGCTAATTACAGGCTAAGCCTGGCTGTCAGGGGGCTCGGCTCGTCATGTTCCTTATGGTGGTGGGGTTTGCGGACAAGCTTCTTGTCTAGAGTCTACTCCTTGTCTTTTAGAATGTATCAAAGTTCACTTTCCATCCCACAGGATGCTTCTGTTGTATTAGCTTGGTGGTGTCGACAAGAACATCCTGCATGATGTAGAACATCAAGAGGTGTACTTTGTCAGCAGGGAGGAATTTGTTCTATGATAGTTGTTGAAAAGTGCTTTGCCTGTCAGACCTGTTGCTTTTCTTCTTTACTCTGACTTTCTTTCATATCTTCATCCCAGTTCACGGTGTAGGCCGTGTCTGCGACAAGCTGTTACATACCGTGCTAATGTGTGGGACAAGCTAACTGTTACATACCGTGCCAATGTGTGGGACAAGCTAACTGCTACATACCGTGCCAATGTGTGGGACAAGCTAACTGCTACATACCGTGCCAATGTGTGGGACAAGCTAACTGCTACATACCGTGCCAATGTGTGGGACAGCTAACTGCTACATACCGTGCCAATGTGTGGGACAAGCTAACTGTTACATACCGTGCCAATGTGTGGGACAAGCTAACTGTTACATACCGTGCCAATGTGTGGGACAAGCTAACTGCTACATACCGTGCCAATGTGTGGGACAAGCTAACTGCTACATACCGTGCCAATGTGTGGGACAAGCTAACTGCTACATACCGTGCCAATGTGTGGGACAAGCTAACTGCTACATACCGTGCCAATGTGTGGGACAAGCTAACTGTTACATACCGTGCCAATGTGTGGGACAAGCTAACTGTTACATACCGTGCCAATGTGTGGACAAGCTAACTGCTACATACCGTGCCAATGTGTGGGACAAGCTAACTGCTACATACCGTGCCAATGTGTGGGACAAGCTAACTGCTACATACCGTGCCAATGTGTGGGACAAGCTAACTGCTACATACCGTGCCAATGTGTGGGACAAGCTAACTGTTACATACCGTGCCAATGTGTGGGACAAGCTAACTGCTACATATCGTGCCAATGTGTGGGACAAGCTAACTGTTACATACCGTGCCAATGTGTGGGACAAGCTAACTGCTACATATCGTGCCAATGTGTGGGACAAGCTAACTGCTACATACCGTGCCAATGTGTGGGACAAGCTAACTGTTACATACCGTGCCAATGTGTGGGACAAGCTAACTGTTACATACCGTGCCAGTGTGTGGGACAAGCTAACTGCTACATATCGTGCCAATGTGTGGGACAAGCTAACTGCTACATACCGTGCCAATGTGTGGGACAAGCTAACTGCTACATATCGTGCCAATGTGTGGGACAAGCTAACTGTTACATACCGTGCCAATGTGTGGGACAAGCTAACTGCTACATACCGTGCCAGTGTGTGGCAGGATTGGTTCAGGGTGTGTTGTTGTCCAGCGTGACGGACTGGACAAACAAGGATGACATAGGGTGACGTGCGGACAAGGATAAGACAATCGAATCCCCAGGACAAACAAGCAGGAACGTTGATAAACTACAAGCATGAACACCCGAGCAGTAGCTTCAGCTCCCTGAAGCGGTCATAAGCCAACAACTCACAGACCTCTGGGGGGACATGGTTCAAAGGACTTCTAGAGGGTCAGAAGTTTAAAGAGTCGGAACCCTTGCCCGAGAGGATAGTGGATACTTCTCTGATGTGTAGAGGTGCTGCATTGTTGTTTTGCTCTCAGCAGAGAACGTTTCAAACACATACGTTCGTGATGGCCAACCTTTAGACACTTGAGTCTAACAAAACTGTGTCCCTGCTTGCACAATCTTCCCCGTGTAGTTCGCTGTCCTATTTTTGTCCGCTGTTAAAGCAGCTATCAGTGATACATTTACCTTACCTACGGCTAGAAGAAGCACCATCCGTCTTAGCGTGACTCATGAGCAAGACAGAACAACCCAGGTCTTTTTCGTTTGTGTGTGTGTGTGAGAGAGAGAGAGAGGTTGGTGCAGGTTGGTGATCCGTTCTGTTGATGATGCATTTTTAATCAGCATGTAGCGAGAAAAACTTCAAGTCACTGGGTGATACCGTAGCCTGATGAATTTGTTTTGATAGAAAACGAGTCCTAAAATGCTATATTGAACCTATCTTGTTATATGGAAGTGAATCATGGACAATAGGCAAGTCTGCACAAAAATCATTGGAAGCAGCAGAAATGTGGTTTATTAGAAGAATGTTGCGAATCCCCTGGACAGCAAAAATAACTAATGAAGAATGTATGAGAAGAGCTGGAGAGACAAAAAAACCTTGTCAGAAAGATAAGAGAGAGACAATGTACTTTCATAGGACATGCAATGAGAAGAGGGGGCATTGAAAATATTATAACAACAGGAAAAATAGAAGGAAGAAGATCAAGAGGAAGACCAAGAGAAATGATACTGGACAGTCTGACGGGATGGTGTGAGAGGAGATCACCAACTGAACTGATGGCCTGCATGAAGGATCGGGTACTTTGGAGAAGCATAATGGCCAACGCCAGTCGGTACGGCACCTGATGATGATGATGATTTGATAGAATATAGAAACAAGAAAATCGTGTTTTGTAGACGTCTCTCTAAATGCGCCAAATCATTTGAAAAGAAAAACGACGCATGGCGCACAGTGAGACTACTTTCTCAGCGTGACCTTAACCTTGCTATCAGTACGGTGAACTGCGCGGATCAATTATCGGCAAAAATTAGTCACGAGAGAGTTTGTTTTGCAAAATTATACCTGCAGGGCCTCATTAACATTTGGGCACCCACCAACTCCCAAGATTGGGTTGTTTATAGCGTCATGTGCAAATGTGAAAGAATTGTAGTTTATGTGGAGAGAGATTAGACATTAAAAAAAGAAATTCTCAGTATAATAATGGCGGCCCATTTCCTGAGATTGAGAGAGAGGGAGAGAAAAATGTGAGAGTGAGAGAGAGGGAGGGAGAGAAAGAAAAAATGAGAGTGAGAGAGACAGAACGAGAGAGAGAGAGAGATTCAAAGCTAGTCCAAACTTTCCAACAGGACAAGACACTACCCAGGCTAATTAGTCAAGTAAAGAAACACTAACAAGTAGAAACATAACTGGTTAGTTAAGAACTAAACAGTCTTACATGTACAAGTGTTTTGCATTGGTTTCCTGTCTTTTATGTACAAGTGTCTTTCATTGGTTTCCTGTCTTACATGTACAAGTGCCTGCATGGGTTTCCTGTCTTATATGTACAAGTGTTTTGCATTGGTTTCCTGTCTTTTATGTACAAGTGTCTTTCATTGGTTTCCTGTCTTACATGTACAAGTGCCTGCATGGGCTTCCTGTCTTATATGTACAAGTGCCTGCATGGGTTTCCTGTCTTATATGTACAAGTGCCTGCATGGGTTTCCTGTCTTATATGTACAAGTGTCTTGCATTGGTTTCCTGTCTTATATGTACAAGTGCCTGCATGGGTTTCCTGTCTTTTATGTACAAGTGCCTGCATGGGTTTCCTGTCTTATATGTACAAGTGTCTTTCATTGGTTTCCTGTCTTATATGTACAAGTGCCTGCATGGGTTTCCTGTCTTATATGTACAAGTGCCTGCATGGGTTTCCTGTCTTATATGTACAAGTGTCTGCATGGGTTTCCTGTCTTATATGTACAAGTGCCTGCATGGGTTTCCTGTCTTTTATGTACAAGTGCCTGCATGGGTTTCCTGTCTTATATGTACAAGTGTCTTGCATTGGTTTCCTGTCTTACATGTACAAGTGCCTGCATGGGCTTCCTGTCTTTCATGTACAAGTGCCTGCATTGGTTTCCTGTCTTACATGTACAAGTGTCTTGCATTGGTTTCCTGTCTTATATGTACAGGTGTCTTGCATTGGTTTCCTGTCTTATATGTACAGGTGTCTTGCATTGGTTTCCTGTCTTACATGTACAAGTGCCTGCATGGGTTTCCTGTCTTTCATGTACAAGTGTCTTGCATTGGTTTCCTGTCTTATATGTACAAATGTCTGCTTGAGTTTCCTGTCTTATATGTACAAATGTCTGCTTGAGTTTCCTGTCTTATATGTACAGGTGTCTTGCATTGGTTTCCTGTCTTATATGTACAGGTGTCTTGCATTGGTTTCCTGTCTTATATGTACAAATGTCTGCTTGAGTTTCCTGTCTTATATGTACAAGCGTCTTGCATGAGTTTCCTGTCTTATATGTACAGGTGTCTTGCATTGGTTTCCTGTCTTATATGTACAAATGTCTGCTTGAGTTTCCTGTCTTATATGTACAAGCGTCTTGCATGAGTTTCCTGTCTTATATGTACAGGTATCTTCAGCTCCCTGAAGCGGTCATAAGCCAACAACTCACAGACCTCGGGGGACATGGTTCAAAGGACTTCTAGAGGGTCAGAAGTTTAAAGAGTCGGAACCCTTGCCCGAGAGGATAGTGGATACTTCTCTGATGTGTAGAGGTGCTGCATTGCTGTTTTGCTCTCAGCAGAGAACGTTTCATACACATACGTTCGTGATGGCCAACCTTTAGACACTTGAGTCTAACAAAACTGTGTCCCTGCTTGCACAATCTTCCCCGTGTAGTTCGCTGTCCTATTTTTGTCCGCTGTTAAAGCAGCTATCAGTGATACATTTACCTTACCTACGGCTAGAAGAAGCACCATCCGTCTTAGCGTGACTCATGAGCAAGACAGAACAACCCAGGTCTTTTTCGTTTTGTGTGTGTGTGTGTGTGTGTGAGGTTGGTGCAGGTTGGCGATCCGTTCTGTTGATGATGCATTTTTAATCAGCATGTAGCGAGAAAAACTTCAAGTCACTGGGTGATACCGTAGCCAATGTTAATGAATCTGTTTTGATAGAATATAGAAACAAGAAAATCGTGTTTTGTAGACGTCTCTCTAAATGCGCCAAATCATTTGAAAAGAAAAACGACGCATGGCGCACAGTGAGACTAGACCTTCTCAGCGTGACCTTAACCTTGCTATCAGTACGGTGAACTGCGCGGATCAATTATCGGCAAAAATTAGTCACGAGAGAGTTTGTTTTGCAAAATTATACCTGCAGGGCTTCATTAACATTTGGGCACCCACCAACTCCCAAGATTGGGTTGTTTATAGCGTCATGTGCAAATGTGAAAGAATTGTAGTTTATGTGGAGAGAGATTAGACATTAAAAAAAGAAATTCTCAGTATAATAATGGCGGCCCATTTCCTGAGATTGAGAGAGAGGGAGAGAAAAATGTGAGAGTGAGAGAGAGGGAGGGAGAGAAAGAAAAAATGAGAGTGAGAGAGACAGAACGAGAGAGAGAGAGAGAGAGAGATTCAAAGCTAGTCCAAACTTTCCAACAGGACAAGACACTACCCAGGCTAATTAGTAAAGTAAAGAAACACTAACAAGTAGAAACATAACTGGTTAGTTAAGAACTAAACAGTCTTTCATGTACAACTGTCTGCATGGGTTTCCTGTCTTTCATGTACAAGTGTCTGCATGGGTTTCCTGTCTTATATGTACAAGTGTCTTGCATTGGTTTCCTGTCTTATATGTACAAGTGTCTTGCATGGGTTTCCTGTCTTACATGTACACGTGTCTTGCATTGGTTTCCTGTCTTACATGTACAAGTGTCTTGCATTGGTTTCCTGTCTTACATGTACACGTGTCTTGCATTGGTTTCCTGTCTTACATGTACAAGTGTCTTGCATTGGTTTCCTGTCTTACATGTACAAGTGTCTTGCATTGGTTTCCTGTCTTATATGTACAAGTGTCTTGCATGGGTTTCCTGTCTTATATGTACAAGTGTCTTGCATGTGTTTCCTGTCTTATATGTACAAGTGTCTTGCATGTGTTTCCTGTCTTATATGTACAAGTGTCTTGCATGTGTTTCCTGTCTTATATGTACAAGTGTCTTGCATGTGTTTCCTGTCTTATATGTACAAGTGTCTTGCATGTGTTTCCTGTCTTATATGTACAAGTGTCTTGCATGTGTTTCCTGTCTTATATGTACAAGTGTCTTGCATGTGTTTCCTGTCTTACATGTACAAGTGTCTTGCATTGGTTTCCTGTCTTACATGTACAAGCGTCTTGCATGTGTTTCCTGTCTTACATGTACAAGTGTCTTGCATATGTTTCCTTTTTTTTTCCTCCGGACTATAACCCGTGCCAGTTATTGTTTTTGTCTGCTGCTGTAAACAGGAAAAAGGCGACAAAGTCTTCACAAGCGTCAACAGTTAAAAGCGGTGACAGTTTCAACATCCGAGTTCGTCTATCTGCTGAAGTTCAAGGCCAGAGCTGAGCGTACTCATAGAATTATATTGCTTGCTCAACACAGAGACACAAATGAATGAACTTTTACTAACCGCAGACAATCCAGATCCATCAACGAAGACCGGTCGTATTCTTCTGAAACATCGCTTTTATTATCGGTCAGATTGGCGTGTCCCTTCTACCTGCTCCGCCCTGTCATGACCCGTGCTGGCCTGCGCTATCCAACATATTGTTGATCTTCGGACGGGGCAGTTGCAGAGGAGTTTTAAGAGGTTCAGACACGGGCATTTTACTCGAGCACGAGTCTAGACAAGTAACTTTGAAGCGTGTCTGTTTTCTTCGAGCATCTCTCTGACCTTATGCCTGTAGTGTTTATCTACACAACACTGTAGCGTCACTGCTGTAAGTCGTTGTCTGGTTTGGCAGTCAGCGGTCCATGGCTAACATGCTAGCGTCAGTGTTTGCGAACCAAGGCTGACCAAGACCCTGTCCCGCGTCTCCATTTGTACCCCCGGTAACAGGCCTAGCCTATCTAACGGGGCTGGGATTGCCATAATCCCCACGGTGGGGGGAGTCTGCTGAAGAAGGTTTGCACACACCCTCTGCCTTTAGTTGCACTCAGAGACTGAAAAACAACAACCACCATAACCTGCTCCCAATCCGACACGATGCTGTGCATAGACATCCTCATCCCATAGGTGCGAAGAACACCAGCTCGTAGTTCATAGTAGAAGAAGAAGAAGAAGAGCACATTGGTCGCTATTGAGACCTGTGAGCTAGAGACTGTCTCTTGTCTGTCCTACCTGCTGCTGGTGGTGGTCATGACAGCCTACCTGTGTTTGCTTTGTCTGGTGGACGTGGTAGGTTTCACTTAGGTTATCAGCACTGGCAGTGGAGCCTGCTTCATTAATCCAGTCCGGACTTCAAAGAAGCCCTTGCCGTGTTCATAATTAATTGAAGATCTACTAAATTCATTCATAACAAGCAGTGATTTTGTCAGTGGAGAAAGATATGTTGTCAGCAGTTTTGTGAGTGGGGAAAGATATGTTGTCAGCAGTTTTGTGAGTGGGGAAAGATATGTTGTCAGTAGTTTTGTGAGTGGGGAAAGATATGTTGTCAGTAGTTTTGTGTGTGCGGAAAGATATGTTGTCAGTAGTTTTGTGAGTGAAGAAAGATATGTTGTCAGTAGTTTTGTGAGTGGAGAAAGATATGTTGTCAGTATTGTTGTGAGTGAAGAAAGATATGTTGTCAGTATTGTTGTGAGTGGAGAAAGATATGTTGTCAGTATTTTTGTGAGTGAAGAAAGATATGTTGTCAGCAGTTGTGTGAGTGGGTACATGGGACCCAACTAGAAGATCTTGATTTTGCTGATGACATAACTCTTATCAGTAATAATGTGAATTCCATGCAAGAAAAAACAGATAGCCTATCTTCACTGGCTAGCAAAATAGGACTTGAAATTAACAAGGACAAAACAAAAATAATGAAAATTCCCATCAATCAAAATGGAAAAATACACATAGAAGGGACAGATATTGAAGAAGTCAATCAATTTGCATACCTTGGCAGCTACATAGACCAGGATGGTGACACTAGAAAGGAAGTTAGGATCAGAATTGCAAAAGCAGCATCAATCTTCAAGAATCTTGAGAACATATGGAATTCAAAAGTTATAAGCACAAAAACCAAGTTAAGACTATTCAATTCAAATGTAATATCCACCCTCATTTGTGCATGCGAAAGCTGGAAAACAACTAAAGAAATAGAAAAGAAATTAGACTCTTTTGAAAACAAATGCCTAAGGAAAATACTCGGCGTCAAGTGGAATGAATTCAAGAACAATGCAGAGATAAGACAGATGACTGAACAACAACCAGTCTCACGGGTGATCAGGAAAAGGAGATGGACATATGTTGGTCACTTGATGAGAAGAAATGAGCAGAGAATCCCAAAACAAGCTATCAAGTGGAACACAACAGGCCAAAGAAAAAGGGGCAGACCGCGTGAAACTCTGAAGAGGACATTATTAAGAAATTGGCGAACTACTTTGCGAGCCCTATGTGACGTCTAACGGCACGGGAAGGATATAAGATATAAGAAGTTGTGTGAGTGAAGAAAGATATGTTGTCAGTAGTTTTGTGAGTGGGGAAAGATATGTTGTCAGTAGTTTTGTGAGTGGGGAAAGATATGTTGTCAGCAGTTTTGTGAGTGAAGAAAGATATGTTGTCAGTAGTTTTGTGAGTGAAGAAAGATATGTTGTCAGTAGTTTTGTGAGTGAAGAAAGATATGTTGTCAGTAGTTTTGTGAGTGAAGAAAGATATGTTGTCAGCAGTTTTGTGAGTGAAGAAAGATATGTTGTCAGTAGTTTTGTGAGTGAAGAAAGATATGTTGTCAGCAGTTTTGTGAGTGAAGAAAGATATGTTGTCAGTGGATATATCGATAAAAATGCTTTACTCTGTTTTATTTTCAATCACGACCTCTTGTAAGAAATCTGAAAATCTTCTAGTCTTCTAAGTTCAAATGTTTATGTGTGTTATGTTGTTGTTTTTGTGAATGTGTTATGTTTTAACCCAGAATTTTGATCAGTAAAGTAAGTTTATTTACAAATCAGCCCTACGTGTTGTACATTTATACAGAGTGAATTTTCCTCAAAATTTTCTACGGAAAATTCTTTTAAAATGTGGGTGTTTCTGAACATGCAGCAATAAAAAATGAGAAAAACGGGACAATATGGGAAGTGTTTTAAAATAGGGGACGTTTAGGAGTCCCGACTGAATTATTACAATTCCTGGAACAAACCCTTAAAATACAGGGCAGTCCTATACAATATCGGACGTTTGGTCACTTCACTAAGACTTCTTGTGAGACCACAGTTGTGAACCTTGATGTGGAACAGCGCTTCCCAAGACTTCTTGTGGGACCACAGTTGTGAACCTTGATGTGGAACAGCGCTTCCCAAGATTTCTTGTGAGACCCCAGCTGTGAACCTTCATGAGGAACAGCGCTTCCCAAGACTCCTTGTGGGACCCCAGCTGTGAACCTTGATGTAGAACAGGGATTCCCAAGTTTTGTCAGGCTTTTGCTCTCTTGCTCCCAGGTTATATCTCAGGTCATACCCCTAGAAGAATGAAGAAGCTTTCTTTGCTCAGCTGGTTCTGATGGCCTTTCCGCTCACTTTTTCCGCACCGTCTCATTGTTCTTTTCAAAGCTTCCCCTCCATTCCCTACTCCCTCCCAACTTTATAATATATATATATATGCGACAATTCCTTCCCACTTCTCCTCCTCCGGCCTCTCCTAGCTCTTCTTGTAAACGTTACAATTTTCTTCAAAGATCTATGATACATAAACGGAGTTATCTCCCCTATGAAGATAAATGGAAGAACGTTTGGGGACCGTTGTGTTCATGGACAGTTCTAGAAAAAAGAGCAGTTCTGTCGTTTGCCTTTTCTTCTGCAATATATAACATGAACTTCGGGTTAAACAATTTTCATACGGGGCAGTTAATACATATGGCATAGTAAACAACATTATGTATATACTAGCACCATAGTGTCAAAAGATCAGCAACAACACCTTTCATGCATTTTGAGTACGTTTTCTGTCTGTCATCGATTTTGTCAGGATATTTGTATGCTTGCTGTTATTTAACTGTGGCCGTCTATTTTTTATGCCAAAATTCAGAGAATTACCGTCGTAGAGGACGGCTTTGAAGCTGGCGGATGGAGGTTATAGAGGAAACAGCCGAACATAATCTTGTCAAAGCAGCTTCCTATGAAGGCTGATTCTTTCGATACTGAATCGATCATACGTAGATAACAGAAAACAATGTTTTGCTTTAAAAGATCCGGTATCCAATATTTCTATTGCAATGTCCAGTTTCCAAACGCAATGAAGCTCTCAGTCATTTGCATCTCCCTTGCGGAACTTTGCCTCCATAACAGCTCTCCTGTGCCTCCCTAACACCTCTTCTTAGCCCTCGGTTGTAAGCAAGATGGCCTGCTGCTGATGCATCCATTAGCATCTCATCAACGATGTCTTGCAGCCATCTTCGCCTTGGTCTTTCTCTCTTCCTTTTTCCCATTATGTACCCTTCCATGACGGTCTTCTCTAAATTATTATGACGTTTAATGTGTCGAAAATATTTAAATTTTCTCTGTTTAATCCTCTCTACTAAACAACCTTTTTTAGTATTAAATACTTTTACTATGGGTATATTTTTCTTTTTTTTTTTGTGTCCATGATATTTGAAAGATATTCACTATGGAAGTGAATGCTGGAAAATCACCAAAACCATAGAAAACAAGTTGAATTCTTTCCAGACTAAATGTTTACGAAGAATTAGAAAAATATTTTGGCCAAACACCATAAGAAATAACATCTTATTAGCAGAAATGCAGATGAAGCCACTGACAACAATTATTGAGGAAAGACGCTGGCGATGGTTGGGACATGTTCTCCGAATGCCTGACAACTCACTACCAAAAATAGCACTAAGATGGACACCACAGGGGAACAGAAGTAAGGGTAGACCAAAAGAGACATGGAGAAGAACAACAGAAAGGATGTTGAGCAATAGAGGGCTCACCTGGGCAAGAGCAGAAAAAAAGGCGAAGGACAGGCATTTGTGGAAAACCCTTGCGGAAGCCCCATGTGCCCTGGGCACTTAAGGTTCAGAGAGAGAGATGATATTTGAAGAACTCTTCTGTAGCATTTACATTCAAAGCCATTTATGTGTTTCTCGGCTGTTTTATTAAGTGTCCAGGTCTCACAGGCATATGTTGCGCAGGAAAAGATGTATGTCCTTAAAAATCTTATTTTTGTACTTCTGTCTGTTCCACTCCACAGATTCTTTAGTTGTTTTATTTTTTGAAAATCGATAGACACTTTTTAATTTCCCTCATTGTATGTCTATTATTAATTAGTAGTGATCCAAGATTTCAAAACTTTCCACCTCTTCCAATTTGTCCTCATTGATATATATTTCTCTGCTCAAAGAAAAAGAGGCAGACCACGTGAAACTCTGAAGAGGACATTGTTAAGAGAGGCCAAATTAACAGGCATAGAGTTCCTTGATGAGGTTGAAAGACTCGCCGAAGACAGGAAAAATTGGCGAACTACCTTGCGTGCCCTATGTGACGTTTAAAGGCACGGGAAGGATATAAGATAAGATATATATTTCAGCTGCCTTATTTGATTTGAAGCTCTGCTCTTCCTGTTTATCTTTTCACTATTTACGCCGGTTGTCTCCCATTTCTGCCTTGTTTCATTCCCTGTATTTGTTTCCCAGACTTCTCTTACCTGATGCAGTGCTCGGAGAAAGCGATGAGCTCACGGAAAGACGCATGATAAGAAAGAGAGAAGGGCTGCAGCGGACACATCTAGTTCGTGTAGTTAACGTTTGTTTGATCTCGTTTCTCCTCTCAGTGCCTTCATATATTTCGAATCTATTTTCTTCCGGTTATCTTCACCGGGAAGATAACTCAGTTTGTATATCTTTACTAATAATGAGACGCCTTTGAAGAAAATTTTAGCGTTTACAAGAAGAGCTAGGAGAGGCTGGTGGGGGGGGGGGGGGTGGGGCTGAGGGAAGGAATTGTCGCATTCATTAACATCGTTTCATTTGAGAGGGAAAAAAAAACAGAAAGGATAAAATGTGTTGTTCTGAAAATAAGGAATTCAGGAAAAATATATGTATATACAAAACAGATAAATTTATGTATATATAAAACAGGGAAATTTATGTATATATAAAACAGGGAAATTTACATATATATAAAACAGGGAAATTTACGTATATATAAAACAGGGAAATTTACGTATATATAAAACAGGGAAATGAAAAGGTAGCAAAATTCGGCTGAGCATTTCATACATCATCATTATAACTGATCACGGCTGTTGATGCAGGCGAATATCTGCGTGTTAGCGCTAGCTACGGCTCATCGTTGTATCATTGCGTCACTGTTGTATCATTGCGTCACTGTTGTATCATTGCGTCACTGTGTTGAACAACTTTTCACGCTCCAAATTTTACCACTGTTTGGTTGTTATAAAACGCCCCAGCAGCAACAATAACAGCAACAACAGCAACAGTAGCAGCAACAACAATAACAACAGCAACAACAACAATAACAACAGCAACAACAATAGCAACAACAATAACAGCAACAACAGCAACAACAACAATAACAGCAGCAACAAAACAACAGCAACAATAACAACAACAGCAACAGCAGCAACAACAACAATAACAACAGCAACAGCAGCAACAACAATAACAACAGCAACAACAATAACAACAGCAGCAAAAACAACAGCAGCAACAACATCAACAGCAACATCAACAACAATAACAGCAACAACAACAACAACAACAGTAGCAGCAATAACAACAATAATAACAGCAGCAACAACAACAGCAACAACAATAACAGCAGCAACAACAACAACAACAACAGCAACAACAATAACAGCAGCAACAACAACAGCAGCAGCAGCAACAACAATAATAGCAGCAACAACAACAGCAGCAGCAACAACAACAGCAGCAACATCAAGAACAATAACAGCACCAGCAACAGCAACAACAACAACAATAACACTAACAGAAGCAACAACAACAACGACAGCAACAACAACAGCAACAACAACAACAATAACAGCAGCAACAACAACAACAACAACAATAACAACAACAGCAAGAACAACAATAACAACAACAGCAGCAACAACAACAACAACAGCAACAACAATAACAACAACAGCAGCAGCAACAACAATAACAACAACAGCAGCAACAACAACAATTACAGCAGAAACAACAGCAGCAACAACAGCAACAACAACAATAACAGCAGCAACAACAACAATAACAGCAGCAACAACAACAATAACAGCAACAACAACAGCAACAATAACAACAGCAATAACAACAGCGGCAACAACAACAATAACAGCAGCAGCAACAACAATAACAGCAGCAGCAACAACAACAATAACAGCAGCAACAATAACAATAACAGCAGCAGCAACAACAACAATAACAGCAGCAACAACAACAAGCTCTGTTCACTCTGTTGGGTATGTGGCAGCACCTGGTTTTCTTGCGCTTACAATGTTGTAGTTCCTTGTCTTTTTTCACTCATATTCTGTTTATGTTTAAAACTCTTCATTTTTGCTCACATTAACTAACTTTTTTTTTCAAAGTAATTCACTGAGTTTCCCGCTACCTCGCAGTGATTCTGACTACACCGTGCTCTGAATCTTACACTGAGTTTAGCTACATCTAACACTGAGTTTAGCTACATCTAACACTGAGTTTAGCTACATCTCACAGTGAGTTTAGCTACATCTCACACTGGGTTTAGCTACATCTCACATTTAGTTTAGCTACATCTCACACTGAGTTTAGCTACATCTCACACTGAGTTTAGCTACATCTCACACTGAGTTTAGCTACATCTCACATGGAGTTTAGCTACATCTCACATTTAGTTTAGCTATATCTCACACTGACTTTAGCTACATCTCGCACTGATTTTAACTACATCTCGCACTTAGTTTAGCTACATCTCACACTGAGTTTAACTACATCTCACACTTAGTTTAGCTACATCTCATACTGAGTTTTTTGCAACATTTCACACTGAGGCTACACATGGAAAGACACGTGATCAAAACATCTTTTCATTTATTTTGCTTACCAGCCGTGAGCCTTGGACAGACGAAATCTTGAAGCTGTTGCTCAGGCACAAAGTAGAAGTAGGCATGCATGTGTGTCACACAATCGAGAAGATGAGTAGGGTGAATGTAGAGGAATCTAACGTTTAAAATGATGAGAGCTAGCGCCTAGCAAATAGTTAGAGCGGCACTAGTCATTTGTCGACAGATCTGTGTGTGTGTGTGTGTGTGTGTACGTGTGTTATGCGCGCGTGTGTATGTGTGTGATTTACAGTATCTACAATTTTAATTTGTAGGTTCGCTGCACCTGTCACTGAGTTTCACTACACTTTTAACAGCACGAACTATAACGGATCAGTTAGGAACTGTGATTTTGTATAAATTGAAAAATGTTAATGAACAGAATGATAAATGAATCATTATTCATTCTACGCGTGGTTTATACAATGTTGTCATATGAAAAAATATAAAAAACCATTCTTACGATACACCAGTTTATCTATGTGTCCACATGTTTGTAAGAAACTGCAATTTAAACAAATTTTGTCAGCGCTTATAATAAATGTTGATTTATGAGATTAGAAGTTAGCATTCACAAAAGGAAAGTTTTGCTGACATACTGTATAAATATTATTTACCTCAACTACTTCAGTACTAGGCGTAGATGAAGAAAAAAAAGACTACAGCATCTGTAATGGTGTGTCAGATAGTTTGTTTTTTTTTTCTACAGTGCACGGAAGGACTAATAAAAGTTATATATTCTTCTAAAGTACAGTCAGTCAGTCATTTACATGTCTCTTGCGGAATTTTGCCTCCCTAACAACGCACTTGTAGGCCTTTCGGTTGTAAGCAAGATGCCCTGCTGCTGATGCATCCATTTGCAGATTATCAATGATGTCTTCGCCTTGGTCTTCCTCTCTTTCTTTTTCCCATTATGCACCTTTCCAAGACGGTCTTCTCTAAATTATCATGGCGTTTAATATGTCAACAATATTTAAGTTTTCTCGGTTTAATCCTCTTTACTAGCCAACCTTCTTCAATATTAAGTTCTTGTAGTATGGTTATATTTGTTCTTTTTGTGTCCATGATGTTTGAAGAACTCTTCAGTAGTTTTGTTAAGTGTCCAGGTCTCACAGGCGTATGTTGCGCAGGGAAAGATGCACGTCCTTAAAAATCTTATTTTTGTAGTTCTGTCTGTTCCTCTCCACAGATTCTTTAGTTGTTTTACTTTCTGAAGAGCGATAGATGTCCTCTTTTTAATTTCCCTAATTGTATCTCTGTTATTAGTTAGTAGTGATCCAAGATATTAAAAACTCTCCACCTCTTCCAATTTTTCCTCATTGATAAATATTTCAGCTGCCTTATCTGTGCATTAAGATAGAGGTTCTGCTCTTCACTATTCTTACAGACTGACATAATTAGTTTTTCCATTCCTTTTTTGTGTTGTGGACAGTAATACTGTGTCATCAGCATATCTAATTTCTGGTATTCCATAACGTCTACAGGACATGAAAGGACTAATAGGAGTTATAGAAACACTCACAAGAATTACAAATAGATACGTGGAAGATTAGATACACAGAATGACTGATAATAAACTCTGGCTGACTGATAAACAGACGGACGGACTGACTGACGGACACAGACAGTCAGACAGACAGACAGATTATCTGACAGACAGACGGACGAAAAGATAGACAGACAGACAGATACTAACTTTATCAAGGATACAAAAAAAACAATAAATTAAAGAGGGAATGAAAGATATGAACAAATGAAGACAGAATACCAGGATTCAGTCCACGTACAAAATCTAAAATAAATCATTTCATTCATGCACAGATTCTACAATAAAAAATAAATGACTTCACTTCACGCACAGACTCTACAATAAGCAATAAATCACTTCACTTCACCCACAGACTCTACAATAAGCAATAAATCACTTCACTTCACCCACAGACTCTACAATAAGCAATAAATCACTTCACTTCACCCACAGACTCTACAATAAGCAATAAATCACTTCACTTCACACACAGACTCTACAGTAAGCAATAAATCACTTCACTTCACCCACAGACTCTACAATAAGCAATAAATCACTTCACTTCACCCACAGACTCTACAATAAGCAACAAATCACTTCACTTCACCCACAGACTCTACTATAAGCAATAAATCACTTCACTTCACACACAGACTCTACAGTAAGCAATAAATCACTTCACTTCACCCACAGACTCTACAATAAACAAAACATCTCTCGTTTCTGTGTCTTACATTATGAAGCGAATATGAAGAACACACTTAGCACAGTTCAGGCATACAGACATAACCTTATGTTTGTGAATGAATGTTTTCCCATTTCCCTGACCGACTAAGCTGTTTTCCCGAACAAAGTCAACAAGCGTAGAAACAGAGGTCGACCGTGTTTGATGGGACATGTTGTTTGGAATAGAGTGAAAGATGTATGATAAAGGGCAGAATGTCAGACGGGCCTGCGTGCCCAATTTTTAACCCTTTTGAAATAAAGATCAATCTCTCTCTCTCTCTCTCTCTTATATATATATATATATATATATATATATATATATATATATATATATTCCTCAAATATCATGGACACAAAAAGAACAAATATATCCATACTACAAGAACTTAATATTGAAGAAAGTTAACTAGTAAAGAGGATTAAACAGAGAAAACTTAAATATTTTGGAAACATTAAACGTCACGATAATCTAGGACGGGAAAAAGAAAAAGAGGAAGACCAAGGCGGAGATGACTGCAAGACATCGTTGATGATCTGCAAATGGATGCATCAACAGCAAGCCATCTTGCTCGCAACCGAAAGACCTACAGGAGTTAGGGAGGCAAAGTTCCGCAAGGGACTGCAAATGAATGAATGAATGAACAGCTTCATACGGCCATATATATGACTTATTTTTCTAAACGCTATATCTTCAATATCTTCTAAACAGCACACAAAATAATATTGTCAATAATCTTGACCGAGCACACGCCAAGGTAATATAATCTTGTCTCAGAGCGTCGTTGTGCTGTTGATATTTTGCTGTTCTCCTGGCCCTTGAGAGCTGAATCTGAATGTGATCTCCTACATAAATCTCACTTGTCTTTTCTCCTTTAGGGTCGACCCTTCTCTCCTCTAGTGTATCTCCTATGATAAGTTATATTTCATCTCCCAATCTGTAGTTTCCTATTATCTTCAGCCTGTGTGTTTTTTGCTTTCATTTATCTGCCCCTTTCTTTTTCTCTGCATCGTTTTTTTTTCCATTGCTTTCATCTCTCTGCCTACCAGCTCTCTCACTCTCTCTCTCTCTCTCTCTCTCTCTCTCTCTCTCTCCCTCTCCCACCCCACCCCATTATTTACGTGTATGAGTCTGTCCGAATTTATTGATCTTTCTGACTCATGTGTCTTAATTCACTATTTTCAGGGACTCATCTGTCAATAATTTTTTTGTGTGTTTATCTTCATCTGTCCATAAATGACTAAAATTTATCAAAATAATTCATTGAATTTCGCTACATCTGGCACTGAGTTTCGCTACACCTGGCACTGAGTTTCGCTACATCTGGCACTGAGTTTCGCTGCATCATTCGCTGAGTTTCGTTACATATCGCACTGAGTTTTGCTACACATTAACCAATAACCAGTAGTAACTAAGTACACTCTAGTTCCCATTCCGTGTTAGCGTAACATCTTTTTGTCTTTATCTTTTCCCCAGGTAAAAGCAAGCCACGTTCGTCCTGAACAAAGCATCACCAGGACTGATTTGACCAGAGCATTAATATGAAATACAGAACTCAAAGATGGAGGCCTTCTGCAATTATTGCTAGTGACGTTGAGTAATTCGCTAGAGCAAAGCCATCATTCGAGTACCTGGAACAAACTTATCACCTCCTTTTACTGCATCGGCGCAGTTATCTTCTCACTTGGTTCAATCATTCACGGAAAGTTTGCAGGCGAGTTATCTCTCTTGTAAAATGCGGAGACATAAACTTGTGTGATTACAGAAGATATAATAAACTTCATATCCTGTCTGTGGTTGTACTTCAGTGAGACATGACAAACAGTGGGACATGAAAAACACTTTCAGAAATTCCACCTCGTAAACAGTCGCATTTTCGCTAGAGGAACTAAAGACATTCAGAAGGAACGCAATAACTTGAGAAAACCCAACATTTCAACCTAAAATCTTCATCAGACAAAGTTAAAGTAACGCCGCATTACAGTTAATTGCGCTGAGAATGTGACAATATCTACAAAGACGTAGTTTTAGAAAGAATTTTGAAATCATGTGATACAGCAAACCAAATGACCTTTTTGTGGATTCAAATACATATGAGGAACTGCTTTTATGAGTTACCCACAAATGGCCTCGGTTAATAAAGGCCCATCGGGAGATCCTTTGCTAATAATACGTTCAGGCATACCCGCTTGTCATGGCATAAAGGTAGCCAATGACATGCCATGACCAGCTGGTCAACACATTCCATATTGTCTCCTCCTGGCTTGATAGACTTCTCATATTTACTGATTAAGAAAGTTGTAGAACTCATTTTGTTTTCGAAGGACACTGATAATGCTGACAGCAGCGTGTACCACTTCGACAGTCCGGACAATTCTCTTTTTACACAGAGAAGAAGCCGCCATCGTGTGAATGGCATCTTAAACTGCAGGAGCGGTTGCTGTCATAATACTTGGCATGTGAGTACTGGAGGCCTGGTTAATGATAAAACAGTAGTAGATGATATTAACAACAATATTGTTTGTAATAACAGTTCCAGAAACTGGGTTTGCTCCTGTTTGTTCGGTAATTTCTGTCTACTGGGTCATGGAGTTCAGGAGATTTTTAGCAGTTTCCTCCCCTTGAAGAGACTTTTATTAAATCCCGCTGTAAACATCAGCTATTTTATTTTTGTTATAGATTCTGTTAGTCTAATATTGTTTCTAAAATTACACATATGTACAAAGCGCAGGCTGAACATGGGTGCCAGATGTTCTAGCAAGTTCCATGATGGTCGCCCGTGGAGTATGGAAAAAAACGGTGAAGGTTTTGACATTTCAAAAGACCGGAAGAACGGATATTTCCTCAAAAAGCGGACACAGAGCGACCCAGTTTGTGACAAAACCTATCAGCTTTCACCCGTGTGTGCTTGCCAGCAGCAAGAACATAACAGTTCAGAAGAACAGCATTCGCCAAATTCCAAAACTTCGAAAGCTAAAGCTCCGAAACTCGCGTCTGACTGTGGATCATCGGTAACACGACTTGATGTTCCTGCCCCGGCTAGTTCTCCATTGTCCAATAACAGACTATCTCCAAATGTTACAGGCTCTGGCCGTATGAAGCTGTTCAGTGTCATGGGATCAGGCAAGTCCCGCGCTACGGCCAACTGTGATGTGTCACCTCACAGGTTACTCACGCGGCGGAGTTACTCACCAAAGTCCAGGGCGGTTAGTTTAGACTTCAGAACGGCTTCTTTACTGGCAGAGCGACAGAGAAGCCAGAGCTGGTCAAACGGCAGACTAGGCACCAAAGAAACGTTCCGAGCAATGAGTCCGACCTTCAGAGATTCTTACGCGTGTCCTGCACGGAATAGCAGACCCCGCTTATCACAGGCTCCGAGCACCAAAGCAAACATTTCTCCAGTATTCTCAACTTCACCTCCTAACTCCTCATCCAAATCTGCAAAGGTTAAAGTTCATGACTTTGAGTGTCCGTTGCATGTAAAATCTAACGATGTGCCTAAAATATCTATTTCTGCGGAGCCGAAACTTCTAGACGACTTCGATACTGAGTGGTCGCCTATAGCACGTAGAAGAGCTGCAAGTGAGTCCCAGACAGCTCGACCTCGCCGACTCCTTCCTCGTACTCCAGATTCTGCGGACCTGGTTCACAGCCACGAGCACGTGCACGTGCACTGGGCAGACGAGGAGAGTGGCTCGGCATTAAGCACGAGCGTCTTTCTCTCCAACGTCAGACCCAGGTCGTGGTCTCAGGGAGCTATCGGAAGTGCACCACACAGACCCATCCTCAAAAAAGTGCCAGAAGTTTGATATCATCATCATCATCATCACCATCATCATCATCATCTCTAGCCTTGAATGCCACGAAAAGCTTTGTCGCCACATTTTTACATCAGTTGTTTCAAATTCGCACAAAAACTTGATTTTCTATCTCGCCATCTTGTCATGTCATCCATGCTCTATTTCTGTCGACGGTTGCCTTATTGTAGTCTTAATTAAATTTCTTTCTCTTTTTTTTTCCTTGCCATATTGGATAAAGTTTCACATTTTCCATACACAGATTTGAACCATTATATAAAATCAAAAGTGCGTCATTATTACAAAAAAAAAAAAAAAAGAATAATTCTAATGTAATGAAGTATTGTCTTACTTCCATCGTGAGCCTGTAAATTCAGCAAGGTCAGCATGTGATAACATCAAGGTCAGAGATAGTTGGAGGCCCAGAACGACATCAACGATTCCGTCCAGTTACAACGGATTTTCTTAAGTCTGTCTGGAACTACGAGCTGGTGCTCTTTGCAGTTGATGCCTTGAAGATACGGAGGGAGAGCGCTGTATCAAACTGGGATCAGGCTTTTTTTCAGTCACTGAATGGAGCTAAATAGAAGGGGGGGGGGTTGCAATACTTGTACTTCTTTAGCAGATTCCACCACCACCGTGGGGACCATTTCCTGTCCTGTTACCCAGGCTAGGCCCTGCTACTAGGGGGTACCAACAGAGAGGGTCTTGGTCAGCTATGATTCGCCAACATGTCAGCTTTAGGTCGCTGATTGCTAAATCTGACAGCCCATGTGCCCCCGTTGCAGTGGATCAAATGCTACAGGATTGTGAATACATGTTATCTGCCCCCACAGGACTGTGAATACATGTTATCTGCCCCCACAGGACTGTGAATACATGTTATCTGCCCCCACAGGATTGTGAATACATGTTACCTGCCCCCACAGGACTGTGAATACATGTTATCTGCCCCCACAGGACTGTGAATACATGTTACCTGCCCCCACAGGATTGTGAATACATGTTACCTGCCCCCACAGGACTGTGAATACATGTTATCTGCCCCCACAGGATTGTGAATACATCTGTTACCTGTGGGGACAGAAAGGAAATAATCAAAAGGCGTTTTTTTCTTAATACTGGATTTAATGTGATTTGCATGAATTAATACATCTTTACGTGAATTTGTTTGTTTATGTGTTTGTGTGTGTTGATGTGGGGGGTAAGTAATCACTAAGAATTAAATAAATGACTGATCGCTCTTTGAATCTGCATGTGTTGAAAATGCTTGGAGTTTCCTTTTGTTTCTAAATCAAGTACGAGAATAAAGGTGAAGGTAACCCTGTTAGGCCGGGGAACACGCTGTTAGTGCCTACTTTCCGTGACCTGCCGGAACACGAGAGGGTGATGTGGTCAGCTTCAAGCCTGGCAGCCTTTCTTTCCTCAGCTCCAGAAGAACCCGTGCACCCGTTTCTAAAACTGGGTTACTGGGGCGCCTTCTGTTGGTTTCTAACCACTGGCCTTGGGCATGAGAGACTAGTTCACTAATCACTTCGTCACTCTGACGCCCAAGAAAATAAAGGTGGGTAAAAGTGGAAGAATCTACCGAAGCTCATGAGCTTTCAGAAGTAGGAAATGACCACACGAAATGATTTAGTTGAATCTCAGTACCCAGTAGGAAGGACAGTCACTTAGTTGAATCTCAGTACACAATAGGAAGGGCAGTCACTTAGTTAAAAACTCAGTACCCAATAGGAAGGGCAGTCACTTAGTTAAAAACTCAGTAACCACTATGAAGGGCAGTCACTTAGTTAAAAACTAAGTGCCCAATATGAAAGCCAGTCACATAGTTAAAAACTCAGTGCCCAATATGAAAAGCAGTCACATAGTTAAAATAATAAGTACACAATAGGAAGGGTAGTCACTTAGTTAAAAACTCAGCACCCACTATGAAGGGCAGTCACTTAGTTAAAAACTCAGTACCCACTATGAAGGGCAGTCACTTAGTTAAAAACTAAGTGCCCAATATGAAAGCCAGTCACATAGTTAAAAACTCAGTGCCCAATATGAAAGGCAGTCACATAGTTAAAATAATAAGTACACAATAGGAAGGGCAGTCACTTAGTTAAAAACTCAGTACCCACTATGAAGGGCAGTCACTTAGTTAAAAACTCAGTGCCCACTATGAAGGGCAGTCACTTAGTTAAATCTCAACAATCAGTAGGGAAGGCAGTCACTTTCGGGCTAAATAATCAGTTGCCGTTAAAATATCACGGCTACCAGGTCACGTGATCTATCCAGTGCCACTCCGACAGAAGTTTTCGATCATGCTTTCCCACAATTCTCTATTTTTGGTGTTAATTATGAGCATGTCTGATGTTCTTTCTCCATGTCACTTCATCAGTCCACCTATCATCTTCTCTCTTTGTCTGCCTCGGTGTCTTTTGCCCTCTGTCACCCCTGTTGTTATCAAATATTCCAGTCCACATTTCTGTGTACTCCAGATGGCGCTGTACTCCCTTGGTGGCTGTCTATGTTCCCTTGGTGACTGACTGTGTTCCCCTGGCGACTGACTATGCTCCCTTAGTGACTGACTATGTTCCCTTGGTGACTGACTATGTTCCATTGGTGACTGACTATGCTCCCTTGTTGACTGACTATGTTCCCTTGGTGACTGACTATGTTCCCTTGGTGACTATGTTCCCTTGGTGACTGACTATGTTCCACATCCATAAAACAGGTTTGGCTCAAAATAGCAGCACTGGAGAGATCTATTCCTCACTTTCAGTGTTAATGACTGACTACATCAAATATTTTTCGTTCTTTGAAACATTGTTCTAGCCGATAAAGTAAGAGAACACAGTTTTGAAGGATTAGACCTCGAAAAAAATCGTAGACAAAGCACTTTAGTGAGACGTGAGAGAAAGAAAAATCACAAGAGAATTACTTGGGATTCGAACCAGGGACTCGGGTAGGACGGGGCAGCCTCGAAAGAACAGCGTACTAACGAACTGCGCTATCTCCCATCTGGAATTATTTTAGCCTATGTTATTCTGTTCTTTGTCTCCATTTCACACCCTCTGTCTGAAGTTATTAATGTCCATAGGTATTTGAACTAATCTACAGTCTTCAATGTTGTGTTGTTGACTGTTATTTTACAACAAGAATCTCTTCTCAGAGATGACCATGACTTCTGTTTTCATCTTATTCAAGCAGTCTCATTTTTTTCACTTTCCATAACCATCCTCACTGACATGGAGCCCTCAAGGAAATAGAAAACGAGGAAGACCTAGATTTACTTGGAGAAGAGAAATTGTGATAGTACTCAGAGACAAAGGGGTACACATGGAAGGAAGCAGAGAATAATTTCAAGATCAGGGATAACCGGAGAGTGTTTATCAGTTACCTATGCTCTCGAGGGAGTGTATGATGATGATGATGATGATGACCCTATTTATCAGCTCTTGCAGTTAATTTTTCGTTCTTTGCTATTAAAACGGTATCATCCGCACATCTCATCTTGTTCTATTTACATCCCCGTATTAAATTCCCTGTAGTCCTTCTATGTACCATGATGCCTGGGATAATTCTCGGGTCTCAAACTCACTGTCATAAAAGTAGGTTACTGTGTTTCAGTTGACAGTTTCATTGTTTCTGCTGCAGTTCTTGATTGAATTTTACAGTTATTCGACTACGACTTTTCCTCTCCTGAAATCTAAGTTCTTTGTCTAGATTCTCAAGAGAATCGCTATCATATTTTCTTGAGGGAAATAATGAAAAATGGAAAACAAAAAAGGTTTTCTGACTAGTATAAGGGAGACAATAATGTTTTTTTTTTTTTACTTTGCACTGCTCTCTTCGAGTTAATATAGTCCCTTGAAGTATCATATTTTGATTATTTTGCTTGTAAGACAAAAGATAAAATGAAAAATCTATTGTTATTACATGAAGTAATTCTTGTTCCTACAGAATAATAAATTTTAATTAAAAGTTTCCCTCTTCATGGATAGACAAATGTCCTAGCAAGATCATTTTTTGTCGAAAAATGAAATATTCGATTTGTAGAGCTGAAGCAGGTTTTGACTGCCTAAACTGCCAGGTCAGTAGATGTATTTGTGAAGATATTGTGTACAGACAACAAAGTCACGTGGTAAAAGATATTGTGTACAGACAAAAAGATATTGTGTACAAACAACAAAGTCACGTGTTAAAAGATACTGTGTACAGACAACAAAGTCACGTGGTTAATGATATTGTGTACAGACAACGAAGTCACGTGGTAAAAGATACTGTGTACAGACAACAAAGTCACGTGTTAAAAGATATTCTGTACAGACAACAAAGTCACGTGGTAAAAGATATTGTGTACAACAACAAAGCCATGTGTTAAAAGATACTGTGTACAGACAACAAAGTCACGTGGTAAAAGATATTGTGTACAGACAACAAAAACACGAAGTAAAAGAATAACTGGACAACTAGCAGTCAAAGATCTTTGCATAGTGGGATATAAAAACAAAATACATAAACCTAAAATTCCTGGATAACTCTGCACCGATGTATAAATACCAAGATAACGTTGCAAGGATGTGTAAACACCCAGACAACTCTGCAAGGATGTATAAGTACCCAGACAACTTTGCAAGAATGTGTAAGTACCCAGATAACTTTACAAGGATGTGTAAATGCCAATATAACTTTGCAAGGATGTGTAAATGCCCAGATAACTTTGCAAGGATGTGTAAATGCCAAGATAACTTTGCAAGGATGTGTAAATGCCCAGATAACTTTACAAGGATGTGTAAATGCCAAGATAACTTTGCAAGGATGTGTAAATGCCCAGATAACTTTGCAAGGATGTGTAAATGCCCAGATAACTTTACAAGGATGTGTAAGTACCCAGATAACTTTACAAGGATGTGTAAATGCCCAGATAACTTTGCAAGGATGTGTAAATGCCAAGATAACTTTGCAAGGATGTGTAAATGCCCAGATAACTTTACAAGGATGTGTAAATGCCAAGATAACTTTGCAAGGATGTGTAAATGCCCAGATAAATTTGCAAGGATGTGTAAGTGCCCAGATAACTTTGCTAGGACGTATAAGTACCAAGTTCATGATTGTCTCAGTTTAGTGACACAGTAAAGCAGATAGAAGAGGGAGGGAGAAAAAAAGAGGGGGGGGGGGGGGTTGGAAACCATGTAAACGTGTTCGGTGGTGGATCCTGCGGTTAAAGAAATGATTCTTTAAACAAAATTCCTGTAGTAGCAAGACGAAAGAGCGTGATATTTCAGGGAGACGTCTTCGTCAGACACTACGTGAATGTTTTGGTGATGCATTATGCTCCGTTGGGAGTACAGAGGACTGATGATGATGATGATGATGATGATGATGATCGTATGAAGGTAATTTTTTTTTTCTGTCGACTGCTGTTATTTTTCTTGTGTTTACGGTTACTGCATCCATTCAGTAAACAATCATGCTTTTTTGTTCAGATGAAAATATTTATACAAATGCGCAGTAAACGTATTTGTGTTGGGTAGCAAATATACCGTAAGAACTAGTTTTATTCATATGCTTATTATGTCGATCAACAGGATTTTTTAAACCTAGAAATATCACTCATCATTGCCTTTTGTTTTTATAAACTGAAGTAAGGTTAATTATTTGTTCTGTGTTTAATTTTCACACATAATATTGACTGCGAGTTGTTAAACATACACACTTCTGGACATAAAAAATATTACATGAAGTTGGGTTATATATAAAAAAAAGTAAAGGTAACCCTGTCATGCCTTAGAGGCACATAGGGATATTGTGTTAGTGCCCATATTTTCCTTGACTTGTCAGCACACTAGAGGGTGATATGGTCAGTATCATGCCTGGCCGCCTTTCCTTCCCCAACTCCAGAAGAAGTCGGGTACCCATTTCTACAGCTGGGTTACTGGGGTGCCTCCAGCCGGATTCGAACTCCCGACCTTCGCCATGAAAGACCAGTGCACTAACCACTTCGCCACTCAGACACCCTAGTTTATATATAAGGGCTGTTTATTGATCGTAACGGTTTTTTAAAATGTAAGAGTTCGACTGGTTTAGTTATTTGCCCTGGGCTCAAGTTTGCTTGTCGGTCATGTCTGGAAACTCACTTTCAAGACATACTACAAGCACTGGCAAGACACACTACAAGCACTGGCAAGATACACTACAAGCACTGGCAAGACACACTACAATCACTGGCAAGACACACTACAATCACTGGCAAGACACACTACAAGCACTGCACAGAAATTAACAGAAACTGCTGGTTCTGAAAGAATGTACTCACTAGTGGAGATGACTGCTAGCAAACAATTCAACTGAAATGATTTCTAGCAAACAATTCAACAGAAACGATTGCTAGCAAACAAATCAACAGAAACGATTCCTAGCAAACAGTTCAACAAAAACGATTGCTAGCAAAAAAATCAACAGAAACGATTGCTAGCAAACAAATCAACAGAAACGGTTGCTAACAAACACATCAAAAGAAATGATTGCTAGCAGACATTTCAACAGAAACAATTGCTAACAAACAAATCAAAAGAAACGATTGCTAACATAGAAATCCACAGAAACGATTGCTAACAAACAAATCAACAGAAACGATTGCTAACAAACAAATAAACAGAAACGGTTGCTAGCAAACAAATCAAAAGAAACGATTGCTAACAAACAAATCAACGGAAACGATTGCTAACAAAAAAATCAACAGAAACGATTGCTAACAAACAAATCAACAGAAACGATTGCTAACAAACAAATCAACAGAAACGATTGCTAACAAACAAATCAACAGAAACGATTGCTAACAAAAAAATCAACAGAAACGATTGCTAACAAACAAATCAACAGAAACGGTTGCTAGCAAACAAACCAACAGAAACGGTTGCTAACAAATAGTTCAACAGAAATGATCCTAAGATGCTGCAAAAAGTATTAATGAAAGAAAAAAAAAGACAACCATAATAAAAGGTTAACATACTTTAGGATCCTGACCACTGTACTCCTGGGATGAGAATATGATGTACTAGGACCTCATACTTGGAATGAGAATATGATGTACTAGGACCTCATACTTGGGATGAGAATACGATGTACTAGGACCTCATACTTGATAGAATTATCTCAGCACAGTCTCCCATAGCGACATGGGTAAGTATTGATTGCGTCAAGGAGGATTACTGTGATGAGGATTACAGATGACTGCGGTTATGACTGCTGATCCTATGAGGGTGATAGCCGGAAGGAGGACTGCTGTTAATGTTTGTATTGTTATAAATACCTTCTTTCGTATCTTCTACTCACTGAGAAAGGATGTGCACACAGCTCTTCTATTCTCTTTTACTGGTCGTTCACCTTGTCACATGATCGTGATTATTGTGCTAGCCGGAACATGCACGCTAGCTTTCTCTGTCACATAGCTGGCTCCACCTCCACAGACGCTAGCTTCTTTTTTCTGTCACATAGCTGGCTCCACCTCCACAGACACTAGCTTCTTTTTGTCACATAGCTGGCCCCACCTCTACAGACGCTAACTACTTTTTGTCACATAGCTGGCTCCACCTACACAGACACTAGCTTCTTTTTGTCACATAGCTGGCTCCACCTCTACAGACACTAGCTTCTTTTTGTAACATAGCTGGCCCCACCTCCATAGATGCTAGCTTCTTATTCTATCACATTGTAGGCCCAAAGTCCACAGATGCTAACTTCTCCTTCCATCACATTGTAGGCCCAAAGTCCACAGATGCTAACTTCTCCTTCCATCACATTGTAGGCCCAAAGTCCACAGATGCTAACTTCTCCTTCCATCACATTGTAGGCCCAAAGTCCACAGATGCTAACTTCTCCTTCCATCACATTGTAGGCCCAAAGTCCACAGATGCTAACTTCTCCTTCCATCATATTGTAGGCCCAAAGTCCACAGATGCTAACTTCTCCTTCATTCACATTGTAGGTCCAAAGTCCACAGATGCTAACTTCTCCTTCATTCACATTGTAGGCCCAAAGTCCACAGATGCTAACTTCTCCTTCCATCACATTGTAGGCCCAAAGTCCACAGATGCTAACTTCTCCTTCCATCACATTGTAGGCCCAAAGTCCACAGATGCTAACTTCTCCTTCCATCACATTGTAGGCCCAAAGTCCACAGATGCTAACTTCTCCTTCCATCATATTGTAGGCCCCGCATCCACAGATGAGCTGACTAGGGCGAACTGAGCTACCAAAAAGCCAGGACACAAAATAAAATTATCTGAATCTTGACCACTGGCTACTGGCTATTGACCCTGACAGACTACCAAACCTAACTAACTGGACTGAATTCTTGGACTGGACAGTTTCAACTCCTGACCTTTAGGTCCTAGACCTGTGTGTCCTCCAGCACTTGTGTCCATTTCTACCCTTTTCAACCCCACACTGGACTTTCTAAACACTTTGGACCGATACATCTTATAGCTTCTCTAATAAGACTAGTAGAGCACAAATGATGAGGGCTGTCTGATCTGACTCTCTCTCTCTTTCTCTCTGACAATTATGAAGGCCGTCTGATCTGATTATCTCTGACAATTATGAGGGCTGTCTGATCTGATTCTCTCTGACAATTATGAGGGCTATCTGATCTGACTCTCTCTCTCTCTTTCTCTCTGACAATTATGAAGGCTGTCTGATCTGACTCTCTCTCTCTCTCTGACAATTATGAAGGCTGTCTGATCTGACTCTCTCTCTCTCTCTCTCTCTCTCTGACAATTATGAAGGCTGCCTGATCTGACTCTCTCTCTCTCTCTCTGACAATTATGAAGGCTGCCTGATCTGACTCTCTCTGACAATTATGAAGGCTGTCTGATCTGACTCTCCGACAAATGGAAATAGCCCATGACAAAGGATAACAGATGAAAAGCCCCTTTCTGGTCTATCCTCTCTACAAACTAGACTGGACTTTACTGCGAACTTTTCTAGCCTCCTTTATAAACTGGACTAGACTCGCACTGGACAGTACTAGACTCTCTGGACTGGATTATAAGGTAGATAGAGGTGTATGGTGCAGTTTTACAAAGTGAGGGAGGAAGTGAGCAAGGTGAGAAAAAAAAACGAATAGAAAGTATGAAATGTATAATAACTGGATTATAAACTGGACATCACTTCTTTAGCCTCTCCAACTTTAGCTTTTCCCTTCTTGTATAGACTTATTTTGTTGTTAGCTGTTAGCGTCTTCGAGGTCAACAATTTGCACCATGGCGCTTTACGAGTGCTGTCCTTCTTGTGGTGATTTCTTCACGTTGTCTTATCTCAGTCAAAGTGGTTTGAGATTCCCCTTTACTCTGTGGCACACACACGCGTACTTGTTTTTTATACCTAACAAGCAAATCGACTTCAAAATGTCGACATTTAAGCATATACAGTACATAATGAATTTTAAAAAAACGAATAAAAATGAAAAGTCGGATATTAAATTGTGAATTAATAAAAAAAAAAGATCGTTAACAAGCAAAGATAAAAAAAAACAAAGGAAAGATCGAGTTTTTATGTAGTAACTAATCATTAAGCAAGTCACTTTATATATATATATATATATAATGCTGATAGCGGCACATAAAAATAGCAGGTAGTTTGTTGTCACAACCTGCCGTTAGGTGTCCAGTGCTTTTTCAAATCAGTCACTCAGTCATTTGCATGTCCCTTGCGGAACTTTGCCTCCCTAACAGCACTCCTGTAGATCTCTCGGTTGTAAGCAAGGTGCCCTGCTGCTGATGCATCCATTTGCAGATTATCAATGATGTCTTGCAGCCATCTTCGCTTTGGTCTTCATCTTTCTCTTTACATTATGTACTCTTCCATGACGATCTTCTCTAGATTATCTTGATATTTAATATGTCCAAAATATTTAAGTTTTCTCTCTTTAATCCTCTTTACTAGCCAACCTTCTTCAATATTAAGTTCTTGTAGTATGGATATATTTATTCTTTTCTGTGTCCATGATATCTGAAGAACTCTTATGTGGCATTTTCATTCAAAGGCATTTATGTGTTTCTCAGCTGTTTTGTTAAGTGTCCAGGTCTCACAGGCATATGTTGCGATGGGAAAGATGCATGCCCTTAAAAATCTTATTTTTTAGTTCTGTCTGTTCCTCTCCACAGCTTCTTTACTTGCTTTACTTTCTGAAGAGCGATAGACGTCCTCCTTTTTATCTCCCTCATGGTATCTCCATTATTAGTTAGTAATGATCCTCTCCACCTCTTCTAATTTTTCCTTATTGATATATTTGATACATATATTTCAGCTACATTATTTGTTTTGTCAGTGTCTTCTGGGTCAGTTCCCGGATATTCTGTGTCCTAAGTAAGGAGAAAAATGTATAAAATTGCGCCCCTCAAAGGTCAGCGGTCCTTGGAGAGCAGCTCTTTGGCAGCTGCCTGGTCATTAATGAGATTACCTGCCCTCGTTATATCATCATGCTAAGCAGAACAGATGAAAACACTTTAGAGACATCGCAGTTGCCAGAGAGAGAGAGAGAGAGAGAGAGAGAGAGAGAGGAGAGAGAGAACAATAAGGTAATGAAGATATTCTTTCACCTGCTCCTTGATGCTCCCAA
Source organism: Achatina immaculata (assembly GCA_009760885.1). Taxonomy (NCBI): domain Eukaryota; kingdom Metazoa; phylum Mollusca; class Gastropoda; order Stylommatophora; family Achatinidae; genus Lissachatina; species Lissachatina immaculata. The sequence continues at coordinate 4,350,754 of CM019705.1, read as the reverse complement.
CAACAGGGCCACCGGTGGCCGACGAGTCAGGAAACGTTATTCCCCCCCCCCCCCCCCCTCAGGGCGGCAGACAGCCAAGCAGCGCTGCTTCTTTTCCTGCTGTTTTAGCTGGTTCATGAAAGTAAAAGTAAAGATCTCAGCCTGAACAAAAAGAAGAATGAAGTGATGGTCATATCAAAGAAAAGAATACCACCAAAATGTAGCATTACCACCGATGGCACAGAACTGAAACACGTTGGTAGATTCAAGTACTTAGGAACAATTATAACAGCTGATGGGAAATGTCACAACGAAATATAAAGCAGACGTCCTCAGGCCAAGACAGTATTCCAGAAAATGAGACACATCTTGTGCAATAGATCCATATCAATGGAAACAAGATTCCGAGTACTTAAATGTTACATCGAGCCAAGTTTGTTTTATGGATGTGAAGCATGGTCCATGAATAAGAGAGTACAGCAAGAAATGGAAGCCATGGAAATGTGGTTCATAAGAAGGATGTTGAAGGTACCATGGACAGCTAAGAAAACCAACGAAGAAGTCTTAAGAGAGGCTGGAGTTAAAAGGCAAATTACAGCAAAGATCAGAGGCAGACAAGCGAGATTTGTAGGACATTTTCTGAGAAGAGGAAAACTGGAACACACTGTGGCAACTTGAAAAACTGAGGGAAGAAGAGACAGAGGAAGACACAGATAGAGAAGTTACTGGATGGGCTGTCAGTGTGGCTAGGAAGAAAGTCACCGGCGGATCTCATAATCAAGTCTAAAGACAGGGAATTGTGGAGAGAAATGATCGCGGCACTTTATTGATTGATTTATCTCCACTCCAAGTCTGCAAGCAGCAAGAACCATTTCCCCATTTCACATTGTCTTTGTGCTTCAACATCTTCACTGCATGGGCTGCAATATATACCAGGTTATGTGTCCCAGTCAGCCTCCTCACGTAGAGTAATAACAAAGGCTTTGAAGGAACATTATTAATAATTCCTTTTAGCAATACTGAACTTCCTTGAGTCCAAATGAATGTTCAAACTTTCTGATTTGAAAGAAATGCCCCGGCATCACGTTAGTGAACACCAGTAAATATTTCAGGCCATAGTACAGACTTCTCCTTTGTCTGGTTTTTCTCTCACTCCTACTTCATGGGACTGGATATCTTCCTAGGCCCTCTCATTCCCAGCAGCACTCTCATAGAACTCTCTGTCCCACGTGGGACTCACTCTTCTTGACCGTGTCTCTGACTAGCTCCTACTGCTTCTCTTCTTCTCATCACAGCCGGGCCCCTTTTATGTTCCCTGGTTCCTTCATCCGGTGTCAAGTTTAGTTCTTCGCCAAAAAAAACAGTAACTTGACTGTCAAACAAAGGGCATCCGGTCTTCAGGTCAGGAGAGACAGCGCGTGAACAAGACTGTCTTCTCATTTTGAGTCTTCGTATTGTCTTTGTGCTGTTGCGAAGTTTTAGCTCGTCTACTTCTCCAGACATGAAATAAGCCAAGACAGGAAATGTGATACCTGAAATAAGCCAAGAGAGGAAATGTGATAACTGGAATAAGCCAAGACAGGAAATGTGATACCTGAAATAAGCCAAGATAGGAAATGTTGAATAAGCCAAGATAGGAAATATGATACGTGAAATAAGCCGAGACATGAAATGTGATTCATCAAATAAGCAAAGATAGGACATGTAACACATGAAATAAACCAAGATAGGAAATGTGATACAAGAAATAAGCCAAGACAGAAAAAGTGAAACATTAAAATAAGCCAAGATAGGAAATATGGTACATAAAATAAGCAGATATATGAAATGTGATACATGGAAAATAAGATTTGTATTTCGTGAAAAGAAACAGTCAATGTAATGTGAGTAATACACGAAACATCGACATAATAAGCATGTGAATAAAACCCATTCTTATGGTCTACAGTATATTTCCTACCCAGTGCAGATAAGTTTACTGCACACTTATACACACATTTTCACTTGTTTCATCTGAAAATACCATGATTGTTTACTGCTGGCATGTCAAACTGAGGGTCTCCCGAGAGCCATATGGGTCACATTTGTTGTCACGAGGGCCACACACCACAACTAATTGAAGTCATTGAATAAAAATTATTGCAGAATATTTGTATTACTTAAACTTAGAAACATACAATGTTCATACAAATAGTTTAGCGGCTAGCTACACGCATGAATGCAAAGTAATGAAGTAGTTTAACCAAAAAAAAAAGCTCCGAAATTTTAAAGGGCAACATGGACTTGTATGCAACAGCAACAATTACATTGTACAAAAATGACAACATTTCGAAATGAACATTTATCTACGGCTATTTTTTGTGTTTTGTCCTGAAACTTGACATCTCTTTTTAATGACAAGTTTTGCTATGTCTGGCTGACATGTCTGTGCAGTTCCGACTTTGATCAGAGATGACAAGTGTTTATCAGTCAGCCTTGTTCTCTGCAAAGTTTTTGTTCATTTCATGCAAGAAAATATCTGTTCACACACATAGGTAGAACCAAACATTGGCATAATCCTTGTGGCAATCTTTCTGAAGTTTTTAAACTTTTCAGGAAGGTATGAAAAGAAACCAGGTATCCCCACTTCAAGATACTTTGCTCTGAGTGGAGAATCCGACTGCAAATCTTAAAGTTCCATCTCCAGGCTTTCTTCTGCCTTGGCAACATCAAAGGTGAATGGTGCTGAGAATAATGCAAAGCGGTGTTCAAAAGATGGGAGATCACGAAATCTTTCCTGAAATTCTTTTGACAACAATTCCAGGTGACTGTCATACTTAGCAAAGCTAAGTACAGACTCAGTATTGGCAGAGTTTTTCAGCTCTTTGCACTTCAGAAAATGAACTAAATTTTCATTTGGCAATTGTTACTTCTATAAGCTCAGTTTTGTAATGAAGCACGTGATGTCATCATACAACTGAGTGATGAGTTTGTTTTTACCTTGTAATTTCAAATTAAGATCAGTTAATCGTGCAGCAATGTTCACAGCAAAAGCCAGACTTTCATCTTTTATTTCATCTGTGTTTTGACCTTTCATCTCCAAAAAGGTAATTGTTTCTTGTCTCAACAAATAAAATCTTGTCAGCTCTTTGTGGCATGACAACCAGCAGACTTCAATGTAGAACATCGGTAAACTGATTATCCACATCTTCCAACAACTGACTGAACTGACGGTGGTTGAAAGCACGGCCTCTGATATAGTTCATTGTCTTTGTGACCAAACTAAGCACATGATCCAATTTTAAAATGTTTGAACACAAACTTTGCTGAAGAATAATGCAATGAAAATATGCAAATGATGAATCTGGATGCGAGTCTTCTATTTTTGTTCGTAACACGGCAGCAACACCATTATGTCTGCCAACCATATTCGCTGCACCGCCGGTAGATAAGCATGCAAGTTTACTCAAATCCAAACCATAGTCATGCAGAACCTGCTCGACTTTCTCAAAGATGTCCTGGCTTGTTGTAGTGTCATGCATTGGGATCAGTTCAATCAGTTCTTCATAAATATTAAATTGACTGCCACATGCCCTGATGAAAACCGCAAGCTGTGCTGTTCCAGTGATGTCAACGGTCTCATCAATAGCAATAGAAAAAAAATGTTCAAATCTTAATGATGTGCCTTCAACTGTTGTTTCAAATCACTTGAAACTTCATTAATCCGTTCAGCAACAGAGTTCTTGGTTAATGAAATATTTCTTAATAAGTGCGCTTTCTCTGGGAACACAATGTTGAGCCGCTCTTATAAGGCATTGCTTTACGAGATCTCCTTCACTGTAAGATCTCACACTCATGGAGATCATTCGCCTGAGTTCACAGCTTGCAATAACGGAAGCCACATTCTCTTTCTCAATTTTCATAAAACAGATATGTTTCTGTCTCAATTCCTTGAGCCTTGAGACACGCATTGGGCCTTTATATTTATCGTAAGATCGATGGTTTATTACATAATGTCTTTTCGAGTTGTACTTTTTTGGCGTGGAGGTGCTGTTGTTGCAAATTAAACAATGAATCTTTCCATTCACCGTGTGCACAAATACTGTAATCCCCATTTTAGCCGGAGGAGCACTAGCTATTTTAAATATGATGTGGAATCTGAAAAATAAAAACATAACATTAAAAAGAAAATAACGGTTAAAAAAAACTGAAACGAAATTTAGGCCAGCTATTGTATCCTTTGTGCGGGCCGCAGTGTGCTTACAAAGGGCCGCATATTTGACATGCCTGGGTTACTATTCAGTATCCTTCCGGATGCAGTAACTGTAAACACAAGAAGAATGACGCCAGTCGACAGAAAAAATATATTACCTTCATAAGATCATCATCATCATCATCATCGTCATCGTCATCATCATCATCATCATCATCATCAGTCCTCTGTACTCCAAATGGAGCATAAGGCATCAACACAGGTTCTCTAGCCAGTCCTGCCTTGAGCAGGTTTGGGATACCACTCCTGTCTTGAGCAGGTTTGGGATACCACTCCTGTCTTGAGCAGGTTTGGGATACCACTCCTGCCTTGAGCAGGTTTGGGATACCACTCCTGTCTTGAGCAGGTATGGGATACCACTCCTGTCTTGAGCAGGTTTGGGATACCACCCCCGTAGTCTCTGGCTGCTCCGCAAAGACTTGACACGCAGACTCTCTTGATGAAGCGATCCGGATGCTGGCCCTATGCCGAACCCTCCTTAGTCGCCTTTTACGATCATGCGTGGTAGGGTACAGTGGTTCTATTCTTTGCTTCCCAGGCACGTGTCCAGGTCCCGGGTACCACACTGGGTTGGGAGGGGGGGGGGTGACTTTATAAGATAGCTCGGTGTTAATCTATGTCCCGTGGCATTTGTACACCGTAGTGATGTGATGTGTTGGTAGGCATGTTAGGACCTGTTTTTGCTGTCTTTGTTTTCCTAGGACCTGTCCTCGCTGTCTCTGTTTTCCTAGGACTTGTCCTTCCTGTCTCTGTTTTCCTAGGACTTTTCCTCCCTGTCTTTGTTTTCCTAGGACTTTTTCTCCCTGTCTCTATTTTCCTAGGACCTGTCCTCGCTGTCTCTGTTTTCCTATGACTTTTCCTCCCTTTCTTTGTTTTCCTAGGACTTTTCCTCCCTGTCTCTGTTTTCCTAGGACCTGTCCTCGCTGTCTCTGTTTTCCTATGACTTTTCCTCCCTTTCTTTGTTTTCCTAGGACTTTTCCTCCCTGTCTCTGTTTTCCTAGGACCTGTCCTCCCTGTCTCTGTTTTCCTGGGACTTGTCCTCGCTGTCTCTGTTTTCCTAGGACCTGTCCTCGCTGTCTCTGTTTTCCTAGGACTTGTCCTCGCTGTCTCTGTTTTCCTAGGACTTGTCCTCGCTGTCTCTGTTTTCCTAGGACCTGTCCTCGCTGTCTCTGTTTTCCTAGGACCTGTCCTCGCTGTCTCTGTTTTCCTAGAGAAGCCCCAGGTATTTTTTAGACTTGGTAGACTCCGGTGCCTGCCGATCAGAAAAAGAAAAAAAATTCTTCCTGAGCGTAAAACCGAATCAGGGATCTTTTGATCGCCAGGCAAATGTACTAACCATTACACCATCGCAATACCTTCAATGTTAATACTGATAATAAAAAATAAAATGTTAAATATTCCAGACCAGAAGTGCCGCCATAACAACTAGGAAAGACAATCAAGACAGGTAACGAGACTGGGTTAGTGACAATTCCGGAGAGTAATCTCCCTGTAACTGCCAACTTATTATTCTTTGTCTTATGCAGATCTTAGGATCAAATGAAGAATAGGGTTGAAATAAGAAAAGAAAGCTCCACCACCTTAGGGAACACATTGATTCCTACACATTTGCCAGGCTGTAGGGTGAAACAGACTGTTAATTTGGTGTATCTTGTGGAGGAAGGACGGAGTTACTGATTGATTGACATTCCTTTAGGGCCAACGTTGGCTCATAGGGTGGAAATCATACCTTCCCATGTCTGACAACTCGCCGCCGCCCGCTGTAGGTCTTGGATGGACTTGAATCCCAAAGTTGTACTCCTCTAGTGATGGTTCTACGTAGAGTCTCCCTTGGCCTGCCTTGCTTTCTTTTGCCCTTCGCTGACCATGTGAGGGCTTGGCGAGGGAGTCTGGATTCGTTTTACATGGTTTATAGATAGAGACAGAGACATAGAGACAGAAAGAAGGGCAGAGAAAAGGAGAGAGATAGAGACAGAGAGATAGAGACAGAGAGATAGAGATAGAGACAGAGAGATAGAGACAGAGAGATAGAGATAGAGACAGAGAGATAGAGACAGAGAGATAGAGATAGAGACAGAGAGATAGAGACAGAGAGAAGGGGAGAGAAAAGGAGATAGATAGAGACAGAGAGATAGAGAAAGAGAGAGATAGAAAGAGGGGCAGAGAAAAGGAGAGATATAGAGACAGACAGATATAGACAGAAAGATAGAGACAGAGACAAAAAGAGGGGCAGAGAAAATGAGAGAGATAGAGACAGAGAGATAGAGACTAAAAGAAGAGGAGAGAAAAGGAGAGATATAGAGACAGAGAGATAGAGACAGAAAGATAGAGACAGAAAGAGGGACAGAGAAAAGGAGAGAGATAGAGACAGAAAGAAAGGAAGAGAAAATGAGAGATATAGAGACAGAGAGAGACAGAGAGATGGAGACAGAGATAGAGACAAAAAGAGGGGAAGAGAAAAGGAGAGAAAAAGAGACAGAGAGATGGAGACAGAGAGATAGAGACAGAGATATAGAGACAGAGAGATAGAGACAGAGAGATAGAGACAGAGAGATGGAGACAGAGAGATAGAGACAGAGAGAGAGAGAGGGGGAGAGAAAAGGAGAGAGATAGAGACAGAGATAGAGACAGAAAGAGCGGGAGAGAAAAGGAGATAAACAGAGATAGAGAGAGGGGGACAGAAAAGGAGAGAGAGACAGAGAGACAGAGACAGAAAGAGGAGGACAGAAAAGGAGAGTGATAGTGACAGTGAGAGGAGAGAGACAGAGACAGAAAGAGGGGGAGAGAAAAGGAGAGAGATAGTGACAGAGAAAGGGGAGAGAAAAGGAGAGAGATAGAGAAATAGACACAGAGAGAGGAGAGAAAAGGAGAGAGATTGATTCAGAGAGAGGGGAGAGCAAAGGAGAGAGGAGAGAAAAGGAAGGAAATAGAGATAGATAGGGGAGAGAAAAGGAGAGACAGAGAAATAGAGACAGAAAAATAGAGGGATAGAGACAAAGAGAGGGGAGGGAAAAGGAGAGAGATAGAGACAGAGAGATAGAAAGAGGGGAGACAGAGAGAGAGGAGAGAGAAAGGAGAAAGATAGAGACAGAGAGATAGAGAGAGGGGATTGATTGATTGATCTTTATTTCAAAATTTGACACGCAGGCCAGTCTGACACTCTTTGTCATACATCTTTCACTCTATTCCAACACTCTACAAATATGCCACTCATGTAACAAACATAATTAAGAGAGATACAGAGACAGAGAGAGGGGAGAGAAATAGAGACAGAAAGGGGGAGAGAAAAGGAGATACATAGAGACAGATAGAAAAAGAGAGATACAGAAATAGAGAGAGAGAGGATATCAGATGAAAACTGGCTTTATGGAGAAGTGTAGTCTGCAGATGATAAGGTGGATAATGAATGAATGAATGATCTTTAATTTTCAGAGGGTCAAGAATTGGGCACGCAGGCCCGTCTTACATTCTGTCCTTCATCACTCTATCTTTAATTCTTCCCCCACAATCGATTTAATACAAGTGTACAAATTACATGAGGAAAAATCACATATAAAAAAGAGTGCAAAACGAAAATATTACATTCACAAATATAAGAGAAGAGGTAAGTAAAGTAACAAGATAACGCACACACGTGCAGGCATAACTATAAATAAAAATACATTGTCAGTACAGTTCTTCTAATGTATATTCTTTAAGAGCGAGTGAGAGGTAGAGAGAGAGAGAGAAAGAGAGAGAAAGAGAGAGGCGGGAGAGAGACAGAGAGAAAAGGAGAGAGAGAGAGGGGAGAGAAATAGAGACAGAGAGAAAGAGAAAAAGAGAGAGAAAGAGAAAAAGAGAGACAGAGAAATAGAGACAGAAAAATAGAGGGATAGAGACAAAGAGAGGGGAGGGAAAAGGAGAGAGATAGAGACAGAGAGATAGAAAGAGGGGAGACAGAGAGAGAGGAGAGAGAAAGGAGAAAGATAGAGACAGAGAGATAGAGAGAGGGGATTGATTGATTGATCTTTATTTCAAAATTTGACACGCAGGCCAGTCTGACACTCTTTGTCATACATCTTTCACTCTATTCCAACACTCTACAAATATGCCACTCATGTAACAAACATAATTAAGAGAGATACAGAGACAGAGAGAGGGGAGAGAAATAGAGACAGAAAGGGGGAGAGAAAAGGAGATACATAGAGACAGATAGAAAAAGAGAGATACAGAAATAGAGAGAGAGAGGATATCAGATGAAAACTGGCTTTATGGAGAAGTGTAGTCTGCAGATGATAAGGTGGATAATGAATGAATGAATGATCTTTAATTTTCAGAGGGTCAAGAATTGGGCACGCAGGCCCGTCTTACATTCTGTCCTTCATCACTCTATCTTTAATTCTTCCCCCACAATCGATTTAATACAAGTGTACAAATTACATGAGGAAAAATCACATATAAAAAAGAGTGCAAAACGAAAATATTACATTCACAAATATAAGAGAAGAGGTAAGTAAAGTAACAAGATAAAGCACACACGTGCAGGCATAACTATAAATAAAAATACATTGTCAGTACAGTTCTTCTAATGTATATTCTTTAAGAGCGAGTGAGAGGTAGAGAGAGAGAGAGAAAGAGAGAGAAAGAGAGAGGCGGGAGAGAGACAGAGAGAAAAGGGAGAGAGAGAGACTGGGAGAGAAATGGAGAAGGGAGAGAGAACAAGACAGAGAGAAAGAGAAAAAGAGAGAGAAAGAGAAAAAGACAAGAAAGAAAGATAAAGAGACAGAGAAGAGAGAGAGAGAGAGTGAAAGTTGGGGAAAAGAGAGAAAGAGAGTGAGAGAGTAAAAAAGAGAGAGAGAGAAAGAGAACTTTACACTATATCTTTTGGTATGTAGCCAATGCATTTATAAATGATTTAAACTTCTAGTTTCCCTTGACAGCACAAGTGCAGATAGGGCCCATTTTTCATCCGACGACTAAATGCCTGTAATCTTGTTAAAATGTCCCAACACCACGTCTATTTTTATTTCACATGAATTAATGCCCATTATTGATCTATGGTAACTCGGCACTCTCATATCGCCCTTCACTAATGCTTCACTCCTTATAAGGAAAAATTCAGTAAGGCCAGGCAACCCGCACTGCTCTTAGCTTGGTGTCAGAGAGGTTCCGTCCCTTGATAGGTGCCCGGTTACCAGGCAACGCTAGCAGAAAAATTGGAACAGAAATGCAGAAAATGAAACCGAATTGGTGGGGAGGGATTGGGGTGTATGCATTGTGATGGTCTGGGGAGGGAGGGAGGGGGAGAGGGAAGGGCTAATGAGTGCGAGAGAGGTAGAGAAAGAAACGGGGAGAGAGAGAGAGAGAGAGAAAGAGATAGAGATATAGAAGAGAAAGGGAATGAGAGAAAGAGAGAGACAGACAGAGTAGAATGAAATGAAGAGGGTACTTAACAGAGAAAGAGAAAATTTAGATGGCGAGAATAAAATAAAAAGAGAGAGATGATATTTATTCATGCTCTGTGTCTGTGTGTGTATCCCCTCTCCAGGGTCATCTTAACAGCATAGGGGGGCCCCTGGGCAAAATAATGCAGTGGGCCCCCACCATTGCTCTCTAACCTATGCACGTAATGTTAGGAATTCATAGATTCCCATGGGCTGGTTTGGTTTCCCTATGCACTTGGGGCTCCTGGGCAGTGCCCCGATGGGCCCATACGTTAAGACGGCACTGCCTCTCTCTCCCTCTTCCTTTCCCCACCACCCCTCCCCCTCTTTCTTTCTCTGTCTTGAAAGTATAACACAAACAAGCTACTCTTTGGATGATCTGTTTAATGGAAGCGCATAGGTCGGCTAGACGATGAAATGTTATCACTAAAGGGCAGATAAACATAAATCAAATATGATAAACAGATAAACATAAATCAAATATGATAAACAGTCTTGTCACCTTAACATACACACATCATGCAAATATAAAAACACACGCATTTACATACTAGAATGAAGGTATAAACTGCTGCAAAAGACACATGTAATCATTTTGCATGTAATATGCTACTACGTTGTTCTACGATCTGGATGCAAACTCAGGTAAATAACCTGGTAAAACGTACACTCGCGGGCATAAGTTCAGGTAAACTGACTTATAAAACGTACAGGGCACAAACACTGCTGAACCGATATATAAATCTACACGGACATAAATACATTCAATGAAATATATAAAACTATATGAGCACAAATACGGCTAACAGATACATAAATATACATGGGCACAATTACTGGTAAACAGATATAAATCTACATGGGAATAATTACAGCTTAACCAGCATATAAATTTCCATGGGCGCAAGCACAGCTAAACCAACACATAAATCTACATAGGCACAAACACAGCTAAACAAACATATAAATTTCCATGGGCACAAACATAGCTAAACCAACATATAAGTCTACAAGGGCATCAATACTGCTGCCAATATATAAATATCCATAGACACTAACATGATAAACCAACATATAAATCTACATGGGCTCCAACACCGCTGCCAACATATAAATCTCAATGGACACTAACAATACTGTCAACATATAAATCTCCATGGACAACAACACTACTTCCAACATATAAATCTCCATGGACAACAACACTACTGACAACATATAAATCTCTATGGACACCAACACTACTGCCAACATATAAATCTCTATGGACACCAACACTCCTGCCAACATATGAATCTCCATGGACATCAACACTGCTGACAACATATGAATCTCTATGGACACCAACACTGCTGACAACATATAAATCTCCATGGACAACAACAATGCTGACAACATATAAATCTCCATGGACACCAACACTGCTGACAACATATACATCTCAATTGACACCAACACTGCTGACAACATATAAATCTCCATGGACACCAACACTGCTGAAAACATATAAATCTCCATGGACACCAACAGTGCTGAAAACATATAAATCTCCATGGACACCAACACTGCTGAAAACATATAAATTTCCATGGACACCAACACTGCTGAAAACATATAACTCTCCATGGACAACAACACTGCTGACAACATATAAATCTCCATGGACACCAACACTGTCGACAACATATAAATCTCCATGGACACCAACACTGCTGACAACATATAAATCTCCATGGACACCAACACTGCTGACAACATATAAATCTCCATGGACACCAACACTGCTGACAACATAAAATCTCCATGGACAACAACAATGCTGACAACATATAAATCTCCATGGACACCAACACTGCTGACAACATATAAATCTCAATTGACACCAACACTGCTGACAACATATAAATCTCCATGGACACCAACACTGCTGAAAACATATAAATCTCCATGGACACCAACAGTGCTGAAAACATAAATCTCCATGGACACCAACACTGCTGAAAACATATAAATTTCCATGGACACCAACACTGCTGAAAACATATAACTCTCCATGGACAACAACACTGCTGACAACATATAAATCTCCATGGACACCAACACTGTCGACAACATATAAATCTCCATGGACACCAACACTGCTGACAACATATAAATCTCCATGGACACCAACACTGCTGACAACATATAAATCTCCATGGACACCAACACTGCTGACAACATATAAATCTCCATGGACACCAACACTGCTGACAACATATAAATCTCCATGGACACCAACACTGCTGACAACATATACATCTCCATGGACACCAACACTGTTGACAACATATAAATCTCCATGGACAACAACACTGCTGACAACATATAAATCTCCATGGACAACAACACTGTTGCCAACATATAAATCTCCATGGACACCAACACTACTGACAACATATAAATCTCTATGGACACCAACACTACTGTCAACATATAAATCTGCACGGGCACAAATACGACTGAGCAGATCTACAGATTCATGTGGACGCAAACATGGTGAAGCCTACATGCAAACATTCGTGCCCACAGACACATATAAACTGACTTACGAAAGGTAGTATACATAGTTAAGGGGACATATCAAACAGACATACTCACAAACTCAGAGAAACTGAACATATAAACGGACATACTCATAAACTCAGATAAACTGAACATATAAACGGACATACTCATAAAATCAGATATACTGAACATATAAACGGACATACTCATAAACTCAGATAAACTGAACATATAAACGGACATAATCATAAACTCAGATAAACTGAACATATAAACGGACATGCGCACAAACCATCTGGAAAAACAATGTCTTCTCCGTTTTCATACCCATGTTCGCCGATGATACTCCTCTAAATACAGCTATTCTCCACTCCAGTCTCACTTTGTCTGGTTTTCCGTTCTCGTAATTTGAAGGTTCATCCCTAAATTATGAACTAGTTGTAACCCGTCACAAAGTGATGAGAAAAGAAATACAAATAAAAAATGTTATCGCTATCGTTTTTCAGTAAATAAGAACATTTTGACGAGCTCCGAAGAAAATGTGAGGGCGTCTAGATTTTAATTTTTAGCACTTCCTTAAAGGTACTGGAAAGTCTAGTAAACATAATTTTGATTTTTGACACGTGTTATACAGAGCGGGAAATTGAAATTCCCAAGTTGCGCGCAGAAGTTATGTCTTAAACAGAGTTTTAAGATGTGCAAGACCATAGCTTTTACTTTCTTAGATAGTAGGATCATCATCATCATCATCGAGAACAAATCCATCTGTGCTTTAATCTTCATCTCAGTAGGCCTATATCCTTCAGTGTCCAAAGACTGACAAATGTTCTGTTCTCGTTTCAATCATTCTAGCCCTCTTAACGTGACTTTTTCTGTCGGGCGTCATCATATTTGATTTACCCCGAACTCTGTTATTCTGAACATTTCGTCACCTTGCGTCAAGTCTTACCATCGTTCATATAGTAGGGAATATCTGCAGTATATCAGTATAATTCACTGAATACAGTTTGTTCAGCTTATTGTATCTCTCTTAGGTCTGTGATTCTCAAAATTTTGTTGACCGTGGTGATAAATTGCTGTGGACCAGTCATTGAAAATAAATCAATAAATAGAGGCCACGTGATGGTAAGATTTCTTTTTAAATCGAGCCAATCCCTGAATCACCAAAAAATCCTGCCCTGGCACCCCTTACTGACTTCAGGTTAAGAACCACTATGTCTTAAACGAGGATGTTGTTAGTCTTCTTCTTCTTCTTTTTCTTCTTATTATTATAATTAGTAGTAGTAGTAGTAGTAGTAGTAGTAGTAGTAGTAGTAGTAGTAGTAGTAATAGTAATAGTAGTAGTAGTAGTAGTAATAGTAGTAGTAGTAATAGTAGTAGTAGTAGTAGTAATAGTAGTAGTAGTAGTAGTAGTAGTAGTAGTAGTAGTAGTATATTATTATTATTATTATCACACATTTAGACATTTCCTAGTTTTCTAATATAACTATTCCACTGACAATTAACTTCAGTAAACTGTTTTTCTCGTGCATAAATGCTAATGAATTTTTTTAAGGGAACAATTTGTCATAAAACACGCAAGTAAGAGATTTGTATTTTCAGAACTGGTGCGAAATCTTCAATACAGCATTTAAAAAAGGTTGAAACAATAATAAAACGTCATGCAGAAGGTAAGTCCATGAAGGTCGAAGAAGTAAAAAACATACATTGTAAACACCATAGAATAACAGTTTGTTGAAAAATACTGACTCAAGATCTGAAAATGAGGCACACACACAAAAAAAATGTAGATTCTATGTTTGATACATAGAATTTAAAATCCATGTTTTGTCTTGCTCAATCAGTCAGTTACTTGCATGTCCCTTGCTTAACTTTGCCTCCCTAACAGCTCTCCTGTAGGCCTCTCGGGTGTAAGCAAGATGCCCTGCTGCTGATGCATCCATTCGTAGATTATCAACGATGTCTTGCAGCCATATTCGCCTTGGTCTTCCTCTCTTTTGCTTTGCTACATTTGCTAATTCATTTCTGTAGCGAACTCAGTGTAATAGACATTTACAGGATACATTTTGGGAGGATTGTGATTGGGATTGTGACTGGGATTGGGGGGGGGGGTGGATTGGTGGTCTGGCTGGCTCTGTAAAAATCTCAGATCTCCATGATAAACAACGTGAAATTTGTAGAATTGCATGAGTAGTCTAAACGTAAGTCAGTTTTAACTTTTATTTTGGTTAATTTTGCCTTTAAAATCTGCCGGGAAAATGTACAGTTTGTAATCTAGTACAAGGTATAAATGCGCAAGACGCCGTCACATTTCATCTGCCTTTGATTGTCTTCTAACTCATCTCTCCACTTTTTTTGGGGAGCATCTTCTACTTGTGATTCTTCTGGTCTGACCTCACGGGGATTTTGCATTTGTTTGATCTAGCCTCATTCTTGTCAAGAATCCAAACCGTTTCACTTGTTGTCTATGTGTGCCATGTCTGGAACAGCCGTTGTGTATGTGTGCCATAACTAGAACAGTCGTTGTCTGTATGTGCCATAACTAGAACAGTCGTTGTCTGTATGTGCCATAACTAGAACAGTCGTTATCTGTATGTGCCATGACTAAATAGTTGTTTTCTATAGGTGCCATGACTATAACAGTCGTTATATATGTGTGTTTATTTATATGAAAGTTTAACTGTGTTTGTGCAGATGTTGTCTATGTGTGCCACATCTGAAACAGTCGTTGTCTACGTATGCCTGACTGCTGCAGATGTTGTCTATGTGTGCCATGATAATAGTAGACGTTGTCAGTATGTGCCGTGTTTGGTGCAGATGTTGTCTGTGTGTGCCATGACTAGAACAGTCGTTATATATGTGTGTCATGACTGGTGAAGACATTGTCTATGTGTGTCATGACTAGTGTAGACATTGTCTATGTGTGTCATGATTGGTGAAGACATTGTCTGTGTGTGTCATGATTGGTGAAGACATTGTCTATGCGTGTCATGACTGGTGGAGACATTGTCTATGTGTGTCATGACTGGTGGAGACATTGTCTATGTGTGTCATGATTGATGGAGACATTGTCTATGTGTGTCATGACTGGTGCAGACATTGTCTATGTGTGTCATGACTGGTGGAGACATTGTCTATGTGTGTCATGACTGGTGGAGACATTGTCTATGTGTGTCATGACTGGTGGAGACATTGTCTATGTGTGTCATGATTGATGGAGACTATATTTATAATCGCCTTATATCATAGCCGGCCTCTCCTAGTCCTTTGTTTAACCTCTCACGAAATTTTAACACGTCACACACACACACACACGCACGCATGCACGATCACACACACACACACACACACACAAACAAACAAAAGAGGATTACAACACTCATAAATGAACTAGGGAGTAGAAACAAAATCAGCGACAAGTTTGTTCGCAAACTGGAATCACAGAGACATAATGATCTCGCAGATCGCATTACGCATGTTAACGTCTTGCGAATAAATCTGTAATCTTGAGCAAGGGTAAAACTCCACATCTCTGTGCTCGTGACATAAAATTGATAGCAGCAACTGGCTGCAATAAATCCTGCTTAACATTTTGTCAGTCGTTACGCCATATATGAACGCTTTTAAAGATTAGAATGTCACCGGAGCCTGCATGGTCCATCTTTTGCCTCTTGAAAATGAAGTTCATTCTTTCGTTAACGTTTATTCACGACCCGCAGCTGGAGTTCACTCTTGAATTGTGATTAGAATTCATTTGCCACACATCTTGTCTCTCTCTATCAAGGACCACTTGCTACGGAATGTCTTGGCACATTAGGAATTCTAGAGACAAACATCAGCATGCCTGATGAAGATGCTGAACGTGTTTTGCTATGACGTATGTAGGAGATGGGTAAGAAAGAAAGAAATGACGGAGATGAAAGTTGCTCATTATGCGATGAACAAAACGCTAGGTCGCAGACTTGACAGTTTGCTAGCTGTTAAAATTCAAGAAGTCGATTGCGCAACTGCTGTACGATTCTAGTACAGATGTGTATCCCTCATTAGCGTACCATGTGAAGTTCAGTGAACTTGTTGGCTTGGATGTCGAATGTTTTCGTCGTTGTGAGCTGGAGCACATCCTTTTTAACATACGAAGAGCCATCCTTGACGTTTTATTATCTGCTTGTCTCGAGAGCATAAGAAGACTGGCACTTATTTAGTCTAATAATCACAATCCTTATAATGTCTAGAAATACGGCATTTATTTATTGTGTTTTTAGCTTTATGTATGTATTTCCCGTTGCACATGAATGAATAATAGGCATTCATAAACTATTGTAATGTAATGAGCTCTTTATGATATATCAGTAATACAGCGTCCAATTTACGGGTACAGATTGCTACTCATGAATATTTCCTAAGTTATGTTTTTTTTTTTCCAGTGGAATGTTTCGCCCTGGCAAATGCTTAATATGCTGTGAATATGTGCAAACATGGAGGAGGCAAGAATGAGTATACATGAAATATGAAACTAAACACGAATAGTCTGATATAGAATATGCTCGCTCTCTCTCTCTCACCCTCTCTCTCTTTCTTTCTCTCCCTCCTTTTCTCTCTCCCTCTCTCTCCCTCTCTCTCTCTCTCCCTCTCTCTTCTTCTCTCTCCTCTCTCTCTCTTTCTCTCCCTCTCTCTCTCCCTCTCTTTTCTTCTCTCTCTTCTCTCTCTCTTTCTCTCCCTCTCTCTCCCTCCCTCCCTCTCTCTCTTCCTCTCTCTCCCTCTCTTTATTTCTCCCTCTCTCTCTCTCTCTTTCTCTCTCTCCCTCTCTTTCTCTCTCTCCCTCTTCTTCTTTCTCCCCCTCCCTCTCTCTTTCCCTCTCTCTCTCTCTCTCTCCTCCTCTCTCTCCCTCCCTCTCTCTCCCTCTCTTTTCTTCTCTCCCTCTCTCTCTCTCTCTCTCTCTCTCCCTCTCTCTCTTCCTCTCTCCCTCTCTCTCTCTCCTCTCTCTCCCTCACTCTCTCTCTCTCTTGTTGCAGGGTTGATTGTTTCTCCTATGCTAATGTTAGAACTGTGGCGCCGCACAATGTTTGTTCATAACATATAAAACACGTGGGGAGACATGAAGATCTGGCAGACAGGCAGACATGCAGACACACAGACAGACATACAGACAGACAAACAGACATGTAGACAGACAGACAGACAGACAGACACAGACAGACAGACAGACAGACAGACAGACGACAGACAGACAGACAGACAGACAGACAGACAGACAGATAGATAGATAGATAGATAGATAGATAGATAGATAGATAGATAGATAGATAGATAGATAGATAGATAGATAGATAGATAGATAGATAGATAGATTCTGTTATTAAGCCTCATTAATGCCTGTTTAAACATTTACAGCAACAGAAAACAATCTGACAGATTCTCATGAAATTTCGGTGGAAATTCCTTTCATAAATGAAAATTAAAAAACCTAAGGAAAAAAAAAACACACACCTCAGACTGGAAATGAAATACACGGTCTTATGTTACACTTGCCAGAAAACTATCTGTCTTTATCTGGCCTGGCAGATGTTTTCAATCATTTTATGTGAACACGTATCAGGACAATCTTTGGTAAACTTACACTCGAATAAGATCTTGATGCTGTATAATGATTATGAGGGATATTTACTGTTTGGAAAGCACGTCTAGTTATTACAAAATGTTATATACACAGTTTTCTAAATGCTACAATGCATTATTTTTGCAATAGCAGTATTGTCTGATCTCACGATTCTTGTTTAGTATGCACGCTGGATCGTCGCCATATTTATTGATCCGGCTAATTGCTTTGGGGTTGACGAACATCGCATCGGGGCGCAGTGTATGCTCCACGGTGATCTCAAATTCTCCACGACCTGGCTCTGTGAAAAATGTCAGCTGGTATATGACTTTGTCAATCTTCATCGCCCGGTCTGACATGACCGGAACTAGTCCCCTGTCGCCCTTAGTTTTTCTAAATTTGAGAACATCGTCGCTGGCAAACAGCTTAGACAGCATCGTGACGTTACCGACTGTCAGCAAGGCACAGTCAGACCTGTAGGGCTGTGTGAAGTTGTTGATTGCGTCCAGCGCCACCTGGAGGGCTCTTCTGGCATCTGGGTCGGACGGGGACACGCTCTTCCATGCCAGGCAGGCGCACCAGTGAGGGGCCACATCGGCGTGGGCACACGTGCGAGATTTGGGTATTTCCTTGAACAAACTGATGCCCCGGTGCCTAATATCCCCTAGACCGACTCCGTCAAACTTTAGAAAATCTTTGAATGTTTCATGCAAGTCGAACGGGGTGGACAGCCGGTGGACGTTGGTTCTCACATTCTTGATCAAATTCGGGTATTTCTTCTCAAACCATGGCGGGAACCTCAGGCTCATATAGGGCATCCTCTCCTCCAGCTTACCAGACAGTGTTCTTCTGACGGTGTCAAATCTGGCCCCGTGATCTGCCATGACGACCAGCAGCGTGTTGTTTAGGAATCCTCCTGTCTCCAAGTCGAAGATAAAGTTCCTCAAGTCATCATCAGCCTGCGGATGTAAGCAAACACCATCAGCGTGAATTTTGTTGCCGCACACTCATATCATTAACAAACAATGAACAATAGAAGTTAATTTCCACAACTCAAACGGGGGTTCTGAAGAAAAAGAAACGTAACAATAAACATGAATTAACATAAATTTATATCTTTGTTCACAAATAAACATGAATTAACAGAAATTATATCCTTGTCCACAAATAAACATGAATTAACAGAAATTATTTCTTTCTTCACAAATAAGCATGAATTAACAGAAATCATTTCTTTGTCCACAAATAAACATGAATTAACAGAAATTATATCTCTCCCACAAATAAACATGAATTAACAGAAATTATTTCTTTCTTCACAAATAAACATGAATTAACAGAAATTATATCTTTGTTCACAAAAATAAACATGAATTAACAGAAATTATATCTTTGTTCACAGATAAACATGAATTAACAGAAATTATACATCTTTGTTCAGAAATAAACACGAATTAACAGAAATGATATCTTTGTTCACAATCTTCCCTATTTGACAGCCGGCGAAGCATAGCTTGCATGCTGGCGTCAGGGGTTGGCGAACTATAACTGACCAAGACCCCCCCCTGTTCCATCTCTTCGTTGGTACCTCCAGTAACAGGGCTAATCAAGCTAACGGGGGCATGGATCGCCATATCCCCAGGGGCAGTGGCGTCTACTATTTAGCTACCCTCAGCGACAGAAGAAAGTAGCCTCTACTGCCTGCGGCCAAGCCGACATGATGTTGTATCTCAGTATCTTCACCGCATGGGTTGCAAAGAATACCAGCTCGCGATTCAAAGAAGAAGAAGGAGAAACACTTGGTGATGATAATGTAGGAATTATACAGTTTTAATGCGGCTAATAATTGTCTATCTGCAGAGAGAGAGAGAGAGAGAGAGAGAGAGAGAGGAAAAATTGGCGAACTACTTTGCGAGCCCTATGTGACGTTTAACGGCACGGGAAGGATATAAGATATAAGATAAGAATAATTGTCTGTAATTTATATGTTGTTATATTTTATATATTGTTATATTATATATATATATTATATATTATATTATATATATTTTATATATAATATATATATATTATATATATATATTATATTGTATTGTTATTGTTGGTATCTTATCTTTATAGATACATGAAGACCGAAGATTGCACGAACTAACACACTCACACATTCTTATCTTATATCTTATATACTCACACATTACACCAATGAAATAAAAAACACAATCAATACTACTTCTTCAAATAATCATAAAACTTATATTGTTGTTAAATCGTCTGTTTACATAGTTAGCAGAATCAAACTAAGGATCATCATTTTATATTTTGTTATTCATCAGTTTATACTTTTATCAACAATATCATTAAATCAATTTACAGTGGAATTTCTAAGATCAATTTCTTTTAATATTTGGCTCCTCCAAAATATATCAACAATAGAATAACTGAAATCAGCGTAACGTCTTACGTATCATGGATTAGTCTGAGATTTTTTTTAAACGTAAAATCGTTCCTTGCAAAATTCTCTAATCTTAATCATTAAAGATTAAGTGTCTGGAAATAATCAGAGGTACTAATTGGTAATATTTCCGTTCAACATGCATATACACAAAATTCAGAAATACTTATTTATGAACCTTCATTTTGCGCGTTACTAAAACATCAAAATCTTACATGGAGCAAATATGCTAAACCGGAATATATGATTATTCATATACTATTCAGATAACACGAATCGTACCTAACTGGACCGGGATTGGACCGGATGAGTCGACTTCACAGCTCGCAGGCATCCACATCACAGAGAATAAACCAATACTAACTTACACACACATTGGTTCTCCTTCGGCGAATAAACATTCTCATTCGCGCTTGAACAATAACACGACTCCCCCGATCCGCTGGCCTCCTACGTGCTCAGCTTACAAATCCCGGCCGATTAAAATGCTCTTTCTTTATATACTGGGTCAGGCGAACTGATCTCACTCAGAGTTGCGCACTCCTGAGCTGCCCAGTTGCTGGCCCATTATTTCTTACGCTAGGGATGCCAAATCAACCTAGGTTTGCTATGTTCTCATCTCTTCCTTTACAATATCATAAAATTCTAAAAACTCATTTAAATGTCATAGAATTAGCTGTGCTTACCGCGCTAGTTTACTATTGCTTCTCGTCCCTGCTTGATACATCTCATATTTGTTCAGTAAATATCACTGCATTACTTGACCGCTAATCCTAGTTCCTGTACTCACACACAGACGGGGAAACAAATAACTTTAAACTGGTAGCGGTTAACAGATCGATGTGATTGCTGGTAGAAATAAATTGATGCCGACTGTTTGCAATCTTCTCGGGATTCAGCAGCTTGTGATCTTTCTTATTTAACGATTTAAAACTCTGGGCTTCTTACACAATCTGATTGCGGCATTCCACGGAGACATGAAAGGTATCATACAGTTTTTGATTTGAAGCATATTCGATAGTCTTTCGAAATAATGACAGGAGCTGGATAATGCAATATGTTTGTTCCTACTCTCATCAGAATCTAAGCTAGAGCTCTCTTTCACCAAGTATTCAACGGCATTGCTAGCTACGTACGCAGTCTCTCAAGGGTATACGGTCACTGTTTAAATTAGTGAGACTTTACAAATAAGGCAAGAACCAGCTGAAACCTTGATCAAAGAGATTTCTGTTTTGCTGACGATACAATTCTTGTGGCTTTCCGTGATGTCGCAGAGCAGTCAACTGTCTTATATTTCGGCTCGAAACATGTGATTATCTCATTGACAATAAATTTATACTAAAAAAAAACAAAACAAAGACTGAAGTTCTCTCACATGTCATAAAGGTGAACAGAATTAAAATAAATGAAGTGAGATGTTGAATTCCTTATAAAATTTCACGATCAAACTGAAGATAAATTTTACTTAAAACATGTTGGAGCTTCACAAGAATAAAAATGTTCAATGGGTAAATATCAGTTGATTCAGAGTTTCACGAAGGTACATAATTCCTTAAAGGAGATATAAGAAAAACTGGGGATTACGCACATCATAATGAGATATTTTTCACAGAGAGTTAAATGGT
Organism: Achatina immaculata; assembly: GCA_009760885.1. NCBI lineage: Eukaryota > Metazoa > Mollusca > Gastropoda > Stylommatophora > Achatinidae > Lissachatina > Lissachatina immaculata. The sequence goes on along the minus strand of CM019705.1, from coordinate 4,328,880 downwards.
TACTAAATATCCTGCGTTGTTTCTTTAACAGTGTCTACAGGTTAAGAAAAGACATTGATAAAATACAGAGACATAACATCGAGGTTTACATGCAAGATTGTAATTTAAAAACGCAGCGTGTGGATCGTATATCGTAGTGGATGTCTCACAAGGGCTAAAAGTTCAGTAAACGTGCCCAGACGAACTACAGACGCAACAGATAACATGGCATGATTGTGATAATGCTGTGTACAGCAACAACCCTTTCTCTTTATCATCCGGGCATGCACTGAACAAGATAAGAGCTTATACAAGAATGCAGAATCCTAAATAAAGTGCACTCCTTTCAGACACTGACATTTGTAAACAGGAATGAAATGTTGAAATTGAATTATAACTTTGTGACGTATTTGCCTTCCACGATCTTTGAGCTTTCCCCTTTCGTATGTTATATCTTACTTTTCTGTACAGGAAGGCTAGGTTTTTTTTTCCACATTTTCTGTCCTGTATGTTTCTGAATGAACACAAAATTCGAACGTCAAAGCTGTGTTCTGTGTTGATAAAGAAAGCTGCTCCGGTCCTTTTAAAACGAAACTGAGTTGCCCGTCATAGTTAGCAACTCTCGTCTCCTTCGCTAAACCTTTGCTCCGATGAATCTACACATTCCGTCTCTTACCTTGATGGATCACATGACTAAACTTTCTGATCTTCCATTTCTTGATAGTATCTTCCCATTATTATCTTCCCAACAACTGCCCGTCCTCTTATTATTTTTTCCTATCACTTCTCCGGTCATTATGGCTTTCAGTACTTTGTGACATTTCTCAGTTTGTCTAAAATGCGACGTCTGTCTATATCTGTCACTCATTAGTTATCCTTGGAACGGGGGCACGAGTGGTCTAGTAGATGGTAATCAGTTTTATCACCCAGAAAGCTGCGCGTTCAGAACCCGCCAAAGGCACAATCCATGTGTGGGAGCTGTTTACCAGGGACTCTGGTTGTGGGGAAAACGGTGACCAATGAAAGAAAATGCTTGCCTGGAAGAGGAAACACACGGGAATGCGCTAAATGAAAGGGAAGACAGGATGAACATCAAGTTTATTTTGACGGGAAAAAAAAATTAACCCGAGTTAAAAAATGAGTGATGACGCAAGAAAGATATTTAAAATCTCAGCTCTTCCATTACTTATATCTGCTTTTAACTTTTTAAAAATTTATTTCTGATTTTAACTCTTTTATTTCCCTCGTACCAAAATTTCTAGGACCCTAGTTTTCTAAAAATAAAATGAGCAATAAAATAAACGTAACACCGTGCATGAATATTATTTCTTGTAAAACAAATGTAACTGGAGGTTACTAAATCAGCGAGTCAAGCCAAAAATAGCATTTTTAGAATCGACCATTTTAACGAATTGTGATGTACATAAATCCTGAATTATACAAGTAATGCGATTGTTAAAGAATACAATAATTTCCTACATAAAACAATAGCCCATCAAGGATTCAAAAATTGAAATATGTACTGAGTGTTTTAAATACTTTAGATTGTTACTTCATTACTTCGAATACTTTAGATTGTTACTTCATTACTTCGAATACTTTAGATTGTTGCTTCATTACTTTAAATAGTTTAGATTGGTGCTCCATTACTTTAAACAGTTTAGAGTCGCTTGATTAGTTTAGATTGTTACTTCATTACTTTAAATAGTTTAGAGTAGCTTCAATACTTTAGATATTTTAGAATCGCCTCATTACGAAAACGAAGAAAAGAAAGATGGATAGGAGAGGAACGACAGATAGAACAGATGGACAAGTAGAGCCAATAGGAGATCAGATTAGAACAAGAAGTAGTTTTTGACGGATAGAAGATTTGTTTCAAAGTAGAAAAAATGATTATTTGTACTGCGTGAGAAATGCAGCAGATTTGGTATTTTTGAAATTTTGTGTCAAATGCTTTCGGAGATGCCTTAATTGGATACTTGTGAACCTCGTTTGGCGAACATTAAAAGTGAACTATATTTTGATTTCAAGAACGGAACATCTGAATTTTATAGTGATTATATGTGTTAAGATTTTTAAGTCTAAACCATATAGTAACCATATAGAGTAGAGGCTTTCAGAACTTGTGAAGTGAGCGAAAAGAAGTAGTAATGTGTATTAACAACCTAACAGTGACAAGGAATATCAAATGATGTCACGGCCACAGCCTACAACGGAAGTGAATGTCATTCATTCATTCATTCATTTGCATGTCCCTTGCGGAACTTTGCCTCCCAAACAGCACTCCTGTAGGCCTCTCGGTTGTGAGCAAGATGGCCTGCTGCTGATGCATCCATTTGCAGATCATCAACGATGTCTTGCAGCCATCTTCGCCTTCGTCTTCATCTTTCTTTTTCCCATTATGTACTCTTCCAAGACGGTCTTCTCTAGATTATCATGACGTTTAATGTGTCCAAAATATTTAAGTTTTCTCTCCTCAGCCCTCTTTACTAGCCAGCCTTCTTCAATATTAAGTTCTTGTAGTATGGATATATTTGTTCTTTTTTGTGTCCACGATATTTGGAGAACCCTTCTGTAGCATTTTCATTCAAAGGCATTTATGCGTTTCTCAGCTGTTTTGTTAATGTTAGTGAATGTCAACGATCATATAAAAGAACTATAAAGACTACAGTAAATTCAGCGGAGAACACTTCGTCATCACCACTATAATAAATAGAAAATTCAACAAAGAAAACTTCTATTTTATGAATAAATAAAAGTTTAGAAATATTATGTGTTATAGTTGCACCGGAGACATTGTTTCAGTTTGGGAAAGGATATATATATATATATATATATATATATATAGTTCGTTCATGCATGTGTAAAGAACTGTAATGTCAGCAAAACAAAAGCTCTTTGATTATGGTTTCAGTCCATAGGGCTCCAGTCGATGGAGGTTGGAGGTTTTATTTCAAGAACTAGTGAACTGCGATTTGTTTCGCTTCCTGTAATGGAGTTCTCTGCTTAGCTGAAAAAAGTTTTTCATAATGAGATCACGTTCCTCGCTTCTCATAAATGTAATTCTCATATACTGTTATACGATTTTTAGAACAACAAAAAAAAAAAAAGGACACGGTTTTGTGAGCAACGCGAATGAAAGTAATCTAAACAAGAATTACTAAAAAGGTTACACAAGCTTTCTTCTGAGCAAAAATATGGATGGAAATTCTCTTTCATGTACTGTGACCTTTGACCTCACAGACGTGGTCCTATTTAGAGCGTGGGAAAGCGCTTCTTCAGTGTAGAATTTCCACGTTTTCTCAACAGGGCATCCTTGTTCATGTGCCTCTTCTAAGAGGGCCAACATGTTCTGCCCTAGTCCATCAACTTTGCCTGTCATATTCCCCACTCACGCAGACTTGGTAGATACCCCAGAAGCCCTTTTGTTCCTTGTAGCTGTTCTGGCCACTAGGCTTTTATTCTTATTCCACATTAGACTTTCTATTATTATTATTTGCTGTATCTTATTTGATAGTTATACGGCGAAGACGCTACCGATGTGGGAATACTGTCCCATCTCTCCGTTCGACACCCTCAGTAACAGGTCTAATCTGGCTAAGGGGACAAGGATCACTACGGTCCCCATGGTGATGGAGTCTGATAAAGAAACATTGTTCTTCCCTGCTTTATTAGCTCCAATTACGGATTTGAAAATAAAAATATCCGCCATAATCCGCTTCCAATCCGACACACGGTGATGTGGGTCAGCATTCTCACTGCATCGGCCGCGCAGAACACCAGCTGCCAGCTTGAAGAAGAAGAAGAAGAAGATTTGATATATATACAGTTTTACACATGCATGGATTAACTATTTTAAAGTTCTGAACAGTTGATTTATAACCACTTATTCGCAAATTATCACGTGGTTGGGGGGTGGGGGTTGCACGTAACATAAGATAATTTAAAACGTTTGAAATGTGCTTACTTTAACACCACGTGGACAGAGAGTGTAGGGGCGACCTGATCTTTTATCATTGTTTTCCTGGGTTCGATCTCTAACAAACGTTTGGAAATCACTGGCTTAAACTATTTTGAAATAAAAAAAAATAGACTGAAGTAAAAGAGCACTCTTTAATTACACATTTAAAACTCATTTAAACGCAAAATGTTTATTGGGAAAATATATTACTCAATTTTTTACTTAAACGTACAAACTTGGGCCTGCTCATTAACTTTTATTTATTCTAACAGACATTTTGTAATTAGAGACAAATCGGAGATCAAATGCACCGGCCTTCAAAGCCAGTGACGTACGTTTCAATACAATTTTCAACTCCTTCATTTTCTTCTTTATTTTCAGTTTCACTCTGAAATCAAATACAAGAGCCATTACAAATAAAATAGAAATCAAAATTATAACCCTGTAATATTGCGGAACTCAATATTGACTGCTTTTTCTCTCTTTTTCAAAGCCAAAGCCACCTGCAAAGTTTGTTCATTTTTGCTGCACTCATTAAAGCTATTTGAGGGAGAGAATTTGATGAGAAGCATACAAGCAGGGTAACGAGCCACATAACAAAAATACTTTTCAGCATAGCTAAATTAAGAAAGCTAAACAAGATAAAGAGAGAAACTACAGAAGAACAGTGTGATTCTGTTGAAAAAGAGAGTTGATGAAAAAAAAGTCCATGTACAATTACAGTGATGGTTTACATTTGTTTTAACATAAAATAACATCTCATAGTGCTTTTGTAAGGAAGATCTAAATATGGTATTCTCTCCGAATATTCGAATTTTGAGAATATCATCATTATCATCATCATCATCATCATCATCAGGTGCCGTGCCTACTGGCGTTGGCTATTATGCTTCTCCAGAGTACCCGATCCTTCATGCAGGCCATCAGCTCAGTTGGTGATCTCCTCTCACATCATCCCGTCAGACTGTCCAGTATCATTTCTCTTGGTCTTCTTCTTGATCTTCTTCCTTCTATTTTTCCTGTTGTTATAATATTTTCAATGCTCCCTGTTCTCATTGCATGTCCTATGAAAGTACATTGTCTCTCTTTTATCATTTTGACAAGGTTTTTTGTCTCTCCAGCTCTTCTCATACATTCTTCATTAGTTATTTTTGTTGTCCAGGGAATTCGCAACATTCTTCTAATAAACCACATTTCTGCTGCTTCCAATGATTTTTGTGCAGACTTGCCTATTGTCCATGATTCACTTCCATATAACAAGATAGGTTCAATATAGCATTTTAGGACTCGTTTTCTAACATTCATTGATACGGATGTGTTGAATAATATATTTCTCATTCTCTGAAATGTAGTCTTTGCTTGGCCTATTCTGTTCTTAATTTCTGTTCTGCATTTCCCATGTGAAGTTATTACTGCTTCAAGGTATTTGAATTTCTACGCCTGCTTTAGAATAGTTCCATTTAATTTAATACTGCATGTTGGTGGATTCTGTTTCTAAGATATAACCATAGTCTCTGTCTTTTTGATGTTCAAAGTAAGGCCTTTCTGTTCACTTTCTTTAGCGACTTTATCCAAGAGATTTTGCAGATCTTGTTGGTTCTCAGCTATCAGTACTTTTGAGAATGCACTAACAACAACAACAACAACAACAACAACACACACACACACTTAAATGTCTTTGCGATGTATAAAAATGAAATTGATTTTTTAACTTCTAGTCTTCGCTACAGGGACACCAGCGTGACCCCTCTCTGACCCCGAAGGGTTCTGCAGGTTCCAGATTGAAAACACATGAGTCAAAAATCACTAGCTCTCTTAATTTGCCTTGATTAGTATTCCCAGTGCTCAAGGGTCGCTCTAAATGTTTCCAGGGCATCCTGAAAAGCCTAAATATGTTGATTATTATCAGTTCGCCTAAAGCGGTTTCGTTTTTTAAGATTAAAGAAGGTCAAGGTGAAGGAAATCTGTTCAGGAAGTCTTGAAAAGAGAGTTTAACAACGGTTTTTTTTCCCTCTCTTTTTCTTGTTGTCTTTTACAGACCACACTGTTTGTGATGCATGTTAGACAAAATAAATGGGCACTTTTTGTCTTAGCATCGCCCTCCGCAAGTTAAGTAGCATCTTAATTATCTTCGTTCACAATCTTGACCGAAAGTGATTCTGGTGCAACAGATAACAGACATGAAAAGACAAGACACAAGCTCCGGGACGTGACAAGCTGGCTTGGTACAGCGTGTTGTGATATTGTGTTTAGTCTGTTTTCTGATAGATGATTTCAAGTTATGATTGATTACACTGTTCTTGATACAACGATTTGTATGATATTTAACGATATATAGACTTATCTATACAGATATAGATAATATATAGAAATAGACACCACACCACACTACACTATACCACACCACTCCACTCCAAACTACACTATACCACACCACACCACACTACGCTATACCACACCACACCACACTACGCTATACCACACCACACCACACTACGCTATACCACATCACACAACACTACACTATACTATACACCACCACACCACACTTTACTATACACTACACCAACTGCACTATACCACACCACATTACACTTCACTACACTATACCACACCACACACGCTACACTACACTACACTATACTACACCACACCACACCACAATACATTATACTATAGAGCATCACACTACACCATACCACAGTATACTACACTACAGCACAGCACAGCACACTACACTACACTACAGCACAGCACACCACACTGCACTACACTACAGCACACAACAGCACAGCACACCACACTACACTACACTACACTACACTACACACTACACTACACTAGAGAACACCACACCACACCACGCTACACTACACTACAACACACCACATAATACTTCTTCTTCTTCTTCTTCGTTCGCATTGTCTGTCTATATCTGCAGTCCTGTCTCTTGGATAAATTTCACTGTTTTTTGTAACTCATGTATGGAACCGTAGAGCTTATCTTCTTTAGTGGTTTCACTGGGCCAGTAATTATTTCTCAGTGTCTCGTAGTTGATGCAGTTCTGGAGGATATGTTCCACGGTTTGGGGCACCTGGGCACATGTACATAGATTAGTAGTACCAACCTTAAACTTTGTATACATATGACTTCGGAGTCGGCTGTGTCCTGTTCGGAGACGGAAGATGGTGACTTGTTCCTTTCTGTTTAGCATGTGATAGTCATCATGTGGTGGTGTTTGTGGCTTCCTGTAGGTTTTTATCATGCTTTTCTTCTGATTATAGGTGACTGGTATGTCTGGTTGCTCCATTTCAGTGCCCTCTTTGGCCAGATGGTCAGCTTTCTCATTGCCTGGTATCCCACAGTGGGAGGGAATCCACTGCAAAGTGACTCCATGTTGTAAGCCAATTTTTGACAAGGCATCCTTAAGGTCTGGTAGTTTGTTGCACTGAAGAGCCTCCAGTACTGATCTTGCATCTGTGAGAATTACTACAGGACATGTATCAATTCTGGAGTCTCATAGTTTTTCAACTGCAGCAATAATTGCCCTAACTTCTGCATCAAAGTTGTTGCAGTATTTACCAGTGGGTATGGAAATCTTGTCAATGGTGTTGTTTGGATATTCAATATATGCTCCTGCCCCACCATTTTTATGGCATTATGTGCAGATCCATCTGTATACACACGTATCCAGGTGTCACATGGATATTTGTCATCTAGAACACTAAGTGTGGCTATTGATCTTACAAGACTGCTCTGCATCTCACCATTCTGCACATCTTTCACTTCAGTCTGAATAGTTATTTGTGTATAATCTGCTTCTTTCCATGGTGTATGCTCTGGTACAGATGATAATGGAGTGACTACAGTTGGAAGGTCAGGTATCAGCTTACGCATACGCTTGGCCTGATGAATGAAGCTGCTTCTTTTAAGCCGTCCTAATGCCAAGTTATTGAATCTCTCCTTCAGGGGATGGCTTACAGAGCTAAGGAATTTTTCTCCCATGGTCATGACCTTTGTGCCTCTACGTTCCTTTAGCGGTTGAACACCAACTATTTTCTGCATTTCTATTATTGGTGTGGACCTCATGGCACCTGTGATAATCCGTAGTGACTGATTTTGAACCTTGTCTAGATTATGCAGCGTAGTGTTTGATGCTGTGCACCAAGATGTTGAGCCATATTCTAAATGTGGTAGAATACTTTGCTGATATACGTTCTTGAGGATTCTTTCACTAGCTCCCCATGTAGTCACACTCAATTTTCTTAATATGGCTAGTTTTCTTCTGGCTTTTGCTTCTGCACTGTTGATGTGTTGCTTCCAAGTCAGTTTTGAGTCAAGAGTCACTCCTAAGTAAGTGGGTTGGTTGTCCATCCTTAAGGGTATTTCATTTACAAGATCTTACCTGCTTTCTGTTTAGATGAGAGGGTGAACAGAGTGGTACTTGATTTCTCTGTGTTGATACTTACACACCATTCGTTTGTCCATGATGTCAAGATGTCTGCTGCTCTTTGGAGTCTCTGTGTAGCAACTGTCGCATATTCATCTGTACACCACATGACCAGATCATCTGCATACAGTGCTGCTTTGATTCCATAGGGAAGTTCCTTGACCAGGTCATTAATGAATACAAGGAATAGTGTAGGCGAAAGGACTCCTCCTTGTGGTACACCGTGTCGCAGAAGTACTTTCTGGCTTTTGTGTCCATCCATTACTACTCTAGCTCTTCTATTGTGTAAATAGGACTTTATCCAGTTGTACAGTCTTCCATTCACATTGCAATTTCTTAGTTTCCACAACAGACCTTTTTTCCATACTTTATCAAAGGCTTTCTTCAGGTCTATCCACGCTGCTAGTACAAGGTTTTTCTCTTGGAATGCATCCTCAATCTCTTGAGAGAGATAGGTCACTTGATCTTCAGTACTGTAGTACTGCCTAAATCCTGCTTGTTGTGGAACGAGAAGGTTTTCACTTTCTAGGTACCATTTTAGCCTCAGGTCAATGATGCGTTCCATCGTTTTGCATAGGCAGCTAGTGAGACTGATTGGCCTGTAGCTGGAGGCAGTATCACTGTTTTTCCCTGGTTTTAGCAGTGGTACCATGCTTGCTTCAACACATAATACTAAACCACACCATACTACACTATACCACACTACATCATACCATACTACGCCGCAAAACACCACACTACACTACACTATACTTCGCTGCAGTGTACCACACCACACCGCACTACACTAAACCACACCACACTACACTACACTAAACATTACAGCACACCACGCAACAAAAAACTACACCACATCACACTACACTACACCACACTACACTACACCACACTACACCACACTACACTACACTACACTACAATACAATACACCACACTACAATACATCACACTACACTACGCCACACTACATTACACTACACTACCCCACGCCACACCAGAGTACATTACACTACACCAAACAACATCATACTACACTATACTACATCACACTACACCACACTATACTACACTACACCACACTACACTACACTACAATACAATACACCACACTACAATACATCACACTACACTACGCCACGCCACACCAGAGTACATTACACTACACCACACAATATCATACTGTACTATACTACATCACACTACACCACACTATACCACACTACACTACAATACATACACCACACTACAATACATCACACTACACTATGCAAACTACATTACACTACACTACGCCACGCCACACCAGAGTACATTACACTACACCACACAGCATCATACTACACTATATTACATCACACTACACCACACTATACCAAACCACATTACTACATCACACTCTACACTATACCATACCACACTACAATACACTACACCACACCACAACACAGTACACTACACCACACAGCATCATACTACACTATATACATCACACTACACCACACTATACCAAACCACATTACTACATCACACTACTCTACACTACACCACACTACACTACACTATACCATACCACACTACATACACTACACCACACAACAACACAGTACATTACACCATACTACACTACACTACAACACACCACACCACACACCACACTACACTACACTACACTACAATACAATACACCACACCACACTACAATACATCACACTACACTACGCCACACTACATTACACTACACTACCCCACGCCACACCAGAGTACATTACACTACACCAAACAACATCATACTACACTATACTACATCACACTACACCACACTATACTACACTACACCACACTACACTACACTACAATACAATACACCACACTACAATACATCACACTACACTACGCCACGCCACACCAGAGTACATTACACTACACCACACAATATCATACTGTACTATACTACATCACACTACACCACACTATACCACACTACACTACAATACAATACACCACACTACAATACATCACACTACACTATGCAACACTACATTACACTACACTACGCCACGCCACACCAGAGTACATTACACTACACCACACAGCATCATACTACACTATATTACATCACACTACACCACACTATACCAAACCACATTACTACATCACACTACTCTACACTATACCATACCACACTACAATACACTACACCACACCACAACACAGTACACTACACCACACAGCATCATACTACACTATATTACATCACACTACACCACACTATACCAAACCACATTACTACATCACACTACTCTACACTACACCACACTACACTACACTATACCATACCACACTACAATACACTACACCACACAACAACACAGTACATTACACCATACTACACTACACTACAACACACCACACCACACCACACCACACTACACTACAACACACTACACTACAACACACTACACTACAACACACTACATTACACTTCACTATACTACACTACACCACACTACGCTATACTACAACACACCACACCACATCACACTACACCACACAACACTATACTATACTGTAACACACTACACTACATCACACTACACTACAACACACTACATTACACCACACTGCATTACACCACAACACATTACATTACACACACCACTCTACGCTACAACACACTAAACTACACCACACCACACCACATTACGCGACAGCACACTAAACACACTACACTACACCACACCACACTACACTACAACATACTACATTACACCACACTGCATTACACTACAGTACAACACAGAATGTATAAACTAGGAAAAAGTAGGAGCAGCTTTATTACTTAACGATTACAAAGTTGTGACGTTTCGACGTGAGCCTTAATCATACAAAAACATACAGGACGAAGAAATAGAGAGAGAGAGGAGATAAAGTATATAAAAAAAATTTTTTTAGAGTAGAAGTAAAGTAAAGATAGTCCCATAGCAAATGCCGTAGGGGGTGAAGCGTTAGAGACCTCATTATGCTGGGTCATCAGCGTATGAGGTAGGGTGACCAGTTCCTTTCCTCGCTGCCTTTACTTCCCAGATTTTCTCTGGTACCCATTTTACGAGGCTGGGTCGACCTCGGGGCCGTATTGGTCGGAAAAAAAATCCCGCTCAGCTGGGGATTCGAACCCTCGACCATTTGGTTGCTAGACGAGTGCTCTAACCACTACGCTAGCCTTGATTTAGAGTACTTAGCTGTAAATTGTAAGGTGTGACTTGTCCGGCGGTGTGTGTCAGGAATGGATTTAGTAGAACGTGGAGACTGTTTAAATAGAGACCTGTGACATGTGGTCGGTGGGTTGTAACTGGGGGTGGTGAATGGGGAACCGGGGAGGGGAGAGAGAGTGATACAATGTTGACCTAGCCAGGAGAAGTTGAAATAGATGATTGGGGAAGAGGAGTTGCAAAGTGATGCTGTGTGGTAATCGTTAAGTAATAAAGCTGCTCCTACTTTTTCCTAGTTTATACATTCTGGTATCACAGCTTTACTGCAGTGCTTCGTGTATAGTTATATACTTATACACTAATTATTGTGTGTTACAGTACAATACACTACATTACACCACTCCACACTACGCCGCACAACACTACACAACATACTACATTACACCACACTATACAACACACTACACTATGTATCGTAAAGTGTAGTGTCCTACACATTTTGTAGGATTAGACCTCGAAAAAATCGTAGACAAAGCACTTTAGTGAGACTTGAGAGAAAGAAAAATCACAAGAGAATTACCTGGGATTCGAACCACGGACTCTGGTAGGACGAGCAGCCGCCTAGCCATTATGTATCTGCTGCTATGTATCTGTTTACTGCTTCTTGTTGCGGAGTAGAAGATGTAATTCAGATAATGATACTAACGACGACTGACGACTAATAATAAAATGGTTTTAACTGTTAAGAAAAATGAAATAGCTTACCACAGTTATCCAGTTATTGTCATCATGGCTAAGAGGCGTGTAGAAGTGGATCATAAACTTAGGGTCGTGTTTGTACATACTTAAAATGTTCTTTATCCAAGAAAGCCATACCATATGCTTCGGCTCAGAACCGTGACAGTTGGAGGAGTACTTCTTGTAAAGTGGCTCAGTTGCTAGAAAAAACGGTCGCATAAAATAGTCGGTTGGAGAGTGTTCGAATCCAAGTAATCGATAGTTAAATGGAGCTATTGCGATTTGGGCGTCCGCCCACGAGGTGACATAGCCAATGCTGGAGAAGTTTTTCCAAAGCCAAGGAAAATCATCTACAGGTTTAGCTCCTTTAAATTTTCTTCTGGCCTCAGGTAATTCTTGTTCGTGCTTGCCTGTAAGAATGGGCAACAAAGCAGCTGGAGTTCCGTCACCTAAGATATTGTAACCTTCCAGCTCGATAGCTCCCAGCTCGTTCATCATATATTCTCTCGTTCTAGGCATTCGACGGAGCCATGACATTCTGGACATGGAGTCGAAGCCAAGTAACATTATAGACATCCCTAGACCATTGGCTGGAGGCTTGGTTGTCCTCAGACGTTCTTTGATTGTCGAGTTGACGTGAATCCCTGCCTGAATGTTTTCATACGTTCTGTTCTTGGCGTCTTTGCATGAAATTTTGAAGAAGTCAGAAACCAAAGGAAAGCCATCTTCTATACCATGTATGGGATTTGCATATGAGACATTGTAGTCTCCTGGCCCTCGAATCAACGGGAAATAATTACACTTGAACTTTCCGTGAACTTTCTGAGCTGCTTCTGAAAACCTTACTGTTCCATTTTCAACGTACAGCCAGTTCTTCTCTCCTCTGCAGATAATTTTCGGCATCTTCTTATAAAACTTCATCATAACAGGGTCTTTAATATTGAGAGTTGGATGAATACAGATTTGACTTTTGTATGCACTGGATTCTGTGCTTGTATGTGTCTCGGAGGTTCTCACAATATTCTGGTGCACGTGACCGGCCCGAGATTTTGGCTTCAGATCAGTCACGTGAGAGCTCTGGTGGGTGTAGATGATCAGAGCAGTTGTCATGACACTTAGCACGCCCATGGTCTTCAAAGTGAGAAGGCGGCTTAGTTTAAATCTCAGTGCTCGATGCTGCGTCATGGTTGGACCCTTGGAGACACTTGTCTTCTTGTCCAGTCAAAAGTTTATACAGTACTCTTGCTTTAAAACCGTCTTTCTTGTGCTGACCAAGACAGCTGATGTTATTTCTTTACATGTCTTTAATTTCAAAAGAAAATGCGGTTTCTTAGAAGATATTTACTTCTAGTTTGTTCTGCCAGGGTTACCTGGTGGTTCGTTTAGATGTATGCTGTGATTTACTTGACCCTGCAGTGTGATTTAGTGAACATTTTTTTTTCACGTAGTTCATCTAGCCCTAAGATGTGATTCAGTCAACTTTATGCCCCGATTGAAATAAATTTTAATTGGATTCAGTGAGCTTAAACTGGGGGTTTTAGCTGTTTCCGCGATGCTGTTTTAGTTAACATTATGTTGTGGTTTAGTCAACAGAAGGTAGGTCTTGCATCTCTTGAAGCCCATACAGAGAAAATGACGTACCGTAGTTTCTATGTTTGTCTGAGCTAACAAGTAATCTATTCTGACAAAGTTAAATTCTTGCCATGAAGCAAAATCGTCAGGAAAACTTTTTTAAAAAAAAGAAATAATATGGGCTCTTCATACGTCTGACATAGTTTGATGACAGAAGAGCTCAAAAAGTTTGCCGTTGAGACAGTGTATGTATTCTGTTATCAGCCTTCTGCAGTCGGTGACATGCACTCTTAGGACGTAAAGTGGCTCTCCAGGCGTTTATGAATACTGCTATTACATCGTAATTTTTACATCCTGAGTAATGGGCGGCTGGGGCCCTCTCGTTGTGGAAGCACTATATTATCATATCTGACATAAGACACTCCGATAACCTTCTTAACAAGGTCTCTGGAATGACAGATGTGGCAGATATTCTCCTGTATAAATTTGCTCTCCTGAAGATAAAAAAAAGTGAGATAATGTTATTCGAATGTTAAAAACCGTTATAAACGTGTCCAAATTCACATAAAAATACTGACGACAACGAACACAAAGTATATTCTCTCTCTTTCTCATCTCTCTCTCTCTCTATATATATATATATATATATATATATATATATATTGTAAAGAGGATTAAATAAAGAAAATTTAAATACTTTGGACACATTAAAGGTCATGATAATCTAGAGAAGACCGTATTGGAAGAGTACATAATGGGAAAAAGAAAGATTAAGACCAAGGCGAAGATGGCTGCAAGACATCGTTGATAATCTGCAAATAGATGCATCAGCAGCAGGCCATCTTGCTTACAACCGAGAGCTGTTAGCGAGGCAAAGTTCCGCAATGGACATGCAAATGAATGAATGAATATATATATATATATATCTTATATCCTATATCTTATATCCTTCCCGTGCCGTTAGACGTCACATAGGGCTCGCAAAGTAGTTCGCCAATTTTTCCTGTCTTCGGCGAGTCTTTCAACCTCATCAAAGGATTTTATGCCTGTTAACTTGGCCTCTCTTAATAATGTTCTCTTCAGAGTTTCACGCGGTCTGCCCCTTTTTCTTCGGCCTGTTGTGTTCCACTTGATAGCTTGTTTTGGGATTCTCTGATCATTTCTTCTCATCAAGTGGCCAACATATGTCCATCTCCTTTTCCTGATCACCCGTGAGACTGGTTGTTGTTCAGTCATCTGTCTTATCTCTGCATTGTTCTTGAATTCATTCCACTTGATGCCAAATATTTTCCTTAGGCATTTGTTTTCAAAAGAGTCTAATTTCTTTTCTATTTCTTTAGTTGTTTTCCAGCTTTCGCATGCATAAATGAGGGTGGATATTACATTTGAATTGAATAGTCTTAACTTGGTTTTTGTGCTTATAACTTTTGAATTCCATATGTTCTCAAGATTCTTGAAGATTGATGCTGCTTTTGCAATTCTGATCCTAACTTCCTTTCTAGTGTCACCATCCTGGTCTATGTAGCTGCCAAGGTATGCAAATTGATTGACTTCTTCAATATCTGTCCCTTCTATGTGTATTTTTCCATTTTGATTGATGGGAATTTTGATTATTTTTGTTTTGTCCTTGTTAATTTCAAGTCCTATTTTGCTAGCCAGTGAAGATAGGCTATCTGTTTTTTCTTGCATGGAATTCACATTATTACTGATAAGAGTTATGTCATCAGCAAAATCAAGATCTTCTAGTTGGGTCCCATGTACCCAGTCAATACCTGTGTTACCTGTGCAGCATTTTGTCATTATGAAGTCTATTGTAATCCCAAAAAGTAAAGGAGACAGTATACATCCTTGTTTCACGCCTGTTTCAATCTGGAACCATTCACTCATCCCTTCTTCTGTCTTGACTGCACAACCATATCCATTGTATAAGTCCTTAATGATGTTGACAATTTTAGATGGTATTCCATATAGACATAAAATTCTCCATAATGAATCTCTGTGTATGCTATCAAATGCCTTCTTAAAATCTATGAAATTCAGTATTAATGGTTTCTGCTTTTCAATATGTTCTTCAAGTATTATTCTGAGAGTAAAGATCTGGTCGAGACAGCTTCTCCCTTTTCGAAATCCTGCTTGTTCTTCTCTCATTGCAGTATCCACTAAATCTTTGAGTCTATTCAAAATGACCTTGCAAAATACTTTTGACACAACTGATATTAAGGTTACTCCTCTCCAGTTGTTACAGTCACTAAGGTTGCCCTTTTTTGGTATTTTCACAATGATTCCCTTCTTCCAATTAGAAGGGACCTTTTCTTCTTTCCAAATCTTGTTAAACATTCTCTGTAGTTGTCTCATGTTGTCACTATTGATAGCTTTTAGCATCTCGGCTGTTATTTCATCTTCACCTGCAGCTTTGTTGTTAGCCATTAAATTCACTGCTGTTTCAATTTCATGCAATTCAATTTCATCTAGATTGACATTTAGTTGTGGGGCTGGTAAGTCAGTTTCAAGGTTTAACAATTCTTTTGGGTGTGGTCGATTGAATATTTCTTGGAAGTGTTCAGCCCATCTTTGCTTTTGGTCTTTATTTGATGTTAATAGTGTTCCAGTTTTGCTAAGGATTGGTCTTTCTTTAGATGTAATAGTACCTGTTAGCCTCTTTTGTATGTTATATAAAGTTTTGCTGTCTCCTGTTTTTGCTGCTTTTTCTGCCTCTTTCGCCATATTGTCTATGTATTCTCTTTTATCCCTTCTAGCTGAGCTTTTTACTTTCTTGTCTATGTCTTTGTATTTTGCTTTTGCCGAATCTCTTTCATGATCTGCTTTTGCATTCAACATGTTTAATTTGACTGCTCGTCTTTCATGTATATACTTCCATGTTTTATCTGATATCCATGCTTTTCTATTTGGTTTTTCCAATCCAGCGCTTACTTTTGCTGCTGTGATTATGGCTGTGCTGTAAGAATTCCATAACTCATCTATACCTATCTCCTCAACTTCACTGGGTGTTTTGGAATGATTGGCAAGTTCCTGATTGAAATTAATGTTAGTATTTTCTTCTTGTAGGCTGTGGATGTTTATCTTTCTGTGTACTGATTTCTTGTGTTGACTTTTCAATTTTAGTTTTATTTTCCCTATGCACAGGTTGTGATCACTGTTGACATCTGCACCCCTATAAGCCCTTACATCCATGAGAGATGTTCTGTATTGCTTTCTAATACAAAAATGGTCTATCTGGTTTCTAGTTCTATCATCTGGAGATATCCATGTTGTTTTATGTATCTCTTTGTGTGGGAATATATATATAAAGTTTATGTAATAAATTAAACTTTGTTTCATTTTCTTTTTATTGATTTTAAGTGAAATCAACTTAATTCGCTCTTTACATAAATGTCCCCATACACAGTAAACAGAATTAAGACATTGGTTTTGATTTATCGGATCTGTATTCTGAGAATTCTGTATACTGGGATTCTTAAAATGAGGATTCTGTATACTGAGATTCTTAAAATGAGGATTCTGTATACTGAGATTCTTAAAATGAGGATTCTGTATACTGAGAGTCTTAAAATGAGGATTCTGTATAATGAGATTCTGCAAAATGAGCATTCTGAATACTGAGAATTCTCTTACATTGATCTAAAACATGGATAACAGTTTCCCTCTTCGCTGTCCTCGTAAAAAAGCGAACATTAAACGGCAGAACAAGGTTACCAACTCTGAAGTACCACAGCATTCCAATTTTCCATCAAGAAATAAAATGCTATGCAGCAAATGATTAAGATTGTCGTAGCATGTAACAAAAATGCGTGATATCCGTATCTTATCTTATATCTTATGTCCTTCCCGTGCCGTTAAACGTCACATAGGGCTCGCAAAGTAGTTCGCCAAGTCTGTATCTGATATCCGTATACCCAAACAATTTTTATGTGGGTAATTTGTAGAGGGTAGGAGATCACGAGGTAGACCAAAACTAAGGTACAAGGATATTACTAAGTCATTCACAAGAGATTTTTCCATATTATTAAGACACCTATGAGATTTTTCTATATTAGTAAGTCATCCTTGGGAGATTTTTCTATATTAGTAAGTCATCCTTGGGAGATTTTTCTATATTAGTAAATCATCCTTAAGAGATTTTTCTATATTAGTAAGTCATGCATGAGAGATTTTTCTATATTAGTAAATCATCCTTGAGAGATTTTTCTATATTAGTAAGTCATGCATGAGAGATTTTTCTATATTAGTAAGTCATGCATGAGATATTTTTCTATATGAGTATGTGTCATCCAAGATAAGACAGAGTATATAAAGACATCAAAAGACCAGGGGTAGAATGATCCAGATTATATAAATGTTGGAGATTATGATCATTAGGAAAGCAGAAACATTCAAATATCTAGCCACAACCTTCAACAGAAGCAACATAGCAAGCGAGGAAATTAAAATCAGAGCACAGATAGGGAATAAAATATACTTCACCTTGCAACACCTGTTAAAATCCAAAATCCTGTCCCAAAACACTAAAATATACATCTACAAAACTATAAGACCAGCCGTCATGTATGGATCAGAAACATGGAGTACAACAAAGAAAGATGAACAACAATTGCAGGTCTTTGAGAACAAGATCCTATGAAGAATCTTTGAGCCCATAAAAATACCAACAGTGGAGAGATAGAAAGAACACTGAACTGAACAGCTTACTTAAGTCTCAACGAATTATATATATCCTGAAACTGAACAGACTACGCTGGCTGGGCCATGTAGAAAGAATGGAAGAGAACAGACATATGAAAATATGATGTGTGCTCAAGAGATGAAGGAAACAAGACCAAGGGGTGGACCAAGACAGAGATGGAAAGACAACATAGATGAAGATATAAAATAAATTAGTGTCACCAATTGGAGAGAGAAGATTGGGAATAGAAAGGAATGGAGGCGAACTTTATCTGCAGCAGTGAGTCTTAATGGCTCGGAAAGCTGAAGATGAAGAAGTAGTTTGTGCCATCCATGGGAGATTTGTCTGTATTTAGTTAAGTCATCCTTGGGAGATTTTTCTATATTAGTAAGTCATCCTTGGGAGATTTTTCTATATTAGTAAATCATCCTTAAGAGATTTTTCTATATTAGTAAGTCATGCATGAGAGATTTTTCTATATTAGTAAATCATCCTTGAGAGATTTTTCTATATTAGTAAGTCATGCATGAGAGATTTTTCTATATTAGTAAGTCATGCATGAGATATTTTTCTATATGAGTATGTGTCATCCAAGATAAGACAGAGTATATAAAGACATCAAAAGACCAGGGGTAGAATGATCCAGATTATATAAATGTTGGAGATTATGATCATTAGGAAAGCAGAAACATTCAAATATCTAGCCACAACCTTCAACAGAAGCAACATAGCAAGCGAGGAAATTAAAATCAGAGCACAGATAGGGAATAAAATATACTTCACCTTGCAACACCTGTTAAAATCCAAAATCCTGTCCCAAAACACTAAAATATAAATCTACAAAACTATAAGACCAGCCGTCATGTATGGATCAGAAACATGGAGTACAACAAAGAAAGATGAACAACAATTGCAGGTCTTTGAGAACAAGATCCTATGAAGAATCTTTGAGCCCATAAAAAATACCAACAGTGGAGAGATAGAAAGAACACTGAACTGAACAGCTTACTTAAGTCTCAACGAATTATATATATCCTGAAACTGAACAGACTACGCTGGCTGGGCCATGTAGAAAGAATGGAAGAGAACAGACATATGAAAATATGATGTGTGCTCAAGAGATGAAGGAAACAAGACCAAGGGGTGGACCAAGACAGAGATGGAAAGACAACATAGATGAAGATATAAAATAAATTAGTGTCACCAATTGGAGAGAGAAGATTGGGAATAGAAAGGAATGGAGGCGAACTTTATCTGCAGCAGTGAGTCTTAATGGCTCGGAAAGCTGAAGATGAAGAAGTAGTTTGTGCCATCCATGGGAGATTTGTCTGTATTTAGTTAAGTCGTTCATGGGAGACTTTTTTTTCCTATCATCTAAACAATCTGGGAAGAATTGGCGAAAAATGATTTGAAGAAGAAACGAAAACCAAAATAAAAGATGAAAGCAGCAAGCGAGTGGAGACCGTGTCTTACATCACAAAACACTGCTTGCTGTTACTGTGATCGGCTGTGTGAATAAACAATTCATAACATCAAGCATATGAGAAGCTGTTTAGTAAAACGATGATGGATAAGTTTCTCAACAGCCAACAACTGTCAGCCTCATATCCGAGAAGGAAAACTGGGAGTGCAAGATAGGGTGTGTGACATGGAATGGAGACAGGCATGTATATATTATATATGTATGTATAATTACGAGTATATACGTATAATCATATGGCGCTGTGCCCTTGTACAACACCCAATCATGCCTGTCCATATTGCTTTTTTAAACCGTTTTATTGTGCCTATTGATCAAGTGACCCAGATATTTCTCTTTCAGTCTCCGTCGACTTCGGCGTCAAATTTTGTTGAAAATTCCCCAGGATGTGACAATTAACATAGAAAAAAATAGCAACGCGAGTAAATTCCTTGCCTTTGTGAACTCAGGACACACACAGGGGAGTTAACTGTTTTCATAAGAGCTGGACAAATAGAAATATCCTCGTGAAAGCCAGGAATTATAGTAAAACAAGTTTGTTTTCTTCCGTTCTGGAGATTATGTGCACAAATTTGTAGTATTCGTCACCTAATTTAACTTCTGGATGTTTTTTTAAAATATATTTTTCTTTATATACAGGATTTTGTTTTCTGGTTATGTCGATCTAAGGAAATGACCAAGTGATAATCTTCCAACTGAAAACAGGACATTCCAAGCTGAAATACCGTCTAAACACAAGCTGAAATACCGTCTAAACACAAGCTGAAATATCATCTAAACCACAAGCTGAAATACCGTCTAAACACAAGCTGAAATATCATCTAAACACAAGCTGAAATACCGTCTAAACACAAGCTGAAATATCATCTAAACCACAAGCTGAAATACCGTCTAAACACAAGCTGAAATATCATCTAAACACAAGCTGAAATACCGTCTAAACACAAGCTGAAATATCATCTAAACCACAAGCTGAAATACCGTCTAAACACAAGCTGAAATATCATCTAAACACAAGCTGAAATACCGTCTAAACACAAGCTGAAATATCATCTAAACCACAAGCTGAAATACCGTCTAAACACAAGCTGAAATACCGTCTAAACACAAGCTGAAATACCATCTAAACCACAAGCTGAAATACCATCTAAACCACAAGCTGAAATACCATCTAAACCACAAGCTGCAACACCATCTAAACCACAAGATGAAATACCATCTAAACCACAAGCTGAAACACCATCTAAACCACAAGCTGCAACACCATCTAAACCACAACCTGAAACACCATCTAAACCACAACCTGAAACACTATCTAAACCACAACCTGAAATACCATCTAAACCACAAGCTGAAACACCATCTAAACCACAACCTGAAACACTATCTAAACCACAGCCTGAAACACCATCTAAACCACAACCTGAAACACCATCTAAACCACAACCTGAAATACCATCTAAACCACAACCTGAAACACCATCTAAACCACAACCTGAAACACCATCTAAACCACAGCCTGAAACACCATCTAAACCACAACCTGAAACACCATCTAAACCACAACCTGAAATACCATCTAAACCACAAGCTGAAAGCTGGCTCAACAGACCCATGTTAGCAGCCAAGGGACAGACAACACAGCATATCCTCCACACATGCTAGCTAGCGCGCCCTGGACTGACCTTAACTCCCTACAGGAGAAGTTCTACGCCCGTGGGGAAAATCAGAGATGGACCGAAGCGTCTGTGAGAGAGATCGGCGTCGACGTCTGAGCGAACGACCTCGAAAAAGAAACATTTTTATAAATTAATTTATTCGCTTCAATAACATTTGACATAAGAGTAAATAAAACTACGTTATGTACCGAGACCTACTTGAATGAATTTATCTGTGCCTATAGAGCTGAAAACAGGAAGAATGTGATTGGACGTAAATTTCAGACATAAGATAGTCAGAAATACACGCTGAAAAATCTAAATAATTCACATGAAAAGAAGAAAAGAAAAGAACAACTTCGGATTGAAATGACTGGGATTCAAATCTTCAGAAAAGAGAACAACCGCCAGCAGAATGATTAATACTACAGAAAATCCCGTAATTGCTACCAGCTCTGACCAATGAAGGGAAAATATTACCAACTACGCCCATGCTAATTTTTTGCCATAATTTATGGTTATGGCGGTCATATTTATAAAATTATAGTATTAGATGATCATACTCATTATAGATCTATTATAAGCTATTATTAAAAATATCATTTCTTTTATTAGGATCCCAAAGGATTCAAACTGAAGCTATGTGACACAAAAAGCCACTTTTAGCATGTGCTGTGCTGGTTAAGACAGGATTACTCGTATGCATTTTAACAAAAAACTTACTTAATAGGTTCCCGTATAAATGTCAACTCTGCAGAGTTGCGCTATCAGTGGCGTGTGAACATATATGCCTACCTTTAAACTTTATGTTAACATAGCCTCCTCGCCAAGTGACACTTGGTTAGGTGACTCCGCAGAATGTCAGCTTATTGCTCGCTCAGTTAAAAAACACACAGAGTAAGAGAGAGAGAGAGAGACTGAGAGAGAAACAGAGAGAGAGAGAGAGAGAGAGAGAGAGGCTGAGAGAGAAAAAGAGAGAGAAAGAAAAAGAGGCTGAGAGAGAAAAAGACACAGAGAAACTGAGAGAGAGAGAGAGGCTGAGCGAGAAAAAAGAGAGAAACTGAGAGAGAGAGAGAGAGAAAGACGCAGAGAGACCTAGAGAGAAAAAGAGGCTGAGAGAGAAAAAAAGAGAGAAACTGAGAGAGAGAGAGAGAAACAGAGAGAGAGGCTGAGAGAGAAAAAAGAGAGACAGAGAGAAACGTGGAGAGAGAGGCTGAGAAAGAAACTGAGAGAGAGAGTGAGAGAGAAACTGAGAGAGAGGCTGAGAGAGAAACTGGGAGAGAGAGGCTAAGCACAACCTGAAACACCATCTAAACCACAACCTGAAACACTATCTAAACCACAACCTGAAATACCATCTAAACCACAAGCTGAAACACCATCTAAACCACAACCTGAAACACTATCTAAACCACAGCCTGAAACACCATCTAAACCACAACCTGAAACACCATCTAAACCACAACCTGAAATACCATCTAAACCACAACCTGAAACACCATCTAAACCACAACCTGAAACACCATCTAAACCACAGCCTGAAACACCATCTAAACCACAACCTGAAACACCATCTAAACCACAACCTGAAATACCATCTAAACCACAAGCTGAAAGCTGGCTCAACAGACCCATGTTAGCAGCCAAGGGACAGACAACACAGCATATCCTCCACACATGCTAGCTAGCGCGCCCTGGACTGACCTTAACTCCCTACAGGAGAAGTTCTACGCCCGTGGGGAAAATCAGAGATGGACCGAAGCGTCTGTGAGAGAGATCGGCGTCGACGTCTGAGCGAACGACCTCGAAAAAGAAACATTTTTATAAATTAATTTATTCGCTTCAATAACATTTGACATAAGAGTAAATAAAACTACGTTATGTACCGAGACCTACTTGAATGAATTTATCTGTGCCTATAGAGCTGAAAACAGGAAGAATGTGATTGGACGTAAATTTCAGACATAAGATAGTCAGAAATACACGCTGAAAAATCTAAATAATTCACATGAAAAGAAGAAAAGAAAAGAACAACTTCGGATTGAAATGACTGGGATTCAAATCTTCAGAAAAGAGAACAACCGCCAGCAGAATGATTAATACTACAGAAAATCCCGTAATTGCTACCAGCTCTGACCAATGAAGGGAAAATATTACCAACTACGCCCATGCTAATTTTTTGCCATAATTTATGGTTATGGCGGTCATATTTATAAAATTATAGTATTAGATGATCATACTCATTATAGATCTATTATAAGCTATTATTAAAAATATCATTTCTTTTATTAGGATCCCAAAGGATTCAAACTGAAGCTATGTGACACAAAAAGCCACTTTTAGCATGTGCTGTGCTGGTTAAGACAGGATTACTCGTATGCATTTTAACAAAAAACTTACTTAATAGGTTCCCGTATAAATGTCAACTCTGCAGAGTTGCGCTATCAGTGGCCTACCTTTAAACTTTATGTTAACATAGCCTCCTCGCCAAGTGACACTTGGTTAGGTGACTCCGCAGAATGTCAGCTTATTGCTCGCTCAGTTAAAAAACACACAGAGTAAGAGAGAGAGAGAGAGACTGAGAGAGAAACAGAGAGAGAGAGAGAGAGAGAAAGACACAGAGAGACTGAGAGAGAAAAAGAGAGAGAAAGAAAAAGAGGCTGAGAGAGAAAAAGACACAGAGAAACTGAGAGAGAGAGAGAGGCTGAGCGAGAAAAAAGAGAGAAACTGAGAGAGAGAGAGAAAGACGCAGAGAGACCTAGAGAGAAAAAGAGGCTGAGAGAGAAAAAGAGAGAAACTGAGAGAGAGAGAGAGAAACTGAGAGAGAGGCTGAGAGAGAAAAAGAGAGAGAGAGAGAAACGTGAGAGAGAGAGAGGCTGAGAAAGAAACTGAGAGAGAGAGAGTGAGAGAGAAACTGAGAGAGAGGCTGAGAGAGAAACTGGGAGAGAGAGGCTAAGAAAGAAACTGGGAGAGAGAGGCTGAGAGAGAAAAAAGAGAGAAAGACTGAGAGAGAAACTGAGAGAGAGAGAAAGACACACAGAGACCTAGAGAAAAGAGAGACTGAGAGAGAAACTGGGAGAGAGAGGCTGAGAAAGAAACTGAGAGAGAGAGAAACTGGGAGAGAGAGGCTGAGAAAGAAACTGAGAGAAAGAGAGAGGCTGAGAGAGAAAAAAGAGAGAAAGAGAGAGACTGAGGGAAAAACTGAGAGAGAGAGAAAGACACAGAGAGACTTAGACAGAAAAAGAGGCTGAGAGAGAAAAAAGAGAGAAACTGAGAGAGAACAAAGAGAGAGGCTGAGAGAGAACCTGAGAGTGAGGCTGAGAGAGAAAAAAGAGAGAAAGGGAGAGACTGAGAGAGAGACAAAGAGAGAAACAGAGAGAAATACCATCTAAACCACAAGCTGAAATACTATCTAAACCACAAGCTGAAATACCATCTAAACCACAAGCTGAAACACTATCTAAACCACAAGCTGAAATATCATCTAAACCACAAGCTGAAACACTATCTAAACCACAAGCTGAAATATCATCTAAACCACAAGCTGAAAAACCATCTAAACCACAAGCTGAAATATCATCTAAACCACAAGCTGAAATACCATCTAAACCACAAGCTGAAATATCATCTAAACCACAAGCTGAAATATCATCTAAACCACAAGCTGAAATATCATCTAAACCACAAGCTGAAATATCATCTAAACCACAAGCTGAAATATCATCTAAACCACAAGCTGAAAGCTGGCTCAACAGACCCATGTTAGCGGCCAAGGGACAGACAACACAGCATATCCTCCACAGATGCTAGTTAGCGCGCCCTGGACTGACCTTAACTCCCTACAGGAGAAGTTCTACGCCCGTGGGGAAAATCAGAGATGGACCGAAGCGTCTGTGAGAGAGATCGGCGTCGACGTCTGAGCGAACGACCTCGAAAAAGAAACATTTTTATAAATTAATTTATGCGCTTCAATAACATTTGACATAAGAGTAAATAAAACTACGTTATCTACCGAGACCTAACTTGAATGAATTTATCTGTGCCTATAGAGCTGAAAACAGGAAGAATGTGATTGGACGTAAATTTCAGACATAAGATAGTCAGAAATACACGCTGAAAAATCTAAATAATTCACATGAAAAGAAGAAAAGAAAAGAACAACTTCGGATTGGAATGACTGGGATTCAAATCTTCAGAAAAGAGAACAATCGCCAGCAGAATGATTAATACTACAGAAAATCCCGTAATTGCTACCAGCTCTGACCAATGAAGGGAAAATATTACCAACTACGCCCATGCTAATTTTTTGCCATAATTTATGGTTATGACGGTCATATTTATAAAATTATAGTATTAGATGATCATACTCATTATAGATCTATTATAAGCTATTATTAAAAATATCATTTCTTTTATTAGGATCCCAAAGGATTCAAACTAAAGCTATGTGACACAAAAAGCCACTTTCAGCATGTGCTGTGCTGGTTAAGACAGGATTACTCGTATGCATTTTAACAAAAAGCTTACTTAATAGGTTCCCGTATAAATGTCAACTCTGCAGAGTTGCGCTATCAGTGGCCTACCTTTGAAAGTTTTATTATCAGTTATATTTAGGAAAAATAATTCACTTATGTTAAGAATCAGTTCTTCTACATTTGATAAACTTCACGAAGTAATCAAAATACAATGAATGTGCCCCCCTTAAAAAAAAAACTATTTAAAATAACCTGGTCAAAATAAAAATGAAACGAATTAGACCCGTGTGTAAGTCTTTGCTTTTTAAACGTATATGAGAGGGTTAATTCGAGCTCTTTGAACTCTATATATCTCACGCCAGAAAGAAAAATATAGCACATTCACATACATAATTAATACACGCCATTTTGCACTTTTGTAGAGCAAACCAGGCTTTTGCAATGCTACAGAATATATGGAAATCAAATAAACTAAGCATAAATATGAAAATCAGGATATTTAAGAGTAATGTTCTAAGTGTACTACTCTATGGTAGTGAATGCTGGAAAATCACCAAAACCATAGAAAACAAGTTGAATTCTTTCCAGACTAAATGTTTACGTAGAATTAAAAAATATTTTGGCCAAACACCATAAGAAATAACATCTTATTAGCAGAAATGCAGATGAAACCACTGACAACAATTATTGAGGAAAGACGCTGGCGATGGTTGGGACATGTGCTCAGAATGACTGACAACTCACTACCAAAAATAGCACTAAGATGGACACCACAGGGGAGCAGAAGTAAGGGTAGACCAAAAGAGACATGGAGAAGAACAACAGAAAGGATGTTGAGCAATAGACGGCTCACCTGGGCAAGAGCAGAAAAAAAGGCGAAAGACAGGCATTTGTGGAAAACCCTTGCGGAAGCCCCATGTGCCCTGGGCACTTAAAGGTTCAGAGAGAGAGAGAGATTTTGCACTTAAATCAAAGGTGGATAAAACTAGAACGGGTGACTTTGATCTTACTGTTCTGGCCAAGTAGGATTGACTAACAGTCACGTGTATTAAATACTCGTGTACATCAAGTAATTTTGTTAAAAGTCCAAACAACAGCTTCCTAGTTGTTATGCCACAGCGGTAGGGGGCATGAGCTAACAGTGCTCTAGGTACAGCGGGTGTCAGTTATCTGTCCTAAAGTTTATCAAGTTATTTCTCCTGCTCCTACGTGATTTTAGAGACGTGAGATTAGAAGTTTATCAGCACTTGAAAAAAAAAAACCCACACACAAGTACTCTCTTGTTTATCAAGGGATTTGATACTTAAGCAATAACCTCTAACAGTTGACCCCGACTCTTTGGCTTTTGAATATGGTTACGTTAAAACAGCTACTGCAATAACCAGAGCAAAAGTATTTCACAGGGAAATGAAAACCTTCCCCCGAAGTCTGAGCTTTGCGCCTACCTTCACAAGATAGGTTTGAATTATAGGACTTGCGTAAAGATGCTATCCGTTTTGGGAGTCAGCGAGCCAAAGCTAACATGCTAGAGGTAGGGTTGGCGATCCATAGCTGACATGCTAGAGGTAGGGTTGGCGATCCATAGCTGACATGCTAGAGGTAGGGTTGGTGATCCATAGCCGACATGCTAGAGGTAGGGTTGGCGATCCATAGCTGACATGCTAGAGGTAGGGTTGACGATCCATAGCTGACATGCTAGAGACAGGGTTGACGAACCATAGCTGACGTGCTAGAGACAGGGTTGGCGAACCATAACTGATCAAGACCCTGTCCCACCTCCTGATGATACCCCTAGTAACAGCCTGGCTAAAGGGGCAGAGATTATCATAGTTCCCATGGTGGTGGAGTCTGCTAAAGAAGCATTCCACACCCCTTGTTTTTTTTTAGCTGCACACAAGGAATGAAAAAATGGATGCCATGACCCTCTCCCAAGCCGACACGATACTGTGCCTCAACATTTTCACCGCATCGACTTCAAAGAACTCCAGTTCGCAGTTACTGGGAAATTGAAGCAGCAGCAGCAGCAGTAGTAGTAGTAGTAGTAGTAGTAGCGGTAGTAGTAGTAGTGGTAGTAGCAGTAGTAGTAATAGTAGTAGTAGTAGTAGTAGCAGTAGTAGTAGTAGTGGTAGTAGTAGTAGTAGTAGTAGTAGCAGTAGTAGTAGTAGTGGTAGTAGTAGCAGTAATAGTAGTGGTAGTAGTAGTAGTAGTAGTAGTAGTAGTAGTAGTAGTGGTGGTGGTGGTAGTAGTAGCAGTAATAGTAGTAGTAGTAGTAGTAGTAGTAGATGTAGTAGTTGTCTAGGACTATACATCTGTTTCAGTTACAAGTCCCAAGCCAAACATAAACATGTGTGAAACTCAGTATTAACGTCTAGTTTCTAGGAAAAGTTGTAAACAAAATAATAAAGTCTAGTTTCTCAGGACAAGCCCCTAACCCATTACTAAAGTTTAGTTTTGAAGGAAAAGTCCCAAACCCAATACAAACGTCTACTTTCAGAGGACAAGTCCTAAACCAAATGCTAGCGTTTATTTTCCAAGGATAAGTCCCAAACCCAATATTAACATTTACTTCTTAGGACAGTCCCAAATCCAACACTAAAGTTTACTTTATCAGCACAAGTTATAAATCCAGTAGTGACGTCTAGTTTATCAGGATAAGTCCGAAAATGAAGAACAAAAGCTTGTCTTTCCAAGACCCAAGATAAAATTTTTAAGTGAGCGCTATGGTCCAATTTCTTTGAACAAGTTTCAAACTTAGAACTGTAATCTAACTTCGAAGGACAAGTTTCAAATCAAGGATAACTGGCAACAGCATATTTATATATTTGAAAGCGAAAACTAAATTTCACTGAAGATAGATTAAGCACGTTTGAGGGTCTGTAAGAATGCCAATGAAGGCAGCACAAAAGAACTAGACTGGGTTGTCATGATCGCCTGTTCTGTGTGTATCTTGAAACAGAATAATTTAGAGAGTGCAAATATATTTAAATTTTATTGATTCCTTTTTTTTTTAAATTTTAAAATCCTTTGATGTTGCAGTAACAAACAGCAACTTTTCTGTCTTTAAGCTTAAGGAGGGTTAAGACGCCTGTTTGAAGAGGCAATCAGCAAACCCATAGCTGTATGCTAGCGTCAAGGTTAGCGAACCATAGCTGACCAAGACCCTGTCCCTCCCCCCTCCTCCGTTGGTACCCCTGGGAACAGATCTAGCCTGGCCAACGGGGCAGTGATTGCTATAGTCCCCATGGTAGTGGAGTCTGCTAAAGAAGCATTGCATACCCCTCCCCCCCTGCTTTTTAGTTGTACTCCGGGACTGAAAAAGTAGCTGCCATAACCCACTCCCACGCCGATACGATGCTGTGCCTCAACACCTCTACAGCATCGGCTGCAAAGAACATCAGCTCGCAGTTACAGGCAGTTCGTACAAGTACAGGTCTTTAAGCTTAAGTTAATATAACTGCTCTGTAACGAGTCTGAGAGTTAAGTCTCAGAGTTAAGACATAATTTTACAAATCAAAATCAATTTTTTTTAAAAAGGTGGCAAAGTTAATCTATCACATTTCATAACAAAAGAAAGTTATTAATTTATCACATTTCATAACAAAAGAAAGTTATTAATCTATCACATTTCATAACAAAAGAAAGTTATTAATCTATCACATTTCATACAAAAGAAAGTTATTAATCTATCACATTTCATAACAAAAGAAAGTTATTAATCTATCACATTTCATAACAAAAGAAAGTTATTAATCTATCACATTTCATAACAAAAGAAAGTTATTAATCTATCACATTTCATAACAAAAGAAAGTTATTAATCTATCACATTTCATAACAAAAGAAAGTTATTAATCTATCACATTTCATAACAAAAGAAAGTTAATCTACTACATTTCATAACAAAAGAAAGTTAATCTACTACATTTCATAACAAAATAAAGTTAATCTACTACATTTCATAACAAAAGAAAGTTAATCTACTACATTTCATAACAATAGAAAATTAATCTATTACATTTCATAACAAAAGAAAGTTAATCTACTACATTTCCAAACAAAAGAAAGTTAATCTACTACATTTCATAACAAAAGAAAGTTATTAATCTATCACATTTCATAACAAAAGAAAGTTATTAATCTATCACATTTCATAACAAAAGAAAGTTATTAATCTATCACATTTCATAACAAAAGAAAGTTATTAATCTATCACATTTCATAACAAAAGAAAGTTATTAATCTATCACATTTCATAACAAAAGAAAGTATTAATCTATCACATTTCATAACAAAAGAAAGTTATTAATCTATCACATTTCATAACAAAAGAAAGTTATTAATCTATCACATTTCATAACAAAAGAAAGTTAATCTACTACATTTCATAACAAAAGAAAGTTAATCAAGAAAGTTAATCTACTACATTTCATAACAAAATAAAATTAATCTATTACATTTCATAACAAAAGAAAGTTAATCTACTACATTTCATAACAAAAGAAAGTTAATCTACTACATTTCATAACAAAAGATAGTTAATCTACTACATTTCATAACAAAAGAAAGTTAATCTACTACATTTCATAACAAAAGAAAGTTAACCTACAACACTTCATAACAAAAACATTATCTTCTTTCTGAAGCTAAAAGCAAGATTTTCTAAAGAATTTATCACAAAAATTGTTAGAGTGAATAATGGATCATGGATGGATGGACAAATAGTCACGCCAAGAACCGAAAAAAAAACGAGAAGGGATACTCATTGTGTGTATCATATACATGATATATCAACACATAGAACCGAATACAACTAAGCAGTAACGAATAGCAAATTTCTGCCCCCAGACTTTGTGGGAGGAAAAAAAAAAGCAACATCGATCCAGAACGTCGACTGTACACTGTAAATTATGAAGCCAGCAAATAATCGGCTCTGGAACACATGAGTACTTGCCGGTTGGAAGAGATTGATTTGATTCATTATTCATCCTTCTGTAACTGCAGACTATGTAGATGACTCATTGTATTTATGCCGTTCACACGCTGATATGAGCATTAAGCTCTCCTAATTATTATGTACACATCATATTATTGCTGTGATGCGAAAGTTCACAGTGTTAGGTATATCACGCTCTCAGCGCAACATATGAGATACGGCAGGGCAAGACTGCTCTACATACAAGCTGTCTTCTGTGTAATGGTTCTTGGAAATCTATGGCTGGCCATTGAGCTACGTTCTTATAGTTGCTGAGAAAACTTCTTCACGGACAAGTCCCAGTAATTAAAGAAGATTATGGAAGGTACTTCAAGAGATTATCATGTCTGGACAGCTTGATCTTCTAGGAGCAGTCGGGTGTTCGGAACTTCGGGATATCGGTTAGAGACTACAACAATCGCTACAGCTGAGTCTAGCAGACAAAATCTCTAATGAATTTCTTAGTGTTGGTCTACTTTGTGTCTAGCAGACAAAATCTCTAATGAATATCTGAGTGTTGGTCTACCTTGTGTCTAGCAGACAAAATCTCTAATGAATTTCTTAGTATTGGTCTACCTTGTGTCTAGCAGACAAAATCTCTAATGAATATCTGAGTATTGGTCTACTTCGTGACTGACAGACAAAGTCTCTAATGGATCTCTCAGTATTGGTCTACGTCGTGTCTAGCAGACAAAATCTCTAATGGATGCCTCAGTGTTGGTCAGCCTCGTGTCTAGCAGACAAAATCTCTAATGGATACCTCAGTGTTGGTCAGCCTCGTGTCTAGCAGACAAAATCTCAAAAGGATTTCTCATTTGTAGTCTACCTCGTGTCTAGCAGACAAAATCTGTAATGGATATCTCAGTGTTGGTCTACGTCGTGTCTAGCAGACAAAATCTCTAATGAATATCTGAGTGTTGGTCTACGTCTTGTCTAGCAGACAAAATCTCTAATGAATATCTGAGTGTTGGTCTACGTCTTGTCTAGCAGACAAAATCTCTAATGAATATCTGAGTGTTGGTCTACCTCGTGTCTAGCAGACAAAATCTGTCAAGGAAATATCAGTTCTGATTCTTGGTTTTCTTCTTCTTTGCTCCAGAAAGTGGAACTGTAATAATTATGTGGACGTATTATCTGTCGTCCAGTCCTGCTAAATCTAGCAGCCACTTGAACCTTTTGCAGCTAAGATTTCTCGCCATCAATTTAAGATAACCTATATATCTCAAAAGGCGCCTAATTCTTTCCTGGCGCATGATCTTCATCATTCTGCGAAGACACTAAAGATGGAAGGTCTTTTTCGTGTCAATCAATGTGGAAGAACCCTGGTATGATAAATCAGAACATCAGTTATTTTCCGTTCTAACTGTATGTTTTTTTTTTCCTCTATGCTCTTTTACCTAAGTTTTCCAAATGCATTAGTTCTCTTTCCTATTAGTGTATTGATTTCTTTCTCTAGAGTGAAGGCAACCCACAACTGCGGACTAGAGCCAGCTGAATATTTCCGCTGACTCAAGTGGAATTCCCATTCAAAGTTGTATTGATCGATGTGGATGTGTCTTGTTCAAAAACAAGGGCCTTCTTGGTACTTGTCAGTGAAAATGAGTCACGTGCTAAGTGCAGGCTGGCTTAGCTGTGAATCTCACGAACTACATCGTCAGCAAACATGAGCTAATCAGTTTGTAGCGTGGTTTTTAATTCTTTTTTTTTCTTTGGACCGCGAACCCACTTTTCGGCCTGCGGAAAGCTGTGAACTCTCTTTCTCTCTGCCCTTAGAAAAGCTGTGAACTCTTTTTCTCTCTGCCCTTAGAAAAGCTGTGAACTCTTTTTCTCTCTGCCCTTAGAAAAGCTGTGAACTCTTTTTCTCTCTGCCTTTAGAAAAGCTGTGGATTCTCTTTCTCTCTGCCCTAGAAAAGCTGTCGACTTTCTCTCTCTCTCTCTCTCTCTCTGTTTCTCTGTGTCCTTAAAAAAAAGCTGTGAACTTTATTTCTCTCTGCCCTAGAAAAGCTGCGGATTCTCTTTCTCTCTGCCTTAAAAAAGAGGTAGACTCTCTCTCTCTCTCTCTGTCTCTCTGTGATAGAAAAGCTGTGGACTCTCTTTCTCTCCGCTCTAGAAAAGCTGTGGACTCTCTGGCTTGGGAAAAACTATGGACTCTCTTTCTGGCCTGAGAACAGTTGTGAGCTCTCTTTCTGGTCTGAGAACAGCTGTGGGCTTGCTTCTTGGCCTGAGAACAACTGCGGGGTTTCTTTCTGGCATCAGAAAAGCTGCGGATTCTCTTTATGGCCTCAGAAGTGCTGCGAACTCTATCTCCGGCCTGAGAAAAGCTGCGAACTCTCTCTCCGGTTTGAGAAAAGCTGCGAACTCTCTCTCCGGCCTGAGAAAAGCTGCGAACTCTATCTCCGGCCTGAGAAAAGCTGAGAACTCTCTCTCCGGCCTGAGAAAAGCTGCGAACTCTCTCTCCGGCCTGAGAAAAGTTGTGGACTCTTTCTACCTCCGGCCTGAGAAAAGCTGTGGACTCTCTTTCCAGCATTAGAACAGCTGTGGACTCTCTTTCCAATCTCATAATAGTTGTGGACCCCTCATTAGAAATAAAGCACTAAACAGAACCCAGATGATGCTAAGTTTTTTGTTTAATCAAGGCAACCCATTTTTCAGATCCCTGCCCCCCCCTCCACCCCCAAAGAAAAGAAAACCTTCCGCAGACCTGCTGGGGGTCCATGAACTTCAGATTAAGAACCGCTGATTTCGAGCTCCATCTGTTTTTGTCTTGGGTCTAAATTGTTGTAAATTAAACAGCGAGCGCTCTGTCTCTGAGGGGAGGAAGAAGCCTTTTATCTGTTTCTATTGAAGCTTAGCTTGTCAAGATTCTACTGTTTTGTTAATCTGCCTCTGCATTTAGACTGTTGCATAGAATATTCATTCAGTCTCATGGGTGATCATGAAAAGGAGATGGACATATGTTGGTCACTTGATGAGAAGAAATGATCAGAGAATCCCAAAACAAGCTATCAAGTGGAACACAACAGGCCAAAGAAAAAGAGGCAGACCGCATGAAACTCTGAAGAGGTCATTGTTAAGAGAGGCCAAATTAACAGGCATAAAATCCCTTGATGAGGTTGAAAGACTCGCCGAAGACAGGAAAAATTGGCGAACTACTTTGCGAGCCCTATGTGACGTTTAACGGCACGGGAAGGATATAAGATAGAACATTCATTCATTCATTCATTTCGAGCTGTCCTGGTAAGCATCAGTGATCATGTTCCACCACTTTCTGCGGTCTTTGTTGTCTTAGGTTTTCCAATTATTATCAACTTCTTTGACTTCTGCATGTTCGTGACAAGTTCACAGTTTCGACTGTCAGTTCCTTATGGCTGTAATCGTTTCTGTTCGCTCTTCAGTTTTTGTTGAATATTTCTAAAAAAAAAATCAAGTGCCGTGCTGTGTGGCGTAGGCGATCATTTCTCTCCACAATTCCCTGTCTTTAGACTTGATTATGAGATCCGCCGGTGACTTTCTTCCTAGCCACACTGACAGCCCATCCAGTAACTTCTCTCTCTGTCTTCCTCTGTCTCTTCTTCCTTCAATTTTTCCAGTTGCCACAATGTGTTCCAATTTTCCTCTTCTCAGAAAATGTCCTGCAAATCTCACTTGTCTGCCTCTGATCTTTGCTGCAATTTGCCTTTTAACTCCAGCCTCTCTTAAGACTTCTTCATTAGTTTTCTTGGCTGTCCATGGTACCTTCAACATCTTTCTTATGAATCACATTTATATGGCCTCCATTTCTCTTTGTACTCTCTTATTCATGGACCATGCTTCACACCAGTAAAACAAAATTGGCTCGATGTAGCATTTAAGTACTTGGAATCTTGTTTCCATTGATTTGGATCTGTTGCACAAGATGTTTCTCATTTTCTGGAATGCTGACTTGGCCTGAGCACGTCTGCTTTTTATTTCGTTGTGACATTTCCCATCAGCTGTTATAATCGTTCCTAAGTACTTGAATCTATCAACTTGTTTCAGTTCTATGCCATCGGTGGTAATTACATTTTGGTAGTATTCTTTTCTTTGAGATGACCATCACTTCATTCTTCTTTTTATTCAGGCTGAGACCTTTACTTATGAAGTATAAGTATAGGTCCGTCTTTCCATCAATATATATATTTTTTCCTTTTCCTTCGACGAAGCCACACTGTTCTTCCACGATTTCTGGTTGTATTTTGCCCCTGACTCTTCTCATGACAATACGAAGCAGGATTTTGGTAACATGGCTCATAAGACTAATGCTTCGATGGTCTTAACATTCAACTGCACCTTGTTTATCTGGTAGGGCAATGAAAATTGATTGCAAAAGGTCTGATGGGACATAGTTACTGTTATCGATGTCATTCAGCAATCTGGTAATTATTTCTATGCCAAGCTCTCATAATGCTTCCAATTCCTCATTAGTGATTTTATCTGGTCCTGGTGCTTTGTTGTTCTTCATTTGTTGATGGCTTCTTCCACTTCTGCTTTTAATATGAGAGGCCCTTCATTATTATTTCGTATATTTCTTTCGCCTCTATTGTCCTTATAGAGTTCTCTAATGTATTCTCACCATCTTGCTATTCTTTCATCTCTGTCCATTATTGTATGCCCCTCCTTTGACTTCATGCAACCAGTCTTGTGGTATGTCCTTTTGTTTGTTAACTCCGTTATTTGTTTGTACATATCTCTTGAGTTTCCGTGATAGTATGTCTCTATTTCCCTATATTTCTTATTTAGCCACTCCTCTTTAGCTTTATTGTATTTGTGTCTTATTTCTGTATTTATTTTGTCATATTCATCTTTATCTTCCTTCCGACTTCTCCGATCCATTAGTTGCAAAATTTCTTCTGTCATCCACCCCTGTTTAGTGTGTCGTTTATTTGGAGGTAGGATTTCGATAAGTAGAATAGAATCTTTAAGCATATTCCATTGTTCATCAATCTTTTCAATATTACTTGGTTTCAACAACACCCAAGGCGACTATGGGCATGGAAAAGCCCAAATAATAACATACGTAACCAGATGGATTACATTATGATCAACAGAAGATTCAGGAACTCATTAATATCCGTGAAAACAAGACCAAGCGCAGATTGCAACAATGACCACATCCCAGTCGTAGGAACAGTGAGAATCAGGCTGAGGAGGTTAAAGGTAGCAGCTAAAAACAAAGAACTAGATAGAGAGCTGTTACGAAAAGATAAGGCAATACAAGAACAATATAGGACCATAGTACATAATAGGTATAATGCTATAGAGAAGATTGAAACGATTGATGAACAACGGAATATGAACATTCTTCGTTTAGTTTCATTGCTGTCTATTCACAGTATATGAAATATCTTTTTCTTCGGAAATACAATTGTGATGGTTTTAATTTCTGTTTCATATTTTTGTTCACTGTTCACATAGCACATCAGAAAGCGATCTCAGTCATTCGCATGTCCCTTGGAGAACTTTGCCTCCCTAACAGCTCTCCTGTAGGCCTTTTGGTTGTAAGCAATACGCCCTGCTGCTGATGCATCCATTTGCAGATTATCAACAATGTCTTGCAGCCATCTTCGTCTTGGTCTTTCTGTCTTTCTTTTTACCATTATGGAACCTTCCAAGACTGTCTTCTCTAGATTATCATGATGTGTCCAAAATATTTAAGTTTTCTCTGCTTTATCCTCTTTACTAATCAACCTTCTTCAATATTAAGTTCTTGTAGGCGAAGGTCGGGGATTCGAATCCAGCCGGAAGACCCTAGTCACCCAGCTGTAGAAATGGGTACCCGACTTTTTCTGGAGTTGGGAAAGGAAAGGCGGTCAGGCGTGATACTGACCATATCACCCTCTAGTGTGCTGACAGGTCAAGGAAAAATATGGGCACTAACACCATATCCCTATGTGCCTCTAAGACATGACAGGATTACCTTTATCTTTTTACAGTAGTATGGATATATTTGTTCTTTTTTTGTGTCCATGATATTTGAAGAACTCTTCTGTAGCATTTACATTCAAAGGCATTTATGTGTTTCTCAGCTGTTTTGTTAAGTGTCCCGGTCTCACTGGCATATTTTGCGATGGGAAAGATGCATGCCCTTAAAAATCTTAAAAATCAGAAACCGGTACTGACTTTATATTGCACCGTAATACTTTTCCTATCATTTTTAAAGTCATTAAATTATTTGTTAATATCTTCGTCATGTTGTAAAAAGCTGTACCTCTCTTTAACACTCCTGGCTTGACTTGAGCAACTTGGAAACAGCGGGGCTTGTGCGCAGAGGTTAGAGCAGAACAAGTGACTGAGCTCCATGAACTGAAACACTTCAGTCTTGAGAGAAAGAATATCGCTACGAGAATAACTGAATCGAATCCGTTATTTCTATCCGACAATTGACTGCTTAGCCATGAGAGTATAAAACACGAAATACTCGCCCCACTAAAGTATTGGGATCGATTCATTATCATGTCCATATTACTTTTCTTCGTCTCAAGTCTAAGCTACTTTGTCTACGATTTTTCACGGCTAATCAAGCGACATACTGTGATCTAACTCTTTACTGAGATGAGTTCAAGCTGTGTATTTGCCATCTGCTGGTGTGGTCTGTTGTTTGTTTGTTTGTTTTTTTACAATGGAACTGAATTTACATGCTTGCGACACAGAACAAAGAACACAACAGAAGCGTATAGAACGATCGGGTGCGCGGCCAGTGCTCACGGACTCTCGGTAGGATGTGCCACTTTCTAGTAATGCCAATAGCTCTGCTTCCACACACCACCACCACCCCCACCCCTTCCTGCGGCTGGAAATCAATGTTTGTCCGCCCCTGATTCACGGCGAATTGGATCTAAATTTACGGTCGAACGTAACACGGAGAATTTTTAACAAGTCTATCTTCGCCGTTGATCAACCTTGAACTATGAACTTGTGCTCGTCTCAGCAGACGCCGAAACGATCATGACGTCCTAATGGATAGGGAGTAAGTAACATGTGTGCGTCAAGTGTCAGGAGCGTGGAGGCTTTTAACACAACAAAGAGACATAACAGGGTCCTGTCTAGATCAGGTCTGTGTTCTGTTCTTTTAACAAGAATAAAGAACCACAACATCCAGGTACAAGAACACAACAAAGAGACATAACAGGGTCCTGTCTAGCCCAGTTCTGTGTTCTGTTCTTTTAATAAGAATAAAGAACCACAACATCCAGGTACAAGAACACAACAAAGAGACATAACAGGGTCCTGTCTAGCCCAGTTCTGTGTTCTGTTCTTTTAATAAGAATAAAGAACAACAACATCCAGGTACAAGAACACAACAAAGTGACATAACATGGTCTTGTCTAGTTCCAGTTTGCTACTTCTAATAACGGCGTATTTCCTCCATCACAATTGTTTGCTCTCAAAACCTCGTTTTCGTTAACGAAGCTCTCTCTCTCTCTCTCTCTCTCTCACGCACATACACACAAACGCACTCTCTCTCTCTCTCTGTCACTCTCATTCTCTGAAGGGCAGAATGTCTGACAATCCTTCACACCAAATCTTCACCTTTTCAAAATAAGCTATGCCTGCTCTCTCTCTCTCTCTCTCTCTCTCTCTCTCTCACGCACATACACACAAACGCACTCTCTCACACACACTCACTCTCTCTCTCTTTCACTCTCATTCTTTGAAGGGCAGAATGTCTGACAATCCTTCATACCAAATCTTAATCTTTTTCCAAAAAAAAAAACTATGTCTGCTCTCTCTCTCTCTCTCTCTCTCTCTCTCCAGCTCTCCAAGCCAATAAGCCACACTTGCTGCTGTAGATAATGCATTCTGTCTTCATTCATCTCTGCTTTTTTTCCTCCATTTTGTTAACTCTATATTATCCGAGGACCTCCTTTACGTCGTCTCTCATCTTTTGCCTTGATCCGCCCCTTATTCTTGTTCCTTCCATGTCCTTTATATATCTGAGATCGGTCTGATGACTTTTTCCATTCTTTCCACATACCAAGTCATTTTATTAACTTCCGTAGTTGATTCCTTGTACAAACTATCTGTTGGTTCTCACTCTCCAGTCTCCTCTGTTATATTCTTTGATATTCTGACTCTCCAGTCTCCTCTGTTATATTCTTTGATATTCTGACTCTCCAGTCTCCTCTGTTATATTCTTTGATATTCTGACTCTCCAGTCTCCTCTATTCTATTCTTGGATGAGACCACAAAAATCGTTCTTTAGATACTGTTCTTAAAGCATTATGATTAAAAAAAACAAACATGTTCTCTATCACAGCCATACAGAACCGATTGTCTTACAGTGGTTTTATTGTATATTTTGGTGGGCTCCCATTATAATATTTTGAATTTTAATAACTTTTAACAACCCAATCCCCGTAGACAAAATTTAGATTATTGAACAAATACATAAGCCTCAAATCTGGGCTAATCAACACAAACTCTATTTATACAGCTATTTCCCTGGGCTAATCAACACAGACTCTATTTATACAGCTATTTCCCTGGGCTAATCAACACAGACTCTATTTATACAGCTATTTCCCTGGGCTAATCAACACAGACTCTATTTATACAGCTATTTCCCTGGGCTAATCAACACAGACTCTATTTATACAGCTATTTCCCTGGGCTAATCAACACAGACTCTATTTATACAGCTATTTCCCTGGGCTAATCAACACAAACTCTATTTATACAGCTATTTCCCTGGGCTAATCAACACAGACTCTATTTATACAGCTATTGCCCTGGCCGTCGTGCTTTTCTTCAATCCTCTCTTCCGAATGATGAGTGTAAGCTGTGCTGGCGTTTCTCTGTCCGTGGTATCTTATTAGTCCATCCAGCATTTTCTCTTTTCTCTCTCTCTCACTCTCTCTCTCTCTGCCTCGATCTCTTTTGCCCTCTGTCTTCCCATTGTCACACTGTCTGTTTGTTTTTTTTTTTTTATTTTCTTAGCTTGCATCGCCATAGAACGTGTCCCTTGAATCTGAGTTGCCTTTTTCTAACTTCTGTTATTGCTTTCCTGATCTTTCCAGCCTCTCTCTCGGAACTTCCTGTAACACAGATTATGGACAACAAATCTGCTTGGATGTAAGCGAAACCTCACTTCCTCGCGGAGAAATTTATAGACCGGATGCTGCTCATAACCTGGTTGTTGGGGGAAAATAGGGTAAGGGACAGGGGATTTTTTTTTGTTTCAAAGGAAAAGTGGATGAAAATAGATTTCAAAACCTCGAACAGGCGCTTACAGGTAACCTAATTAATGGCTCGCAGCCATGTCACACGTGCATGTCATTGTAACCAGATAAACTTAAGTTCACAGACGCAGGGCAGGTTGGGAAGAAGAAGTCTCGGGTGAGATCATATACCAGTTAGGTAGTCAGAATTCTAACCTGTTATAAAGAGGAAGTGGAAATGAAAATAAGAAGAGCATAACCGGGTCTTGAATCCATGTTATCAGTTTATATGACTTCTAAGTTTAATGGTTAAAAGCTGGAGTCAACCACGTCAGTTTATATAGCTTCTAGGTTTAATGATTAAAAACTGAAATCAACAACGTCAGTTTATATGGCTTCTGGGCGAACGAAGAAGAAGAAGATATGACTTATGAGTTGAATTATTAAAAGCTGGAATCAACCACGTCAATTTATATGATTTCTGAGTTTAATTATTAAAAACTGGAAATCAACCAAGTCAATTTTTATGATTTCTGAGTTTGATTATTAAAACTGGAATCAACAGCGCCAATTTATATGACTTCTGAGTTTAATGATTAAAGACTAGAGCCCTATGTCCAGTCTACATGACTTGTGAAATCCAATGATTATAAACTGGATTCCATAAGGTCAGTTAACTTGACTTTCAAAGAATTAACTTTAATGGTTAGAAACAAAATAAAATGATTTAAACACCAAAAATACACAACAAAAGCGCAGTGAATTCGTTCAGCAACAGACTGATCAATAGCGCTGGACTCATTTCCATTCACTCGCGGTTATCTTGGTTGGAATACTTGAGGAAAACTCACCCACAGTGACTCGCTTGACCCTCGTAAGACAGCTCACGCCACACACTCCAGAAAAAATCCGGTGAAATATCGAAATTTGTCTGGTTTAATCTATCACGTTTTGTTGCTTAATAAGTACACAAAATCCATACGGAGTTATTTAAGATGCAAACATGACAATACAGTGTAAATATTCACACGAAGAAAAGCCCTTCCTAAGCAAACACTGCGTGTAAGCTGCACCCTTTTCCACCGAATGCTGCTTTTCTCGTCTGCTCAGAGAAAGCTGTTGTTAGCGTGTGCTTTCCATGTGCGACCCGGATTGCTCTGACCCAAAACGAGGTCAGGAACGCTCTTCCAGACATTGGAAAGCCTGATTAGACAGAGGAAGGGAGGGGGTGGGGTGGGAGGAATAACGTGGAACGCTAGCAGCCATGTTGTGTGTGTGTGTGTGTGATAGGAAGGGTTGAGAAATCTATCTATCTATCTATCTATCTATCTATCTATCTATCTATCTATCTATCTGTCTGTCTGTCTGTCTGTTTGTCTGTCTGTCTGTAAAACAAAAAATATCGAGCATGATCAGCCAAATGTTTCCCCCCTCTTTTGCCGTGTGGACATCCTTTCCCCCTCGTCAGTTCTGGTCATACCATCTTGACCACTGCCAAGACAGCGCCACAAAAACGGATCTTCAGACAGTTTTCTACTCTGTCGCTGTCAACAGCCCTTGTACATGTTCATCAGTTTCTGGTATGCATGATTTTATCTAATTATTCGTTGAACAACTTTTTCTTCCAAATATTATCTGGTTCTTTTCTGTCTTATTTTTCTTTTTGCTTTTTTTAAAAACTAGATTAACTTCGAGATTCATTAATTTTTCTCTCTCTTTTTTTTTTCTATTTTGCCAATTGGTCTTGTAATTCGGTAATTTTTTTTTCCCTTGGAGTCTTTCAGTTTTTTTTTTGTTCTTGTTGATTGTCTTTGTTGCAGATGTTTTTGCTGTGCATATATGAAAACAAGAAATTATTAGATGAACGTTTTTGTTCATGAAAAGTTTAAAAACAAAAGACATGTTTTTTTTTGGTGTAATTTGAGCAAGATTTTCTCAACCGTTTCGGCGGGTTTCTTTCTTGAACTTCGTTAGATACAAGATGGTGGTTTTCTTTCTTGAGCTTCGTTAGATACAAGATGGTGGATTTCTTTATTGAGTTTCGTTAGATACAAGATGGTGTTTTTCTTTCTTGAACTTCGTTAGATGCTAGATGGTGGATTTCTTTATTGAGTTTCGTTAGATACAAGATGGTGGTTTTCTTTCTTGAGCTTCGTTAGATACAAGATGGTGGATTTCTTTATTGAGTTTCGTTAGATACAAGATGGTGTTTTTCTTTCTTGAACATCGTTAGATGCTAGATGGTTGTTTTCTTTCTTGAACTTGGTTAGATACAAGATGGTGGTTTTCTTTCTTGAACTTCGCTAGATACAATATGGCGGTTTCGATTTTACCAATTCTGATTACTTCTACTGTACAAATTTATTGAGGAAAAGGAAGAAGAAGGAGGAGGAGGAAGAACATAGTATGTCCGAATAGAGGAGTTGAAAGAGAACTCTCCTTTATTAGTGATGGTTTCTGAAGCGGTCTCAACTAACTGTAAAAATGGTTATTTTGTCATATTTGGCGACCCACAACTGAAATGCTAGCATCAGAGTTGGCAAACCATAGCTGACCTAGACCTTGACCCAGCTCTCCGATGCAACAGGTATAGCAGCAGGTATAGCAGCAGGTATAGCAGCAGGTATAGCAGCAGGTATAGCAGCAGGTATAGCCTGACTAACTGAACACCGCACTCCTCACATAGCGGTGGAGCTGCTAAAGAAGTATGATACACTCCCTGCTGTATAGCTACACTCGGTGAATAAGAAAATAGCTGCCACAATCGGCTCCCAAGCCAACACGATGATGTTTCTCGACATCTCCGCAGCATCTGCTGCAAAAAACACCAGCCCACAGTTCCAGAGAGACTGAAGAGAAAGAATATGGCGCTGGCAGGAGCTAGGTTCAGCAGGGCGCACTGCCGGCCTGATCGTCCTCTAGCGTGCAGACCTGTTAGTGAACAGAAAAGCGCTGCAGTTATTATATCCCTGGTATATCTCAGTAGCATGAAATAAGTCAAGGAATATACCCACACTAAAACTATACCTCTGTTTGTCTGGATGGCATAGAACTAACAAAGAATATACCCACACTAAAACTGTATCTCTATTTGTTTGGATGGCATAGAACTAATCATGGAATATACCCACTCTAAAATTATATTTCTATTTGTTTGGATGGCATAGAACTAGTCAAGGAGTATACCCACTCTAAAACTAAATCTCTATTTGTCTGGATGGCATAGAACTAATCAAGGAATATACCCACTCTAAAACTATGTCTCAGTGACATAAGACAAATCAAGAAATATACCCTCTCTAACACTATACCCATGTTTCCCTGGGTGGGCATGAAACAAATCGAGGAATATACAGGCACTGGCACTACACCTCGTCTATGCTTCCTCACTGGTGTCAATCATGTCTTAGTGGAGAATGTCATCATACGTATCAAAACTAAAAAATAAACTAACATCTATAAAACTATCATTTCGTCCATATAAATCCGCTGAAGAGCATTCCATGAGTGCATACAAGTTTCACTACTGACTCTCCATGCAAAAATATTGGTTTTTAAATATCGCTATCGTTGTAGTCCTGTCAACATGGCTAAGAAAATGCCTCTGTAATATGTATTCCTTGATTTATGTGCATAAGAAAGTTTATCAAGAAGTACATTGAAATTCAGTAAGACAGACATGCCTGTTTTATAGCTTACACTGAACGCGTTTGACAGAGTGAAGAGTGACAAACTAATGCAATGTCTCGAGAAAATCAGTCTTGGTGGGGTTCACTCATTCATTCACTTGCGTGCCCCTTGCGGAACTTTGCCTCTCTAACAGCACTCCTGTAGGCCTCTCATTTGAAAGCAAGATGGCCTGCTGCTGATGCGTCCATTTGCAGATCATCAACGATGTCTTGCAGCCATCTTCGTTTTGGTCTTCCTCTTTTTTTTCCCATTATGGCACCTTCCAAGACGGTTTTCTCTAGATTATCATGACGTTTAATGTGTCCAAAATATTTAAATTTTCTCTCTTTAATCCTCTTTACTAGCCAACCTTCTTCAATATTAAGTTCTTGTAGTATGGGTATATTTGTTCTTTTTTGTGTCCATGGTATTTGAAGAACTCTTCTGTAGCATTTACATTCAAAGGCATTTATGTGTTTCTCAGCTGTTTTATTAAGTGTCCAGGTCTCACAGACATATGTTGCGATGGGAAAAATGCATGCCCTTAAAAATCTTATT
This sequence comes from Achatina immaculata, assembly GCA_009760885.1. Taxonomy (NCBI): domain Eukaryota; kingdom Metazoa; phylum Mollusca; class Gastropoda; order Stylommatophora; family Achatinidae; genus Lissachatina; species Lissachatina immaculata. The sequence continues at coordinate 4,284,302 of CM019705.1, read as the reverse complement.
TTTGTAGTTCTGCATGTTCCTATCCACAGATTCTTTATTTTTTTACTTTCTGAAGAGCAATAGATGTCCTCCTTTTAATTTCCCTCATTGTATCTCCATTATTAGTTAGCAGTGATCCAAGATATTCAAAATCTCCACTTCTTCCAGTTTTTCCTCATTGTACAGTGCAGAAACCCGAACTCTAAGCAAAAAATGTAGAATACAATCAGCAGAAACATTGATCTACAGAAAATTAGGTCATATTCATGGAGAATGAAAAAAAAAATGCACACGTTTTAGAACAGCTCCAGGGAAATGTGAACTTCTCCAAGAAGTAAGAATCAAGAAAACAAAATACTCTGGCCGCATCAAAAGACATAAAGACGTACTGAAGACGACTCTGGAATGAAAGATGGAAGGAAAGAAGAGCGCGAAGTAGACAGAGATAAAGACAGGAAAATAGCATACGAGAGTGAACAGGAAACAGACTGGGTGAAAGCGCCATCGAGGCGATGGAGCGATAAAACTGGATATTCGTTACTACTAACCTTCGTTCTGAAAACGACACATGATGATGATGATATGTGTGTGTGTTTGAGAAAAAAAATCACAGGAGTTCACAGTCCACGCTTATCTCAGCGTCTGATAGTTTATAGCCTTATTCTTGATACAGAAAAAAGAAACTACGTAACTGCTCTATATAGTTGTATTCCATATTTATTTATTTATTACTGGTTCTTCTTCTTCTTTCTCTGTTTCTTCTTCTTCTAATTCTTTTTTCTTTTAAAGTACAAAAAAGTACAGACTACTGTACTATATTATCTAAGTCTTGACATCGCATCATCGGCCGTAAAAACATGGCGAGCGTATTCATTATAAAGCGTTTGTGTGGTCTTTGCGTGTTTGGTCTGACAGTCTAAAATGAAATGAGTCACAGGGGCTGAGTAAAAAGTATCTCCTTCTATGTAGGGAAGGAAGTAAGAGTACCTAGCAAATGAAAATAAACTGTCTAATCTGTCTCTGGCCCATCAAACCCCTCCAGTTTTGGATTATCCTTTCCTTCCATCCTTCTTTGTAGTTCACAGAATGATTATTGCTTTTCAATTATTTTAGACGTTAAAGTATCGAGTGAGAAACCACTTTTAGAGTTTCAGTATCTTGGAGAAAAAAAAAGCAAGAATAAGTGGCAACTTTTAAGGATCACCATGACGAACTGTGTATATTTTGGACAAGAAAAAAACACGTTACAGCTTTATATTTGTATCCATGACAGATAAGGCAGAAATTTCACTCTGTGAACAGTTAATTTTGGCCACATTAAACGTCATGATAATTTAGAGAAGACCGTATTGGAAGGATACATAATGGGAAAAAGAAAAAGAGGAAGACCGAAACGAAGATGGCTGCAAGACATCGTTGATGATCTGGAAATGGATGCAGCAGCAGCAGGCCATCTTGCTCACAACCGAGAGGCCTACAGGAGTGCTGTTTGGGAGGCAAAGTTCCGCAAGGGACATGCAAAGGAATGAATGAATGAACAGTTAATAAATCACACAAATAAATAAGATAAGGCGGACAGGTTGGTGATTAGACTTAAACAACATGTATGCAGGAAACTCTCTACTGTAGAGAGCAAAACAACAACACAACTCATTCAGGCAAGTGTTTCGGCTCTATTAAACTCCTGACCCTAACCTCATCCCAGAGGGATTGTGAGTTGTTGCTTTTTTTTCCGTCCCGGAATTGAACCTGTGGTCTTCCAAGTGGCACTGCACTCCAAAGTTCATCTTAGCGGTTTAGCTACGGAGTACCGGCATTAGATGTGAGAAACGAAATTATTTATGCTCTCAATGCTCGTTTCGCATACTCCACAGCCAGCATGAGTTTTCTGCTGTTTCTGAAAGGCTTTTCAATGCCCTTGCTCTTGCTTGTCCCTTTATGCCCAGTTGCTTACACAGGTCGAATACTCTCGCTCCCACTTCTACAGCTATCACTTTTGCCCTGGCTCAGTTGCTTGGCCAGATCTCACATTTGAATAAATTTTGCTCCTCTATTCTTGTTTCGTAATGAACCGTAAGCTCCATCATTAATAGTTCCTGTTTTTCTATGGCGTACACTACAATGTCCGGTATCATTCCTATGTTCTTAATGACAGTCGGATATTCTCCTCTTCCTGGTAGGTCCGCTATCACATCCCAGTCGTTTCCATCATCTAGCAATGATGGTAAGGGAATGTCCCTGATTCCAATATTCGATGTCGTACCAGCGCCTATGAAGTATTTATGTGGGGCCTTAACTCTTTTGCTGTTATTTGCTTTATCTTTTGCCCTGTCTACAATGGCTACTAGTTCCTGCAGCACTCTGTTGTGCCGCCAGGTGTAGCGTCTTTGGGCTACTGATATTCTGCATGCTGACAGCACGTACTCCAATGTTTGTCTTTCGTTGCAGAGGAGGCACTTTGGGTCTTCTAATGCACCCCATTTGTATAGGCTGGAGCCTGTAGGCAGAAGGTCATAAGTAGCTCTGATGATGAAGCTGAGTCTCAAGGATGCCACTTTCCAGATGTCATTCCATGTTAGTGATCTCTGCAGGACTTCCTCCCATGTTAGTGATCTCTGCAGGACTTCCTCCCATGTTAGTGATCTCTGCAGGACTTCCTCCCATGTTAGTGATCTCTGCAGGACTTCCTCCCATGTTAGTGATCTCTGCAGGACTTCCTCCCATGTTAGTGATCTCTGCAGGACTTCCTCCCATGTTAGTGATCTCTGCAGGACTTCCTCCCATGTTGTCCACTGAGCTTGCTGTGCCTGTTGGACTGCCTTCTGGACTATGGCTGTGGTCACTTCCTCCCTTACTCTCCATTTTCGTTCATCATACATAACAAACAATACATACATACATACATACAATTACATTACATACATACATTACATACAAACATTACATACATTACACACATACATAATACATACATACATACATACATACATACATACATACATACATACACACATATATATAAGTACACACATACACACACGCACACACACATAAACACACGCATATACACACACACGCACATACATACACGCATACACACATGCATACAGACATGCATGCATACAGACATGCATACATACATATACATAGATTACACACTTACATAAAAACATAATAGTTACATACAAATAGACACACAAATAGACATATATAAATTTGTCCTACATTAGTAAACTAAAATTTCCTGAGAAGATGTCAACCCTTTTAGTGTAGAAACACGCAACAACACAGGCGAGGTTCTTATAACTGGTTCTGATATCAACCCTTTTAGTGTAGAAACACGCAACAACACAGGCGAGGTTCTTATAACTGGTTCTGATATCAACCCTTCTTCATATCTAGTCTATACGTTTTCCCAAAAATCTGAACTCCTGTTACAAGCGTGTAATAATGCTGAGAAGAACATGGCCAGTATACAGTATAATTATAAACGAGCACAGTCTATTCTGATGATTTAGTGAGTATAGTCTCCTTTGAACCACAACATTAGTGGAAATACTTGTACCTATCAGTGAGATATTAATCATTTCCCTTTAGTCTAGGACGGTTTTTCCAAATCTTTCTGCTTTCAGGGGCCACTTTCCCAACATTTAAGTTGGGGACTACCAGGCTATATGCAATATTACAAGGCCATGAAACTTTAACTAGTTTCATTCAATAGCTTCTCTCTCTCTCTCTCTCTCTCTCTCTCTCTCTCTCTCTCTCTCTCTGTCTGTCTGAACCTTAAGTGCACAGGGCACATGGGGCTTCCGCACGGGTTTTACACAAATGCCTGTCCTTTGCCTTTTTTTTCCGCTCCTGCTCAGGTGAGCCCTCTATTGCTCAACATCAAATACCATTGTTCTTCTCCATGTCTCCTTTGGTCTACCCTTACTTCTGTTCCCCCGTGGTGTCTATCTTAGTGCTATTTTTGGTAGTGAGTTGTCAGTCATTCGGAGCACATGTCCCACCCATCGCCAGCGTCTTTCTTCAATAATTGCTGCCAGTGGCTTCATCTGCATTTCTGCCAACAAGATGTTATTTCTTATGGTGTTTGGACAAATTATTCTTCTAATTCTTCGTAAACATTTAGTCTGGAAATAATTCAGCTTGTTTATTCTATAGCTTACTGGCCACTTAATACCAAATTGCTAAACGAACGAACCCCATGATAATGTGCCACGAATCACAGGTTGGGAACCACTGGTCCAGGATGTTAGAATGTCTAGGTATATTGTTCCCACCCATAAACCTTGCATTAGTTATTTAGCAGTATTTAACCTATTCTGTAAATGCGCTTAGTGGTCATGTAAGTTCTATGTATCTATTCAATCTTTGTCACTGTGACACGCTTTGTGTGCTAAAGTTCTCCCTTTCAGATGCATTGATCTATATATCTCCGGAAAATTATCTGACATGTATCTGTGTGTCCATGTAATTTACTATTTCCGTTCAGTAAACAGTGGTAATTGTTAGTTACGATCGGTTATTCAGATACATGTGGTTTTATCAAGTTCTTATGGAAGATGAAATGTCATGTAGTAGTTAATATTTCCGTCGGTCTACCAAGAAGATCTCGGGTTCGATTCTTCACTAGGCGAAGGTGAAGTTCGCGTTTCCGTGCCATTAGTTAAGGCATTTTGGGGATACGGTGTTAGGCCCGTATTTCCAAGACCATCGGCACATGAAAGTCTGATGTGGTCAGTATCTCGCCTGGCCGCCACGTTTACCTTCTCAGGCTTCTCTGATACTCATTTTTAGAGGCTGTGTATTCTTCTTTAGGGTAGAAGTTTTTTTTTCTTTTTTCTGACCGATAGGCATCAGGGCCAACTTGGCCTCAAGAAATGGACAACAAGGATTCCCTGGGAATGTAGAGACAGCCAGTAAAGGTGCTGGCCTATCTTCCTCACAATGATGCGACCTAGAAATCTGAAGGCGCTGACACTTCACGCCACTACATCATTCAAATACGCTGGGATTTTTTTCTTTATGTGGATATAGAACGTGGCACGAAGAACGTGATATGAAGTTACACAAGTAAAAGTCAAAATTCTAATAATATAATTACAAACACTAGACAACTAAATTCAGGTATTTTTCAAACAAAGAGGGGTATACGTGAAATTCTTGTTAACTGACGCAATCGCATTTTCATGATTAAAACAGTTCGTAGGTAAAATCTCAAGAGCTTAATATTGAAGAAGGCTGGCTAGTGAAGAGGATTAAAGAGAGAAAACTGAAATATTATGGACACATTAAACGTCATGATAATTTAGAGAAGACCGTATTGGAAGGATACATAATGGGAAAAAGAAAAAGAGGAAGACCAAGACGAAGATTGCTGCAAGACATCGTTGACGATCTGGAAATGGATGCAACAGCAGCAGGCCATCTTGCTCACAACCGAGAGGCCTACAGGAGTGCTGTTTGGGAGGCAAAGTTCCGCAAGGGACATGCAAATGAATGAATGAATGAAGTAAAATCTTGAAGCGTTCCAAACATTCGTTATTTCTGATAATTTCTTCTTATCTCCCTGGAACTTTGAACTGATATACTTTGTATGTAGCATCATCATGAAGCTTAATCAACAGCACGGTGCCGGATGAATAGTAAGTCACGCTGCCTTGCTGTAAGTCTCGAGGAAGCAGGCTCTTCTATGCTGAGACCATACAGAAGAATTGGCACCACTATAAACGTATGTTGTTGTTTCCAGATATCCAAACCTAACTCTCTGCAGGGGAGACTACTACCTTATTATATATCCAACCCTATTACCTAATCCTATACTGTTACAACCATAGCTATATGGACCAGATTAAGCACCATCCCGTTTAGCCATGCCGGAAGAGCAACTAGGCCTTTAGCTAGGAGCAACTCAAGTCACTGCTAGAAGCAACTCTGGCCATTGCTAGTAGCAACTCTGGCCATTGCTAGGAGCACTACAAATTTTAACAGTTCTATTATTACGTGTGCCAGAAACAATACGCCATAAATTTAACAGCACTTTAACAAGATTTTAGGAGAATTACTTCTTGTTATCTTATTGCTGCCGAAATACACAACTAGCAAGAGCTTTACAAGTGGTTGTGGCTGATCTGAACAAGTTGAGAACTACTGAATTTAGTTGTCTAGTGTTTGTAATTTAGAATTCTGAATTGTGATTTAGAATATTAGAATTGTGACTTTTAGTTGTGTAACCTCATATCACATTCCTCCTCTATACCCACATAAAGAACGCGCACATTTCCAGACTCACAGACACTAGAACAACCATAACACTTTAGACGGCACAAGCCGGCTCACAGACACTAGAACAACCATAACACTTTAGACGGCACAAGCCGGCTCACAGACACTAGAACAACCATAACACTTTAGATGGCACAAGCCGGCTCACAGACACTAGAACAACCATAACACTTTAGACGGCACGAGCCGGCTCACAGACACTAGAACAACCATAACACTTTATACGACACAAGCCGGCTCACAGACACTAGAACAACCATAACACTTTATACGACACAAGCCGGCTCACAGACACTAGAACAACCATAACACTTTAGACGACACAAGCCGGCTCACAGACGAAACTGTTGACAATCATGGGAGGCAACAGATACGATGGTGTAGTGACAGTTCTACAGAAGATTTATTAATGAAGAAAATGAGGATGACGTAAATGAAGTTGAGGAAAACTACTGCCCCACGGCAGTGACAAAAACAGAACTTCCCGGGGCAAGAACTCCTTTGTCAGGGGGGGAAGTGAAAACAAAAGAATAGTTACAATAAATGTACTACTTACAATTTACAGACATTCCAAAGAGAACTCCACACTAAACACAACACAGCTGCCAAAAACTGGGAAACCACCGAGAAACACTTTTGTCCTGACAAAGACAATACTACAAACTGTCTACATTTTAAAACTACCAAATTGTCCTAAAAAGGACAATGCCATTGCTGTCTATATCTAGAAAGAAACCCCACAAACTACACATTCTAACAAAGAGCAATTAGCTCTTGTCTCAAACACTCTCTACGATGTGACACTATATTCCTACTCTGAACTGCTACTGAAAACAATCTGGTCAACCTTTCTGACCCTTAAATATTCCCTAAAAAATTTCTTCAAACTTTCTGAATATTTCATCACGAAAAACTCAATTCACCTGAAGTTACATATTTTTATAACCTTTAGTTTTCACTAAAACAAGATCTTAAAAAAAAAAATACCCTCTGTTACCCAAAGTTTGTCTGCTGGGTCCATAAACAGTCTTCCCAAACTCCGGTAATTCGTGACAGGTCCAACTTTTTCCCAGTCAAAACATGACCCGAGTGTTCTAAAAATAGATCTTAACCAAGTTTTACGTAACAAGTCAGACACTTTTCACAAGATTAAGGAACTGCATAAATACCGAACCAACTTTTTGACTTGATTATTTCCCTTTGACTAAACAAAATGAGGCTTACTCTAATAATCTACTAATTCATCATCATCATCATCATGTGCCGTGCCGACTGGCCTTGGCTATTATGCTTCTCCAGAGTATCCGATCCTTCATGCAGGCCATCAGTTCAGTTGGTGATCTCCTCTCACACCATCCCGTCAGACTGTCCAGTATCATTTCTCTTGGTCTTCCTCTTGATCTTCTTCCTTCTATTTTTCCTGTTGTTATAATATTTTCAGTGCCCCTTCTTCTCATTGCATGTCCTATGAAAGTACATTGTCTCTCTCTTATCCTTTTGACAAGGTTTTTTGTCCCTCCAGCTCTTCTCATACATTCTTCATTAGTTATTTTTGCTATCCAGGGGATTCGCAACATTCTTCTAATAAACCACATTTCTGCTGCTTCCAATGATTTTTGTGCAGACTTGCCTATTGTCTATGATTCACTTTCATATAGCAAGATAGGTTCAATATAGCATTTTAGGACTCGTTTTCTAACATTCATTGATAAAGATGTGTTAGCTAAAATGTTTCTCATTCTCTGAAATGCAGTCTTTCCTTGGCCTATTCCGTTCCTAATTTCTGTTCTGCATTTCCCATCTGAAGTTATTACTGCTCCAAGGTATTTGAATTTCTGCACCTGCTTTAGAATAGTTCCGTTTAATTTTATACTGCATGCTGGTGGATTCTGTTTCTTAGATATAACCATAGTCTTTTTGATGTTCAAAGTAAGGCCTTTCTGTTCACTTTCTTTGGCGACTTTATCCAAGAGATTTTGCAGGTCTTGTTGGTTCTCAGCTATCAGTACTGTGTCGTCAGCATACCGAAGGTTGTTAATATTGTATCCTCCAATTTTTATGCCTGGTTCTGTGATGATTGTTCTTAGAATATTCTCGCTATACAGAGAAAAAAGGTCTGGAGATAGTACACATTCTTGTCGCACCCCTTGTTTTATAGGTTGATATTTTCCAGTTCTATTTTCAATTCGAACTGCTGCTTCTTGCTGCCAGTATAGATGTTTTACAATCCTCAGGTCTTTGCCATCTATATTGATGTCTTCAAGGATTTTAATAATTTCATTATGTTTCACCTTGTCAAATGCCTTGGTGTAATCAATGAAGCATAAGTAGAGGTCTTTCTGTACTTCTAAAGCTCTTTCTGTTAGTGTTCGTAAAGCATAAATGGCATTGTGTGTTCCCTTTCCTTCAACAAATCCAAACTGTTCATCTGATATTTCCATTTTTATCTTTTTACTTGTTCTTCTCATAATTATTCTCAGAAGTAGCTTCGTTATGTGACATGAGAGGCTGATAGTCCGGTGGTCGTCACATTCCTTTGCAACTGGTTTCTTTGGTAGTGCTATAAACGTGGATTTAGTCAGGTCACTAGGAATATAACCACTGTTGTAAATATCATTCTGTAACTTGGTTATTATTTTTATTCCTGTCTCCTCTAGTGCCTCTATTTCTTCTATTGTTATATTATCAGGCCCAGTCGCTTTTCCTTTCTTCATGTGTTTGATGGCATCTATGATTTCATCTTCAAGTATTGGTGGTCCCTCACAGTTTTCAGTATCTGGTGTTAATTCTGGTCTTTCTCCTCCATATAGCTCACCGATATACTCTGTCCACCTGTCCACAATGTCTTCTTTTCCCATTAACATTTTACCTTCTTTCGATTTCAGGCATCCTGTGGTATATTTTGTTTTCCTGCCTGTGAGTTCATTAATTCGTTTGTGCATGTTTTTGCTGTCTTTAATATGAGAGTCCTCTATCTGTCTGCACTGCTCATTTAACCACACTTCTTTTGCTTTTCTACATTTGCGTCTTATTTCTTTATTTATCTTGTTATATTTTTCCTCGTTATTTTTACTCCTTCTCCTCTTGTCCATCAGTCCTAAGATGTCGTCTGTCATCCATTTATTTTTAGGGGCTTCTTTTTTTGGTGGTATTATCTCCTTAACAGTTTGGTGGATAGAATCTCTTAACATTTCCCATTGTTCATCTATACTATTTATCTTTGCTATTGCATTTTATCTATTTGTTATAATAACTTTGTTTTGTTCTCGCAGTTCTTGGTCATTTTTAAGAAGTTCTGTATTTAGTTTGATGTTTTTCACTTTTCTGCCTGCTTTCTTTAGTTTTATTCTAACTTTTCCACAGAGTGGATCATGGTCACTATTGCAGTCAGCTCCTGGCATGGTTTTTGTTGTCAGTAATGCATTGCGGAATCGTTTGTTGATTAATACGTAGTCTATCTGGTTAAAAGTCTTTTTGTCTGGGCTGCACCACGTTGCCAGTCTTCGAGGATGTTGTTTAAACCAGGTGTTTCCTACAACCATGCTGTGTACTCTTTTCCATTCAATTAATTTATAACCTCTGTCATTCCTCTCCCCCAGTCCATAGTCACCAACGATGTCTGAAATTCTTCCTTTACCAACTTTGGCATTAAAATCTCCCATGACTATGGTAACTTCATGTGACTTTGTGTGTTTTAGTGCTGTCTCTATGTCATTATAAAATAGCTGTACATCTTCAGAGCTTTCAGATGTTGGAGCGTACACTTGTATAATATTTATGTTTATTGGTCGTCCTTTCAGTTGGGCTAGCAGGACTCGGCCCGAGATGTTCAAATATCCTACAATTGTCCTTGCCGTTTGTTCATCAAATATAATTCCTACTCCTCGTTCATGTTTCTCACTTCCTGAATATATTATTGTATATTTATCTGAGTTTATCTTCCCTGCACCTGTCTATCTAACTTCACTCATTCCTAATATGTTGATCTTCATTCTTTCCATTTCCATCTTTACATTTTCTAATTTTCCAGCCTGGAATAAAGTTCTAACATTCCATGTTGCTATTTTGAACTTGAATCTACTAAATACTGCTACAAAATAGGTACTCTGATCATGTGAATCAGATGTATTATTTAACATTACGGCCAAGAATGTGACTTATTGTAACTAGCAATAGACGATTATTCTCACAGAAGGGACAGAAACACAAGATCTTGAGTGATAATCTTTTTGAATGAGTGGAATAACAAACAAACAAAAAAATCAATACATAGACTGGGAAAATATCCCATCTACTACAATAGGCACATAAGGAAACCGGCACATAAGGAAACTGGCACAAAAAAGAATAAACATGTTCAGAATTATCAGGTCGTGAACTTAAAACAAATTTATATAAGGTATTCGTGGCACGACAGATAACTTCAGTTTCCATTTTCGCTCTCAGCGGTAAAAGATGGCAGAGCAAAGTAATCAAATGCTGCAGCATGTAAAGTTTGCATCGTATCAGCAGAAACAGATTAAGATGGGTGGGATGTGAAGTAAGAATTTATGACAGATAAAAGGGAGGCGACTGCAGTAAAACTGGTTTAAATAAAAAAGGTAGATAGAGGTGTATGGTGCAGTTTTACAAAGTGAGGGAGGGAGTGAGTAAGGTGAGAAAAAAACGAATAGAAAGTATGAGAATGTATAAATGAAAAACATACAACATCCGATATTTCGGCGTGAGCCTTTTTCGAGGATACATGCACAACGAGACGAAAAAAAAAACGAAGAACTTATCTGAATGTGTCTTCCTCCAGGAGCAGAAAACAGAAATGTGTTTAGTAGAAGGGAGAAGGAAATACCACGCTGCCCACAACAAAGGATGTCCGATAGAGCCAATCGTAAAGAAGAGGTAGAGAGAGAGGAGGAGAACAAGTGGGAGAAAGGGATGGGGAAAAGGCAATAGAAACATGATAGCCGCTAGAGGAGCTCTCGGGGGGGGGGGGGAGAGGGGAGGGAAAAGGGGACACGGAGAGATAATGAATGAAGAACATAGACACCTGCAGGGAGAAAATGTGAAACTGGTGAATATCATTGAGATGCTGCATCTCAATGATATTTCTAAGAGGGGCTGGGCACCTGCGGCTAAACGTTTTTGCCTTAGCAACCAGAGGAGTAAACAGGACATTTCTGTTAGTGCGATCCGCTCTTGTTCTGCTGATGTACGATCTCGGAGGGTCCTAGAACAGCGCCTTATTTTCCAGGCTGACTGACTCCACCCAGCTGGAATTAACAATGCCTTCAGCTTTGTGTAACTTCTTTACTTTTCCACTGGCCTTTTTAAAACTCTGCTTTCTTTCTCTATACTACTCCTCCCTACCACCACCCTATTTTCTTCTCTGCCAACATACTGGTGTCTATAGGGTCTTGTCCTATTCACCAGTTTCACATTTTCTCCCTGCAGGTGTTTATGTTCTTCATTCATTACCTCTCCGCGTTCCCTTTTCCCTTCCCTCCCTCCTCCCCCTGAGACCTCCTCTAGCGGCTATCATGTTTCTATTGCCTTTTCCCCATCCCTTTCTCCCACTTGTTCTCCTCCTCTCTCTCTACCTCTTCTTTACGATTGGCTCTATCGGGCATCCTTTGTTGTGGGCAGCGTGGTCTTTCCTTCTCCCTTCTACTACACACATTTCTGTTTTCTACTTCTGGAGGAAGACACATTCAGATAAGTTCTTCGTTTTTTTTTTTTTTGTCTCGTTGTGCATGTATCCTCGAAAAAGGCTCACGCCGAAATATCGGATGCTGTATGTTTTTCATTTATGCATTCTCATACTTTCTATTCGTTTTTTTCTCACCTTACTCACTCCCTCCCTCACTTTGTAAAACTGCACCATACACCTCTATCTACCTTTTTTAAGAATTTATGACACCTATACTTGTCAGTCTCAAATCACACTTCAAGTCACTAAGTACCAGTCTCAAGTCAAGTCCTCACAGGCAGCTTAAAGTCGAATCTCAAGTCAGGTTCAATGTTAAAAGAGTCACTAAGTTTTGATTTAGGGTAGCAAATAAAGATTACCAAAGCTACATACTACAGCAGGCACATGTACTGGTGAGTTTTGAAGGTGAAGAAGTCAAATTAAAGTTTAAGAAAGTAATAAACATCTACTGTAATTTATTCATCATTTAAACAAGCATATCATTATAAGTATATCCACTTTCTCATTTTAATTTTGCATGTCATTAAAAACCTGTCAGTAAAAGTCTTCAGTCTACAATCAGTGCTTCTAGGCTCAGTTCCATTTTTAGTTGTTGTTGTTGTTGTTGTTGACAGTTTCTATTGTTTGTAAGGTCTGATGTTTCACATGTTACTATGTCTTAGTCATATGGCAAAGAATACCACCTTCTTCTTGTTCTGTCTCTCTGGAACTACGAACTGGTGTTCTTTGTAGCCGAAGAGATGAAGATGTAAAATAATAGCATCGTGTCGGCTTGTGCAATACTTCAGTGTATCACCTACTGTTTGCAAGCCCTGATGACAGCATGTCAGCTATGGGTCGCTGACTGCCACAACGGATACCGTCTTCACCCATGCATGGACGCGGCATCATTGAAACAAGCGTTGTCTCAAATACTCGTAACTTAAGTCTATTGCGCTGTGGTAAAGCGTCGAGCCGAACGACCACAAAGTGTTACGTCGCAAGTCAAGTCGGTGTCGTTATTCATGTCTCGAATCGCGACTTCTAGTCGTTTTTTAAAGTGACTACATCCGGACTAGAGTCCTGGTTAATCGACTAGATTACAACTTTGACAGTCGTATCCAGAGTCTGTTGTTCTTAGAACACAACTAAAGGAAGGTTAATGTGAAGGAGTCCAAAGAGATGGATCAAAACTGCATTTGTTACAGTAAGAAGACCCATGGACGGGAAAGTGCAACACAAACATGGTTTGTTCGTCTACGGTAGAGACGGGAAAGTGCAACACAAACATGGTTTGTTCGTCTACGGTAGAGACGGGAAAGTGCAACACAAACATGGCTTGTTCCTCTATTAGGCTAATTAAATATCTGACAGAATCAGTCACAAGATAATCTGTTCTGGACAGTGATACTTAGCGATCAGAAGAAGCTGCAGTTATCTTCTTGCTCGTGAGCAGTCTCCTAACAGGAAGAAGAGCAATTGTTATAAATCATTTTTATGTAGAGAGAGGACAGTAAAAACTATGTTTGTAACATTCTGTTTGTTCTATCTATCTATCTATCTATCTATCTATCTATCTATCTATCTATCTATCTATCTATCTATCTATCTATCTATCTATCTGTCTATCTGTCTATCTATCATCTATCTATCTATCTATCTATCTATCTATCTATCTATCTATCTATCTATCTATCTATCTATCTGTCTGTCTGTCTGTCTGCCTGTCTGTCCGTCTAATAAGCACTCTTAAAATTGCACTCAAAATTCTTTTCTTGTCAATTAGAAGTTTTATCTCCAACAATTCTCTCTCTTTCTCTTTCTCTCTCTCTCTCTTTCTCTCTCTCTCTCTCCCCTCGTCTCCTCCCCCTCTCCTCCCCTCATATTTGGATTTTATATGCATAACATGTATACAAACTTGATTCCATTCGTTTATTGAAATTGTGTTCTGTTTTCGAAAATAAACCTAATACTAGCTCTAGCCAATCGCTTGATTCGCTAACTTACATGGGAATAAATAAATCGATGAAACTTTCATTATTTCCAAGAATGGATTTTTTTTTTTTTTTCACAAAATCTACATCATTTTAAGTGGATTTTAATCTATTGTTGTGCGAGTGTGCGTGTGTGTGTGCGTGTGTGTGTGTATGTGTGTGTGTGTGCGTGAGTTGTCTGTGCGTGTGTATGTGTGTGTGTGCGTGAGTTGTCTGTGCGTGTGTATGTGTGTGTGTGTGCGTGAGTTGTCTATGAGTGTGTATGTGTGTGTGTGCGTGAGTGTGTCTCTGTGCGTGTGTATGTGTGTGTTACCAAATTGGAACTATGCAAAACTTTGATTTAATACAGGAAAAATAATGTTCATATTTATCAAAATATTCAGCTTGGTTTTCTTTGTATTTGTGACATCTGAATTTCAAATCTTAAAAAAAAAGAAAAAATCCTTACTCCAGACTTCTCAAACACTAGCGCACGGTGTCCCTTGTGTGTTTGTCCAGGCTGGCCAGCGTTATGTAAGTTCGCTACGCCTAGACTGGTCAGCGACGTGTAAGTTTGCTACGCCTAGACTGGTCAGCGTTATGTAAGTTCGCTACGCCTAGACTGGTCAGCGACGTGTAAGTTTGCTACGCCTAGACTGGTCAGCGTTATGTAAGTTCGCTACGCCTAGACTGGTCAGCGACGTGTAAGTTTGCTACGCCTAGACTGGTCAGCGTCGTGTAAGTTTGCCTAGACTGGTCAGCGTCGTGTAAGCTTGCTACGCCTAGACTGGTCAGTGTCGTGTAAGTTTGCCTTGACTGGTCAGCGTCGTGTAAGTTTGCTACGCCTAGGCTGGTCAGCGTCGTGTAAGTTTGCTACGCCTAGACTGGTCAGCGTCGTGTAAGTTTGCTACGCCTAGACTGGTCAGCGTCGTGTAAGTTTGCCTAGACTGGTCAGCGTCGTGTAAGTTTGCCTAGACTGGTCAGCGTCGTGTAAGTTTGCTACGCCTAGGCTGGTCAGCGTCGTGTAAGTTTGCTACGCCTAGACTGGTCAGCGTCGTGTAAGTTTGCTACGCCTAGACTGGTCAGCGTCGTGTAAGTTTGCCTTGACTGGTCAGCGTCGTGTAAGTTTGCTACGCCTAGACTGGTCAGCGTCGTGTAAGCTTGCTTCGCCTGTCTTAAACTTTGTAACAGTTATAGATTTGACCGTGTCACATGTAATCATCGCCACTCGCCACGCATATTTCGCCGTGTTGTCCGAGGAGTTCAGATCTTTGACATGCAAGAATCAGATGAAAGAACGATGCATGTTTCCCTTGGAGTTTGCATGTCTGTAAATGTAGTCGCCATCTTGACATGTTCTGTTTTGGACTTGTTCCATAGCGAAGATGGCGCTGTCTGCTTACTGATGCCACTGGCAGTGGTGATAACAATATTACTATGGGGTTTTGATCTGTTCTTTCGTGAAATTTTATTCCCATTTTCTAACCTTTATTTGATCTTTTTCGTACTTATACATATTTACGTTTTTTTTAATTGTTTGAATCCTTAATTTTCGATTCCGGAATGACATAAAAGTTTATTTTTCCTTTTCTTCTGTATTTGAATGTTAAGATAATTTAGATCTAATGCGTGACAAAACTATTCTGCCAGAAACAGGTTTCTGACAATAAATTATGCTTACTATAAAATTTGAGTAGCATTTAATTTGTTTAAATCTTTTTCTTAATTGTCTGGACTGCCGCCCTCTTTTCTCCCAGGTGACATCCTCAGCATTCCCCTCCCCCCTCCCCCCGTTATGTGACTAAAAACTTCAGCAAGCAAACCATCTTAACTGTATGAAGGATTACATTTATAACTCACCCACTGGACTCTTTTCTCAACTTTGAATGTGATGGATGAGTTTCACACGTTTATAGATATCAGGTTGAAAAATGCTAAGAAGGGAGGTATTACTGTCCCCGTCTAAGAAGGGAGGTATTACTGTCCAAGTCTAAGAAGGGAGGTATTACTGTCCCCGTCTAAGAAGGGAGGTATTACTGTCCAAGTCTAAGAAGGGAGGTATTACTGTCCAAGTCTAAGAAGGAAGGTATTACTGTCCCCGTCTAAGAAGGAAGTTATTACTGTCCCCGTCTAAGAAGGAAGGTATTACTGTCCCCGTCTAAGAAGGAAGGTATTACTACCCCCGTCTAAGAAGGAAGGTATTACTGTCCCCGTCTAAGAAGGAAGTTATTACTGTCCCCGTCTAAGAAGGAAGGTATTACTGTCCCCGCCGGCTGATTCATTTTCCCTCACCCCCCCTTCCAACCCCCTGATCCTTTCCAACTCCCATAGTTGGTGGGGGAAGGGGGCGTTATCGCCCACTTTGGGAAATACTAGTCCAGCGTATGCTGATTCAGTCAGTCATTTGCATGTCCCCTGCGGAACTTTGCCTCCCTAACAGCTCTCCTGTAGGCCTCTCGGTTGTAAGCAAGATGTCCCTGTTGCTGATGCATCCATTTGCGGATTATCAACGTACTCTTCCAGCCATCTTCGCCTTGGTCTTCCTCTCTTTTTTCCCATTATGTACCCTTCCAAGATGGTCTTATCTAAATTATCATGACGTTTAATGTGTTCAAAATATTTAAGTTTTCTCTCTTTAATCCTCTTTACTAGCCAGCCTTCTTCAATATTAAGTTCTTGTAGTATGGAGCATTCTTGTAGCTGTTCTTTTTGTGTGTCCATGATATTTGAAGAACTCTTCTGTAGCATTTACATTCAAAGCTTTATGCGTTTCTCAGCTGTTTTGTTAAGTGTCCAGGTCACACAGGCATATGTTGTGATGGGAAAGATGCATGCCCTTAAAAATCTTATTTTTGTAGTTCTGTCTGTTCCTCTCCACAGCTTCTTTGGTTGATTCCAGGTAGAAAATCTACATCGTTCGGTAGGAGAAATACAAAATTTAAAGCAAGTATTGTTACAGAAATACTTATGTGTAGAGAAGTGGGTGGGAAAAGGGGGGGGTGGGGGGGGGGGCATGAATCAGATATATTGAACAACGCATTTATTTCCTTGATGTTAGACTGCAGTGTGCAAATACAGATATCAAGAAAAATAAGCAAGATAAATCTACTCGTTTATAGACCAAAAATATTATCGAAGTTATCTCCCGTTGTTTTATTACTTCATTACCACTTTTGGTGGTGATCAATTTGGGCTTTATATGGGAAAGAGTAAATGTAGAACATTTAAAATTATAAATGAACTAACTGGATGCTGACAATGCAGAAATCACAACAGATGTGGTGATTTTATTAGCACTGAACTTTCCGATCAACTGAATAATGATGATTATTTATCTGCAGGGAAAAAAAAATCCAGCTCAGGTGTTTACCTACTTTGCAAGATGTTCATCTGATCTGTCCCTTACAGAATTCTGATCTCTTGATAACCAGTCCGAGAAATCTCTTTTTTCTAGCCAGAATGTCTCCCTCAGTGAATTTAGTGTTTAAAGTGTCTGTGATACCATAGGTCGTTTCTCTCCTCAGCCATCACCTTTCTTTCCTCGCTTCAAGTGAAGCATATCACCCATTACTGTTCTCTTCACATCGTTGTCTTGATGAATGTACCCAAAAAGGACTTTGTCTTTATTTGATGCAGTCCATTCTGTGAGGTAAAGAGGTTTATCTACCTGAACGACGTCTTCTCAGAATGTGGCGAGGCACTTCTCTGTGTTGATTCTTGAGGTGATAGATGTTGATGGTAACAGATTAGTCTGTGTTGATTCTTGAGGTGATAGATGTTGATGATAATAGATTAGTTTGTGTTGATTCTTGAGGTGATAGATGTTGATAATAACAGATTAGTCTGTGTTGATTATTTCAGTGATAGATGTTGATGGTAACAGATTAGTCTGTGCTGATTATTCCAGTGATAGATGATGATGATGATGGTTAGTCTGTGTTGATTATTACAGTGATAGATGATGATGATAACAGATTACTTTCTTCACATCAACAAACTGTTAAAGAGCGCTGGACAACTTCCAGAACAAACAACGCAAATTACTTCCTTACAAGTCTCGTCAAATACGAAAATAATAATAATAATTATTATTACTATTATTATCATTATCATTATTATTATTATCATTATTAAGATAAGGTATCAAAGAGTAACCACAAATAAAGGAACGTAACTACTTGGAAAAAAATATTAACATATAGGAAAATACTCGAGGGCGAGTCAAAAAGTCTTTTCATCTTTTCTTCATTGATTGCATCCATTGATTTATGGCTACTCTTTGATTCGCTCTCGTATTATTATTATATTAATATTTACAGTATCCAGTGTATGATTATCTATTAGCCTGAGGAGACATAAACCCAGGCGTCGATGTCAAGGTTATAAAAAAACAACAACTCTGTAAATACAGACTTTGTTCCAAAGCAAAACAGGCTAACAATAACGTATCAGATGTGCGTGGTCTGTGTAATACAGAGCCATACAGAAATATCAGAGATCACATTTAGACGGGGCCAACTCTATCGATAAATGCAACACGTGCGTTTGCGCGAGGCGACAAATAAACGAAAAATAGGATGAACTAGAAAAAAAATAATAATTAAAATAATATGAAAATATCTTATTTAAAAATAATTCATTCTCACTTATTACTGATAACGCTCGCTTGCAGATCAGCCCAACATTAGCTTGGGAAGAGGATTCAAAATGAAATGATTAGTTACAGACTTTACTCCAGATTAAAGTCATATTGAAAAAGTAACCACCGTCTGCAATATTTGTTAATATTCGTTAATTAATTTGTTAATAATATTGATATCAATATTCATGAGCGTTTTCTTGGTTTCATTCCTGCAGAAGCCACTACATGCTCTGTGTTAACAGAGTGTATTATTAGAAAATTGTCAGACATGAATAATCCAGTCGCAAACTTGGGTGGCCACTGTACGACAAAAGAACAGATATGAAAGGAAACTATTCAGAAGTTCACCAATGCATTAGAAGCTTGAACCGGAGAGCTTTGTTTTTTTCTTTCTTATCCCTTGTTCTCACTCTCTAAGTTTATTTATTAATGATACCTTAATCTCATCTAGCGAATAATTGTTTAAAGAGTTCAGAAACTCTCTACATAGTTTGTTGTTGTTTTTTTTCCCCGGCGTAAACAGTGAAATTGGAAACCCTTACGAAACACATTACAACTTTAGCGCTCAAGCTACTAAGTATTACATGCTGGGAATCTAGAATCGAAAGACTTCCATTCCTTAAAGACATTTCTTCAGTGATTGAACATGTAAACAAAATAGTCGACAAATATCTGAGGTTTTCTGTAAATCAATTCAAAGAAATTATCTTTCGTGACTGAATAATTTTCTCCATATATTACAGCTTTTAAAAAAATGTGTCAAATGATTAATTTTCTTCACTCTAGCGTAGTTTTACAATTTGAGGTAAAACAAAACAAAGCAAAAGCCATAATGGTGATAGATTTTACAAACAATTGTTAAAACGTTTGAAAGTTGATTCCGACTAGATCCAAAATAAAGAAGCATTTGCAAAATCTTACTAATTGCACGCCTTTTATCCGAGGACAAGATTTCACATGATAGATGAAACCTCAAAATAACTCGCATTCTTGTGGTTCAAGTGTAAATTAATGTAAATTACAAAATTCACAAAGACGTGATCATGATGATGATATCTAAAATTACTAATTGTCGCAAACACTGGCGAGAAATGCCTTCCAGTGTCTTTTCCCCCAACTCCGCCATCACCTACCTCACCACCCCATAATCACAACTCTCTAAGCTGTGTTATGGAGAAACCTCGTGCAAGCCAAGGCCTTCAGAGTCAACCAGGCTAGAGATGAATCAGCTCATTTATCTGGAGGTGAACGGAATAGTTTGAAAGAGGCAGAGGCACCAAGTCTAAACGTTGGGGCCTACAGAGAGTCCAGCCAACAGTTTAAAGTCTGGAGCTAACCGTTAAAAAAAAGTTAATAAATACTGCTAAAGCAACCTGCTAGCATAAACTTATATTTTAAAACTGGTACTTGTACGTGTACGAACACCCTGTTACTGCGAGCTAGTGTTCTTTGCAGCCGGTGCTGTAGAGATGTTGAGGCACATCATCGTATCAGCGTGGGAGCGGGTTATGGTGGCTATTTTTTCAGTCCCTAAGTACAGCTAAAAAGCAGGGAGTGTGCAATGCTTCTTTGGCGGACTCCACCACCATGGGAACTATGGCGATCCCTGCCCCGTTAGCTAGGCTATGCCTGTTACTGGGGGTACCACGGAGAGGTGGGACATAGTCTTGGCCAGCTATGGGTCTCTAACCCTGATGCTGGTATATCAGCTATGGGTCGCTGATTACCTTATCGGGCGTCTTCATTCCCGTATATTTTAAAAGAAACAACAACTGTCTGAACACATTTTTTTTCACATTTTTGTTTTGTTTGTTTTGATAGTGGGTATACAGTATACAGCAACGAAGAACGATAATCTACACGCATTATATTGTTCATCGCTTAAGCGACATCAAATCTAGCGGCAGACAGCAGTTGCTTAGAAACTGTCATGGCGTCCATGGTTCGTGGAACGCTTGTTCTCGTGTTCTGAGTGGAAGGTTACTTAGCGTCTGTTGGTGTGTTTATTCAGGGAGTCGTTGTCTGGGAATCAGGGCATCACGCACAGCCTTCGTTAGTATAAAGTAATATTCTTTTTTTTCTTTTCATTTATGATTTATTTTGTTTAGCCTAATGTAGAATAAAAGAGCCAAAGAAACTGTAGAGAGGAACAGACAGAACTACGAAAATAAGATTTTTAAAGGCATGGATCTTTCCTATAGCAACATTATGCCTGTGAGACCTGGACACTTAAAAAAATAGCGGAGAAACACATACATGCCATTAAATGCTACGGAAGAGTCCTTCAAATATCGTGGACACAAAAATGAACAAATATATCCATACTACAAGAACTTAATGTCGAAGAAGGTTGACTAGTAAGAAGATTAAACAGAGAAAAGTTATATTTTTTGGACATAGTAAACGTCATGATAATTTAGAGAAGAGTCCTGGAAGGGTACATAATGGGAAAAAGAAAGAGAGGAAGACCAAGGCAAAGATCGTTGATGATCTGCGAATGGATGCATCAGCAGCAGGGCATCTTGCTTATCACTGAGAGACCTACAGGAATGCTGTTAGGGAGGCAAAGTTCTGCAAGAGACATAACTGACTGACTGAACCTAATGTAGTACTCTAATCGTTGTCAAATAAGACAGTTCATTAAACTCAGACAAGATTGAACTTTGAATCAAAACCAGCGTTGGTATAAACCTATTATTAATATGAACATTAAGGAGCCTGGTTCTTTTTTTTATTCGTGAGATGGTTAATCAAGTTTCAGTATGACCTACCGTAACCTCAAGCTAATGAAAAAAGGGCAACCTTTGTGACTGCAATAATTGGAGAACATATCAGTTGTGTCAAAAGTATTTTGCCAAGTCATTCTGAACAGAATTAAAGATATAGTGGATACTCCAATGAGAGAAGAACAAGCAGGATTTCAAAAAGGGAGAAATTGTCTCGACCAAATCTTTACTTTAAGAATAATACTTGAAGAACATATTGAAAAGCAAATAACATTAATCCTGAACTTCATAGACTTTAAAAAGGCACACACAGAGATTCATTGCAAAGAACTTTAATATTATATGGAATACCATCTAAAATTGTCAGCATTGTTAAGGATCTCTACAATGGGTATGTTTGTGCAGTCAACACAGAAGAAGGAATGAGCGAATGGTTCCAGATTGAAACAGGCGTGAAACAGGGATGTATACTATCTCCTTTGCTTTTTGGAATTGCCATAGACATCATAATGAAGAAATATTGTACAGGTAAAACTGGCATTGACTGGGTACATGAGACCCAACTAGAAGATCTTGATTTTGCAGATGACATAACACTCAACTTTGAGAATTCAGTGTGAGAAAAAACATATACCCTGTCTTTACTGGCTAGCAAAACAGGATTTGAAATTAACGAGGAAAAAACAAAAATAATGAAACATTCCATTAATCAAGAAGAAAAAATATATGTAGATGGAACAGTTGATGAAGGAGTAAACCAATTTGCATACCTCAGCAGTTACATAGACCAGGATGATGACACCAGAAAGGAAGTTAAAACTGAAAAAGCAGCATTGACCTTGAGAACATATGGCACTCAAAAGTTCTCAGGACATAAACCAAGCTAAGATGATTAAATTCACATGTAATATCCACCCTCATTTATGCATGTGAAAGTTGGAAAACAATAAAGAAATAAACAAGAAATTAGACTCTTTTGAAAACAAATACTTAAGGAAAATACTCAGTATAAAGTGGAATGAATTCATGAGCAACGCAGAGATAAGGCAAATGAGCGAACAACAACCTGTCTCATGGGTGATCAGAAAAAGGAGATGGACGTATGTTGATCGTGTGATGAGAAGAAAAAGTTGGAGAATCCCAAAACAAGCTATCAAGTGGAACACAACAGGCCGAAGAAAAAGAGGTCGACCACATGAAACTCTAAAGAAGACATTGTTAATTCAAGAAATATATAGGGCTGTTTAGTTTCTGCCCTTTACATACTGCAAATTTCTTGTTGTTAATTCAAGAAATATAGAGCGAATTTGTGTTTCACCTTTTCATACTGCCATTTTCTTGTTTTTGTCTGTTTTATTTTTTTTGTAAACACCAGTAAAAAGATTAGCATTCATAATTTTGTCTTCATTACAAATGCTTTTATTATCTGTTATCAAGAATTATCACCGGTACTTATACGCAGATAATGCTTTCCATCTCAGTCAGTGGGATTTAATACACCTAATGGGAGCATCTGTAGCACTGATCTATGGACCTGACCAAGTTCAGAGGTCTTTTCAAGAGAGCTCATGGTATCATATTCTCTCTGATCTACTAGTTATTATGACTGGCTAGTAGTTTCTAAAGCTGTAGACTATCTGGAAAACAAGCCACACTAGAGTACCAAATAAACATGGTTGAAAGTGTTTTGTAAGAAAACATTATATCTGTAATCTAATGGAGTATGATCAAATTGAAAATAGGGGGAAAATATTTTATATCAGTAAATAAACAGGTGCCATATATAATAGTTTCTGAATTTAACAGTGTGTGATTTATGTGTTTTTAGGTAGCTTATAAGCAGTGTTAATTCTGTCAGCAGTGTCAGTTCTAGCAATAGTGCCAGTTCTGTCAATATCTAACAACACTATCAATTCTAGCAACTGTCTTTTCTAGCAAGTGTCAGCTCCATCACAATGTCAGGTATAGCAACACTGCTTGTTCTATCACAGTTTGAACCATAGCAACTGTTGTTCTATCACAGTTTTAGTTGTTACAACAATGTAAGCTCTATCACAGTTTGAGTTGTAGTAACAGTGTTCTATCATAGTTTGAGCTGTAGCATCAGTATTTTATCATAGTTTAAGTTGTAGCAACAATGCCAGTTCTATTATAGCAACAGTGTTCTATCACAGTTGGAGTTGTAGCAACAGTGTTCTGTCGTAATTTGAGTTGTAGCAACAGTGTTTTATCACAGTTTGAGTTGTAGCAACAGTGTTTTATCACAGTTTGAGTTGTAATAACAGTGTTCTATCACAGCTTGAGTTGTAGCAACACTGGTCTTTCATAGTTTGAGTTGTAGGAACAGTGGTCTATCACAGTTTAAGTTGTAATAACAGTGTTCTGTCACAGTTTGAGTTATAGCAAAATTGTGTTATCACAGTTTGAATTGTAATAACAGCATCAGTGTTGACATTTTCTCTTCCCTGCCCCCCCCCCCCCCATGCTATTCATTGAAGCCTTCCTTTTGTGCTTTTTTGTAAATTTTCTTTTCTCTTGATGCCAAACAAACATTTGTGCACAGAATCTAGTTATATGAAAACAAACAAGAAAACACTTTGTTAAATGTTTTTAGCTATGTCTGAAATGTCTCACTTGTTCAACACTCTGGATTATAGCAGGGGGTATTTCCGCTGGTTGTCAAAGTAAATAATTGTCTATGCCAGTGGGTTGCTTCAGGTAGTGAAGTTGTTAAAATCCTTCAGCGCGTGCTATTGATTCCTTCATACCACAGCACATTGTTATTCCTGCCTGTCTTGGCAAGATGAATGCAAGGACTTCCTTATTTCACTGGCAGTTTCTAAGGCAGGGGCACATCAGGTATTCTTTTAAGTTCTTATTAAGATTGTACAAGAAATGCATGGAAGGCTAGCAGAAACAGTTATTATTGGGCATGTCAGACAACTTAAGCTATTTCTCTTGCTTTTTTAACAGAAAATTAACTGAGCCATTTTTAATGCACATTTTAACATAGCTGATGAATTTTTTAAAATAAATAGAATTCTCTCATCATTTTGTATTATGTATCTCTTCAGCTACTGCTTAGCAATAAAGAAGCAATAAGGAAATGGCAGTTAAAGTGTAAAAATGTAAAGTCATGAGAATCAGTATTCTTATGTGTCTGATTTATTATTACACTGCTACATAACTTCCTGTAACAATGAATTTATGGGTGTACCAGTTTCATTTGTACTTCCAGAATAGTGGATTATATTAATTCATATTGTTAGGAGTTGGAATATTAGATTATAGGTATGATTCTTGAAATCTGGAATATAGAATTCCGTGCATAACTTTTGGAGAGCTGGACAACAGTTTTCTATACTATAATACATATATAAACTGTGTATTGACAATAATAATTTTATATTATATGTTTTTATAAGGCACAGGATTGGGTTACTAAGTATTTTATGTCGCTTAATCATTTCTTAATCTTCGACCTGGTGGGGGAAACGATGAAAGAAGTCATCAGTACCTGCATACACCTGAGAGATGTAGCACTGAAAGTGGGTTTGACCATTAACTAAGATAAGACAGAGTGTGTGAAGATATCAAGAGACCAGAGGAAGAATGATCTAGATTGTATAAATGTTGGAGATGTGATTATTAGGAAAGCAGAAACATGCAAATATCTAGGCACAACCTTCAACACAGGCAACATAGTAGACGAGGAAGTTAAAAGCAGAGCACAGATAGGAAATAAAATATACTTCACCTTGCAACACCTGTTAAAATCCAAAATCCTGTCCAAGAACACCAGAATAACAATCTATAAAGCTATAATTAGACCAGCCATCATGTAGGGGTCAGAAATGTGGAGTAAAACAAAGAAAGATGAACAACAATTGCAGATTTTTGAGAACAAGATCCTAAGAAGAATCTTTGGGCCCATAAAGGATACCAACAGTGGAGAATGGAGAGCTAGAAGGAACACTGAACTGAACAGCTTATTTAAATCCCAGCGAATTATAAATGTCTTGAAACTGAACAGACTATGTTGGTTGGGCTATGTAAAGAGAATGGAAAAGAACAGACAAATGAAAATTATGTATGCACAAGAGATGAGGGAAACAAGACCAAGGGGTAGACAAAGACAGAGATGGAAAGACAACATATAAGAGGATATAAAAGAAATTGGTCACCGACCGGAGAGAGAAGATTGGGAATAGAGAGGAAGGGAGGTGAACTTTATCTTCACCAGTGAGCCTTAATGGCTCAGAAAGAAGAAGAAGAAGAATCATTTCTTAATCATAAACCATATGAGTTATTGTGGATGCCATTATTGAAAATTATGCACTTAGAATTTTGTTATGTAACCTTGACCTGATCAGTGAACTTGCATTGGGAAGGGAAAAGAAATCACTGATAATGAAATCAGTCTAAGGAACTAGGTGTCAGAGTGTGGAATCTAGCTTAAGGAACTAAATGCTAGAGAGTGGAATTTGCATAAGGAACTACATGTTAGAGAGTGGAATCTAGCTTCAGGAATTAGATGTTAGAGAGTGGAATCTAGCTTAAGGAACTAAATGTTAGTGGAATTTGCATAAGGAACTACATGTTAGAGAGTGGAATCTAGCTTAAGGAACTAGATGTTAGAGAGTGGAATCTAGCTTAAGGAACTAAATGTTAGTGGAATTTGCATAAGGAACTACATGTTAGAGAATGGAATCTAGTCAAGGAACTATATGTTAGAGAGTGGAATCTAGCCTAAGGAACTAGATGTTAGAGAGTGGAATCTAGCCTAAAGAACTAGATGTTAAGAAAGTGGAATCTAGCCTAAGAAACTGGATATTAGAGAACAGAATCTAGCCTACTGAACTATAGATGTTAGAGAGTAGAATTTAGTCTGAGGAACTAGATGTGCATTATTACTGCAAATGACAGTCCGTCAGATCCTTGGCAAATATTGTGAAAAGTTTGTGTAAACTGTACCTTGATAATCAGAACTTTTTATAGTGCCACATTTGAGATTTATATTAGGAATTTCTTCTCTGTCACTAGTGATGAAACTGTTTGTTGATGTTACTGTGCAAGGTGACTTTGAACTTTGTTTATATCAGGCCAAGTCAGCATTCCAGAAAATGAGAAACATCTTGTTCAATAGATCCATATCAATGGAAAGAAGATTCAGAGTACTTAAATGTTACATCGAGCCAGTTTTGTTTTATGGATGTGAAGCATGGTCCATGAATAAGAGAGTACAGTGAGAAATGGAGGCCATGGAAATGTGGTTCATAAGAAGGATGTTGAAGGTACCATGGACAGCCAAGAGAACCAATGAAGAAGTCTTAAGAGAGGCTGGAGTTAAAAAGGCAAATTACAACAAAGATCAGAGGCAGACAAACGAGATTTATAGGACATTTTCTGAGAAGAGGAAAATTGGAACACACTGTGGCTGGAAAAATTGAGGGAAGAAGAGACATAGGAAGACAGAGAGATAAATTACTGGATGGGTTGTCAGTGTGGCAGATCTCATAATCAAGTCTAAAGACAGGAATTGTGGAGAGAAATGATCGCCTATGCCACATAGCACAGCACTTGATTGATTGATTATATCTGTAACTTGAATAAATTAGTTCAGTACATATTTTCCCTAAAGCATCACTGACAAAATATTATCTTCATACATATTCTGCTTATAAAATCACTATCAAGAAGCTTTGGTTTCCATTGTATATTTTAATGTCAGTGTCAAATGACTGTGTTACTTAAGGTGGATGACAGTTATCGGATATGGATATTGTTACTCTAGCTCTGTTACACTGTTTGTGTTATCTCTAAAACATCTCAGTGTATCTGAGATTTTTGTATCATTTCTCAAAAATAATTATCTTGGATTCTGAAGTATGATTTAGCTGTGATGTCAATAATCTCTGCAGTACTTGGAGTACTTCAAAGGACTTTCTGGTACTGAGCATGTGAAATGAGGATTCCATTCATGTGCCTGTTTCTCTGTGATGCACTTTCATCTTACTCATGGGTCAGCTGTTGTGCTGACTGAAGGTCTGACGCTAGCAAGCAGAAATATAGACACATTCTGTAATGGCATTGTGTTCTCAGACCAGCCAATTGTACTTGGCCAGAAGCTGTGTGTGGAGGTGGGCTGCACGACCACATGGAGCGCCGGGATAAGGGTTGGTGTAACATCTGTCAACCCGGCCAGACTTGACCCCAGTGAGCTGCCAAGGTTTGCATACCCAGACTTAGCCCACAAGGAGGGCTTCTGGGTGAGAGCTGTCGATGAGAATCTGTTAAGTCCAGGATGTCATCTGACAGTTTACCTGACAAAGCATGGCCAGCTGCAGCTCTTCATCAACAGGCAACATAAGGGGGCGCTGTTGCTTGGTCTCCCAACAAACCAGAGCTTGTGGTTGATGTTGGACATTTATGGAAACACCTGCAGTGCCAAGTTTGTGAAGCCAGGTAAGATTGTGAATTATGCTTGTAGCAAACTTCAACTCTTTCTGACCAAAGCAACACTAGCAGTGTTGGTAGATGTTGTATGGCTAAGTCAGTCAATCAATGGCCATGGTATTTTTTAGCCTAAGTCTAAATAAGATAAAATGTAGCACATTTCTAACCCACACCATATTATTAAATTATGGAGAGCTTCCTTCTACTTTATTTCTGCCAATATTTAAGCCAAAATTTGTTGTGGTAGAGCATGGAAATTAATTAAAGAGTGAAAGAGTTAAAAATCTTATTAAAAAAAACATTGGCCATAAGCCTACCAACTTTGTTGCAGCAGATATGTGGCATAATTCATTTACTTATGCCCTTAACATAAATTTCTCCAATATTGGTATAGAATATCATACCTTGCTTTGGTTAACAATGATGTGTAGATTTAGGACAGTATAATTTTATCTCAGTGTTTTTTTTTTAAACAGTTTAAGGGTATGTTGGTCTTCTGTGTAATGAACACTTCTGTTCACAGCATTCCAGGTCTCTGAGCTGGGTGTTGATTTGCATATGTTAGAATTCTTTCTTTGATTTGCATGTGTTAGAGTTGTTTGTTTGATTTGCATATGTTAGAGCTGTTTCTTTGATTTGCATATGTTAGAGTTGTTTGTTTGATTTGCATATGTTAGAGTTGTTTGTTTGATTTGCATATGTTAGAGTTGTTTGTTTGATTTGCATATGTTAGAGTTGTTTGTTTGATTTGCATATGTTAGAGTTGTTTGTTTGATTTGCATATGTTAGAGTTGTTTGTTTGATTTGCATATGTTAGAGTTGTTTGTTTGATTTGCATATGTTAGAGTTGTTTGTTTGATTTGCATATGTTAGAGTTGTTTGTTTGATTTGCATATGTTAGAGTTGTTTGTTTGATTTGCATATGTTAGAGTTGTTTGTTTGATTTGCATATGTTAGAGTTGTTTGTTTGATTTGCATATGTTAGAGTTGTTTGTTTGATTTGCATATGTTAGAGTTGTTTCTTTGATTTGCATGTGTTAGAGTTGTTTGTTTGATTTGCTTGTGTTAGAGTTGTTTGTTTGATTTGCTTGTGTTAGAGTTGTTTGTTTGATTTGCATGTGTTAGAGTTGTTTGTTTGATTTGCATGTGTTAGAGTTGTTTGTTTGATTTGCTTGTGTTAGAGTTGTTTCTTTGATTTGCATGTGTTAGAGTTGTTTGTTTGATTTGCTTGTGTTAGAGTTGTTTGTTTGATTTGCATATGTTAGAGTTGTTTGTTTGATTTGCATATGTTAGAGTTGTTTCTTTGATTTGCATGTGTTAGAGTTGTTTCTTTGATTTTGCATGTTTGAGCTGTTTGCTTTGTTCATAATGTGCTGAAATAGTGAACACAACATTTTTGCCATAAAGCTCTTTCTACATGGTATTCTATAAATGGATCAAATAGTTTGATTAGTTTTAAAATTTCCCATTATCCTTGTGGTATAAAGTACCCCAAATGTTAAATGTTGGCCGTCAGGAAACTTTATTATCTCAATTAATCTTTATAGAACATTTGAATGATGTTTTATTTTCATTTCTTGCATAGTTTGTGTCTGACAAGCAGTGGTTCTTCTTGAATTTTTTTCCATTTCAAGAATTTTTTTTTTTTATGTAAGTTGTAACTGTTGTATATGTAAAAGTTTGTTTTTTTTTATGTTGGTCCAGTCATTGTCGAATTGGTCTGATATACGTGTAAAGTTTTGGTTAGGTTGACTCAGTCATTATCAGACTGGTCTCTCTGTGTAAAGTTTTGGATAGGTTGACACAGTCATTATCAGACTGGTCTCTCTGTGTAAAGTTTTGGATAGGTTGACTCAGTCATTATGAGACTGGTCTCTCTGTGTAAAGTTTTGGTTAGGTTGACTCAGTCATTATCAGACTGGTCTCTCTGTGTAAAGTTTTGGATAGGTTGACTCAGTCATTATCAGACTGGTCTCTCTGTGTAAAGTTTTGGATAGGTTGACTCAGTCATTATCAGACTGGTCTCTCTGTGTAAAGTTTTGGATAGGTTGGATAGACATAAAAAGTTTATAGCAATAACAGAATTTACAGTTTAATGAATAAATAAACAAGGCCGTGCTGTCAGTTCTCCTTTTCCCATTTTTCTGTTGTAACAACTATCCTCCGTCCACGTCTCTTCATCAGAAAAACTCCGTCTTTGATGTGTTAGTTTGGGTGCAGTCTAAGTTGGAAGTGTTTTTTTAAAAATTTTCTTAATGAAATTATTTTCTAAGACAGTATCCTTGGAGGCACGAGTCTTTGTGGAAATCAGTTTGAACACAACGCACACTTTAAGTTATAGATAATTTTGCGTGTCTCTTATAGCGATAGTAAATCCACGATTATTAAACAAACACGATTACTACATGATGCCACTATTTAAAAAAAAACAGTCCTTGGTGGTTGTAGGAGAGCTGTTGGGTGGGGGGGGGGGGGGGATTTCCGCAAGGGACATACAAATGACTGACTAGTGGTCGTATGAGAGCTGTTAGGGAGGCACATTTCCGCAAGGGACATACAAATGACTGACTGGTGGTCATATGAGAGCTGTTAGGGAGGCACATTTCTGCAAGGGACATACAAATGACTGACTGGTGGTCGTATGAGAGCTGTTAGGGAGGCACATTTCCGCAAGGGACATACAAATGACTGACTGGTGGTCGTATGAGAGCTGTTAGGGAGGCAAAGTTCCGCAAGGGACATACAAATGACTGACTGGTGGTCGTATGAGAGCTGTTAGGGAGGCAAAGTTCCACAAGGGACATACAAATGACTGACTGATGGTCGTATGAGAGCTGTTAGGGAAGCAAATTTCCGCAAGGGACATACAAATGACTGACTGATGGTCGTATGAGAGCTGTTAGGGAGGCAAATTTCCGCAAGGGACATACAAATGACTGACTGGTGGTCGTATGAGAGCTGTTAGGGAGGCAAAGTTCCGCAAGGGACATACAAATGACTGACTGGTGGTCGTATGAGAGCTGTTAGGGAGGCAAAGTTCCGCAAGGGACATACAAATGACTGACTGATGGTCGTATGAGAGCTGTTAGGGAAGCAAATTTCCGCAAGGGACATACAAATGACTGACTGATGGTCGTATGAGAGCTGTTATGGAAGCAAATTTCTGCAAGGGACATACAAATGACTGACAGACCGGTGGCCGCAGTGTTTCACAAATCACTCTGATGTCTACAGTACGAAGGAAGATAAGTACAGAGACTACATTCTCCTTTTAGTGGTGGCAGCTAGTAAACTAGTACATTCACTTCACCGTCCATTTTAATTATTCTCCTGTCTCTCTTTCCGCGTGCCTTGCAACGATCCTGTTTCACAAGGCTGAAAACATATCTTAGCGGGTCAGTGAAGAGTTATAACCTGGGTTACAGTGCTTCAGAGTTCAGATAATAGGGAGACAACAAACCCGTGGAAAAGAACCTCGTTTAATTGGCGCCCACTTTGCAGACCGCTTGGGTGGACCCTTCCTGTCAGAAGCAGAACATCCAAGTACAACGTACATAATTGATTTCGTAGTGTAACGTCACAAGAGACTGACAAACTAAAGCACGGTCAGGCAGGTACGTCTCCCCATTCTTGTCCCATTTGACAAAATAAAGCACGGTCAGGCAGGTACGTCTCCCCATTCTTGTCCCATTTGACAAAATAATGCACGGTCAGGCAGGTACGTCTCCCCATTCTTGTCCCATTTGACAAACTAAAGCACGGTCAGGCAGGTACGTCTCCCCATTCTTGTCCCATTTGACAAAATAAAGCACGGTCAGGCAGGTACGTCTCCCCATTCTTGTCCCATTTGACAAAATAAAGCACGGTCAGGCAGGTACGTCTCCCCATTCTTGTCCCATTTGACAAAATAAAGCACGGTCAGGCAGGTACGTCTCCCCATTCTTGTCCCATTCTCCTTTTCTCATATCCGCCGAATCTTGGCGCGGCTTTTAATGATTACATTTCGCAGATTTCCGAAGACAGACCGAGTTCGTTTGACCGGCATGAATGTTGTCATATGGAAAAACTATGAAGAAAGTTGCCTGATAATGTTGAACCTGAATCTACAGGGTAAACTAAGCATTGAAAGAGAGAGAGGGGAGGGGGGGGGGGTGACTGAATGTAAGGGGAGATGATCGATACAAACTGGATTGGAGAAATAATTGCAAGGCAGGCTGCAAAGAGCTTTAATGGTTCGTGTACGCAGGCGGTGAATGTGTTTGTTAACACAAGCGTAAGCTTAGATTGTTTACACAGGCTGAATCTAAACATTGGATCGTTTTAGTGGGAGGGAAGTTTGGAAGTGGTTTTGGGAAGGGGAATAAAGGGTTACAGTGAACTTGAGGAGAACGCTGAGTTCACTGCGCTGGAAGATGAGTGAAAATTTGGTTGGGGGTTTTTAAACTGGAAGTTGTATGTTGCTAAGGAAAGATGAACTGCACTGCTATCGATTCGGCATCTACTTTGAAGGTAGTAGGTTCCCCTGACCCCGCCCACACCACTTCCTATGCCTGTATTCCTGTCCATGCTACGAAGTATGTGATCAATGTCGAGGCCTAAGTTCATATACCTGAATTCTCGTACATAATACGAAATATGTAAATAGTGTTGAGGCCTGAGTTCTTATACCTGAATTCTCGTCCATGCTACGAAGTATGTGATCAATGCTGAGGCCTAAGTTCATATACCTGA
The DNA here is from genome assembly GCA_009760885.1 of Achatina immaculata. Classification (NCBI taxonomy): domain Eukaryota; kingdom Metazoa; phylum Mollusca; class Gastropoda; order Stylommatophora; family Achatinidae; genus Lissachatina; species Lissachatina immaculata. Next base: position 4,251,824 of record CM019705.1, on the reverse strand, counting down.
ATTCTCGTCCATGCTACGAAGTATGTAAACAATGTTGAGGCCTGAGTTCATATGCCTGAATTCTCGTCCATGCTACGAAGTATGTAAACAATGTTGATACTTAAGTTCTTATACCTGAATTCTCGTCCATGCTACGAAGTATGTATACAATGTCGAGGCCTAAGTTCATATACCTGAATTCTCGTACATAATACGAAATATGTAAATAGTGTTGAGGCCTGAGTTCTTATACCTGAATTCTCGTCCATGCTACGAAGTATGTGATCAATGCTGAGGCCTAAGTTCATATACCTGAATTCTCGTCCATGCTACGAAGTATGTAAACAATGTTGAGGCCTGAGTTCATATGCCTGAATTCTCGTCCATGCTACGAAGTATGTAAACAATGTTGATACTTAAGTTCTTATACCTGAATTCTCGTCCATGCTACGAAGTATGTATACAATGTTGAGGCCTAAGTTCTTATACCTGAATTCTCGTCCATGCTACGAAGTATGTAAACAATGTTGAGGCCTGAGTTCTTATACCTGAATTCTCGTCCATGCTACGAAGTATGTAAACAATGTTGAGGCCTAAGTTCTTATACCTGAATTCTCGTCCATGCTACGAAGTATGTAAACAATGTTGAGGCCTAAGTTCTTATACCTGAATTCTCGTCCATGCTACGAAGTATGTAAACAATGTTGAGGCCTGAGTTCTTATACCTGAATTCTCGTCCATGCTAGGAAGTATGTGATCAGTGTTGAGGCCTGAGTTCTTGTGCCTGAATTCTCGTTCATGCTACGAAGAATGTGATCAATGTTGAGGCCTGAGTTTCTAGGCCTGATTTCTCGTCCATTCTACGAAGTAGGTGATCATTGTTGAGGCCCAAGTTCTTGTGCCTGAATTCTCGTCCATGCTACGAAGTATGTGATCAGTGTTGAGGCCTGAGTTCTTGTGCCTGAATTCTCGTCCATGCTACGAAGTATGTGATCAGTGTTGAGCCCTGAGTTTCTAGGCCTGAATTCTCGTCCATGCTACGAAATAAGTGAACAGTGTTGAGGCCTGAGTTCCTATGGACTTTGTCTAGAATGCAGTGATGATAAGTCTTTATTCTTTTGACTTAAAAAAAAACCATCCATCTACTTTTGAAATGTTAATGACTTGGTGAGCTGCCTTCTCAAGGCGAAGAAGTGATTTCTAAACAAGTCCGAGTCAGCCTAGTCGAATAAATGGATCATGACACTTGTGTTAGGAGCTTTCCCTCAAATCTGAAAATATCCGCCTATAATGCGAAGTGTAGTTGAGCGGATCTAACACATGCCTCTCAGTTTTTAAGTTACCCCAGAAATGAAACTAAAAAGCAGTCCTGTTTTAATGAGACAAGCCCCGAGTTGAAAGCGTGAAATGATCAAATGATAACTGCTGAGAATAAAAAATTTAATGTGAAAGAGAAAAATGGCTGATGTATTCGAGGAAAAATGTGAACGAGAGAATTTGTCGTTTTATACCGGGAGAAGTGTGACCTCTTCTTCTTCTTTCGCTTCTACCACCAAGACCGCCCCGTGATCCTACTGAATTTACTCCTGTGGTCCTCGATAGGTCCCTTGGTCCTCCTGTGATTCCCGTAAAGACCACACGAGATCCACGAGAGGACCACAAGAGGTTCAGAGTATTGCAGGGCTTGGGCCTGTATTCTCGATGGGTCTCAGAAACGGGATTGCCTGACATTGTGGTTTTCGTTGCACCAATTTAATCTAGAGTTTGACTTTCTCACCAGAAAACCTCGACATGTTTTGGATATCAGTATATCCCCGCTGGGTGAGAGGTGGATGCCCATCCAGCCTAGAGTTGGACTTTCTTACTGGAAAACCTCGACGTGTTTTGGGATATCCGTGTATCCCCGTCGGGTGAGAGGTGGTTGCCCATCCAGTCCAGCGTTGGACTTTTTCACCGGAAAACCTCAACGTGATTAGATACGCGTACATCCCCGTCGGATGAGAGGTGGTTGCCTATCTAGACTGCACTGGTCCAGTGTCTCTGACTTCAGCAGTTTGTGGTCTTGGCCGCTAAACTTCCTAGTTGTGACCAGAATGGACCTTTTGTCCAGGAGGACGAATCCTCGCCTCTAATAGGTTTCGCTCCTGGGTTAAGCCGGTTTAGACATATTTCACCAGTATGGGTGTATATTGGACGTGACCGGCGTCTAGAACAAAAGTGCCGTTGTATGAGTAGCTCTTGTCGCGAGACTACTGGACATACCGGTTAATCTTCACTTTATCTTTTCCTTCACTTTTTCACAGCAGCGCCTCTCGGCAACCCTATTCGCATTTTCTTCATTGACCGGGAGGAGTTTCACCCCACACTCAGCAAACGAAGAATCTCGCCAGCAGTGTCTTAGTTTAACTCCTGGGTTAAGCCGGTTCAGGCAGTTCGCCCGGTATGGGTGCACATAGGACGTGGCCGACCTCCAGAGCAGAGGTGCCTTGATTTGAGCAGTCCTGACCTCGAGACTACTGATTACTTCACTTAATCCTTTCTTTCACCTTTTTCCACCGTGGCGCCGGACGGCAACCCCATTCGCACCTTTCGTCACAGACCGGGGGGAGCCCCACTACACACAAGGCAGCTGAAGAATCTCGCCAGCAGCGGGTTTTAAATCAAAGTTTTCCTTCTCTCAGATGAGCTACCAAACAAGACTCTCATTTACCCGAAGCGTCTGGTTTTCACGCGCCAGATATTCGCTTTCACCCCTTCTTCTGTCAGTTTGAACATTTCCGCCACGAGAAGGTCAGGAGCTGGACTTGACTGTCAGAAGCTATTTGAGACGCACGCCTTGGAGACTTGTAATTGGAGTGGAGAGCGTATCCTTCACCCCACCTCTGGCTATGACAGTCCTTAGAACCAAAAATTGTAACTGAAAAAATTGGTTGTTTTTATACCGGAAGAAGTGTGACTGAAAGAATTAGTAGTTTTATTCCTGGCAAAGTGTGACTGAAAGAATTAGTAGTTTTATACTGATAAAAGTGTGACTGAAAGAATTAGTAGTTTCATTCCTGGAAAAGTGTGAGAGAAAGAATTGATAGTTTTATACCAGGAAAAGTGTGACTGAAAGAATTGATAGTTTTATACCGGGAAAAGTATGACTGAAAGAATTGGTATTTTTATACCAGGAAAAGTGTGTCAGAAAGAACTGATAGTTTTGTACCTGGCAAAGTGTGACTGAAAGAATTGGTGGTTTTATACTGGGACAAATTTGACTGAAAAAAATTGGTGACTGAAAGAATTAGTAGATTTATATCGGCAAAAGTGTGAACGAGAGAGTTGGTGGTTTTATATCTGGAAAAGTGTGAACGAGAGAATTGGTGGTTTTATATCTGGAAAAATGTGAACGAGAGAATTGTTGGTTTTATATCTGGAAAAGTGTGAACGAGAGAATTGGTGGTTTTATATCTGGAAAAATGTGAACGAGAGAATTGGTGGTTTTATATCTGGAAATGTGTGAACGAGAGAATTGGTGGTTTTATATCTGGAAAAATGTGAATGAGAGAATTGGTGGTTTTATATCCATGAAAAATATGAACGAGAGAATTGGTGGTTTTAATTCCGTGAAAAGTGTGAACGAGAGAATTGGTAGTTTTGTACTGGTAAAAGTGTGAACGAGAGAATTGGTGGTTTTATATCTGGAAAAATGTGAACGAGAGAATTGGTGGTTTTATATCTGGAAAAGTGTGAACGAGAGAATTGGTGGTTTTATATCTGGAAAAGTGTGAACGAGAGAATTGGTGGTTTTATATCTGGAAAAGTGTGAACGAGAGAATTGGTGGTTTTATATCTGGAAAAGTGTGAACGAGAGAATTGTTGGTTTTATATCTGGAAAAGTGTGAACGAGAGAATTGGTGGTTTTATATCCATGAAAAGTATGAACGAGAGAATTGGTGGTTTTAATTCCGTGAAAAGTGTGAACGAGAGAATTGGTAGTTTTGTACCGGTAAAAGTGTGAACGAGAAAATTGGTGGTTTTATATCTGGAAAAGTGTGAACGAGAGAATTGGTGGTTTTATATCTGGAAAAGTGTGAACGAGAGAATTGGTGGTTTTATATCTGGAAAAGTGTGAACGAGAGAATTGATAGTTTTATACCAGGAAAAGTATGACTGAAAGAATTGGTGGTTTTATACCGGGAAAAGTGTGACTGAAAGAATTGGTGGTTTTATACCAAGAAATCATTCCCTAATATCGTGGGCCTGTTTAACGGTGAAATGAATGTCGACCAGGCCGACGCAACAGAGAAACAGAAAACCTGCACGCACATTCCCCGTGCTGTACAGGGAGTATTGTCGACGGTCGCTGCGTGGCAAGGCCATGACAACAGTGTTTACACTGCGGCAGTCACAGACTTGTTCATGGAATCAATTGTTTGCCGAGTCCTCGTAGAGTTCCATGAAACATGGCTGGTTTAATTACGTCACAAGAGTAGATTAACGTTTTTTCTTTCTACGAGAGTACACAAATTTCATGTGTACACTTGTCATTTTCTGTTTTATCATTTTTATCTGCTTGTGTTCTGTATAATTGTGCAGTTGTTTCCCTTCATTAAACATTACGATACCCATCTAGTGGTCCATCTTATCATGTAGCCAGCTCATGCTAAACTATACAAGTAGCGTTGACATGGCATTTTTATGGCGCCCTATTGCTTCACATGGCAATTCTTTATGGGCAGTAAAGAATCTGAAAAATGGTAAATCACCAGGATGTGATGAGATAACAGCTGAACTTATTAAACCAGGAGGAAAGGAATATGCAACAATCTATCATGCGCTATGCAAAATGTTATGGCATTCGGGTATTTGGCCAAAAGAATGGAAAAGAACTGTATTCATACCACTCTCAAAAAGGGTAACCTGAAATTATGCATAAACTACGGAACTGTTGTCCTGATTAGTCATGCCAGTAAAATTCTGTAAAAATCATAATGGGTAGACTTCGTAAGAAAATAGAAGAAAACTTCAATATGGTCCAAGCTGGTTTCGGGCAAGGAAGAGGATCAAGAGATCATATATTCAGTATAAGATTAAAAATAGAGAAATGCAGAACATTTAATGTGAATTTATATTTATCTTTTATAGACTATTCAAAGGCATTTGATCGTATACAACACAAGAAACTTTTGAGAAATAATGAAGAAAAGGGGTTTCCAACACATTTGATACAGTTAATGTCACTGCTGTATCTAGACCAACATGCAACAGTGAGAATAAATGGTGAAACAACAAGTTGGTTTGACATAAAACAAGGGGTCCGTCAGAGGTGCATATTGTCACCCTACTTATTTGACTTGTATGCTGAAAATATAATTAGGGATGTTAGAGAATATTTAGACAAAGAATATCACGATCCCATAACAATTGGAGGTTATGAAATACCAGAGATTAGATATGCTGATGACACAGTATTACTGTCCACAACACAAAAGAGAATGGAAAAACTAATGTTTTATGAAAGAATAGTGAAGAACAAAACCTATTTCTTAATGCGAAGAAAACTAAATTGATGACAAAACAAATAAGGCAGCTGGAGTATATATCAAAGAGGAAAAGTCGGAAGAAGTGGAGAGTTTTTAATATCTTGGATCCCTACTAACTAATAATGGAGATACAATGGGGAAAATACGAGGGGTTATTGACAAGTTCGCGGCCTAAGGTCCAACGGATTATTTGTGACATTTTTTTTTTTTGGGTTATTTCTCAACAGTCCCCTTGCAAGTTTATGTCGAGTCGAGTGAATAAAAAAAAAAGGCAAGTCCAAAGACACGAGTCCGAGTCGCTGTTCTACATCTTCAGGTCGAATGCAAGTCGATTCTTTAACTATTTCACGCCAGAGACTGGCAGGGTTGGTAAATCTTGCATATCTGTGCGGATCAATGCTTAGCGTGATATTTAAGGCAGTCTAAATAACGGATGACACAACTCTTATCAGTGACAATGTGAAATCAATGCAGGAAAAAAACAGATTCCCTTCTTCCTTGGCTAGCAAATAGGCCTTGAAATTAACAAAGACTAAACAAAAGTAATGAAGCTTGAAAAAATATGTGTAGAAGGAAAAGTTGTTGATGAAGTAAACCGATTTGCATACCTTGGCAACTACATAGACCAGGATGGTGACACCAGTAAGGAAGTTAGAATTAGAATTGCAAAAGCAGCATTGTCCTTCAAAAATCTTGAGAACAGATGGAATTCAAAAGTTATAAGCACAAAAACCAAGTTAAGATTATTCAATTCAAATGTGATATCCAGCCTCATTTATGCATGTGAAAGCTGGAAATCAACTCAACAAATTAGACTCTTTTGAAAACAAATGCCTAAGGAAAATACTTGGTATGAAGTGGAACGAATTCAAGAACAACACAGAGATAAGACAGATGAGCAAACAACAACAACAACCTGTCTCATGGGTGATCAGAAAAAGAAGATGGACATATGTAGGTCATACGATGAGAAGAAACAACCAGAGATTATCAAAACAGACTATCAAGTGGAGCACAACAGGCCGAAGAAAAAGAGGTTGACCACGTGAAACTCTAAAGAGGACATTGTTTATTGGGCATAACATCCCTTGATGAAGTTGAAAGACTCGCCGCCGAGAACAGGAAATCTTGGCAAACAACTATGCGAGCCCTATGTGATGGATGTAAAAATAAACAAAATGAAAATTATCACATTATTAACCCAGCTCACGTCTTTTTATAGAATAGCATCATTTCAATTTCTTTCTACTAAAATTTCTTACCAGAATGTATCTTGGCAGAGTAATGAAAGTAATTCAGGAGTGAAAGAGTCAAAGCGATTTGAGTCTCACTCGAGTGTAGAAAAGGAATGATATTTTAGTCAAGTAGACAGTCCATTGTTACTTGATATGGTAGACCAAGACTGTGGTCACTTCTCCAAGACTGTGGTCACTTCTCAGTGACTCGTCCAACTTTTTCTAAGAATGGGGAGGTTTTAGTGTCCACGAAATGGCAGGTTTATTTTCTTGGTGGGAATGGAAAATTCCAGGGAGGTGCTTAGTATATAAGGCTCAACAGAATAAGATTCTTCAGTCATGGGTCTGCGCCGGAGTTGATCTGGTGGCTGTTCGGTGTGGAGGAGCTCTTTAGTAAAGCAGAATGTTTTCTTGCGCGGAACATTCCTCAATCTAGTAAGTAACTTGTGAATTGTTGTAAGAAAGAAGGAAGGCTGCAAAGAGGTTTATATGTATAAAATTCCCGGATATGACACAATAATATGGAACTAAATAATGCACAAGAATGCGCAAACCAGCTACACAAAATAGATTGTGGAAATTAGTACGTTGAGTACTGACCCACTACTCAGTCAGTCATTTGTATGTCCCTTGGGGAACTTTGCCTCCCTAACAGCTCTCCTGTAGGGCTCATGGTTGTAAACAAGATGGTCTGCTGCTGATGCATCCATCTGCAGATTATCAACGATGTTTTGCGGCCATCTTTGTCTTGGTCTTCCTCTCTTTTTTCCCCATTATGTACCTTTCCAATAGGTCTTGTCTAAATTATCATGACTTGTAACGTGTCCAAAATGTTTAAGTTTTCTATGTTTAATCCTCTTTACTAGCCAACCTTCTTCAGTAATAAGTTCTTGTAATATGGATATATATTTGTTCTTTTTTTTGTGTCCATGATATTTGAAGAACTCTTCTGTAGCATTTTCATTCAAAGGCATTTATGAGTAGGTGTTTCTCAGCTGTTTTTTTTTAAGTGTCCAGATCTCACAGGCATATATTGCATTGTGGAAGATGCATACTCTTAAAAATCTTATTTTTGTAGTTCTGTCTGTTCCACTTCACCGCTTAGTTTTACTTTTTTGAAGAGCGATAGATGTCCTCGTTTTATTTTCTCTCAGAGTATCTCCATTATTAGTTAGTAGTGATCCAAGATATTAAAAACTCTCCACTTCTTCTAATTTTTCCTCATTGATACATATTTCAGCTGCCTTGTTTGCATTGTCAGTTGTCATCAATTTAGTTTTCTTCACATTAAGATAGAGATTTTGCTCTTCACTATTCTTACTGACTGACATAATTAGTTTTTTTTTCCATTCCATTTTGTGTTGTGTTCAGTAATACTGTGACAGCAATACTACGAAACAGAAATATATTTATAAAAAAACAAGTGTCCTTATCTGGAGTATTGAGTATAAACTAGATATAGAAAAGAGTGTACCAGAGTAGGCGGAGATATGTTAAGCACCTCTACCGTGTTTAACATGTGTAACTAGTTTTGTATTTTGGATTCTTATTTTTCGTTGGTAGGTATGTTGTTGCTATTATGCACATTTCACTATGTTTGCATGCTTGTTATGACTGATTCAGTCATCTGATTTTGACTGCATTGTGTTAGATTATCATATATTAACGATGATTGCATTTATGTGTGTAAACCACGTAAAGGAGTTGCTCATTTACCAAGGAGAGGATGAGAGTGGGAATTGGTTAAGGGACAGGAAAAGCCTGGGTTGACTGGAAATATGGGAGGGGGAGATGGAGTAGAGAAGAGAAGTAATGATTATCAGAGAAGAGGAGTAATAATTCTAGGAGGTGTCCCAGAAGAAGACAGCCTCAGAAGAATAATTATTAATTATTTCAGCTCAGTTCAAGTGCCATGCCGCATGGCGTAGGCGATCATTTCTCTCCACAATTCCCTGTCTTTAGACTTGATTATGAGATCCGCCGGTGACTTTCTTCCTAGCCACACTGACAGCCCATCCAGTAACGTCTCTCTCTGTCTTCCTCTGTCTCTTCTTTCTTCAATTTTTCCAGTTGCCACAGTGTGTTCCAATTTTCCTCTTCTCAGAAAATGTCCTACAAATCTCGCTTGTCTGCCTCTGATCTTTGCTGTAATTTGCAACTCCAGCCTCTCTTAAGACTTCTTCATTGGTTTTCTTAGCTGTCCATGGTACCTTCAGCATCCGTCTTATGAACCACATTTCCATGGCCTCTATTTCTTGCTGTACTCTCTTATTCATGGACCATGCTTCACATCCATAAAACAAAATCGGCTCGATGTAACATCTTGTTTCCACTGATATGGATCTGTTGCACAAGATGTTTCTCATTTTCTGGAATGCTGAGCTGGACTGAGCACGTCTGCTTTTTATTTCGTTGTGACATTTCCCATCAGTTGTTATAATCGTTCCTAAGTACTTGAATCTATCAACTTGTTTCAATTCTGTGCCATCGATGGTAATGATACATTTTGGTGGTATTCTTTTATTAATCGTTACATTAAATGCATTTTATTAATTATTTATAATGCTTATAAATATATCGTACACATTATCACTACATCACTGGCTGACGGTACGCGAAAAGTAATAAGTTGTACGCTGAAGACACCATAAGCCAGTAATAATTGTCAGTGCTCTTTTGAGCATAGATCTGCTTATAAACAAATGACAATCTTTCTCGAAAGTATTAGCAATCTCTAACATTGAGGCCTGTGGAGTTCTGAGTTGAGACTCTGATATGAAGTAACTAAATACATGTGACACACAATAATTAGTGTATAGTCATACAACTATACACAAAGCACTGCAGTAAAGCTGTGATACCAAAATGTATAAACTAGGAAAAAAGTAAGAACAGCGTTATTATTTAACGATTACAAAGTTGTGACGTTTCGTTAACATCAAATTCAGTTGAATCTGTACTTTGTCTCCTCTCTCTTGATTCTTCGTCCTGTTTGTTTTTGTTTGATAAAGGCTCACGCCGAAGCTTCACAACTGTGTAATCGTCAAATAATAAAGCTGTTCCTCCTTTTTTCCTGCTTTATACATTTAAATACATGTAACAGGAGAGAGCGAGTAAGAAGGGGAACCTTCAGTAACAGGAGAGAGCGACTAAGAAGGGGAACCTTCAGTAACAGGAGAGAGCGACTAAGAAGGGGAACCTTCAGTAACAGGAGAGAGAGAGAGGAGAGAGAGAGAACATACAGTAACAAAGTAATTATAATAAAACCCTGGGTGAAATAAGTCATTTTCTGGTTTCATCTGATACGTAAACATGGATAATCTCATGCTATCTTAGGTCTTGGCTTCTAGCCGCATTCTGTTCTTGTGTTAAATATCCAACAGCCTATTGACAAGTTAGTGTTCGTGTGTAGAATACATGTATTCTGGGTTATAGTTTTACAGCTGTTTCATAGATTTTACAGTCATTTCCCAACATTTCGTAAAAAAAAACCCCAAAAACTAGCGATTACGAAATTGTGCTGGCTGTGAATTCGCTGCTTTGTAACCTGATTTTGTTTTCCTGTACCGCATGGTAATCCTTGGGTTAGAATCTGCTTTATGTTAATGAATAACTGTTTCATTTCCCGCTGCATATTTTGTAGTAATGAAGCGTTTTTAATGTTTTTTTAAAATATATTTTTTAACTTCATTTACAGTTTTGTTTTTTTTTTATATTTATATAGGGGTATGTTTCTGTGATGATGGACCCCGGGGACTGGGGGGGGGGGGGTGTTGTGAAAGAAGGCAGTAGGACTAACCCTCTGCCAGTTAACGAAGCTTTTAGAGAATTGTAACCACCTGTGAAGGTTGTAACATAACAGCACTGAATGAATGTGTACTGTGTAAAAATTAGTAATGAATTAGCATATGTTGCACATAACAGTACTAATGAATTAACGTATGTTGCACATAACAGTAATAATGAATTAGCATATGTTGCACATAACAGTAATAATGAATTAGCATATGTTGCACATAACATTAATAATGAATTAGCATATGTTGCACATAACATTAATAATGAATTAGCATATGTTGCACATAACATTAATAATGAATTAGCATATGTTGCACATAACAGTAATAATGAATTAGCATATGTTGCACATAACATTAATAATGAATTAGCATGTGTTGCACATAACATTAATAATGAATTAGCATATGTTGCACATAACAGTAATAATGAATATATGTTGCACATAACAGTAATAATGAATTAGCATGTGTTACACATAACAGTAATAATGAATTAACGTATGCTGTGCATACAGTGGTTATGAGTTGTTAACATATGCTTGTGCATTGAACATTAATGAATTAACATATGCTTGCAACAGTAATGAATTAACATGTTTTACACATACAGCATTAATGAATTAACGTTGCATGCACCAGTAATAAATTAACATAGTTTGCACATACAACATTAATGAATTAACGTAGTTTGCATACACAACAGTAATGAATTAACGTAGTTTGCATACACAACATTAATGAATTAACGTAGTTTTCACATACAACATTAGTGAATTAACATGTGCATGCAACAGTAATGAATTAACATAGATTGCACATACACAAGTAATGAATTAGCATAGTTTGCACACACACAACAGTAATGAATTAACGTAGTTTGCACACACAACAGTAATGAATTGACGTAGTTTGCACACATAACAGTAATGAATTGACGTAGTTTGCACACATAACAGTAATGAATTAACGTAGTTTGCACACGCAACAGTAATGAATTGACGTAGTTTGCACACACAACAGTAATGAATTGACGTAGTTTGCACACATAACAGTAATGAATTGACGTAGTTTGCACACATAACAGTAATGAATTGACGTAGTTTGCACACACAACAGTAATGAATTGACGTAGTTTGCACACGCAATAGTAATGAATTAACGTAGTTTGCACACATAACAGTAATGAATTGACGTAGTTTGCACACACAACAGTAATGAATTGACATAGTTTGCACACGCAATAGTAATGAATTAACATAGTTTGCACACACAACAGTCATGAGTTAACGTATATATTGCTTACATATTTAATGTAACGCCACCCGCAAGAATCAGAATTTTATGAAAAAGCTGGATGGATTATTGATCGATTTCCCCTGTAACTTCTGCCATAGTCATTGATAATTTACCAAGTGTTTATCGTGCTTTTGATCTCTGGCACTCGCTTGACCTTACCTAGAAGTTCTTTGTTTTTTTTTTTCAGAGGTCTTCCGCAAGCGGTCCATTCGCGTGTGATTATATTTTAAAAGGTTGTTGGTATAGTACACACACAGTGTGATGATTTGATCATGCTCGTGTTATGAACATGATTAAGCATGTTTCTTCATCTTCACTGCCTGGTTTTTGCCGATCCCAGGCAAATCTTGATTTACTGTTACTAGTTTTAAGTGGTGAACACTTTATGTTTTTCTTCTTCTTTTTCTATGGACATTTTATATTCTTCTTATTTTTGTGAACATTTTGTATTCATCGCTTTCTTCTGAACATATTATAATCATCATCTTCTTGTAATCATTCATCTTCTTCTTGCAAACATGTCATAATTATCATCTTCTTGTAAACGTTTTAATCTTCTTCTTGTGAACATTTTATATATTTTTGTGAACATTTCATAATCATCATCTTCTTGTAAACTTAAAATCTTCATCTTCTTATTGTGAATATTTTATAGTTATTCTTTTTGTGAACATTTTATAATAATCATCTTATTGTAAACATATTAATTGTCATCTTCTTCTGGTGAACATTTGATATTCTCTTACTGTGAGCGTACTATGTTCATCTTTCTTCCTGTTCTTGCTCTACTTCTGTGTTCAGCATCATCTGCTCAGCGTCTACACCAGGGGCGAGTCACTTTCTTGAATTTCAGGGTCAGCAGATCGTTGTTCGTGCCTCTCATGGTCACAGCACATCGTTGTTCTTGTCTCTCATGGTCAGCAGATCATTGTTCGTGCCTCTCATGGTCAGCAGATCGTTGTTCGTGTCTCTCATGGTCAGCAGATCATTGTTCGTGTCTCTCATGGTCAGCAGATCATTGTTCGTGCCTCTCATGGTCAGCAGATCATTGTTCGTGCCTCTCATGGTCAGCAGATCATTGTTCGTGCCTCTCATGGTCAACAGATCATTGTTCGTGTCTCTCATGGTCAACAGATCATTGTTCGTGTCTCTCATGGTCAGCAGATCGTTGTTCTTGTCACTCATGATCAGCAGATCGTTGTTCTTGTCACTCATGGTCAGCAGATCGTTGTTCGTGCCTCTCATGATCAGCAGATCATTGTTCTTGTCACTCATGGTCAGCAGATCGTTGTTCTTGTCACTCATGGTCAGCAGATCATTGTTCGTGGCTCTCATGGTCAGCAGATCATTGTTCGTGCCTGTCATGGTCAGCAGATCATTGTTCGTGCCTGTCATGGTCAGCAGATCATTGTTCGTGCCTGTCATGGTCAGCAGATCATTGTTCGTGCCTGTCATGGTCAGCAGATCGTTGTTCGTGCCTGTCATGGTCAGCAGATCATTGTTCGTGGCTCTCATGGTCAGCAGATCATTGTTCGTGTCTCTCATGGTCAGCAGATCATTGTTCGTGCCTGTCATGGTCAGCATATCATTGTTCGTGGCTCTCATGGTCAACAGATCATTGTTCGTGTCTCTCATGGTCAGCAGATCATTGTTCGTGCCTGTCATGGTCAGCAGATCATTGTTCGTGCCTCTCATGGTCAGCAGATCATTGTTCGTGTCCTTGTGTTCGGACTTTGCAGAGGCACAGGTTTTGTGAGATGTGTTCTGGGGTCTGATTATTACAGGCTGTGTAGGTTCTAGAATTATTATAATCATAAGTGGACCGAGTCGGCCAGTGTCAACATTCTGACGGTGAACTTTTGCTCAGTAAATGTTCTTTCTAAAACATAGCAGTAACCAGATAAGGATGGAGTTGAGCACCGAGTTTTCATCCATGCTTTTTTTCTTACTGATTAATCCAGCATAAAATGTCCTTGTTTTTTTTTAGTACGATTGTTCTGTAAGTGTGTCTGAAGTATTTTTGTGTAGATTTTAGCATGCGTAGGTCTTGTTTGTGCGAGCGTGGCTCAAACTGAGCTCTTTCTGGTAAGTTTTGTTGTACGGTGCGGATTTGCTTAGAAACGTATGAAATGAAAAAAAAAAAAAGATGAACTCATGTATCAGGAGATCACTCAACTGTTGTGTCATCATAACTAAGAACCTCTACTCTGTGTCAGTTGAGAAGTACATAAACACAAGAGCCAGGCGAGTAGAGACTGAACCTAGCATCATATGCAATTCTTCTTGTCACAGTGCCTAGTTCTTGTCACTGTCTTCGGTTGTGCCAGTCTGCAGTGGCCGGAAGCAGCAGTGAGGAAACCTGCACAGCAACCTGTGCAACAAGTTCTGTGAAAAGACAAGATATCTTCATCTCGTGCCGTCTACCCACGGAAAGTTGGCTGAAATGAATGTTCACCTGCTCTGTTTCTTGTCTTCGTAGTGCTTTCGGCCAGGCTGGTTCCTGTCCATGCCTTGGCTGTCGTCCTCTTGTTCTCTACCCTTCGATCTTGCCCTCAAGAAGGCTCTTCGGTATACAGTAGTATTGTGCCTCTTGACGTGCCCATAGTGTCTTAGTTGTCTTGTTGTATGATTTTCAGTATTTCTCTTGTCACTTGTGGCTGATCTAGGATTTCTTTGTTTTCTTTTCTGCCCATGGGATACCCCCTATTCTTCTATATATATCCACATTTAAGGGGGCCTCAGTTTTCTTTTCTGTCCATGGGATACCCCCTATTCTTCTATATATATCCACATTTAAGGGGGCCTCAGTTTTCTTTTCTGTCCATGGGATACCCCCTATTCTTCTATATATATCCACATTTAAGGGGGCCTCAGTTTTCTTTTCTGTCCATGGGATACCCCCTATTCTTCTATATATATCCACATTTAAGGGGGCCTCAGTTTTCTTTTCTGCCCAAGGGATACCCCATATTCTTCTATATATATCCACATTTAAGGGGGCCTCAGTTTTCTTTTCTGCCCAAGGGATACCCCCTATTCTTCTATATATATCCACGTTCAAGGGAGTCTCAGTTTTCTTTTCTATTGTCGTATTCAAGGTCCAGGCTTTTGCATCATAAAGAAATATTGAATGTATCTGGCATTTTACGATACGTGATCTCAGTTGCTGTGAGTTTGTTTTGATGTAAGAATCTTCCTCATTTTGCTGAAGGCGTCCGGTTCCCGTTCTTCTGTTAATATCTGTTTCGTATTTTCTGTCCTGTTATCATTTGTTCCAAATACTGCAACCGTTTCGCCTGTTCGGGTAATTCTCCGTTTATTTTTATATTTACGGCTGGTTTTATTTCTTCTCTGCTGATCAACGTAACGTTTGTCTTTCTGATATTTGTTCCAGTCTGATCAACGTAACGTTTGTCTTTCTGATATTTGTTCCAGTCTGATCACCGTAACGTTTGTCTTTCTGATATTTGTTCCAGTCTGATCACCGTAACGTTTGTCTTTCTGATATTTGTTCCAGTCTGATCACCGTAACGTTTGTCTTTCTGATATTTGTTCCAGTCTGATCACCGTAACGTTTGTCTTTCTGATATTTGTTCCAGTCTGATCACCGTAACGTTTGTCTTTCTGATATTTGTTCCAGTCTGATCACCGTAACGTTTGTCTTTCTGATATTTGTTCCAGTCTGATCACCGTAACGTTTGTCTTTCTGATATTTGTTCCAGTCTGATCACCGTAACGTTTGTCTTTCTGATATTGTTCCAGTCTGATCACCGTAACGTTTGTCTTTCTGATATTTGTTCCAGTCTGATCACCGTAACGTTTGTCTTTCTGATATTTGTTCCAGTCTGATCACCGTAACGTTTGTCTTTCTGATATTTGTTCCAGTCTGATCACCGTAACGTTTGTCTTTCTGATATTTGTTCCAGTCTGATCACCATAACGTTTGTCTTTCTGATATTTGT
Organism: Achatina immaculata; assembly: GCA_009760885.1. Classification (NCBI taxonomy): domain Eukaryota; kingdom Metazoa; phylum Mollusca; class Gastropoda; order Stylommatophora; family Achatinidae; genus Lissachatina; species Lissachatina immaculata. Next base: position 4,236,024 of record CM019705.1, on the reverse strand, counting down.
TCCAGTCTGATCACCGTAACGTTTGTCTTTCTGATATTTGTTCCAGTGTGTACTTTTGACTATCTGTTGGTTCACAGCCGTGAATGAGATTATCCTTCTCAGCAGCTTTTAAGTTGACGTATCTTTAGAAGACGAAGTAAATGAGCTGATCTGGGCTGATCCCGTCCCAGCTGCACACAGTCACTCTATTCCTTCTAATCCAGGGCGGTAGCTTCTTTCTGCGCTTCATCAGAAAACTACTCATCCGTTTCGGGAACATATAATAAAGTTCTCAAGATTCATTTCATAGCCCGCCACGGAAGGCTAAGTGCTTTCGATTGGTAATAGGTTTCATATTTACTTAGTACGAAGTGGTTTCGCTTTTATCCGACACATTGTTTATTGGAAAAATAGCATGTTTCATGTACTGGCTCAGTATGGATTTTTACGTCCACGTCTGTTTATATTGTGTGTAACTCTATAAGGGCCAAAAAAAAACCAAACTATTCATCGTGTCTCGCCTTTGATTAACTATGTTCACGCCGAAGAGATATCGTGGTTTCTAATTCACTTTGGTATAATGTGAACGAGAAACGACTTTCTGTTCTGTGACATTGAGACACGTAGGGGATATGATGTCCAGATCTTGCCCCAATACATTGTTATTTTTTCCTGCCTTGGCGTTGAAGTCTTCCATTACAGTGTTATTTTTTCCTACCTTGGCGTTGAAGTCTCTCATTACAGTGTTATTTTTTCCTACCTTGGCGTTGAAGTCTCTCATTACAGTGTTATTTTTTTCCTACCTTGGCGTTGAAATCTCTCATTACAGTGTTATCTTTTCCTACCTTGGCGTTGAAGTCTTCCATTACAGTGTATCTTTTCCTGCCTTGGCGTTAAATACTCCCAATGCAGTGTTATATTTTCCTGCTTTGATGTTGAAGTCTCCCTTTACAGTGTTATTTTTTCCTACCTTGGTGTTGAAGTCTTTAATTACAGTGTTATCTTTTCCTACCTTGGCGTTGAAGTCTTCCATTACAGTGTTATCTTTTCCTGCCTTGGCGTTAAATACTCCCAATGCAGTGTTATATTTTCTTGCCTTGGTGTTGAAGTCTCCCATTACAGTGTTATCTTTTCCTGCCTTGGCGTTGAAGTCTCCCATGACAATTAGGATGTCGAGTTTAGGGATTTTCTTAATGAGTTGTTGTAGTCGGTGTTAGAAATCGTCTTTATTTCATCATCTGCATCGTTCGTGGGTGCATAACATTTCTGAGGATAAGGTTGTTAGCCTTACGCCCAACTCCCGGTTCAGAACATGTGACGAATTAAGCGAAATCCTGCTGAATTTTGCATGCCGGCAAGAGCGTTAAAAGAACGCCCACCGTTTTGCAACATCAGATATATCAAAATTTGCCAGTTAACCACTAGTAACTGCGAGATAAAACACCATAATCTATCAATTTTTTCAGTTTTGCACAAACTACAGAACTGTAACATTGCCCATGTACATGTGTTAAATTGCGGAGGTTAGAAAATTGCTGGTGCTTGTAGGCACTGCACTGTTTTTGTCTTTTAGGAAAATCTTTGGTGTACAAATTTTCATCAAAGATAAAAACTTGCACACTAAATATTTTTGCACACTCTCAACACTAAAACTTTTTTTTTTTAGAAAATGAAAATTAATGAAAGCAAAATAACCAAAATATCTTTCACCAATGTTGGCAGATGATGTACCTAGAGAGATCTTGGCAAGGGGTCCTGAAGCTGTGGAAGTGTATGAGCAGATGTGCATCTCTGGGACCCAGCCCATATATCGCACAAGACTCATGTTAGTAGGCCAGGAGAGAGTTGGGAAAACTAGCCTTAAAAGGGCTCTCACAGGACAGCGGTGAGGGAGATTGTGTCTGGTCATTTACTGGCATGTTCTTGTCATTGACTGCAGATCTGTAGTTCTAGCTCAAACCATCAACTTATGCCTAGCATCAGTAAATGTTTTACTTTAGAATCAGCAGCCAGTAAGTCTGCATGTACAGCTTTGATTTTGGTCAAATAAATTCTTCTGGTTCTTCAGAACCTTAAGTAGCTAAGACTGCGGTCAAGTACTATAATGTAAAACACTTCTAAATGGGAGCAAGGACCAGAAAACTGGCTGATTGCCAAAACTGCACCTCTCTCCCTCTGAACCTTAAGTGCCCAGGGCACATGGGGCTTCCGCAAGGGTTTTCCACAAATGCCTGTCCTTCGCCTTTTTTTCTGCTCTTGCCCAGGTGAGCCTTCTATTGCTCAACATCCTTTCTGTTGTTCTTCTCCATGTCTCTTTTGGTCTACCCTTACTTCTGTTCCCCTGTGGTGTCCATCTTAGTGCTATTTTTGGTAGTGAGTTGTCAGTCATTCGGAGCACATGTCCCAACCATTGCCAGCGTCTTTCCTCAATAATTGTTGTCAGTGGCTTCATCTGCATTTCTGCCAATAAGATGTTATTTCTTATGGTGTTTGGCCAAAATATTTCTCTAATTCTTCGTAAACATTTAGTCTGGAAAGAATTCAACTTGTTTTCTATGGTTTTGGTGATTTTCCAGCATTCACTTCCATAGAGTAGTACACTTAGAACATTACTCTTAAATATCCTGATTTTCATATTTATGCTTAGTTTTTTTTTTATTTCCATATAGTCTGCAGCATTGCAAAAGCTTGGTTTGCTCTAGTAAGTCTGCTGTTGATGTCCTCTGTGCTGTCTCCATTTTCTACTACTCTACTGCCAAGGTATACAAATTCGTTGACCTCCTCCACTAACTTGCTATCTACTCTGAGTACATTTCTGTTGTTCACATTTTGCTTCATTAACTTTGTCTTTCCTACGTTGATCTTTAATCCTATGTTGTTTGCATTCTGAGTTAACTTGTTTATTTTATCTTGAATATCTTTGTGACTGCTTGATAATAGACAAATGTCGTCCGCAAAGTCAAGGTCCTCCAGCACTGTGTCAAGGGTCCATTGTAATCCTCTGTGTTTGTCTGATGTTGCCTCTTTCATTAACCAATCTACTGCCAAGATAAATAATGTTGGTGATAATACACATCCCTGTTTCGCTCCTGTTTGTACCCTAAAGCTGCTGGAGGTATGTTCTCCACAGATCACTTTGCACTGAAAACCCTCATATAGGGCTTTGATTATATTTACTGTCTTATGGGGGAGGCCATGCCATCTTAGGATTTTCCACAGTGCATCTCTGTTGACACTGTCAAAGGCTTTCACAAAATCTATGAACAATGCATATGTTGTGCTATGCCACTCATTTGCCTGTTCTAATATTTGTCTAAGTACAAATATGTGGTCTATGCATGATCTTCCTTTCCTAAATCCTGCCTGCTCTTCTGAAGTTTTTCCTCAAGTGTTGGTACAATTCTGTTGATGATTATTCTGCAAAATACTTTACTGGTGAGTGGCAGTAGGGTAATGCCTCTCCAGTTCCCGCAATCTCTGAGGTCACCCTTCTTTGGTAGTTTTACTGTAAGCCCAGTTTTCCACTCCTTGGGGCTTTTTCTAGATCCCAAATTTGTTGTAATATCCGGCAAAGTTGTTTTGGTGTTTCTGTTTCTTCTGCTTTCAACATCTCAGCAGTCACTTCATCTTCACCTGGTGCCCTGTCTGATTTTAGCTTCTTTATCGCCTCCTTTACTTCACTTATTGTTATTGGTCCTGTATTGATGTTTAGTTCGTTTTTGCTTCAGGTATGTCTATTGTTTGTGCTGCTTGTGTTCTGTTTAGTAGGGTGTTAAAGTGTTCCCTCCATCTTTCAATTTTTTCTCTTTCTCCACTGACCAGTTGTCCATTTTGTGTCCTTACTGCACTTTCACATCTTATGTTGAAGTTACCTGTCATCTGCTTTGTGATTTTATATATGGTTTTCATATCATTTGTATATGCTGCTTTCTCTGCTGTTTCTGCTAAGTTGTCATAGTATTGACGTTTATCTTGACGGCATGATTCCTTCACTTCTTTGTCTTTGTGCATAATTTCTTAAAACTTGTTCTTTAAGCCGTTGTGATTTGGTGTTTAGTAATTTTTTCTTGATTTCTTTTCTTTGCTCTATCTTTTCCCATGTGGTCTTGCTTATCCGTTCCTCTTTTCTCCGTTTCCGATATCCCAGCACCTCTTTTGCTGTTTCCTGTAGTGTTTTATTGAACTCTAGTATGGACATTTCTGCTTCGTCTTATAGGACACTGAAGCGGTTCTTAAGTACTATTGAGAATTCATTTCTTGTTTGCTGGTCTTTCAGTTTTCTTGTATCAAAACGTATCTTTCTGTGTTCTCCGATTTTGGCTTTCCTTAATTTTAGTTTTATTTTTGCTACCAGAAGGTTGTGATCACTTCCTACATCTGCTCTCTTCCTTGCTCTCACATCTTGTAGTGACCGTTTCCACTTGTTGTTTATTAGTATGTGATCGATTTGGTTTTCTGTGGTTTTATCTGGTGACCTCCAAGTCACGTTACGGATGTTTTTATGTTGGAAAATTGTCCCTCTGATGGTCATCATGTTTTCTTCACAGAAACTGCACAGTCTTTCTCCATTATCATTTATTTCTCCGATTCCTTCTCTTCCCATGATTCTTCTTCTATCTTCATTTCCTTCACCTACTTTTGCATTGAAGTCACCCAAGATGAGTAGCATATCATGCTTTGGTATTGTTTCTACTGTGGCTTGGAGGCTGTTGTAAAAATCTTCTTTTAATTCCTCTTCAGCTGCTTCTGTTGGTGCATAACAAACTATAATAGACAGCTTCGTGAATCTTGAGTTGAACCGTGCATATAATAATCTCTCATTTATTGGTGTCCATTTCAGCAATGCTCTTGATGCTTCTTTTGTTATAATCAATGCTACTCCTCCTTCATGAAGATCTTCTTTACCTGACCATATTATTGTATATTCTATGTGCTGTGTTGTTAATTTCCTTCTGCCTTGTCCTGTCCATCTTGCTTCTTGTATTCCTAATATGTCTAGTTTGTATCTGTGCATTTCCTTGATGGTTTGTGCTAGTTTTCCAGTCTGGTTAAGTGTTCTTACATTCCAGCTGCCTATTTGCATCTTGTGTTTAGGTTCCAGGAGGTCTGCAGTCGGGCTGGGGACTTCCAGTGGCTGGCTTTCATCCACAACCTTCATGGGCTCAGTTTCCTGATACGCATTTCTCCTTCCACCTGCATTTGTTTTTTCCCTTGCTTCTGTTTCTGTAGCAGTCTGATAGTTTTTTTTACCAGATAGGGTTGCTGGCCCTATGCCGAACCCTCCTTAGTCGCCTTTTACGATCATGCGTGGTAGGGTACAGTGGTCCTATTCTTTGCGGATCCCGGGTACCACACAGGGGAAAATTGCACCTAAGATTTCTATATTTTAAAAATTGCTCTTTAAAATAGCGTACTATCAAAGAACAACCATGTTAAGTAAATCACACGGTTGTAAGGACAAGCGTACCTCAGCCAGTCAACATTATGAGTGTTTTGCTGTCAGAAACAGGTTGCTTGTTGTATTACTTCAGCATATCATTTGAGTGGGGGAATTGACCTGTCTCCTGTGGTAGTGGAGCCACCGTGAAAAGCTGCTGCAGCCCAGTTCTTATCTGACCTGATGCCTGTTTTCAAGATCTTCTCCATGACCATCAGTTACTAGGAGCTGTAGCTTGAACCTACAAAGGTAGATAGAGGTGTATGGTGCAGTTGTACAAAGTGAGGGAGGGAGTGAGTAAGGTGAGAAAAAATGAATAGAAAGTATGAGAATGTATAAATGAAAAACATACAACATCCGATATTTCGGCGTGAGCCTTTTTCGAGGATTACATGCACACACGAGACAAAAATAAAAATATAAAACGAAGAACTTATCTGAAAATAGCTTCCTCCAAAAGTAGAAAACATTCTGTCTTGAAAACAGGCATCAGGTCAGATAAGAACTGGGCTGCAGTAGCTTTTCACGGTGGCTCCACTACCATCTGTTTTCTACTTTTGGAGGAAGCCATTTTCAGATAAATTCTTTGTTTTTTATTTTTATTTTTGTCTCGTGTGTGCATGTAATCCTTGAAAAAGGCTCACGCCAAAATTTTGGATGTTGTATGTTTTTCATTTATACATTCTCATCTTTCTATTCGTTTTTTCTCACCTTACTCACTCCCTCCCTCACTTTGTAAAACTGCACCATACACCTCTATCTGCCTTTTTTATTTAGACCAGTTTTACTGCAGTTGCCATCCCTTTTATCTTGAACCTACAAACTCTGTTTAGTTATCCTGACAGTTACTGAAGTCATGTTAAGAGTAGCCTCAAGGGTGTGATTCTTTTGGCTGTGAATCTGCTAAATATACATAAGGTTTATGTCATTTGCTATTAGTTCTTGGCTAAAGATCTAGATTTGATGTGATAGCAAAGAGAATACTGTGTAATCATCATCATCATATGCCGTGTCTGCAGGCATTGGTGATAGTGTCTTTCACCACTTTTTCAATCTTTCATGTTTTCCATCAGTTCTACTGTTGTTCTTCACCCATATTATTTTGTTAAGCCATCTTAACGAGGACCACAGGCGTAAATTCAGTAGGATCACAGTGCGGTTTTGGTGGTAGAAGCGAACGAAGAAGAAGAAGAAGAAGTTAAGCCATCTAAGATTTTCTTCCTTTGTCTTCCTCTTCCTTTTCTGCCTCCCAATTTCCCTGTTGTCATGATATTTTCAATTCCTCCTCTTCTCATTATATGGCCAAAGAACCTAGACTGTTTTCTCTGTAGTGTATATGGTGCATTTCTCACTGGCTTTTCTTAGACATTCTTTGTGTGTTATTTTTGCTGCCCATGGTGGTCTTAACATCCTTCGTAGGAACCACATATCATTTGCCTCTAATGCTCTCATTGTTGTTTTCATTAATGACCATGTCTCTCTCTCTCACACACAAACACACACACACACACACACACACACAGAGTAGTACTGGCTCGATATAACATGTCAAGACTTTTCCTAGTATAATAATAGAAGAATAAAATTATAACTGCAGACTCAGTGAGAGCCATCTTAAATGTTCACAGTCACAACATAAGTGAAGAGAAAACAGATGGCATTGACCTGTCAGCCTCATGCTCTTTCAGCTTAAGTAATCACTCAGCCTGGAAGCTGGCAGTCAAGGGAGATGAGAGTGCCAGGACAGAAGGTTCCGACAGCTCAAGTGTTCTGGGTAAGGAATACAGTATGGCTTCCTGAGATTGGAATAATTATTGACTCCATCGTTGATCCTTTCTCTGTCTTTGTTTCATCTCCACACGTGACCAGATCTGTAACTCTTGTTTGTTAGAAGAATCATATTTGCTTGGAAATCGATACATTTGATAAATTTATGCTTTTTTTTTTTTTTAACAAAAATTTCTACAGTGATTATCTTTCATAGTGTGTAAGTTTTCCTCTTATTCAGTTGCCAAAATAGAATCTAGCTTCACCCTGTCTGCTTATAGTCTTTAGTTATTTATTTGCAGGTGGAGCCACAGGTGCAGTTCTAGAAGAAGAATACAACAGAGCCATCGCTAACAACATTGCTCAGGAATTACTGGCAGTCAAAAGGAAAGATGGAATGATGAAAACCATCATCAGAGACACGGTTGTCAGTAGAGACACGGAGGTGATGTGTGTGACTCGAGTTTCTTACTGGGTATTTTGTTGTGTGTGAAGAAGTGCTGAAGGGAAGGTGGCTTACAGAGATGACCCTGTGTCCACTGTCAGCAGATCATGGCTGTTTGAGGCCTGTACTGTTTTTTAGTGATAGGCTGATACCTTGGCCACCATCATGAGTAAGATTAACATGTTTTACATGGAGCTGGCACCATCAATAAAACCCATAGTAAGATTAACATGTTTTACATAGAGCTGACATTAGCTATAAAACCCATAGTAAGATTAACATGTTTTACATAGAGCTGACATCAGCTATAAAACCCATAGTAAGATTAACATGTTTTACATAGAGCTGACATCAGCTATAAAACCCAGGAGTAAGATTAACATGTTTTACATAGAGCTGACATCAGCTATAAAAACCTTTGTAAGATTAACATGTTTTACATGGCATCAGCTATAAAAACCACAAATAACTTCAGAAATTAATCCTTTCATTCCAGATTCAACTATTTAAAAATTTTTATTTTAATAATTCTGTAAGTGGAGTCAAAGGAAATGAGATGGTTTTATAGAATCTCGAATAATGCCTGTGATAAGATATCCTCTGATCATCATGGCAGAATAAAAGTAAAGTAAAATCCCAGTTCCCACGGCATTAAGCCATATTGGGGTACAGTGTTAGGCCCACATTAGCAAGACCTTCAACACATGAAAGTGGGATGTGGTCAGTATCACACCTGTTCTTCCCAGATCTCTCTGGTATCTATTTTTTTAGACTGGATGGGCCTCAAGGCTTTTTTTTGATGTGGTGGTACCCAAAAAAAAAATCCCCACTTCTGGGGCTTGAACCTGGTACCACCAGATTAGTAGACCATGCACCTGTCTTGCACTCAGCCAACCAGGCCACCATGGCAGAATGAAGCAGTTACAAAATATGCGAGGGGGAGGGGGATTATCCAGTTAAACACAGTGCAAGGCAGATATAAGATATATATATCTTATATCCTTCCCATGCTGTTAAACGTCACATAGGGCTCGCAAGGTAGTTCGCCAATTTTTCCTGTTTTCTGCGAGCTTTTCAACCTCATCAAGGGATTTTATGCCTGTTAATTTGGCTTCTCTTAACAATGTTCCTGCAGGGCAGATAGAAGTGAAAAAAAAAAGCTGTCAGCAACATATAAAAGCCAAATCATAAAGTAAGCAAATGACAGAGAGGCAAAACATATTGTCTTTAGTTATAAGCGGAAGCACTAGCCAAATCTACCATGTGCCAAAAAACAAGTAAACAGTCCTGTTTTGTTTAAACATTGGCCAAAACAAACTGCTGAGTCACCCAAGCCAGTTCAGAATATCCTGTGCTGTGTACAAATCAATGAATCCCCCCACCCGCATCCAGGATACTATCAAAATAAGTTCAGAAATGCAGAAACAGTATTGATTATGGTGTTAAAAAGTTTTCATTTTTATTTCTTGTTATGACTAGAAATAATAATAGTAATTCATTCTAGAAGACAGTTTTGAAGCAAGTAGATATTGGTTCTGTGAAGTTTGTCACAGGTAAATGTTGACTCTTTGTGGAAGTTTTCAATCATCCACATATTAAGTAAGACCGGAAGATTGTCCAGTTGACTTGCTTTGTCTTTCCTCAGTTGTCATGAAAAAGATCTGAACGTGTAGATAAAGTCCCATGGAATCTATGAAAATCTGGTAACTCTGTGCTCAGAGCTTCCCTTTTACTGGGAGCTGAAATCCCTCCAAGTGCTTGAATTTTTTTTGTACTTGAGTTAATGGTTTTCATGATGGTATCTTGCTGTCCTTTGATCTGTTGGAAAAAGTTATAAAACATATGGAAATGGAGAGCATCTGACAATAAGTCACAGCACTTGCATACACTTAGTTGTCATTGTAATAAGGGAAAAAAATGCATTTGGGATTTTTTCTGAGTTCACTGTGGACAAATGCAAGATAATGTAACACACATATATATTGGCTGAATTCATAGTGGGCAGATTCAAGAAAATATACCATTTATGTGTTTGATCATCCAGATTCATAATGAGCAAATACAAGAAACTACACCATCAGTATATTTGGCTGTGAGCATAAACTGCTAGATTTGTCTATTTGCAATGGTAACTTTGAGCAGGTAATGAGTAGTCATTTTATTGTCTTGCCATGGAATATAATTATATAATTATAACTTCACAGGACAATGAATCTTCCACTAGTTCACACACTCTTGAGGAGGCATCATTAAACAAAGATACCCTGGCGATATCAGAAATGGCTCAAGAGTCATCTAACCATGAAGATATTCCAGACAGAATTGTAACACTTGTGCAGGAAATCATGGATGAAAAACAGAGAGAAGGAAGTGTTATGAGTTCATCAACAGAGAATTATCACAGGGAGTCAGTTTTTCTGAACATCTGGGATTTTGCTGGGCAGGCGGTCTATTACACCACACACCAGGTTGGATTATTTTGTTCTGAACATCATTATCTTTAGTTCTAGGAAACATGAAGTTTAATTCAGTGCTTTGTTGTTGAATGGCAGAGATGATGCTGTTGTTATTGGCAGTTAATTACTGTAAGACTTGTTATTCTTGAAGGGTGTTTATGGTAACAAGTTGCATTTTTGCTGCAGTTGTGTCTTGCTGCAGTACGGTGTGTGGAAATATTGTATTCCCGAGGACTAAGTAGAGACTGCTAGAAAACTGCCTCATTGTTCTGTGCTGGGAAAAAGAAAGTCCACCACTCTTCATCCTATGTGATGCCGTTATTATAGCATTCATTTTCATTTTTATTCCATTTTTGTGTTATCTCGTTAACTAACATTGGTCACATACTCTTTGATGCATTTATATGTTCTGTTCATATTCTTTGTGTACATTGTACAGCTGTGTTTGGCATTGTCTGTTCTTGGCTTCATGTACATGGAAAATTTTATATAGTTATTGATTATCTGTTGACTTTTTTTTTTGTTGGTACCCTGCAGGTGTTTTTGTCTAGCAGAGCTGTGTACTGTATAGTATTCAATCTTTGTGATGATCTAACAGTGAAATCTCAAGAGTCAGATACCAAGGTAAGTGTACATTGTTCAGATCGGGTGGTCAGTCCTGGATGAAGGCCCCACACTTGTTCACATTTAAGCTATGGATTTGTTTTGTTCTTTTTTTTTAATAAAGTTGGAAAGCAGATTTTGCTTTGGCACAAGGGGCTAGTGAATCATAACCAGTTAAGGTTTGATTTTTTGTTTCCCTTGAAACGCTGCCTGGACTGCTGCAGACTGGCAGTTGATGTAGGGGTTGACACAGTTCTTTAGTAATGATGGTTATTGGGACATGACATCACACTTTGGGGGAGGACGGATAGTGTGTGATCTGGTTCTGTACACACCCCAGGAAATGAGTCAGATAACATTTGCTGGCATCATCTGTTATCATTAATGCCACAAATGGCAGGATAGCAAACTGCTGAATCCCGAAGTATTTGAGCAGTATCAACAAATTGAGCGGATCTTGTCAGTAGGAAAATTAGAGATGTACCAAACACAGGCTTTTTAACTCTTCCCGTGCCACAGGAAGAAAAGCGGATGTTCATTTGCTTACCAGAGTAAAAGCACGGGTCTTGATATGTTAGGGGGTATAGGTGTAAAATGGAATGGAAAACAGTATTTACATGTACTTCCGTGTATTTATTATGTTTCAAAGTATAACTAAATGTATGAAAATTTCATAAATACAGAGTTTTTTAGGAAAAAAGAAGTAATGTGGTGTTTTTAGACACTGACTGTGCCCAGCTCATCATCGGCTAGATCTAAACTACTTACCATCTGAGATGTCTAGATCTACTTGTCGATCTCTTATTCTAATTCTGTGTTGCATTCTCGCTAAATTAATGTCTGAAATAACCTCCTAAGTACTTCTCCAGTTGTCTAAATATGTCTAGATCTACTTGGGATACATTCAAGAGCAGTGGGGTGGTCACAGGCCATGTCTATACCCCTATATACATCATCAAAAATTGAAAATTTTCCATGTTTCTCGTCCTTTTTCTCACTCGGCATCGCTCGTATCTAAGGACTCTTTCACCATTTTGAAAAGTGTCACCGGAAACATGGACAAAATATGTACAATCTAAATGTTACACTGGTTCTTTTATTGAAACAAACCATGATCGAAATTCTGACCATTGGCATGCAACGGGGATACCGGAAGGATCGAAAATTCGACCACTGGCACGGAAAGAGTAAAGATTATTGCTTAAATGTGAATAAATGAGTTGCCAGTGGGGCAGAATATTGATTCAAATTTGAATAGTGGATTTGTGGAAACAGAATTACTACAAGCATAAATATGAATCTGATGCTGTAAATAATATTAATAGAATGTGACTGTGATATAAATTTTTTTTATTGTCATAATATTACATTGCTTTGGAAATTTACAGAGATAGTAGATACAAATTACAAATTATCATTTCAGTTTCCTGTCTGACTAAAATATTAATGTGGGGGCCAGTGTTGGGCAGTGCAGTAGGAATATTGAAATATTCAAAATTTTACTGTTTGAAATTCTCCAAGAGTGCCAAACTTTTACAGATCTATGCAGGCAGACATGGCTACATGATGGCTCAGACCTAAGATAAAAGTATGAGGCTGCCGGGAGGACCTAGAAAAGACTGTGGATTCTATCCTGGCAACCATGCTTCCGATATAGCATGACCAAGAACTTGAACTCTGAAGAAGAAGAACTGTTTGAATTTTCTTTCCAACATGAGTATTTGAATTATGTCATTATTCAGGCACACGTGAATTAGAATCATATATTCAGTACGTCTCTAGTAAAACTCCAGAATGTAAATGAATACTCAGTGGATTTTTTTTCCCATTATTTGCTGTGAGAAAAAGCAAGAAAATGCATATTTTATGCAGAGAACAGTAATCAGTCATTTAGATGTTTATGAATTATGAATTTAGTACAATGAGACTAAAATAAAAAAAGGTCGACCACATGAAACTCTAAAGAGGACATTGTTAATAGAAGCCAGTTTAGTGGGCATAACATCCCTTGATGAAGTTGAAAAAATTGCAGAAAACAGGAAAACTTGGTAAACAACTATGCGAGCCCTATGTGATGTTTAATGGCACTGGAAGGATGTAAGATGTAAGACTAAAATGTTGTGACAAAATCACATGTAAACGATGAAGAGAACATGAGTAAGCAGGAAGCACAAAAACAACGATGGAGATCAAGTAAGGAAAAACTTGGCTAGCATAAAGAACTAGTTTGTGTGTCATGAAATTTCTTAAACAGAAATGGAGAAAAATCCAGAAAAGTACACATAGAAGAAAATTGATAGACAAAAATAAATTGTCTCTGAGCACAGAAATTGTTAGAAGACAGCACTGAGAGCAAGAACATGTAGAAAGAAATTGGTTAAAAGATTTTGTACCAAGATAGCTGAAGCATGCTAAGCTTTAGTCCATGACTGAAACGCTCAAGCAGTAGAAGATTTAAGTGGCTGAAGGATGTTTCAGGAAAGAATGATGGCCATATTCTGAAGTAGATATATAGTGAACTTCAGAGGCCATGGGGTAGACCAAGGTTAAAGATATTTGTAAGGCATCATGAGAAAATTTTCCAAATTACCTGGAAGAGCTGGCATAAGACCATGACACATGTAGATTGACCTTGTGCAAAGATACTGCAACATTTGAGGATAGCATCAAAACTGAGGGCAAAATATGTATGAAAACTGGACCAATTTTAGCAGTTAAATTAACCTTACAGAAAACCTGCCCCAGATGATAGTCAACTACTTCAGAGAGCTAACATCAACCATCTGTGAAGTGCCATTACATCATGTTTATTTTTTATATCATCTTCTTCTTCTCCCTTTACCCATTGGCAATAATGCGTGGTACCCTGATTTTTGCAATGCGCCTTTTCACTGGGCACCTCCGACTTGAGCACCTTTCCTTGCTTGGCCAGACTGTGGTCTTGCTCAGACTGCCATGAAGACAGTGCTGTAGGCTGGCCTGGTCAAAACTTTGTTTACCAACATCTGGTTGCTGTAAAGCCCCTTCTCCATGTCAGATCCAACTTGCAACGCTGGCTAGCCAGACGGCTTTGAGACAGTTTCAGAGACGCTCCAACTTTGGGACGAGGAATCTGATGAGTGCCTCAACAATATCCATTCCTCGCCACCTATAGTCTGTTGGCTCTATTTTGTTTAAATCATTCTGATAGCCATTGTTGTAAAGACCCATAGGCTTGTCACGTCCTGGATTTATTGGTTTCACACCAGATTTTCCTCATCTCTGCCAGTGATCTCCATGTCCCCATCCATCCACCAGCACCTGACATTACATTTTACAAAAATAACAATTAGTGTTGATTGCTACAAGTTTCTGGGCTACAGAAGTAGGTCAGAGTTTTTAAGCAAACAGATCTATGTTCCCTGTCCCACAAAAACTATGTTAAGATAAGTGTGTTCTTAACACAGTTGTTCCCAAGAGATTTCATATCATAAAATCTTCATATTCTACTGTGATGTATTCCAGTGTGTACTGTACTGTTATCACATATTTACAGAATCATGGAAAAGCCAGCAAAATGTCCACATTACAGTACATGGACTTCTGGATGAGGTCTATACATGCCCATGCAGCAGAGAATACTAGTAACAGTGTTGAAAACACCACTCTCTCACCTCCTATATTTATTGTTGGGACACATCGTGATAGTCTGGATAGGGACCCAGTTGTGAGGTCACAGTTGGTGAGTGGGTGTGTTGTTATGGCAGATTTTAATACCATTTGTCTTATTTTAATTGTAGATGTTTAAACTTGGATACTTAAAACTAGTTTCTTTCATTATTATCCTCTTATCTAGGTTAGTTCTGTAATTTTAGCTGCTATAAATCTTTTTCTGTGACTTTAACTATTTTCAGTTTGGTTGCTTCTGTGACTTAATTACAGCCATATGCTGAATTATCGCTGCTTTTGAGACTGGCCATCTGGCCATAAGTTGATTTGTCAGTGGTCAGACACCAAGTGCAGTTTACAACTTACTGTAATTTTTCATTGTCACACAAAAATGAACACACACATACTGTATGCACACCCACATATATAACATTCTGTACTCACAAAATGTGTGAGCCATGATAATGCAGATGTTAATGAAAAATGAAATATCACTTCAGAAGTTATAAGTTCCGCAGTATCGAGATACCAGAAAACAGGAAGAAGACAGTAAGGAACACATTGTCAGAATGAAGCCATTTTACGGTACATTATACTTTAATACAGTATACTTGTGGGACCTCAGCTGTAAATATGAATGGTTGAAACTCAGTTGGCTGTAAGTCAGCCTATGACTGTACTTTTAAAATAGTGTCTGTTTCCACTTTTCATACTGTGAAAATGTAAGTGTGATATTTTAATTCCTACCTGTTATATTACACATCCACAATAATGTATCTTTTCAACAAGCATAATTCTTGGTAATTTTTAGTGTTTCAAGTTCTGTAATGTTAAAATAAAAAAATAGGTAATTCTATCATGCCTTAAAGGCACACAGGGATATGGTGTTAGTGCCCATATTTTCCTTGACCTGTCAGCACACTATATGGCGATATGGTCAGTATCACGCCTGGCCGCCTTTCCTTCCCCGACTCCAGAAGAAGTCAGGTGCCCATTTCTACAGCTGGGTGACTGGGGTGCCTCCGGCCTTCGCCATGAGAGACCAGTGCTCTAACCACTAAGCCACTCAGACACCCGAAGGTCAAATTAAGATGAAAGTTTATGGGAGACATTTTTAGAAGGTATGATGACAAGAGAAGATACAAAAGGAAATGAATAGCCAGTATATAGGCCATCTTCAGGAGTAGCATTTTTTTTTTAAAATCATGCTTTAAAGGGAGGATGATTACAGAGAAAAAAATTATGTGACAAAGTGACACAGGAAAAGAAAGGTATATGACTGAAACAAAGTGATATAGGAAAAGAAAAGTATCTGGAGTAACTGAAACAAAGTGATACCGGAAAAGAAAGGTATCTGGAGTGACTGAAACAAAGTGACACAGGAAAAGAAAGGTATCTGAAGTGACTGAAACAAAATGATACAGGAAAAGAAAAGTATCTGGAGTGACTGAAACAAAATGACACAGGAAAAGAAAGGTATCTGGAATGACTGAAACAAAGTGACACAGGAAAAGAAAGGTATCTGGAG
This sequence comes from Achatina immaculata, assembly GCA_009760885.1. Classification (NCBI taxonomy): domain Eukaryota; kingdom Metazoa; phylum Mollusca; class Gastropoda; order Stylommatophora; family Achatinidae; genus Lissachatina; species Lissachatina immaculata. Next base: position 4,220,161 of record CM019705.1, on the reverse strand, counting down.
AGACTGAAAATGAGATGGACCACACAGATTGTAAAAGAATTGTTGCCAATCATTACTTCACAGAATGGCACATACAAGACATTATTTACTGAAATTACTTAAATACTTTATCTCATGACTGGCTGATAAATATGTACACATTTTTTTCTCTGTGATCAGTGTATAGTCGTATCTCAACCTTCTCTGTAGGTCAAGGAGAAGTTTGCATTTATCAGAGACTATTTGGTGGGGAAGCCCTATGTCCAGCATGTTGTTGTTCCTTTTTATGCAGTGGAAAACAACTTGGCAGAAGGGGAGGATATTCAGGTAAGTCTGCTGTAAGATGGAGCTTCAGTTCTCCTACAGACATGCATTAATTGTGAATAAAGATGAGTTTCTCTGTGTGTTTGCTACTACAGTTTCTATAATCAGTGGAAGAACTGACAGTTTTGAACGAATGTTGCCAAGATTTTTTACCTGATTTTTTACCATCTTGCAAACAGTCACTCTTTGGTAGACCAAAATGGAATTAAGTATGAATTTAATTTTTATTTAAGCTTTTGATATCAGATGTGATATTCTGGCCTTTTTAGTGATACATCTTACATCCTTCCCATACTATTAATCATCACATAGGGCTCCCGTGGTAGTTTGCCAAGTTTTCCTGTTTTCGGCAAGCTTTTCAGCCTCATCAAGGGATTTTATGCCTACTAATTTGGCCTATATTAACAATGTCCTCTTTAGAGTTTCAGACGGTTGACCTCTTTTTCTTCGGCCTGTTGTGTTCCACTTGATAGTTTATTTTGGGATTCTCTGACTGTTTCTTCTCATCATGTGACTAATATATGTCCATCTCCTTTTTCTGATTACCCGTGAGACAGGCTGTTGTTCGGTCATCTGCCATAACTCTGCTTTGTTATCGAATTCGTTCCTATTTATGCCAAGTGTTTTTCTTAGGCATTTGTTTTCAAAATAGTCTAATTTCTTGTTTATTTCTTTAGTTATTTTCCAGCTTTCGCATGCATAAATGAGGGTGGATATTACATTTGAAGTGAATAATCTTAGCTTGGTTGTTATGATTATAACTTTTGAGTGCCATATGTTCTCAAGATTCTTGAAGGTCATTGCTGCTTTAGCAGTTTTAATTCTAACTTCCTTTCTGATGTCACCATCCTGGTATATGTAGCTGCCGAGATATGAAAGTTAGTGTACTTTTTCAACAGCTGTTCCTTCTGCGTATATTTTTCCTTATTGATTAATGGGAGGTTTCATTATTTTTGATTTTTTCTTTATTAATTTCAAGTCCTATTTTGCTAGCCAATGAAGACAGTGTATATCTTACATCCTTCCTGTGCTGTTAAACGTCACATAGGGCTCATATGGTAGTTTGGCAAGTTTTACTGTTTTTGGTGAGCTTTTCAACCTCATCAAGGGATTTTATGCCTACTAATTTGGCCTCTCTTAACAACGTCCTCTTTGGAGTTTCACATGGTCTACCTCTTTTTCTTTGGCCTGTTGTATTCCACTTGATAGCTTGTATTGTATATATATATAATACAAAACATATAATTAATTTCCAGACTGGCATTTTGAGAAGTGAAATAGAACAGACTGCCAGCAAGCAGCCTTACATGGGGGAACAGATGCCAATTAAATGGTTGAAGTTTGAGCAGGACATCATGGCTCAGACAGAAGCTGGCATCAATTTTGCTTCATACAACCAGGTAAAAAACAGTATTCTTGTCTTTCATGTACAGTTTCTCATTTCTTTACATCCATCTTTCTTTTGTTGATAGAAGTAATAATGTTCTATTATAAGTGAAAAGTACATACTGTTTTGTTTTGTTTTCATCATTGTGGTTCACTTTCCATATAATTTCCAGTTACTGAGTTGTGTGCCGTAGTTATTATAGTGACAATTCATTTGTTTCAATAAAACCAACCGGTGTAACATTTAGATTGTACATATTTCGTTCGCGTTTCCGGTGACACTTTTCACAATGGTGGAAGAGTCCTTAGTTACAAGTGATGTCAAGCGAGAAAAAGGAAGAGAAACATCGAAATTTTAAATTTTTGATGATGTAGATAGGGGTATGGACATGGCCTGTGACCACCCCACTGCTCTTGAATGTATCCTAAGTAGATCTAGACATATTAGACGACTGTAGAAATAGTATGTTATTTAAGACATTAATTTAGCGAGAATGCAGCATAGAATCAGAATATGAGATCAACAAGTAGATCTAGACATCTCAGATGGTAAGTAGTGTAGATCTAGACCTAGCCGATGGTGAGCTGGGCACAGTCAGTGTCTAAAAACATCACATTACTTCTTTTTTCCTAAAACAACTCTGTATTTATGAAATTTTCATACATTTAGTTATACTTTGAAACATAATAAATACACGGAAGTACATGTAAATACTGTTTTCCATTCCATTTTACAACTATACCCACTATACAGATCAGGACCCGCGCTTTTTGTGTGGCATGAACGGGAACATCCGCGTTTTTTTCTTGGGCATGGGAAGAGTTAAAAACCAGTGTTCTTCTAAGCTAAAAGTAAGTAAAGATAAAGGTAATTCTGTCATGCCTTAGAGGCACGTAGGGATAAAGTGTTAGTTCCCATATTTTTCTTGACCTGTCAGCACACTAGAGTGTAATATGGTCAGTGTCACGCCTGGCCGCCTTTCCTTCCCCGACTCCAGAAGAAGTCAGGTACCCATTTCTACAGCTGGGTGATCAGCAAGAGAGTGCATTAACCACTACAGACATATACTATTTCTGAATAAAGACTGTAGTACTGAAATATCAGTTTTAAATAACCCTGTTTATTTTCTGTAGTGGAACTTGCTATCAGATAAGTGGAATCGACTAGTAGATCATGGGATTTTGGAGGACACACTGTTGCCTATTTTATGGCCAGACAGCGCAGAACAGCATGCTTTCCTGCTAGGGCTCATGTCCAAGTTTGACCTCATTTGTCAAAGACTACCTCCAGCTGGCCAGGTATGTAACTTAACATCTTGGAAACACTTGTTGATCTTATTACTTAATAAACTTTGTGATGTGATTAAAGGTAGGGGCCAACTTTAGGGACTTGGCGTTTCAAAAACCACAAGCTGAAGCTAGTCAAGCCCCTATCCTACAGCACCTGAAAATAGGCTGTTGTGTTGCTTCAACCTGGCCAAAATGAAAAGAGGTAGAAATCTTTGCTAGTGCCATGTTGTGGATATGAATTACAGGAACATGGTAAGATCATAAGTTGTGAAGAGGTCTTAAAGGAACTTGTCCAAATGATTTGAAAGAACAACCAAAAAAATATTTTATGGAATACCAACCTGACCATTATAGACCTGCCAAGTTATGTTACTATGGACACAGGTAGACAGAGGTGTATGATTCAGTTGTAGAAAAAGATAGAAAGAGTGAGGAAAGCAGGCAGAAGTGGCCGAAAATAGAACCAATTTTACTGCAGTCATTATTTCTCTTATCTCTAACTATGGACAAGCACCTCATGAGCAAGAGTCGGCCACCATGACATTCTAAAAAGCAAGGGATCAGCTGGAAGATCTGAAAATCACTGAGAAGATAAAATCCTTCAAACAGTAAGGTCTGAAATGAAATTATCAGTAAAAAGACAGCAGAGCCTTGAGACCTGTCTGCAAAACTTCTATATTCCAAGAAAATGGAGGGTCACAGGTTCAGTAAGTTCTTAACTTTTGCTGTCCATTTTTAGAAATTTAAAACGTTGCTAATGAAATCCATTTATTTGTAGCTTAAGTTTCCAGTGGGTTTTTTTTTCCCCTTACATTTGTTTTTTTTTTCCTTGTGTTCCTTGCATTCTGACTGCTTTGTGAAATTTGTTAAAGATAATTTATACTGTCCAAAAAAAGAAACGCATAACTACTGATGACCCAATTTTAGCCATAACTTTGATATTCTATAGCCTTTTTAAATTGAATGAATAAAATTTTCATATTGCACACAATAATACCTAAGGGTTTAAACACTCACTTGACACTTTCTTGCATCTGTGTGATGAGAATTTGTTAGTCCAGGGGTTCTCAAGTTAGTATGGTGTGTGGCCTCCGCTTGCATCGATCAGTGACTGGCATCTAATGTGCCATAGATGCGATCAGATATCTGATGTGTGCCTGTGGTATGGCTGCCCACTCTTCCTGGAGTGCCTGCCACAGATCATGATGATTGGCTGGAGAAGCATCTTGGTAACAAACACATTTTGCTGCTCATCCCATAGTTGCTTGATCGGATTCATGTCTGGAGACAGATATGACCAGGGAAGGGTGAGAATGTTGTTGGCAGTCAGGAACTGTGTGGCGAACCATGCAGAATGGGATCTGGCATTGTCCTGTTGAAATACAGACCTTTGTGCAGCCAAAAATGGAAGGACATAGGGTCGAAGAATTTCATTGACGTATCGTGCATTCAAGCCTCCTTCAGTCTGCACCAGTGGACTTCTTCCGTTGAATTGATCATTCCCCATACCATTTCACCTCCACCATCATGTGGCGGTGCTTCATCAACGCAATTTTGGACAAAACGTTCATTTGGCCTACAATAGACCCTTCTCGCATATCATGGTGATGCAACAAAAAGGAAGATTCATCACTAAACCAGACACATCTGCATTGATTGTCAGTTGTCCAGGGCTGATGCTGGTTGGCCCAAACAAGTTGATTTTGGCGTAGCGTCTTGTTAAGACAGGACCTCGGTGAGGTCATCGTGCCACCAATCCAGCTTCATGCAGTCTATTCCGAACAGTTTGATCAGACACACGACATCCTGCAAGCAATGACTGGGCTCTTGAGGAAGCTGTTGTAAACCTGTTTATGAGGTGATGAACCAGAATAAAGCGATCATCAGCTGCTGTTGTCATCCTGGGTCTTCCACTGTGGTGCCAGTCTTCAGCTGAGCCAGTGGCTTGGAAACAGTGCCAAAGTTGACTGATGGCACTCTGCTGCACGTTTAAATGCCAAGGCAACCTGACTTTGACTTTTGCCTGCTTGCAGACAACCAATAGCAATGTTTCGTAAATTTTGTGATGGACGCACCATAATTGTCTGCTTGAAAATTAACTGAATTTGTTTGTGTAACCTCATCCTTTTATAGGGTTTTGTTTGCGTGGGAAGTGAGATGTGCTCACCACAAAAATCATGACTTTTCCATAAACACAACATGAGTTACGGTAAACAAAATGTGTGATTATCAAGAGCAGCTACTGCATTCTGACTATACATGAGAATAGTAAAATTCACACTAAATCGTGGACCTGATTTCTTTGTGACAATTTTTGGTTTTGTCTGAGATAGCCGGGAAATAAATTTCTGTCATAACATATAAAAAATGAAGCTTATATAAGCTCTGCGTTTCTCTCTTTTTTTGGACAGTATATTATAAGAACTGATAAGTAGTCTTTCTGAGTTATTTTTTCTTCTCCATAAATTTACTTTTCTAAATGCTCCTCTTACATAAGATAACTTTAACGTGGAACATCATCTACTGGTTTGCATAATCTTGAACCAAAGAAGTCGGCAGTGATTGATTATTTAAGTTTTTACTGCTGCAGACTCACAGAAGCCCCAGCAAGAGTTGGTATGTCCCCATGAGATTTGGCTGTTACAAGGACAAAAGGAAAGTCTATGCAGAAACTTCACACGATGCCAAGTTTTACATTGACTTTAACGGATTCCTTCCTGGTATGCTGTACCTTTTTGATTGTTGAATTTTGCCTGATTTTTGCTTTATCTAATCTTGTTTGCCAAATATTTTATAAGAATTGCTTTATATCATGGGGACTATTTTTCCAGTTTGAAAATGATGAGACACTTTGTCCAAAAGATTATTTCTATTATCATATTATCATGACTAGTCTGCTCTTTTTACTGTTACAGTCGTGACACTTACACCATATATTCTGTGACGCAGCCTTGATATGTCATGCTTTTCATGTGACTTCACTTTATTAATTCAAGCCACTCTGTCTCATGATTTTGTCTTAATATTAATGACATTTTTGAGACACTATTTTTGTTCTTCATGTGATTGTCATATGCACACTGTTGCTGTTTTTGTTCTTCATGTGATTGTCATATGCACACTGTTGCTGTTTTTGTTCTTCATGTGATTGTCATATGCACACTGTTGCTGTTTTTGTTCTTCATGTGATTGTCATATGCACACTGTTGCTGTTTTTGTTCTTCATGTGATTGTCCTATGCACACTGTTGCTGTTTTTGTTCTTCATGTGATTGTCCTATGCACACTGTTGCTGTTTTGAAAGCTAATCAGAAAACATCTTGTGTGACCAGGATGCCTACTTCAGTGAATGTGGTATTTAAACTGTCATTAATATACTGGACACATAATCTCTTCAGCCATAGCTTTCCTTTGCTTCTCAGGAGCTATACTGTCCAATATAAAGCTATCATATCTTGTTGTTTAATATAACCATAGTCAAGTGTCATGTCGTGTGGTGTAGGCGATCATTTCACTCCACAATTCCCTGTCTTTAGACTTGATTATGAGATCTGCCGATGACTTTCTTCCTAGCCACACTGACAGTCCGTCCAGTAACTTTTCTCTCTCTGTCTTCCTGTCTCTTCTTCCCTAATTTTTCCAGTTGCCACAATGTGTTCCAATTTTCCTCTTCTCAGAAAATGTCCTACAAATCTCATTTGTCTGCCTCTGATCTTTGCTGTAGTTTGCCTTCTAACTCCAGCCTCTCTTAAGACTTCTTCGTTGGTTTTCTTAGCTGTCCATGGTACCTTCAACATCCTTCTTATGAACCACATTTCCATGACCTCCATTTCTCGCTGTACTCTCTTATTCATATACCATGTTTCACACCAGAGAAGAATAATTGATTTTCTTGATGGATTTGTTAACTTTTATCATAAGAGTAATTACCATGAAGTGAATTTTAACAACTTCTCCATATTGTCCTCTTAATCATAGTAGAGAAAAAAATGCCAGTGAAAGAAATGATAGCAGTTACTGACATATCTTGTTTTTTTTTTTTTTTTATTTCTCTTCTCCCTCTCCTCCCCCCGCAATTGACATGAAAACTTGGTCTTATTGATTAGATGGACTGTTCCACCGCATACAAGCAAGAACAATAACCTGGTCTCAGGAGCATGGAGGCTGTGACCTGTTCTTGGCTCGGGGCATAGCAAGAGTGTTCGTTGACCCAGATCATGACCTGCTTATAGAGAAATGTGCCTCACACCTACACAGAATAAAGGTTAAATCTTTTTTTTTTTTTGCCTTTTCAGATTCAAACAGATATCTTGAGAACAGAATAACATTATGTGTTCTTATCAAGCTTTCTTGTGTCCTGTTTCTTTTTTTTTAAATCTTTTGAAAATTTTTACAATAAGGAATATGATGAGGTTGTATTTTTTTACATGTGAAATTATTTGTAAATGTCATTTTGTTGCTTCAATATCCTATGTTTATTACTTGCTTTGATAAGATCATTTATTTATCTATTTTCTTGTATTCTTTTTCCATTATAACTTTGCAGGTTTTAGATTATTTTTTAAAAATTTCTCTTAAGAAATGAAGGTAATACATAATTATAATAATATTATATAATTTTGCATTGTGAAGGTGCTTGTCATGCATGTGAAAGACAAGGAGGCAACATCAAGTAAGAGGAACTCAAGTCCATCACCAGATATTGTGGCTAGGGTAACTTAGAACTCTTTGTTTCATTCTTTGCTTTTTGCTGTGTTTTAAAACCATAGTGAAAAGATAATAACACTTATTAGGGCATAATAAGGATGATGTTAGAGAACATGATAGTCACTGAAAAGATAAAGATAAATAAAGGCACCTGGGGGAATATTTTTAATGCCTGTATTTTCCTTGACATGTCAGCACTCTTGAGGATGCTTTTCCTTTTCCAGCTGATATCTATTTAGGGTGACTTGGAGCGTTGCCTCCAGTTGGATTCATAAGGGCTTACTCACACCATGAAAGATGAGTGCACTAGCTGCTTAGCTACTCAGGTAGCCAATCACTGAAAACTCAAGGGAGAACAAAAAAAAAGGGAAAGAGGTGATGACTTGAGGGATTTAAAATATCTGAAAAAGCCAAGTAAGTCACGTAAGAAAAGAATTGCAGCCAGTCTAATTGCAAACAAGCACTGCACAGAATAAATGTAAGTACCAAGGGTATTTTCAGACTTGCAGAGTGATGGAAAAAATGTGTGCCGAGAAATGGAGATTATGTTGAAAAGTGAAGAAAAGGATGCAGATTAAGATGATACATTTATATTTTCTCTATCTATAAATTCTGATTTTTAAAAAAAATTTTACTCATGACTTTCGTTATGACTCTCGTATGTCCATCTCTTTTTTCTGATCACCCATGAGACTGGTTGTTGTTCGTTCATCTGCCGTATCTCTGCTTTGTACTTGAATTTGTTCCACTTTATACTGAGTATTTTCCTTAGGCATTTGTTTTCAAAAGAGTCTAATTTGTTATCTATTTCTTTAGTTGTTCTCCAGCTTTCACATGCATAAATGAAGGTGGATATTACATTTGAATTGAATAATCTTAACTTGGTTTTTGTGCTTATAACTTTTGAATGCCATATGTTCTCAGGGTTGTTGAAGGACAATGCTGCTTTAGCAATTCTAATTCTAACTTCCTTTCTGGTGTCACCATCCTGGTCTATGTAGCTGCAAAGGTTTACAAATTGGCTGTTCCTTCTATGTATATTTTTCCATCCTGGTTAATGGGAAGTTTCACTATTTTTGTTTTGTCCTTGTTAATTTAAAGCATATTTTGCTAGCCAGTGAAGACAGGCTATCTGTTTTTTCTTGCATGGAATTCACATTGTCACTGATAAGAGTTATGTCATCTGCAAAATCAAGATCTTCTAGTTGGGTCCCCTGTACCCAGTCAATACCCGTTTTACCTGTGCAACAATTTTTCATTATGAAATCTGTGGCAAGTATAAAAAGCAAGGGAGATAGTATACATCCTTGTTTCATGCTTTTTTCAGTCTGGAACCATTTGCTCATTCCTTCTTCTGTGTTGACTGCACAGTCATATCCGTTATAGAGATATTTAATGATGTTGACAGTTTTAGATTGTATTTCATATAGTCTTAAAATTCTCAACAATGAATCTCTGTATATGGTATCAAATACCTTTTTAAAGTCTGTGAAGTTGAGAATTAAAGGATTTTACTTTTCAATATGTTCTTTAAGAATTATTCTTAGAGTAAAGATCTGGTTGAGACAGCTTCTCCTTTTTCAAAATCCTGCTTGTTCTTCTTTCATTGCAGTATCCTCCTAAAGCATGGCATGTGATAAATAAGTGAATTTTTTCACAAAAAATCCATTACTTGTGTTCAGAAATGTATGGATATTGTTTTTATTTTAAACATTTAAAGAAACAATTTTTTTGATAAGCATTACCCTTCTGAACAAAAATGTTTTGTTGTCCATTAATTGTTAGAATAATTATCATTATACAGTAAAAATCATTCTCATTAGATATCAGACTGTTAGCTTTAGGTTATCATGATTCTTCATTTCATTTACTTTATGTTACATACTTGCTTGTAGGTTCGGCATTTCCTGGAGAGTTGTTTGGTTGATTTGCGGAGCATGTGGATGAAACGGATGGCCTATAAGATGTGTTTCCCTTGTTCATGTGGGCGAACCTGTGTGCTTCATGAAGTGAAGGGTTGCACTTCAGATGATTGCCTGCATTTCTTGGACATTGATGAATGTCTGGCAAATGAGGTAAGACTAACTCTCTATGTGCATGTGTGTGTGTGTGTGTGCATGCATTGCTGTGCAATTCTCTCCTCAGCCCCAGTTCTTAAACCTTTTCAAACTGTGAAACTCTTGGTAATATAAGTTTCTGTCACGATATACCTGTGTTCTTAATGCTATAGATGCAACTATGATGTGATACAGCAACTGTGCACATATGACAACGAAAGCAATTGGTATCTTTGAGGCACAGTTATCAATGACATAAAAACGTTGGCTTAATACTGCCATCTTGTGACCTAAAGTTCAAATGGTGGGAAAAGGAAAAACTGACCTTTGCGAAATGAAATGTCATCTGTTATATGCTTCCATCTAGTGCCCAAATTCCAAAAAACTAAAACAATATTGGGGAACAGGAGAAGCAGAAGTTGACAGCCACGAAGTGGAATTGTGGTAGCATAGAATGAACAAGATTGGAATAATGGTTTTGTTTGTTTTTTTTATTCAGGTGACAAAATTTCACGGAACATTTCTCAAATTTTGTGGCACACTGAAGCGCCACGGCACATCGTTTGGGAATCCCTGCTCTACAGAGTGATGCACTCTTAGAAGCAAGACAAGTCTTTAATGTACATTTTACCCAGCGACCCTTTGTAATTTTTACATATTCTTTTCTGTTCTAATGCATGAGTTTTCTTTCTTGATTCTGTTAGTGCTCAGAATATCTTTTAACTCGGGGGCAGTCAGCAGGATTTTGGGGGTCATTCTCCAGTTTCACTGTATCAGTTTGTGCCTCTGATATATGTGAGAAGATGTGAACAGAAAATGATTACAGTATTTGGAAAATGACTGACCAGTGTACTTTCATGCTACCAAACAACACTAATGACATGAATATTTTTTTTTACTATCAAAAGATATGGCTATCATGTTTTACCAAGTTATAACAAAATAATATTGGCATAGGTGGCAATTTAAAAGTGTAAATCCAAACTCTATGGAACAAAACCATAATGCAGTTTTGGGGGTTTTTTTTTCACTTCTATTTTTTTTCTAATTAAGTTAATTGTAAAATGCATTACTTATATCATTCATTCATTCCTTTGCATGTCCCTTGCGGAACTTTGCCTCCCAAACAGCACTCCTGTAGGCCTCTTGGTTGTGAGCAAGATGGCCTGCTGCTGCTGCATCCATTTCCAGATCATCAACGATGTCTTGCAGCCATCTTCGTTTCGGTCTTCCTCTTTTTCTTTTTCCCATTATGTATCCTTCCAATACGGTCTTCTCTAAATTATCATGACGTTTAATGTGGCCAAAATATTTAAGTTTTCTCTCTTTAATCCTCTTTACTAGCCAGCCTTCTTCAATATTAAGCTCTTGTAGTATAGATATATTTGTTCTTTTTTGTGTCCACGATATCTGGAGAACTCTTCTATAGCATTACTTATATATGGATATAAAATTAACATAGTGCTTAGTTATTTCACCATTCTGTGTAGGATATCATAAATCTGGTGTTAACTGTACTGCACATTGTTTTTAGTTCATTAATACTTTTTTCTAGTTGTAGTTAGTATTGATGAAATTTATTCTTTTAACATTGCTGTAAGCAGATTTAATCTGTTTGCTAATTATTCCCAGTATTCTATAAGACAAGCTTATTACTTTTGTATACTTAGATTGTCTGTTGTGAGCACAGACGAGTTAAAACAGAACCATTCAAGAAGTGGTTTCCACCAGTGAACTCAAAAGGTACAGTAATTTATTATCCTTTTCTCCAGCATAGTAAGAGTTATTACCTTTTTTATCCAGCATAGTAACATTAACAGAATTAACACCAGATACTGAAAACTGTGATGGACCGCCAATACTTGAAGATGAAATCATAGATACCATCAAACACATGAAGAAAAGAAAAGCGACTGGGCCTGATAATATAACAATAGAAGAAATAGAGGCACTAGAGGAGACAGGAATAAAAATAATAACCAAGTTACTGAATGAAATTTACAACAGTGGTTATATTCCCAGTGACCTGATTAAATCCACCTTTATAGCACTACCAAAGAAACCAGGTTCAAAGGAATGTGACGACCACCGGACTATCAGCCTCTCATGTCACATAACGAAGCTACTTCTGAGAATAATTATGAGAAGAACAAGGAAAAAGATAAAAATGGAAATAGCAGATGAATAGTTTGGATTTGTTGAAGGAAAGGGAACACACAATGCCATTTATGCTTTACGAACACTAACAGAAAGAGCTTTAGAAGTACAGAAAGATCTCTACTTATGCTTCATTGATTACACCAAGGTATTTGACAAGGTGAAACATAATGAAATTATTAAAATGCTTGAAGACATCAATATAGACGGCAAAGACCTGAAGATTGTAAAACATCTATACTGGCAGCAAGAAGCAGCAGTTCAAGTTGAAAATAGAATTGGAAAATATCAACCTATAAAACAAGGGGTGTGACAAGGATGTGTACTATCTCCAGACCTTTTTTCTCTGTACAGCGAGAATATTCTAAGAACAATCATCACAGAACCAGGCATAAAAATTGGAGGATACAATATTAACAACCTTCAGTATGCTGACGACACAGTACTGATAGCTGAGAACCAACAAGACCTGCAAAATCTCTTGGATAAAGTCGCCAAAGAAAGTGAACAGAAAGGCCTTACTTTGAACATCAAAAAGACAGAGACTATGGTTATATCTAAGAAACAGAATCCACCAGCATGCAGTATTAAATTAAACGGAACCATTCTAAAGCAGGTGCAGAAATTCAAATACCTTGGAGCAGTAATAACTTCACATGGGAAATGCAGAATAGAAATTAGGAACAGAATAGGCCAAGCAAAGACTGCATTTCAGAGAATGAGAAACATATTAGCTAACACATCTTTATCAATGAATGTTAGAAAACGAGTCCTAAAATGCTATATTGAACCTATCTTGTTATATGCAAGTGAATCATGGACAATAGGCAAGTCTGCACAAAAATCATTGGAAGCAGCAGAAATGTGGTTTATTAGAAGAATGTTGCGAATCCCCTGGACAGCAAAAATAACTAATGAAGAATGTATGAGAAGAGCTGGAGAGACAAAAAACCTTGTCAAAAAGATAAGAGAGAGACAATGTACTTTCATAGGACATGCAATGAGAAGAGGGGGCATTGAAAATATTATAACAACAGGAAAAATAGAAGGAAGAAGATCAAGAGAAATGATACTGGACAGTCTGACAGGATGGTGTGAGAGGAGATCACCAACTGAACTGATGGCCTGCATGAAGGATTGGGTACTCTGGAGAAGCATAATAGCCAACGCCAGTCGGCACGGCACCTGATGATGATGATAGTAAAATTTATTACCTTTTTCTCCAGCATAGTAAAATTTATTACTTTTTTCTCCACCATAGTAAGATTTATTACCTTTTTTCTCTAGCATAGTAAAATTTATTACCTTTTTTCTCCAGCATAGTAAAATTTATTACCTTTTTCTCCAGTATAGTAAGATTTATTACTTTTTTCTCCAGCATAGTAAGATTTATTAACCTTTTCTCCACTATAGCAAAATGTATTACCTTTCTCTCCAACTTAACTCTTTCGAGACGTGTTACTTCCAAACTGTTCCTTAGTTTCTGATGACGTGGACATTGGAGAAAGGCACTGACATTTTGGAGAATGAGGGTCCCTGTGTAAAAGTTATTGTACCGACTTAATTCCATGATCACCACGTGTGTATCATACATTAAAATAAGTGGAAATGAATAAAGATTCCATAAATGAAGTTATTTGTCATTAAAAAAAAAAAAGAAAGAAAAGAAAAAACTGGTGTGAAACGATGGGTTGGATTTTTGGTGCTAAAAACATTTTAGGGCTGAGCAATAAAATCTACTTTATACTTACCTTAGCTGTGTCATAATCCAATATAGAATACATAGTCATTCAAATTTCAACACAGAAAAATCAATATTTATGGATGTTCGTGACATCCAATAAATCTAACAGATCTACAGCTATGAGAAACACATATAGTCAGATAGGTCTAGTTGGTCGGTGTGACCATTCCACCACTCAGTCTCGAAATAAACTTGAATTTTACCCCCTATCTATATATCCAATATGGCTTCTTTATCCCCCATGCTTAAAACACTATTTTAACTTTGGATTCAGAAGAATTATAGCTGGTTAAATGAAAAGTAACATCGTGTTTTCAATTAAAGAAAGTCTGAAGCATTATAGGGGTCTTGGGTGGGAGAGACCCAGCACACAAAGATCCTTTTAGGGATCTCTCATCTTCTAAGAGTTAATAACAGTACCATTATAACAGAATAACAGGAAAAAGTATAATGGTGAACTGAGTATTTTTCACCAGAGGAAAAACAAATTTGGCATTAGACTAAAAAAAATATCATAACAAATATCTTAATGACAGGTTTCAAAATAATAAACATCTTGAGTGTGAAGTAATCCTCTGAAATTAGAGATAGTTTAATTTTTAAAGCCAGTACTTGATATTTAGAATTTCTTTTTTCATAAATTAGAGCAACCTGCAGTTTGAGACACAAGCATAATCTTTGTAATGACACTCTTGCTTTCTCTGCTGATAGATTTAAGAATAACCTCTTAGTTCCTTAAACCATGGAAGTCAAAGAACTTGTGAAGCCACAATAGCTATTAACACTCGTTGATTCTCTAGAGTGTATCCAAAATTTCATATTGTGTTATTGTTTCTATAAGCAAAGCTTGTTTCTACTTTAAGTTACTTTTCACAGCTCCATGGCAGTAACTGTCACTGATTTTTCTGGTTATTTGTTGTTTCTTTCCCCGCAGAATTCAAGGAACCGATTATAACCCCAGTGACCATTGAACAAGGGTTGGGAAACATTGAACATTACATTCCCACACTGCCTGACTGGCTGAAAGGTGCAGCAAAACTGCTTAGCGGAGCACCAGATAATCAGGACTGGCTCACCCTTGCTCGTACAATGGGTGGGTGCTAGAATGAGGAGAAGATATGAATAGACAGACTCAGTCTGATGAGACAGTTGTTCATTTCATTTCAATTAAGTGGTGTGTCAGTTTTTGTCGCTAATTAAAAAGTTAATTCTTTGAGTTACTTGACAGTTGAGATGGATGTTTACAAATTTCTTCATTATCTATATTTCTTTCTTGCTTGCATTCTCTGTGTATATGTCTTATATAGCTCCTGGAAATTGTCAGCATTTTATTTTTCTTCATTGCCTTTGGCTGTCTCATGTTTATTTTATGTACAGTTTTTTTTTTTTTTCATGCCGGTTTCTAATTTCTGTCAAATTGGCCAGATTTTCTGTCGTTTTACTGCCATTGATAATTTTCATTTGTAAATTTATTTAGACAAACTGTACTACAGTTGATAGATTTGTCAGAATGCTAATTAACAAGAATAATAATGAAAGAAGAATAATAACTTTGTTTTCCTATCACTGTTGACATTTTTGATTGTGTTATTCAAAGTAAGACAAGGATTTTTGGGCTAAATGGCATTTTACTGAAATGAGTAATTGAATGCATTTTTAAAAGTGTTATGAGTGTTACACATTCTTGACAAGTTATTTATCTTGTTAGTAATTGATTCAGTATTTTCTTTTTGTCTGGTGTGTTCGTATTTTTAGCTGTATATTTGTAATAATTTATTTATGCTATGCAAATCTGAGAGTTTTTTTTCATTTTTATTAAAAAAAAAACATCTTTGCATTTTTCATTTATATATGACATCTGTATGTGTTAAATACTTTTAACAAGTTTTTGCCTGCCTGTATGTTATTGTAACATTGAAAATGTTTCTATTTTCATCCTAAAGTTTGAATTTGATAATTGTGTTTTATCCAGGTTATAAACAGAGCCGCATTGATCTATTAAGTGAGGATGTGAACCCATCTCTTGCACTGTTGACTGACTGGATTGTCTCCTCCGGTAACACAACTATGTCAGTGGATGTCCTTTTACACTATTTACAGCAGCTTGGATGTCATGATGTCATAGATGTCATCAATAGAGCCAAAGGTTTGTAATGTTTCTTTTTTTTTTTGAATGAAAGTATTCAGCAAGTGATCTTTTACCTTTGTACTAAATTGTTCATACTGGATATATATTGGTGAGACTAGATACACTGTTATGTCAGGTCAGGTCTAGCTCCTGTCACATAACGGTAATCCTTTATTTACCTGTGGCTGTCAGATCCCCTGTTTTGTGGGTGGCTTGTGAGAGTTAGGGGCTATCGGAGTAAATCCTGACAGAAAAATATGGAGAAGGAGACTCAAAGTAAGTTGATTATGAGGGTCTTTGTCTTTCAGTATCAAAGGAGATCCATGAGGATATAGTAGAGACTCTAGGGGAGAGTGCCCCTTCTTACAGCACAGTGAAGAAATGGGCAGTTCAATTCAAACATGGAAGTGAGAGTCTGGATGATGATCCCCATCCAGGAAGACCAAGAATGGTAACCACCGATGAAACCATTGACAGAATCCATGACATGGAGGATCAACGAGTAACTGAATGGTTTTTGAGTTTTTGCTACTGAGTTGGGCATCTCCCAGGAACGTGTTCATTCCATTATTCACAATGATCTTCAAATGACAAAGGTCTCTGCTCGATAGGTCCAGAAACTTCTTGGAGCTGATCACAAACGACAGCGTCTCAACATGTCAAGAGACAATCTTGGCCGTTTTTCTGCAGATCCCAAAAAGTTTCTTCAGCAGTTTGTGACTATGGATGAGACTTGGGTTCATCATTTTCAGCCAGAAACCAAAGAACAGTCAAAGCAGTGGAAATGTCATTGATCCCCACCTCTAAAAAAAGCAAGGGTGGTTCTGTCTGCAGGCAGAGTGATGGCTTCCATCTTTTGGGATTCAGAAGGTGTGCTATTGGTAGACTATCTTCAAAAGAGCAGAACGGTCACTGGGGCCTATTACACTATTGTGAAGCAACTGCAGGTCAAATTGAAGGAAAAGTGTTGATGGGAATTGACGAGAGTAGTTATCTTTCATCAAGACAATGCTCCAGTTCACAAGTCAGCAGTGGCAATGGCTGCCATTCATGAATGCGGCTTCCAGCTTCTTGAACATCCTCCTTATTCCCCAGATTTGGCCCCTTTGGACTACTACCTGTTTACCGAAATCAAAAAAGAGCTCATTGGTTGCAAATTTGCGTCAGACGATGATGTCAGTCATGCTGTAGACCACTTTCTGCTGGCACAAGATGCTGACTTTTACAAAGAAGGAATCCGTATGCTCCAGGATCACTGGACTAAATGCATAAACTTGCAAGGGGACTATGTTGAGAAATAACCCAAAAAGTTTTCCGCAAATAATCTGTTGTACCTTATGCCGAGAACTTATCAGTCAACCTTCATATATATTAAAATCTTGTTTTCTCATCTAAGCTTTCTGTTGCTTGCTTCCATCCAGAATATGAACTTGATAGACCTTCTGTGTTTATAAGCTATCAGTGGGATGTACAGGATGAAGTGTCTGCCATTAGAGACTATCTGGAGAGGTCAGGCTTTTCCTGCTGGATGGACATAGGACAGATGGGTGGGGGAGACCAGCTATCCAGCAAGATTGATCAGGGCTTGAGAGGTTGTAAGGTGAGTGACCATTTAGTATGTGGTCAGGGCTTTAGAGGTTGTAAGGTGAGTAACCATTTAGTGTGTGAGTGAGACTGATCAGGGCTTTAGAGATTGTAAGGTGAGTGATCATTTATTGTGTGAGTGAGATTGATCAGGGCTTGAGAGGTTGTAAGGTGAGTGATCATTTATTGTGTGAGTGAGATTGATCAGGGCTTGAGAGGTTATAAGGTGAGTGATCATTTATTGTGTGAGTGAGATTGATCAGGGCTTGAGAGGTTGTAAGGTGAGTGATCATTTATTGTGTGAGTGAGATTGATCAGGGCTTGAGAGGTTGTAAGGTGAGTGATCATTTATTGTGTGAGTGAGATTGATCAGGGCTTGAGAGATTGTAAGGTGAGTGATCATTTATTGTGTGAGTGAGATTGATCAGGGCTTGAGAGATTGTAAGATGAGTGACCATTTAGTGTGTGAGTAAGACTGATTAGGGCTTGAGAAGTTGTAAAGTGAGTGATCATTTAGTGTATGGTCAGGGCTTGAGAGGTTGTAAGGTGAGTGATCATTTAGTGTGTGAGTGAGACTGATCAGGGCTTGAGAAGTTGTAAGGTGAGTGATCATTTAGTGTGTGAGTAAGACTGATCAGGGCTTGAGAGGTTGTAAGGTGAGTGATCATTTAGTGTGTGAGTAAGACTGATCAGGGCTTGAGAAGTTGTAAGGTGAGTGATCATTTAGTGTGTAAGACTGATCAGGGCTTGAGAGGTTGTAAGGTGAGTGATCATTTAGTGTGTGAGTGGAGAAAACAAGAGGGAAAGATTACTTTGTGTGAGAGTACCTGTAAAATGTAACACCTTAACAGAATTTCTAGGCATCAAGTGTTCATTCATTCATTCATTTGCATGTCCCTTGCGGAACTTTGCCTCCCAAACAGCATTCCTGTAGGCCTTTCGGTTGTGAGCAAGATGGCCTGCTGCTGTGGCTTCCATTTGCAGATCGTCAACGATGTCTTGCAGCCATCTTCGTTTTAGTCTTCCTCTTTTTCTTTTTCCCATTATGTATCCTTCCAATACGGTCTTTTCTAAATTATCATGATGTTTAATGTGTCCAAAATATTTAAGTTTTCTCTCTTTAATCCTCTTTACTAGCCAGCCTTCTTCAATATTAAGCTCTTGTAGTATAGATATATTTGTTCTTTTTTGTGTCCATGATATTTGGAGAACTCTTCTGTAGCATTTACATTCAAAGGCATTTATGTGTTTCTCAGCTGTTTTGTTAAGTGTCCAGGTCTCACAGGCATATGTTGCGATGGGAAAGATGCATGGCCTTAAAAATCTTATTTTTGTAGTTCTGTCTGCTCCTCTCCACAGATTCTTTATTTGTTTTACTTTCTGAAGAGCGATAGATGTCCTCCTTTTAATTTCCCTCATTGTATCTCCATTATTAGTTAGTAGTGATCAAGATATTCAAAACTCTCCATTTCTTCCAATTTTTCCTCATTGATATATATTTCAGCTGCCTTGTTTGTTTTGTCAGTTGTCATCAATTTAGTTTTCTTCGCATTAAGATAGAGGTTCTGCTCTTCGCTGTTCTTATGGACTGACATAATTAGTTTTTCCATTCCTTTTTGTGTTGTGGACAGTAATACTGTGTCATCAGCATATCTAATCTCTGGTATTTCATAACCTCCAATTGTTATGGCATCGTAATATGGCATCAAGTGTTACATCCTAGAATTAAGGGGCATTAATCTTTTCTTGAGAGTGTGTGCCAAATTTTGCTACATTTTTAAAGAACTTTTCTTATTTTCAACAAAAAATTTAATGTTTTATTCTTAAGCATGAAGTATTTGGATTTTTGTGAGAAATGTGTGCGTGCACCACTTGTGGTTCGCATGCGTGCATGTATCACTTGTGGTTCGCATGTGTGCATGTATCACTTGTGGTTCGCATGTGTGCATGTATCACTTGTGGTTCGCATGTGTGCATGTATCACTTGTGCTTCGCATGTGTGCATGTATCACTTGTGGTTCGCATGCCACAGGTTCACCACACCTAGTCCTAGAATATCATTGTAAAAAAGTTTGAAAAATCTCCATGTAGCAGTTTCATTCTCAGAGATTGTAGACTCGTGAATATTGTTCTCCATGTAGCAGTTTCATTCTCAGAGATTGTAGACTCGTGAATATTGTTCTCCATGTAGCAGTTTCATTCTCAGAGATTGTAGACTCGTGAATATTGTTTCTTCTGTTGGGAGTAGAATTGTCACCAGAATTCAGTCTTTGCATGTTTCTGTGTAACATTTACAGAAAATACGTGTATCCACAGCTGCTGTAACTCTGGCATATGAATTCTCCACACTTGCAGAAAACACTTTAGAGAGAAAGTGTAGAGCTAGTAACTTGTGGTCATGTGGTAAGAGGAGACTGTGGGAGCAGAGACAACTGTGGCAGAGTGACCCACAAGCCAAGCTGGCCATGCCCTTATCCCAGCTCTTTGTTGGTGCTCTTAGTAATAAACCCAGCATTACCAACAGGGTAGGGCTGCCAGTGGTCTTCATTGTCTGGCAAGAAGCTTTTTAGGTCCACACTGGGTCTACAGGAAAGCCATTGCCATCCACTCCCACTCTGATATGGTGATTGTGCTGAAGCTTCTTCATGGCATCAGCTGCATGCAGTTCCAGGGAGATAAAGACAACAGGAGAAAACTAAAGAAAGAAAGTCAAGTTTCACAGATAAAACTGCAGAAATGCGAGGGTCATACAGAAAGTCGTGAGCAAAATTTTTATAAAAATCAGAATTTATAGATATAGAAAATGTAAATGTATCACCTTAAACTGCATCCTTTTCTTCACTTTTCAACATAATCTCCATTTCTTGGCACACATTTTTCCCATCACTCTGCAAGTTTGAAAATATCCTCCCAGTAGAATTCCGTTCCAGCTGACTGAAGGCACAGATGCACTGCTTTCTGGACACTCTCTCCTGTGTCGTAGTGATGGCCTCACATTTGTTCTTTCACAAAACCGAAAAGATGGTAATCACTGGTTGCCAGATCAGGGCTATAGGCAGGGTGTGGAAGAATTTCCCAATCTATTTTCTGAATTTCCTCAATTGTCTGGCGAACAGAGTTTTTCTCATAGCTTTTTGGTCATCAGTCAACAAACGTGGGACCCAGCGGGCACAAACTTTTCTATAACCTAGGGTTTCAATCATTTCCTGTACTGCATTGTGTCCTATTCCAAGATTTACAGGAATTTCAGATACTGTGACACATCTGTCTTCTTTACTTCTTTAATGATGTTGTCAACCCTTTCCACATTGCTTTATGTGCAGGCAGTTCGAGGGCGACCACTGCTAGGCATATCTTGGATGTTCGTGTTTCCATCTTTTAAATGTTTCACCTACTTTCTAACACTGCTTCCACCCATACACACATCTCCATAAGCAAGTTGAAGTCTTTGGTGAATTTCAGCAGTGGGGATTTCCTCTTTTAACAAGGAACTCAATAACAGCATGCTGACGAAATGAAACTTCAGCATCCGCCATTTTGTTTCTGCTCCATGTGGTCACATGACACATGATGGTGATGTCATGTGACCCCTACATGAAGTGCAAAAGATGCAGTTAAGGTGATACATTTATATTTTCTCAGTCTACAAATTCTGATTTTTCAAAAATTTTTGTTCACAACTTTCTGTATGACCCTTGTACATTCTGGATATCAGTGTAGCTGATCAGTTCTGTATATATTTAAGCTGTGGTTCTCTCAGGGCTGAAATATTGAAATAAATCTGTGTGTACAGATCTCATCTTTGTAGTTGACCTCAGTTCTGTGGTGTCCAGGTGGTGCTATCATGTATAACCCCCAAGTACACAGCATCCCAGCTGTGTAACAGAGAACTGTGGCTTGCTGACATGTTACAGAAGCCTATCATTCCTGTGCTGATGGAAAATGTGGGCTGGCCACCTCCTGGAGGGATGTCTGTCATCCTGTCACAATTAGTTTACATCAACATGAAAGGTAAAACTTTGTTTAAGGGCTGCTTGTTTCTGTATATTTTCCATGTTAACTTTTTCAGTGACTTATTTTTCATCATAATTAATGTACATAATGGAGAGTTATGTAAATAAAGGGTTGCTTAATCATCATCTTGTTCTGTCTTCCTAAGAATGTTGAGTGTAATGGGTCTCCAGTCAGTTCTGCCCCTTTCTAATACAGAGCATCCAGCCAGACTGAATCCAGTCCGGTTTCTTGATGCTGTTTACCAGTCTTTATTGTTGTCATCCTCTTGTTCTTTTTCCCTTCAACTTTTCCCTCAAATAAGGTTTTCATTGCCTCTTGTCTAGTTTTTCATTAATTCTTTTTTTTTCGTTTTCAGTTGATTTAGTATTTCTTTCTTTGTTTTCTTTTCAGTCTATCAAATACATCCCATTCTCTGCATATTAACATTTCCCATTTCTTCTTTATAGTCTGTACTTCCATATCATTGAGGAGTGTAAAGTATCTTTACATCCCGTAGCATTTGCATACTGTAGGGGTGTAAAATTGTAAAATGTTAGTGCTTTCACATTGGGGGGGGGGGGGGGGGGGTGAAGACACTTTCCAACAAGGCAATCAGTGACCCATAGCTGATATACTAGTGTAAGGGTTAGTGACCCATAGCTGATATACTAGTGTAAGGGTTAGTGAACCATAGCTGATATACTAGTGTAAGGGTTAGCGAACCATAGCTGAGGAACTGTCCCGCCTCTTTGTTGGTACCCTTAGTAACAGGCATAGCCTGGCTAAGGGGCAGAGATCGCCATGGTCCCCATGGCAGTGGAGACTACTAAAGAAGCATTGCACACCCCCTGCTTTTTAGCTGTGCTCCAGGATTGAAAAAATTGGTGCCATAACCCGCTCCCACACCAATACTGTGCTGTCCCTCATCATCTCTACAGCATCGACTGCAAATAACACCAGCTTGCAGTTAACAGGGAGATAGTACAAGTCACATTTCTAGGCCATTACAGCACTTGAGATAGGGATGCCAGTACCTGTCCTCGCTGCCTGTGTTTTCCCTAGGGAATCCCCATCATCAGTTCCTCTCTACTCCCAGTGGAGCATAAGTCCTCTCTACTCCCAGTGGAGCATAAGTCCTCTCTACTCCCAGTGGAGCATAAGTCTTCTCTACTCCCAGTGGAGCATAAATCTTCTCTACTCCCAGTGGAGCATCAGTCCTCTCTACTCCCAGTGGAGCATCAGTCCTCTCTACTCCCAGTGGAGCATAAGTCCTCTCTACTCCCAGTGGAGCATAAGTCCTCTCTACTCCCAGTGGAGCATAAGTCCTCTCTACTCCCAGTGGAGCATAAGGTATCAACAAAGGTTCTCCTGCCAGTCATATCTTGAGCAAGTCAGGTTACCTCAGACCTTGTCTCTCCCGCTTCCTTTAGTTCTTCCTGTATTGTGTGTCTCCACGTCCCCAGTGGTATGCCTCTCTTTCTTCTGAGGAGAGAAGCCCCAGGTACCCATTTTTTGAGGCTGGGTTAACCCCCATGCCAGTTGGTCTGAGAAAAAATTCTGCCCAAGTGCAAAATCAAACCAGGGACCTTCTGGTTGGCAAGCGAGTGTACTAACCACTTCACCATCATGACACGATGGTAAAGTATACACAGCATATATAAAAACTCACAGCTTCAGTTGCTGTGTTTTTTTGTTTCAAAGTAAAAACTTTCTCATTCTGTTGAAAGTGATTGGGCCATTCCTAATCTTCTGTTAAATTTAATTTCTCATTTCCTTTGTTCCAAATATATATATTTTTGTCCAGACATCTCACTAATATCCTTTAAAGATTTTGTGTTTTCTGTACACAGGTTAAGCAAAAACAAAATAGAACACTTTCTTTTCTGGTCCCATATTATATATCACCAGGCTTTGAATAGTTTGTAAGGGATTAATTCTTCAAATCATTCAGTAAGAAGGCCTCAGTTAAGATAATTATTGAAGCGTCACTACCTTGCCATTTTAAAAATATATTTGGACATATACAGGAACAAACTTTCAGCTTTAAGATTTAGCTTGTAAGAAATAAGTGGATCAACAATCATCATGCTTACGTGAACATTGTTGAGAGGAGAAACTGTTGCAGTTAACATTAATATAATAACAGTCTTTGTTATTGTTGTTATTATTATAACAATCCCTATTATTACTATTTTTGTATGTGTGACTGAAGCAGTTTCTAGCAGTCACTTATTGAGTGAGATAGGATTTGCTGTGTATCTTGTTCTAACTCTGAAAGAACTGGAACTATGCTGTTTGCCTTGTGGTGATGGTAATGATGATTTTGATGATGATGATGATGATGATGATGATATCACAGCTTTCCTCATTCCCAGAGATGATGTAAGAAGAAGAGATTCTGCTGTCCCTACAGACTGTGAAGGTGATCCAAATGAAGGCCTTGAAACTACAGTAGAAATTATGAGCACGGTCATATCATCATGTCAGTTGACAGCTTCACTGCTGATGACTTGAGGAGCATCCTGAAGGTGGCAGGTTATTGCCAACGAGCTACATGACATCATGGTAGCAGTGCGGAGATAGTGCTCCTATGGAGACATGAATGAAAGCGGAACAGCTTTCTGCGATTCATTTTTCAGCAACGAATATGTAAAACCTATTTAAAATTCATTGACCAGTGAGGGTTCAGCATGATGATGAGAGACGATCTTCTCAGAAACCATCTTCAAACCTTCAGTCAATCCAAATGACATGGACTTCTGACTACGTGTGTCTTGTTTGCAACATGACAATGCTTGACCCTATACTGCCCGTGCAGCATGTCAAACCATTACAGTTCTGCACCTTGAATGTCCTCCACATCCTCCATTTTCACCAAACCTTATCCAGAATGATAACCACATATTTGGACCACAAAAATAATCAACGGGAGGAAAGACTTTCAGATCTGAAGAAGAGGTGCAGCAAATGATACGTGAGTAGCTGCACATAACCAGATTTTTTTTTTAAATACAAGAATCCATACACTTTATAAATTTTGGAGGACTTGCATCAAACATAGTGGAAACTGTGAAAAAAAAATAATGAAGTTATATGACATTTTTGTGTCAGTAAATTTTGGGGGAAAAGAAATTTAAGGTTTTCATTGGGATCATCTGTGTATGTTACCAGCAGAGTTTGTTTTTTTTTGCAGGGCATTTTTTTTTTCAAATCCTGCAAAATTCTGATATTATGATTAAATACCTAAATTGTATGAGAAGCTGATTTTTCTGTTGTTGTTTTCAGGTGTTGGTGGACATGGAGGGTCGGGCATTCATGCTGATCTCAAGGAAAAATACTCTGAGATAGTCCAGCGTGTCTCCCTGTATGCTAAACCTGACCTCAACCCCTGTGTCAACACAACCACGATCATCTCCTCAGAACCAAAGA
Source organism: Achatina immaculata (assembly GCA_009760885.1). Taxonomy (NCBI): domain Eukaryota; kingdom Metazoa; phylum Mollusca; class Gastropoda; order Stylommatophora; family Achatinidae; genus Lissachatina; species Lissachatina immaculata. The sequence goes on along the minus strand of CM019705.1, from coordinate 4,195,384 downwards.
AATCTGGACTGTACTTAATGTCTGATGTCCTGCCAGGTCTCAGAACAAGTGTCAGTTCTCTCAGTGAAGTGGATATTCAGAGACATTCGGATCATCTGGAATCTTCTGTTTTGCTATCCCGTTATCCAGAAATCTCTGAAACTGTTCCAGAAAACACAAGTCACAACAACAGCAACAACAACAACAACAGCAACACTGGCAGCATGCAGACACGCCCACAAAACACCAGACACTCCGTGCCTCAAACAAATGTCAGACAGTGTACAGTTTGTTGCATTTTATAGGCTACACAGATACATGCTATCTTTTAAACAGTATTCAAAATTTTATATAACAGTAATGTATTTATGTATGTATTTATATATGGTTCAGAAAATTTTTCAGCAACAGAACTTTGTAAATGTAGTGAAAAAAATTATGTAAAAATATAAATGTCAGCTTGATAGAAAAGGAACAAGAGGAAGAAACTGAATAATTAAAGAGAACCGTAATTTTAATCAGGAAGAGCAAGTTGTTGCAACAAAAATCTGTACATAGAGTCTGATGAGAGGTCAGTGTTTCAGTCATCTTGCAACTTGCATGAGATAAGTGCTGGATCTGTGTTTTGGGCGTATGCTGAAGTTGTAGGGAGAGAAGAATGATGTAAGAGCAGGAGGTAATTTATGGAGAGAGTGAAGGCTGTGTTGGAGTGATCAGAAGGAATACTTGGAAGAGAGACGATAGAGGTAGGCTGGTGGGATACATTTGGAAGAGAGATGATAGAGGTAGGATGGTGGGATACACTTGGAAGAGAGATGATAGAGGTAGGCTGGTGGGATACACTTGGAAGAGAGATGATAGAGGTAGGATGGTGGGATATACTTGGAAGAGAGATGATAGAGGTAGGATGGTGGGATACACTTGGAAGAGAGATGATAGAGGTAGGATGGTGGGATACACTTGGAAGAGAGATGATGGATGGTGGGATACACTTGGAAGAGAGACGATAGAGGTAGGATGGTGGGATATACTTGGAAGAGAGACGATAGAGGTAGGATGGTGGGATATAGTGGAGGGAAGAATTTGAAGCTGCCCGTAGGGATTTAACTTGGGATATGATGAAAAAGATGTGGAAACTAAGGAGGTGTTATCAAAAAAATTAATTTACATTTCATTATTAAGAATGTAGAGACTTACGGGGAAGCAAAGCCTAGGGGCCTTAATTCTGAGACGGTTACTTTCTAGATATTTCTCTGCGTTTGACATTTGTTGATCAAAAACTTTGCATCTTGCACCACAATCTTCTGCCATTTTTCTTCCCTTGGCATTCTTTCCATGCATCAAATTTCCTGTCTTTCCATCCTCATCATAATTTGCTGATGATGATGATGACCCCATATGCTTTTTTTTTTTTTTTTTACAACTCTTTTCTTTAAATTTTTCATTCAGATGTCACTGTGTTCTTGGTGAATTTGTTGAATTTTATTTGTGTGAAAAAACTGGTATAACTTGCCTTATCATGTCTCCTTTCTTTGGTACCTTTTCAGTGTTGATGGCCAAGTAGATGTCCTAATGGCGATCAGTGATTCACTTTATAAAAGAAGATATGAGAGATGTCCTCTGTTCTGTCTGTCATCTGTTTGATCAATCTCTCCCTCTGGTTTTATTGCTTATGAGAATCAGTACATTCTGTGGTGTATTAGTTATCTGTGGTCACATCTGTAAATCTTTCTTTGGCAACATTCATCACATTAACATCTTTCATTCTCTTTTCTCCATCTTTGTCATTTCCTTTCTTTCTCTTTTACATTTTATTTTGTGACCTCAACTTGTCTTTTTAGTCTGCTTGCCCAAGATATTTATTTTCTCCACTTATTTTTATAATTAATTTCCTGCAGTTCCTCTCTTGCGCTTCCTTTCTCCCATCACTTCTTTGACAGAACTGACTGATACAGTTGGTTGCTTTACAGTTTTGTTTTTCCTGTTCAGCCCACTCAGATGATAATAACCCACACATTGGATCTTCTTTCTAATTGTTAAACAACAGCGCCCTGAAACATATCAGAGATCTGCTGTATTCACAGGTCTGTGCCACCAACAAAGAAACAGTCTAGAACGCAGACCTCAAGGGGGTAGAGTACTGACCTTTGAGCTTTGTTTAGAGCACAAAACTGAAGAAGCATCAGTCCTGCCTATACAGGGCTATACAACAATGTTGCTAAGATATTTTCTAAAGATCATCCACTCTACACTTTGTCCCTCACTACATTTTGAAGGATAATTTCTGTAAATAAAATCAGGGCAATCACCCAAGACTGTTTCTGAAATACTTTCTACCCTGAGTACATCATGTATCTCTCCTGTGTGTTATTTGGTACAGTTTCATTTCTGTAACTATCACACATCCACACTGAACATTTCTTCTCATTCTTTTTCCTGAATATTTTTTATCCTCTGTCTTGCATCTGGGGGCCAGGTGTGTTACTGACCACATCACACTTTCATGTCATTGAAATACAGCCCTAATACCATATCTCCAATATGCCTTAATGGCATGGAAGCAGGGATTTAAAAAAATTTTTTACCGTTTTGGATCAGTTATGCACGCCAAGCTACCTCCCATAATTTTACATAGATAAGAGAATAACTGTTGTAAAACTAGTTCTAATAATGAAGGTAGGTAAGAGAATAACTGTGGTAAAACTAGTTATAATAATGAAGGTAGGTAAGAGAATAACTGTGGTAAAACTAGTTCTAGTAATGAAGGTAGGTAAGAGAATAACTGTGGTAAAACTAGTTCTAGTAATGAAGGTAGGTAAGAGAATAACTGTGGTAAAACTAGTTCTAGTAATGAAGGTAGGTAAGAGAATAACTGTGGTAAAACTAGTTCTAGTAATGAAGGTAGGTAAGAGAATAACTGTGGTGAAACTAGTTCTAGTAATGAAGGTAGGTAAGAGAATAACTGTGGTAAAACTAGTTCTAGTAATGAAGGTAGGTAAGAGAATAACTGTGGTAAAACTAGTTCTAGTAATGAAGGTAGATAAGAGAATAACTGTGGTAAAACTAGTTCTAGTAATGAAGGTAGATAAGAGAATAACTGTGGTAAAACTAGTTCTAGTAATGAAGGTAGATAAGAGAATAACTGTGGTAAAACTAGTTCTAGTAATGAAGGTAGATAAGAGAATAACTGTGGTAAAACTAGTTCTAGTAATGAAGGTAGATAAGAGAATAACTGTGGTAAAACTAGTTCTAGTAATGAAGGTAGATAAGAGAATAACTGTGGTAAAACTAGTTCTAGTAATGAAGGTAGATAAGAGAAAACTGTGGTAAAACTAGTTCTAGTAATGAAGGTAGATAAGAGAATAACTGTGGTAAAACTAGTTCTAGTAATGAAGGTAGGTAAGAGAATAACTGTGGTAAAACTAGTTCTAGTAATGAAAGTAGATAAGAGATAACTGTGGTAAAACTAGTTCTAGTAATGAAGGTAGATAAGAGATAACTGTGGTAAAACTAGTTCTAGTAATGAAGGTAGGTAAGAGAATAACTGTGGTGAAACTAGTTCTAGTAATGAAGGTAGATAAGAGAATAACTGTGGTAAAACTAGTTCTAGTAATGAAGGTAGATAAGAGAATAACTGTGGTAAAACTAGTTCTAGTAATGAAGGTAGGTAAGAGAATAACTGTGGTAAAACTAGTTCTAGTAATGAAGGTAGGTAAGAGAATAACTGTGGTAAAACTAGTTCTAGTAATGAAGGTAGGTAAGAGAATAACTGTGGTAAAACTAGTTCTAGTAATGAAGGTAGGTAAGAGAATAACTGTGGTAAAACTAGTTCTAGTAATGAAGGTAGGTAAGAGAATAACTGTGGTAAAACTAGTTCTAGTAATGAAGGTAGGTAAGAGAATAACTGTGGTAAAACTAGTTCTAATAATGAAGGTAGGTAAGAGAATAACTGTGGTAAAACTAGTTCTAATAATGAAGGTAGATAGAGGTGCATGGTTCAGTTTTAGAACAAGAGTGGGGAAAGTGGACAGAAACAAGAATGGCAGAAAGTAAGATGAGCACATATAAATGAAGGACATACAGTCATTCAGTCAGTCATTTGCATGTCCCTTTCGGAACTTTGCCTCCCCAACAGCACTCCTGTAGGCCTCTCAGTTGTAAGCAAGATGCCCTGCTGCTGATGCATCCATTTGCAGATCATCAACGATGTCTTGCAGCCATCTTCGCCATGATCTTCCTCTCGTTCTTTTTCCCATTATGTACCCTTCCAAGACGGTCTTCTCTAGATTATCATGGTGTTTAATATGTCCAAAATATTTAAGTTTTCTTTCTTTAATCTTCTTTGCTAGCCAGCCTTCTTCAATATTAAGTTCTTGTAGTATGGATTATTTGTTCTTTTTTATGTCCATGATATCTGAAGGACCCTTCTGTAGCATTTACATTCAAAAGCATTTATGTATTTCTCAGCTGTTTTGTGAAGTGAATGAAGAACTATCCAATATTCCTGCAAAAGCTAAGTGTTTAATTTTTCATGTTTTTATTTGTTGTGCTGTTTTTGTATGTGATCCTTGAAAAAGGCTTTTGCTACTTTCTGCCATTCTTGTGTCTGCACACTTTCCTCACTCTTTCTAACTTTTTGCAAAATTGAGCCATACACCTCCCTATACCTCCCATAATTTTATATTAAAATGTTAAACTATTGTTGTTTCCTTTGTGTTATCTTTACTTATATACAAGAGAGCTATTTTACATATTTTTACTCCAATGTATTAATAAGATGTCCTTGTTCTTGCTGCTGAATGTTCTATAGTTGAGAAATAGTTGAATTCATGCTGGTATATGTCTTTTTTTTTTTTAACGCATGAATTCATATATTTTGTGTAATGGCTCATTTCTATTAAAAGAAAGTTGGTCCTCATCAATGAGATTATTTAAGCATCAGGAAGGGAGAAAAAAAATAATTCAGACACCTGGGATGATCCAGAGAGATTCCATGTCCTTGGAGTGTCTTGTCTTTGAAAGGTTTGAGGACAGAGCTTCTTCTGGGGATATGTGAAGTTATGTAGTTTTTATGTGTATAATACAGAGTGATCTGTGCTCAGTCAGTTATACAGTTTATTGCTCACACACAATATTTAATCCTTCCTGAATATTGCTAAAGATGAGGGACCTTTCGAGGTCGTGCATTTACCACTTTGTCACCTTTTTAAATGTTATCTAAATAAGTCTTTCATTGTGGGAATCACATTTTGTAACTAGCTTTTACCTGTGATAAATTTAAAAACATTTCTTTGTTTTGTTTTTTTTTGTTTTTTTTTAATGATTTCAGAAATGCTGGATAATTTAGATTGTTGTTTATTATTTGATGTTTTCAAGATAAACATGTTGCCTGTAAGTGTGAAGACAGCTTTTCTTCCTAACTGAAAGATTTGAAATTTGTGAAGAAAAACTTGCTAACAATTGAGGCGGTTCTTTACCGGATGAGGAAGTTTCTTGTAACATTAGGTTAAGATTAGCACTGAGTGAGAGTTAAGTGAGAGTTAAGTGAGAGTTAAGTGAGAGGAAAGGGAATCATTTACTTTTGATTCCTTTAATTAGGTTCAAACAAAATGTTGTACAGTGAAATATGAGTAAAAGAAACTGATGTTAAACTCCACCTCACTATCTGTACATGACGTCTAAGGGAGTGCAGATTTCAGTTCCTCAGCAAAATTTATGCCCATCAAGGGATTGTTGTTTCATCATTAAAACTTCAGTGTATTGAAGACAAAGGATCAACAATCCTTGAATTTTTAGATGTCTTACATCCATCCCATGCCGTAAAATATCACATAGGGCTCACATGGTGGTTCACCAAGTTTTCCTGATTTTGGCAAGCTTCTCAACCTCAAAAAGGGATATTATGCCTACTAATTTAACAATATCCTCTTTAGAGTTTCACTTTGCCGATCTATTTTTCTTTGGCCTGTTGTGTTCCACTTGATGCTTGTTTTGGGATTCTCTGACTATTTCTTCCCACCACGCGTCAATTTCCTTTTCCCGATCACCCATGAGACAGGTTGTTGTTTACTCATCTGCCTTATCTCTGCGTTGTTCTTGAATTGTTCCACTTTATACCGAGCATTGTAAGTGTCTCCTTAGAGTTTTTTTTTTCTTCATGATGTGTGGTTTCAGTTGTATGATGCTTAATATTGTCTATGGACAACTACCATATGGTAAAAGAACAAATACACGCCCATAACTTTTGTTTAGAGATGTGTACAAATGATATACTGGTGATATACTGATCCTAGGAAGACTGAGCTGTCAGTTGCACCCACAGAAATGCTTTCTGAGTCCTCAACAAAGAAAATGAAAGAAATATTGCTCCAACAGAAGCCGAAGAACAGGGAATTTTAAAATAACAGGCAAAAATGACTGGCCACACAATGCCGTCGTCAGAAAGAAGACTTTTTCTGATCTTATTTCTGCTTGTCTTCCTTAGTTGAACTTGCATCTCTTATTTGAATTGTCCTGAGACTATTTGTGGTATTTGAGGAGCACAAACTGGACTGTAATGTGTCACCTGACATGGAAATGTGGTTTTAAAAACTGCTGAAATTTTCCTTGAGATCTTGTTCATTGTATGTTTTTTTAAAGTTAAAAAACATTTTTTGAAGTTACTTTTCACTGATAGGATTGGGTAATTACCTGACTCCATCTTGGGCATCTTATAAGTGTTTATTTTATAAATATAGTGATGTTATGTGTTTATTTTATAAATATGGTTTTTTTATGGTTTGTTTCATCAGAATGATATGTATACATATTGCATATGTTGAGACATTTTTGTTGTTGTTGTTGTTGTTGGTGTTATGAATATTTTACTTGACTTGTTTGTTTTAAATTCATTTTATCTGTTGTATAATTCAGTTATAACTGTGATAAAAACTTGATGTGCATACAGAATTTCACATGCAGATTGTGATTGTTCAGACATATAATAGATAAAAGAGATGCAGTAAAACTGATTCTAGTAATAAAGGTAGATAGAAGTGTATGGTTTCAGTTTTAGAAAGTGGCAGAGGGAGTGAGGAAAGCGAGAAAAAACACGAATGGCAGAAATAAAGGTAGATAGAGGTGTACGTTCTTTAATAAAAGTAGATAGAGGTGTAGGTGGAGGTGTACATTCTGTAATAAAAGTAGATGTAGGTGTACATTCTTTAATAAAAGTAGATGTAGGTGTACATTCTTTAATAAAAGTAGATGTAGGTGTACGTTCTTTAATAAAAGTAGATGTAGGTGTACATTCTTTAATAAAAGTAGATGTAGGTGTACGTTCTTTAATAAAAGTAGATGTAGGTGTATGTTCTTTAATAAAAGTAGATAGAGGTGGAGGTGTATGTTCTGTAATAAAAGTAGATGTAGGTGTACATTCTTTAATAAAAGTAGATGTAGGTGTACGTTATTTAATAAAAGTAGATAGAGGTGTAGGTGGAGGTGTACATTCTGTAATAAAAGTAGATGTAGGTGTACATTCTTTAATAAAAGTAGATGTAGGTGTACATTCTTTAATAAAAGTAGATGTAGGTGTACGTTCTTTAATAAAAGTAGATGTAGGTGTACATTCTTTAATAAAAGTAGATGTAGATGTACGTTCTTTAATAAAAATAGGTGTAGGTGTATGATCTTTAATAAAGGTACATAGAGGTGTAGGTAGAGATGTACGTTCTTTTTCTGCCATTTGTGTTTTTTTCTCAGTTTCCTCGCTCCCTGTGTTTCTTTGTAAAACTGAACCAGAGATACTGTCAGAACAGTGGAATTACTCTGTTGTCTTAGTTCATGGTAGAGCTACAAAAGCTATCCTAAACAGCTACCACCTGGCTGCCTTAAAATGAGTGTGTAAGACAAAGAGAGCCCTTAGAGAGCTCTCAAACAGACTCGAAGAGAAAGTGACCAGAGTTTGCAGCACAGTTGTGGTTTCTCTTGTTACTGTTAGCAGTCACATCACAAGTGTGGTTTCTCTTGTTACTGTTAGCAGTCACAGCACAAGCGTGGTTTCTTGTTACTGTTAACAGTCACAACACAAGGATGGTTTCTTGTTACTGTTAGCAGTCAATTCACAAGTGTGGTTTCTCTTGTTACTGTTAGCAGTCACAGCACAAGCATGGTTTCTTTTGTTACTGTTAGCAGTCACAGCACAAGCATGGTTTCTTGTTACTGTTAGCAGTCACAGCACAAGCATGGTTTCTTGTTACTGTTAGCAGTCACAACACAAGCGTGGTTTCTTTTGTTACTGTTAGCAGTCACAACACAAGCATGGTTTCATGTTACTGTTAGCAGTCACATCACAAGTTTGGTTTCTCTTGTTACTGTTAGCAGTCACAACACAAGCATGGTTTCTTGTTACTGTTAGCATTCACAGCACAAGCATGGTTTCTTTTGTTACTGTTAGCAGTCACAACACAAGCATGGTTTCTTTTGTTACTGTTAGCAGTCACAACAGAAGCATGGTTTCTTTTGTTACTGTTAGCAGTCACAACACAAGCATGGTTTCTTGTTACTGTTAGCAGTCACAGCACAAGCGTGGTTTCTCATTACTGTTAGCAGTCACAGCACAAGCGTGATTTCTCTTGTTACTGTTAGCAGTCACAGCACAAGCATGGTTTCTCTTGTTACTGTTAGCAGTCACAGCACAAGCATGGTTTCTCTTGTTACTGTTAGCAGTCACAGCACAAGCATGGTTTCTCTTGTTACTGTTAGCAGTCACAGCACAAGCATGGTTTCTCTTGTTACTGTTAGCAGTCACTGCACAAGCATGGTTTCTCTTGTTACTGTTAGCAGTCACTGCACAAGCATGGTTTCTCTTGTTACTGTTAGCAGTCACACCAGTGAGATTTTGAGTAAGTCAGACCTGGGAGAAGCTGTTGAAGAAGAAGAAAAGTGCTGGACACCTTTCACATAGGGGTGACCTGTCTCACACCTGGCTTATATGACGCTAAAAGCCGTTATAGGAGTAAAATATGCATCAGTTGTGTCTGTTTATCTTTACCTTGGGCTATGAGGAGTGTATGTTCTCTTGTACAAAACTGTTGAACACAAATAAACAATGAACAAAATCATTTGTTGTCATTGAATTCTGATAATGTTGTGCGAGGAAGAGGGGGGGGGGGGAGTCTGTTTGCTACAAAATTTCTTAGAAAAAAAAGCAAAACAGTGAACTACATTTCACTTGCATGTGTCATTTACAATCAGAAATTAAGGCTTTTTAAGAAAACCATTGCTTCGGCCAACATGACATGGCATTAACCATTGCTTCAGCCAACATGACATGGCATTAACCATTGCTTCAGCCAACATGACATGGCATTAACCATTACTTCAGCCAACATGACATGGTATTAACCATTACTTCAGCCAACATGACATGGCATTAACCATTGCTTCAGCCAACATGACATGGCATTAATCATTGCTTCAGCCAACATGACATGGCATTAACCATTACTTCAGCCAACATGACATGGTATTAACCATTGCTTCAGCCAACATGACATGGCATTAACCATTGCTTCAGCCAACATGACATGGCATTTTTACAGGAGTCAGAGTCAGTTCTTTGACCAAAATGAGGTGAATCAGTTCAGTTTCCCAAAATAGATTTAAGGTTTCTTCCTCCACCTCTTACGAGGGTGGCCTCTCCCTGTTTCCTACACCAAGGGCGGCCTCTCCCTGTTTCCTACACTTCTTGCAAGGGCGGCCTCTCCCTGTTTCCTACACCTCTTGCAAGGGCGGCCTCTCCCTGTTTTCTACACCTCTTATGAGGGCGGCCTCTCCTTGTTTCCTCCACCTCTTACAAGGGCGGCGTATCCCTGTTTCCTACACCAAAGGCGGCCTCTCCCTGTTTCCTACACCTCTTGCAAGGGCGGCCTCTCCCTGTTTCCTACACCTCTTGCAAAGGCGGCCTCTCCCTGTTTCCTACACCTCTTGCAAAGGCGGCCTCTCCCTATTTCCTACACCTCTTGCAAGGGCGGCCTCTCCCTGTTTCCTACACCTCTTGCAAAGGCGGCCTCTCCCTATTTCCTACACCTCTTGCAAAGGCGGCCTCTCCCTATTTCCTACACCTCTTGCAAGGGCGGACTCTCCCTGTTTCCTACACCAAGGGCGGCCTCTCCCTGTTTCCTACACCTCTTGTAAAGGCGGCCTCTCCCTGTTTCCTACACCTATGAGAAAGGCTGCCTTTCCCTGTTTCCTCTACCTCTTGCAAAGGTGGCCTTTCCCTGTTTCCTACACCTCTTGCAAGGGCGATCTCTCCCTATTTCCTACACCTCTTGCAAAGGTGGCCTTTCCCTGTTTCCTCCACCTCTTACAAGGGTGGCCTTTCCCTGTTTCCTACACCTCTTGTAAAGGCGGCCTCTCCCTGTTTCCTACACCTCTGAGAAGGGCTGCCTTTCCCTGTTTCCTCTACCTCTTGCAAAGGTGGCCTTTCCCTGTTTCCTCCACCTCTTACAATGGTGGCTTTTCCCTGTTTCCTCCACCTCTTGCAAGGGTAGCCCTTCCCTGTTTCCTCCGCCTCTTGCAAGGGTGCCCCTTCCCTGTTTCCTCCACCTCTTGCAAAGGTGGCCTTTCCCTGTTTCCTCCACCTCTTACAAGGGTGACCTTTCCCTGTTTTCTCCACCTCTTACAAGGGTGGCCTTTCCCTGCTTCCTCCACCTCTTGCAAGGACGGCCTTTCCCTGTTTCCTCCACCTCTTACAAGGATGTCCTTTACCTGTTTCCTCCACCTCTTATAAGGACGGTCTTTCTCTGCTTCCTTCACCTCTTGCAAGGACGGCCTTTCTCTGTTTCCTCCACCTCTTTCAAGGGTGGCCTTTACCTGTTTCCTCCACCTCTTGCAAGGAGGGCCTTTCTCTGTTTCCTCCACCTCTTGCGAGGGTGGCCTTTACCTGTTTCCTCCACCTCTTGCAAGGACGGCCTTTCTCTGTTTCCTCCACCTCTTGCGAGGGTGGCCTTCCTTTGTTTCCTCCACCTCTTGCGAGGGCGGCCTCTCCATGTTTCCTACAATTATTAGTGTGGATATTCTCTGTGGTCTACTGTGTGGCCGTAGTCGTGTAACTTAGCCAAACCATTTAACTTAGTATGTAGATATAGTGATCTAGTGTTACTCTGTGGTCTACTGTGTGGCCGTAGTCTTGTAACTTAGCCAAACCATTTAACTTAGTATGTAGATATAGTGATCTAGTGTTACTCTGTGGTCTACTGTGTGGCCGTAGTCTTGTAACTTAGCCAAGCCATTTAACTTAGTATGTAGATATAGTGATCTAGTGTTACTGTGTGGCCGTAGTCGTGTAGCTTAGCCAAACCATTTAACTTAGTATGTAGATGTAGTGATCTAGTGTTACTCTGTGGTCTGCTGTGTGACCGTAGTCGTGTAACTTAGCCAAACCATTTAACTTAGTATGTAGATGTAGTGATCTAGTGTTACTCTGTGGTCTGCTGTGTGACCGTAGTCGTGTAGCTTAGCCAAACCATTTAACTTAGTATGTAGATGATGTGATCTAGTGTTACTCTGTGGTCTGCTGTGTGACCGTAGTCGTGTAACTTAGCCAAACCATTTAACTTAGTATGTAGATGTAGTGATCTAGTGTTACTCTGTGGTCTGCTGTGTGACCGTAGTCGTGTAACTTAGCCAAACCATTTAACTTAGTATGTAGATGTAGTGATCTAGTGTTACTCTGTCCCTTGCCTGATGGTGTCACTTCTGTTTTGCTCTCTTCTTGTTACATTTAGTTTTCTCCTTAAACACCGCATTTCCGTCGTGATTTTCCTTTTGTTTTTGCTTTCTAGTATCCATGTTTGACATTCATAGCACAGAGCTTGGAGAAAAATTGCGTTGTACAGTGCTCTGTTTGTTTCATCTGTGATGTATTTGTTTTTCAGTAAAGGTATCATTTCTCCTTTGACCTGATTTGCAATATTCCATCTATTCTCAGTTTCAGCACTGATTTTCACAGATGATGATATTGTAGTACCAAGGTATTTGAAATACTTATTTTGTTTCAAATGGCTGATTGTCCAAGCAGATCTTTGTTGATTTTTTTTCTCTAACTATTGTCATAGTATATCTATACTACAAGAGCTTAATATTGAAGAAGGCTGGCTAGTGAAGAGGATTAAAGAGAGAAAACTGAAATATTTTGGACACATTAAACGTCATGATAATTTAGAGAAGACCGTATTGGAAGGATACATAATGGGGAAAAAGAAAAAGAGGAAGACCAAGACGAAGATGGCTGCAAGACATCGTTGACGATCTGGAAATGGATGCAACAGCAGCAGGCCATCTTGCTCACAACCGAGAGGCCTACAGGAGTGCTGTTTGGGAGGCAAAGTTCCGCAAGGGACATGCAAATGAATGAATGAATTGTCATGACTTCCGTCTTTACAGCACTGATTTTCATGTTGTGGTTTTTATATGCCCTTTCTTCTTCTTAGTATGCAGTCCTGTCTCTTGGATAAATTTTGATGGGTTTTTTTTTCGTAGTTCATGTATAGAACCGTAGAGCTTATATTTTTTTTTGTGGTGTCAGTGGGCCAGTAATTACTTCTCAGTGTCTCGTAGTTGGTACAGTTTTGGAGGATATGTTCCACAGTTTGGGGTGTCTGGACACATGTATAAAGATTAGAAGTAAACTTTGTATACATATGACTTGGGAGTCGGCTGTGTCCTATTTGGAGACAGAAAATAGTGAATTGTTCCTTTCTATTTAGCATGTGATACTCATCATCTGTCTCGACCAGATCTTTACTCTAAGAATAATACTTAAAGAACATATTGAAAAGCAGAAACCATTAATACTCAACTTCATAGACTTTAAAAAGGCATTTGATAGCATACACAGAGATTCATTGTGGAGAATTTTAAGTCTATATGGAATACCATCTAAAATTGTCATCATCATTAAAGACTTCTACAATGGATATGTTTGTGTAGTCAAAACAGAAGAAGGGATGAGTGAATGGTTCCAGATTGAAACAGGCGTGAAACAAGGATGTATACCGTCTCCTTTGTTTTTCTGGAATTGCAGTAGACTTCATAATGAAAAAATGCTACACAGGTATTGATTGAGTACATGGGACTCAACTAGAAGATCTTGATTTTGCTGATGACATAACTCTTATCAATAGTAATGTGAATTCCATGCAAGAAAAAAAAAACAGATATCCTGTCTTCAATGGCTAGCAAAATAGGACTTGAAATTAACAAGGACAAAACAAAAATAATGAAACTTCCCATTAATCAAAATGGAAAAATACACGTAGAAGGGACAGATATTGAAGAAGTCAATCAATATGTATACCTTGGCAGCTACATAGACCAGGATGGTGACACCAGAAAGGAAGTTAGAATTGCAAATGCACCATTGATCTTCAAGAATCTTGAGAACATATGGAATTCAAAAGTTATAAGCACAAAAACCAAGTTAAGACTATTCAATTCAAATGTACTATCCACCCTCATTTATGCATGCGAAAGCTGGAAATCAACTAAAGAAATAGACAAGAAATTAGAGTCTTTTAAAAACAAATGCCTAAGTAAAATACTCGGCATCAAATGGAACTAATTCAAGAACAATGCAGAGATAAGACAGATGACTGAACAACAACTAGTCTCATGGGTGATCAGAAAAAGGAGATGGACATATGTTGGTCACTTGATGAAAAGAAACGATCAGAGAATCTCAAAACAAGCTAACAAGTGGAGCACCCAGGCTGAAGAAAAAGAGGCAGACCACGTGAAACTCTAAAGAGGACATTGTTAAGATATGTCAAATCCACTGATGAGGTTGAAAAGCTCGCCGAAAACAGGAAAAATTGGCTAACTACCTATATGAGGTTTAACAGCACGGGAAGGATATAAGAAGATAAGTCATCTTATAGTGGCGTTTGCATCTTCCTGTAGGTTTTTATCATGCTTTTCTGATTATAGGTGATTGGCATGTCTGATTGTCCATTTCAGTGCCCTCTTTGGCCAGACTGTATAAAATAGGAAAAAGTAGGAGCAGCTTTATTACTTAACGATTACAAAGTTGTGACGTTTCGGCGTGAGCCTTAATCATACAAAAACATACAGGACGAAGAAACAGAGAGAGGGGATAAAGTATAGATTCACATAAATACTGTTTAACAAAATTTTTTTAAAGGAGTACTTAGCTGTAAATTGTAAGGTGTGACATGTCCGGCGGTGTGTGTCGGGAATGGATTTAGTAGAACGTAGAGACTGTTTAAATAGAGACCTGTGACATGTGGTCGGTGGGTTGTAACTGGGGGTGGTGGATGGGAACTGGAGAGAGGAGAGAGAGTGATATAATATTGACCTAGCTAGGAGAAATTGAAACAGGTGATTGGGGAAGAGGGGTTGCAGAGTGATGCTGTGAGGAAGTTTGAAAAATAAGAAGGGGTGGACTTAGTGGAGAGGTACTATAATGATTGAAGGGGATGTTACGTGTAGCTAAACAGTGAGTTTAACTCATGTGGCTCCAGCGTCCCATAATTTTGAATACAGCGGTTCTCAAGCGCTAGGCGGCTTGTGTCATCTGCGTGACATTGTTTGATGGCTGTTACCAGAAAATCAGATTTCCATCTTTGGCCAGACGGTCAGTTTTCTCATTTCCTGATATCCCACAGTGGGATACATGACTGTGTTTTGAGTCAGTTTTTGACAAGTCATTCTTAAGATCTGGTAGTTTGTTGCACTGAAGAGCTTCCAGTACCAATTTTGCTTCCGTGAGAAATACTATAGGGCATGTATCAATTCTGGATTTTGATAGTTTTTCAGCTGCAGCAATAATTGCCCTAACTTCTGCGTCATAGTTGTTGCAGTATTTTCCAGTGGGTATGGAAATCTTGTCAGTGGTGTTGTTTGGTTATTAAATATGTGCTCTGTCCTTCCATTCTTTATGGCATTGTGTGCAGATTCGTCTGTATACACACGTATCCAGGTGTCACATGGATATTTGTCATCTAGCACACTAAGTGTGGCTGTTGATCTTACAAGGCTGCTTTGCATCTCACCATTCTGCACACTTTTCACTTCAGTCTGAATAGTTATTTGTGTATAATCTGCTTCTTTCCACGGTTTATGCTCTGGTACAGATGATAATGGAGCGACTACAGTGGGAAGGTCAGGTATCAGCTTACGCATACGCTTGGCCTGATGAATGAAGCTGCTTCTTTTAAGCCGTCTTAGTACCAAGTTATTGAATCTCTCCTTCAGGGGATGGCTTACAGAGCTGAGAAATTTCTCTCTCAAGGTGTGTCTCTACGTTCTTTTAGCGCTTGAACACCATTTTCATTTCTACTGTTGGTGTAGACCTCATGGCACCTGTGGTAATCCGTAGTGACTGATTCTGTACCTTGTCTAGATTATGCAGCGTAGTGTTTGATGCTGTGCACCAAGATGTTGAGCCATAGTCTAAATGTGGTAGAATACTTTGCTGATATACATTCTTGAGGATTCTTTCACTAGCTCCCCATGTGGTTCCACTCAATTTTCTTAATACGCCTAGTTTCCTTCTGGCGTTTGCTTTTGCATTGCTGATGTATTGCTTCCAGGTCAGTTTTGGGTCAAGAGTCACTCCTAAGTAGTGGGTTGTTTGTCCATCCTTACGGGTATTTCCTTTACACAGATCTTACCTGCTTTCTGTTTAGATGAGAGAGTACTTGATTTCTCTGTGTTGTTACACACCATTTGTTTGTCCATGATGTCAAGATGTCTGCTGCTCTTTGAAGCATCTGTGTAGCAAATGCAACATGTTCGTCTGTACACCTCGTGACAAGATCATCTGCATACAGCGCCGCTTTGATTCCACAGGGAAGATCCTTGACCAGGTCATTAATGAATGCATTATAATTTGAATACATTAATGAATACTGTAGGTGAAAGGACTCCTCCTCGTGGTATGCCATATCACAGCAGTACTTTCTGGCTTTTGTGTCCATCCATTACTACTCCTGCTCTTTTATTGTGTGGACTTTATCCAGTTGTACAGTCTTCCACTCATATTATAGTTTCACAGTTTTCACAGCAGACCTTTTTTTCATACTTTATCAAAGGCTTTCCTCTGGTCTGTCCATGCTGCCAGTACTGTACAAAGTTTTTGTCTTGGAATGCATCCTCAGTCTCTTGAGAAAGATAGGTCACTTTTTAGTCACTACAGACTTTTAGTCACTACAGACTATCTCTCAACATAGAGAGATATTCTGTACTGTACTCAACATAGAGAGATATTCTGTACTGTAGTACTGCCTAAATCCTGCTTGTTGTGGAATGAGAAGGTTTTCACTTTCTAGGTACCATTTTAGCCTAAGGTCAATGATCCGTTCTATTGTTTTGCATAGGCAGATAGTGAGACTGATTGGCATGTGTCTGTAGGCGGTATAGCTGTTTTCTCCTGGCTTTAGCAGTTGTACCATGCTTGCTTTCTTCCAGATTTGAGGTAACTTACCTGTGCTCCAGCACATGTTGAAAATATCCAGCAGCTTTCCCCATTGTTGCCACTCCCAGGTGATCATTTCATTGGGCACTCCATCTGGTCCTTGTGATTTCCTTGATTACAATTTACTGGTTGCTGTATCTAACTCGAGAAGAAATGATCAGAGAATCCCAAAACAAGCTATCAAGTGGAACACAACAGGCCGAAGAAAAAGAGGCAGACCGCGTGAAACTCTGAAGAGGACATTATTAAGAGAGGCCAAATTAACAGGCATAAAATCCTTTGATGAGGTTGAAAGACTCGCCGAAGACAGGAAAAATTGGCGAACTACTTTGCGAGCCCTATGTGACGTTTAACGGCACGGGAAGGATATAAGATATAAGATATCTAACTCGCTGTGCGTGATTGATGCATCCATGACCTCCACTTTTCTGCCTTGTTCCTCTTCTTTTTGTGAGTCAGTGCGCACTGTACGCTCTTTCTCTGGGTGGATATCAATGTTGCAGTCCTGTGCAAACATGCGAGCAAAGTGATTTGCTACCTGCTTACTTGTAGGGGTTTTCCCATCCTCTGTTAGTGTAATAATAGGAACAGCTGTTGAAGAAGTACACAAATTTGCATACCTTGACAGCTACATAGACCAAAATGATGACACCAGAAAGGAAGTTAGAATTAGAATTGCAAAAGCAGCACTGACTTTCAAGAATCCTCAGAACATATGGCACTAAAATGTTATAAGCACAAAAACCAAGTTAAGATTATTCAATTCAAATGTCGGTCATGTGATGAGAAGAAACAGAGATTCCAAAACAAGATATCAAGTGGAACACAACAGGCCGAAGAAAAAGAGGTTGACCGCGTGAAACTCTAAAGAGGACACTGTTAATAGAGGCTAAATTAATAAGCATAAAATCTTTGATGAGTTTGAGAAGCTCGCCGAAAACAAGGAAAATTGGCGAACTACCACATGAGCCCTATGTGACGTATAACGGCACGGGAAGGATGTAAGATGATGTATTAGTGTAATCTTTGTACTTCTTCAGTGTTCTCATCGTGTAACTGTTTGATTAGTTTTCCTTCTATCCTTTTCAAAGTTTAGGGACTGTTTTCTCTCTCCAACTTTCCCATCTGGCTTGCGGCTTGGCTCTCTGAAATTTGGCCTTAGCATGTTGGTAATTAATGTAGTGTTCTTGGCACGGTCTGTTTTTTTTTCGAGCTATTTCCACGTCATCATGCAATTTTCCCAGTTCACTAGACCAGTATGGTTTACAGTCCCTACGAGCTCCTCTGGGAATGGTTTCACCGGCGGCCTGAAGGATGCAAGCATTGAATTCCTTCACTATGCTGTTAATATCCTTACCTCCTATGGACAGCTGTCCCATCAGGATATTTGTACGATGTCTATACATTGTCCAGTTTGCTTTTTTATAGTTCCATCTGGGGAGAAAGCTATTGGTGTTAATGAGTCCATTTTTTATTGTCAGGAAGACTGGTCGATGGTCGCTACCTCCAAGTTGTTTAGGAAGACTGGGTCGATGGTCGCTACCTCCAAGTTGTTTAGGAAGACTGGTCGATGGTCGCTACCTCCAAGTTGTTTAGGAAGACTGGTCGATGGTCGCTATCTCCAAGTTGTTCAGAAAGACTGGTCGATGGTCGCTATCTCCAAGTTGTTCAGGAAGACTGGTCAATGGTCGCTACCTCCAAGTTGTTCAGGAAGACTGGTCAATGGTCGCTACCTCCAAGTTGTTCAGGAAGACTGGTCGATGGTCGCTATCTCCAAGTTGTTCAGGAAGACTGGTCGATGGTCGCTACCTCCAAGTTGTTCTCCAACTTTGCGTGTAATACGTGCCCGTGCTAAGTTGTCCATGTTCTGCTGTCTTTCTCTGATGTGGCTGTAAATGCTTGGAAGTCAGCGGTTTTTCTTGTGGCCGTGACATGAATTCAGCTTCTGGCATCGAGAAATTTGACCCCCCAGATCTTTCATCCTAGGGAAATGAAATGTCTGTTTATGTTTTCAGTACTTCCTGCTTCAGTGTTGATGTAAGAGGGAACTATGTTATATGTGCGTAAGTTTTTGTTTGTGTTTTAATGGGCAGGATGAACAGATAAGAGTTCAAAACTTCACCTCCAAGCAGGGCCACCGACTGAGGTGGAGAGTTCTGACATGGCCCTGGGAATAACAAATCAGTTGCCTTTTTTGGGGGGATGGGGGAGAACACCCTCGTGTGAGAACACAAAGTTAGCGGCCATGATTGCTCTTGACCTTATTTTTTTACGTATTTAGTGAAAAGCTTTCGTTCAATTTCTAGGGACAAACATTAGCTCCCCTTATTTCTCTTGTGGCTTTGGAAAGGCTTTTCAGACTTTCAGGAGTTCTGTCCCATGTCCTAAGTCAAATCCTGTCTCTAATGTGATCTGGAAGACTTTTGTTGCTGAGCAAAATCTTTTCATTACAGGAATATCCTTCTTCTAATAGCCGTTCTACGGCAGTTCTTGCCATGCGCATTAGCTCGCAATTTTCGTAAACGATGTAATCGTCACTGCTTTGTTGCAGGTTTTATTTACACGTTCTAAATCTGTGACTGTTTCATCAATATTTCTGTGACCTTGCCATCAGACGTTGATCTAAACATGTCCGCTTTGTACTGGTGTTTAGGTCACAGTGTATTTTTTTGCGGATATTTGTACATTATTATATATCTCTTTTCTACAATAGTAGGCAGCGTGGTTAGACGCCCGGTCTTATAATCCGGTGGTACTGGGTTCTAATAGCCAACGCCAGTCGGCACGGCACATGATGATGATGATGATGATGATGATGGTACTGGGTTCAAGTCCCAGCAATGGAGATTTTTTTTTGGTGCCACTACATCAAAAAGGCCCCGAGGTCCACCCAGCCTCTGTACATAGAAATCTAGGAAGGTAAATGCGGCCACGGGTGATACTAACCACATCACACTTTCATGTGCAGAAGGTTGTGGAAGTACAGGCCTAATACCGCATCCCCAATGTGCCTTAATGCCATGGAAACGGGGATCAAAGATGGCAGCTACAGTGGCGGCATGGTTTTCAATATAGCCCAGACCAGAGCTGACCAAATACTCTATCCCACCTCTCCGTTGATGCTCCACGTAATAGGCTTAATCAAACTAAAGGGAAAGGTGGGGGTGGGGTGTTGTGACTCACTGTGGTCCATATGGTGGTAGCGCCTGCCAGCAAGCTCTCTGTTCTTCTGTCCACTCTCCAAGCAAATCGCTGTAATCCACTCCCAGTCCGGCACAATATTTGATCCTCGACATCTTCTCGGAAGAGGCTCGTTTTTTTGTTGTTGCACAGAGATTTAACAATGACCACAGTATTTCAGTTTTCATGGTCATTTATGTTGCTTTTCGTGCCTATGTTTTCTATCACATTCTGTTGTATGTGCTTGTAGCTTTCTGTTTGCCTTCACATTCTGTTGTTTGTGCTTGTAGCTTTCTGTTTGCCATCACATTCTGTTGTTTGTGCTTGTAGCTTTCTGTTTGCCTTCACATTCTGTTGTTTGTGCTTGTAGCTTTCTGTTTGCCATCACATTCTGTTGTTTGTGCTTGTAGCTTTCTGTTTGCCATCACATTCTGTTGTTTGTGCTTGTAGCTTTCTGTTATTCACTTGGTCCTGTCCATGATACAGCAGCCAGATGTGGCATAGTTGTCGCCCCTGAGTAGAAAATCTGTTCTTGTCTTGTCTCCATTTTTCTTGAAGGATAAGAGGAAATGGAAGGGAGATAATAACCACTGTATTAGAGTGTAAAAATAGGGTTTACGAGCCCCGAGCTCATAAAATATATCTCTCCTTTAAAATGTGAAGTGCGCAGTAATCTAATTTATATAAAGGACAATTTTTTCATTTTTTTAACCATAAAAACCTTTCCTTGTCTCTCTTACATTTTGTGAGCTGAACATATGCGCCATCAGCTAATTTTAGTGGGCCTCATAGTAATAGTATCAGAAGCATAGGCAGCAACACAATAGTAGTATCACTTGTAGTAATAGTACTAGTACTAGTAGTAGTAGTAGGAGGAGGAGGAGGAGGTAGTAGTAGAAGTAGTAGTAGTAGGAGTAGTAATAGTAGTAATAGGAGTAGTAGTAGTAATAGTAGTAGTAGTAGTAGCAGTAGTAGTAGTAGGAAGAGTAGTAGTAGTAGAAGTAGTAGTAGTAGTAATAGTAGTAATAGGAGTAGTAGTAGTAATAGTAGTAGGAGTAGTAGTAGTAGTAGTAGTAGGAGTATGAGGAGTAGTAGTAGGAGTAGTAGTAGTAGTAGGAGTAGTAGTAGGAGTAGTAGTACTAGTAATAATAGTAGTAGTTGTAGTAATAGTAGTAGTAATAGTAATACCAATAGTAGTAGTAGTAGTAGTAGTAGTAGTAGTAGTAGTAGTAGTAGTAGCTGTGGTAGTGGTACAACAACATTAGAAATATAATTATTATTACTAGCTGGATGATAGTAGTAACAGCAGTAACATTAGTAGCAGTACTTGTAGCTGCCATAGTAGCAGCAGCTATATAATAAAACAGTAATAGCAGTAGCAATAATGGAGATAACAACGAGGGAAATTAAAAGGAGGACATCTGCCGCTCTTGAAAAAGTAAAACACCAGATTTCACAGCTCACACCATCTCTTTTCATTCTTCTGGTTCCCCCCCCCCCCCCCCATTTTTAAAAAAAGTTTCTCACATTTCATAAATAAAGAACAAATACGGTTTGTTTGTCTCAGGCTCCAATCTTTGGGTTATGTAACCGACGAATTCATAACGAGTTTCAATGATTTTATATATAAAGTCTGGGTTTTTTTTCCAAAAAGCTTTTCTAAACGTTTACTACCATGGAAGTAACTTTCTAGTCAGCGGATGTTCTCTGCTCTCAGGTGCGTGCTGCGGTGGTAATTACTTTGTTCGGCGGATGCTTTCAGCGTTATCTCCCCTAACCTAAGATTTAATTATGTTTTAAAATGGCACATCTCTCTCTCCCCCTTTCTCTCTCTCTCTCTCAGTCACTCTCTCTCCTCTCTCCTCTCCTCTCTCCTCTCTCTCTCTCTCTCTCTCTAAAAATGAGGGTGATGCAAGCTCTTCCGGCTATTTTCACTGAAGTACGCGGATCGATGTACATATATAACCCACAGACTTGAGTCAGAGAAAACAAGTAAACTAGCCATTCGACTACTCTCAGTATAACCCACAGACTTGAGTCAGAGAAAACAAGTAAACTAGCCATTCGACTACTCTCAGTATAACCCACAGACTTGAGTCAGAGAAAACAAGTAAACTAGCCATTCGACTACTCTCAGTATAACCCACAGACTTGAGTCAGAGAAAACAAGTGAACTAGCCATTCGACTACTCTCAGTATAACCCACAGACTTGAGTCAGAGAAAACAAGTGAACTAGCCATTCGACTACTCTCAGTATAACACACAGACTTGAGTCAGAGAAAACAAGTAAACTAGCCATTCGACTACTCTCAGTATAACACATATACTTCAGTCAGAGAAAACAAATAAACTAGCCATTCGACTACTCTCAGTATAACACACAGACTTCAGTCAGAGAAAACAAATAAACTAGCCATTCGACTACTCTCAGTATAACACACAGACTTGAGTCAGAGAAAACAAGTAAACTAGCCATTCGACTACTCTCAGTATAACCCACAGACTTGAGTCAGAGAAAACAAGTAAACCAGCCATTCGACTGCCCTAAGTTTTGTTGGTTATACATTCAAATTCTAGGTACCCAATTTTTTTTTATCTTCCTTGAACTATTCAGCACCTCTTAGAGGCTTTCTTGTTCTACATTTAACATCTCTGCTTAATCAGTGATGAAGACAGAGACCGAAAGAACTTTTACAGAGTAAATATTTCTCACACTCGTTGTTTTACCGCTGTTTTTCGCTCTTTATTATATTTGTCTTTTTTTCTCCCAATCAGTATTTCTCTAATCACAACCAAATAAATGGAAACTTTCTTGATTTTTTTAAAAGTAATAATCGCAATGTGTAAACAGTTTATTGTATTCATCTGAATGCTGTTGCAATTTTTTTTAATTAAAAAAAAATGAGAAGTTTAATTTCATATTCTTTATTTCAAGTCGAGAGTTAACAATCATTTCAGTTTAACAATCATTTCAGTATCAAAGGTTTTTTTTTTGCAAGCTTGACAAGTAACAACAACAACAACAAGAACAAGTGTTTTATAACATTTTCTAAAGCTAATACACGTCTGAAATCAAGAACACGTAAATAAATCTGAAATACGTGTCTCTAGTTAGAGACATTCGTTTAGAGACATAAATGAGGTCTTACATACAATATAAATTTATACATCTCTAAATATATACAGAACATTAAAATAATAGATATATATATATTTTTAACAAGGTTTCTCTCCCTCCAAATTTTGAAGAGTTTTTTTTTCCCTTCTACCTCTCCTTCCTCTTTCACTGTTTCTCTCACATTCAGACATTCGTTAACTGAACGTAAAATCAATGACCCAGTATCGAATTTGCCCAGTCATTTTTGTTTAAAAAAAATAATCGCCGTGTCTCGGATGTAAGATCAGAATAGACCAGAACTTGCGAGCCGGCCGATAACGTAGATATTTTTATGTCTCGCAGGCTAAATAAGACGACGTAGATCCACGGATATATACAAGATCGGATGGCAAAGTCTGGAATACTGATCAGAATATATGTATTCGTATTACATAATGCATGTATTCTGATAGTGTGTTTGGGGGGGGGGGGGAATGAGTCTGAACTACATAGCTACTTTTCGTTTGATATAGCTAATTGCTACTAACATTTCTGTGTAACAGACACGACACAGATATTTGGAATCGTGATTAAATGTCCTGCTACATTGATAGCGGGCCGACAACGTTAAAGCCGAGTGCCGCATCCTGCCAGCGGGACAATGTTTGCCGACAATCTCTGAAAACAACGGGAAAAAAAAATATTTTGAACATCTGTTTAATAAAATGTCCGTTCATTTTGTATACTTTAGGTTTCTTCAGTAAATGGTGTACAGTTGGAAAAGTGGAAAAAATAATAGGAGGTGCATGAGATGAAAAAAAAATAATGCCCGGAGGTAAGTAACGCGTTCTTTGCTACAAGAACTTACGAGTTATTGATCTTTGCATTCATAAAAATCGATGACCAAGACTTTGTTGTTTCCCCCTGTCTTCCATGTTGTCTCCCCTTACAG
Organism: Achatina immaculata; assembly: GCA_009760885.1. Taxonomy (NCBI): domain Eukaryota; kingdom Metazoa; phylum Mollusca; class Gastropoda; order Stylommatophora; family Achatinidae; genus Lissachatina; species Lissachatina immaculata. The sequence goes on along the minus strand of CM019705.1, from coordinate 4,171,698 downwards.
TGACGTTCCTTTGTGACAGAAATACGCCAGAAAATCATCAATGTGACAACAGGTCTCGTGTGATACGAACAAAGAGAGTTTTAGGACAAAGACGGTCAGCGTGTAAAGAGACTTCCCCCGGATTAAAAAGAAAAAAAAGAGAGAGAGATGTCTCAATATAACACACAACATGTATACTGTCTGATCTGCGGTATACAATTTTCAGATGACGTCTCGGACACAAGTAAAAAGTGGGATTTTTTGGGTTTCAGATTCGGTGCACTTGGTAAAGTACACCAGTTTTAACTAATTTTTTTATGTCTGTTTTCATTTTTAACCTGTGTTTCCCATTCAGTGTAGATACCGTTCATCTCTTCTTGACCGTGTTTTGAAAAAAATAAGATAAAGGAAGTAATCACACTCTACATGTAACAGTCAAGATTGGCCAACTTTAGCTGGCCAAGGCTCTCACACCAAATCCGCTCTCTGTTGGCACCCCATTAAGAGGGTTAGTCTGGCTAACAGAGCAGGGTCACCACAGTCTCCATGGCGGTGGAGTCTGCTAAAGTAGTAATGTACGTCCCCTGCTTTACAGCTTCGTTCAGGTACTGAAAAAATAGTTGCCTCTCAAGTCGACACGATGCTGTGCCTCAACATCAACTGCAAAGAACACCCTCTCGCAGAAGAAGAAGAAGAAGAAAGTATGCATTTTTCATCCTTGTTGCCCGAAGAACGCCATGAATATGTGTAGCTTTATGGATAGTTACATGTCTTCTAATCCGTCGAACACTTATATGTCGGAAGATTGTAGATTAGTCTTCTTATCTGTCAGAAGATTGTGGATTTGTCTTCTAATCTGTCAGAAGATTGTGGGTTTGTCTTCTAATCTGTCAGAAGATTGTGGGTTTGTCTTCTTATCTGTGGGAAGATTGTGGGTTTGTCTTCAGATAAAATGGATGGCGACTGCAATAAAACTGGTTCAAATAACAAAAGTAGACAGAGGTGTATGGTGCAATTTTACAAGGTGGCAGAGGGAGTGAGTCAAATGAGAAAGTATGAGAGTGCGATGAGAATGTATAAATGAAAAACATACAACATCCGATATTTCGGCGTGACCCTTTTTCGTGGATTACATACACAAACGAGACCAAAAAAAACTAAATGAAAAAACTTATCTTAATGTGACATCCTCCAAACGTAGGGAACCACAGAAATGTGTGTCCACTAGAGGAGGCATAGAGACCACTCGGGGTCACACAAAGGATAAGCAGATAGAGCCAATCGTAAAGAAGAGGCGGAGAGAGGAAGGGAAACAGGTGGGGGAAGGGCAATAGAAACCAGCCGCTAGAGGAGAAGGTGTGGGGGGAAGGGGAGGTAAATCGGAGAGATAATGAAGAACATAAACACCTGCAGTGAGAAAATGTGAAGCTAGTGAATAGGACAAGACCCTATCACAAAAAAGGGGGTGGAAAACTAAAGAAGTTAAATGAAGTTGAAGACATTGTTAATTCCAGCTGGGTGGAGACAGTTAGCCTGGAAAATAAGGCGCTGTTCTAGGACCCTCCGAGAACGTACATCAGCAGAACAAGAGCGGATCGCACTAACAAAAATGTCCTGTTTTCTCCTGTGGTTGTTAAGGCAAAAATATTTAGCCACAGGTGTCCAGGCCCTCTTAGAAATATCGTTAAAATGTTGACGAAAACGATCTCCTAAGCGGTCTCACCTATATACTTCATACCACAACGTTTGCACATAATAGCATAAATAATATTATGTGAAGTGCAGGTGAAACCCTCCTGAACTGATAACTTGGACTTAGGGAAGGAGATCTGCCTAGCCTCAACAACAAATGGGCAAGTGTTGCATCTACGGCGTCCGCAAAGTCTGGTACCATAAAAAGTGTCATCTGTCTTAAGGCTACTTCGAACTAGAAGGTACCTGATGTTCTTGTCCCGTCTGTAGGCCACCAATGGGGGTTTCCCAAAAAGTTCACGTGTATCAGTGTATAATTACGTGTATAATCTGTCAGAAGTTTGTATGTTTCTGTCAGAAGTTTGTGGGTTTGTCTTCTAATCTGTCGGAAGATTGTGGGTTTATCTTCTAATCTGTCGGAAGATTGTGGGTTTGTGCTCTAATCTGTCCTAAGATTTGTGGATTCTTCACTCACTAACGTTACCTTCCAATCGACTGAACTGTAAAAAAAAAATATTTACCCATCAGAAGTAAAACGAATGCTGTCAAACTGGATTCGTATCTAGAATGCTGGAATTGCTGAACTGCTGATCGTGAATGGAAAGATTAATTCTCTCCCCTCACAACAAAAGAAACAAGAATTTCGTAGATCTTCAAGGTGTGGGAACAGGATTTTTTTAAAAAAAAACTTATCTCCCCATACAGTGTAAAGGAGCGCTTCCCTTGAATGTCATCACTGATTGCCGTGAGTGTATTCTATCTCTACACAGACTTGTCTAACGGCTTTCCAAGTGCCGCAATGGCTGGAAAGATCTGTACATCAAGATATTCAAGACAAGTCTCCTCGAGAAGTTCAAACAAGTCTTTTTGGTATTCAGGAAAAATCTAATCTTTTCTTAATTAAAAAAAAAAAACATGAAAAACCATTTGCCGTAATAATTGAAGGTTTCAATGCCAAAATAAGAGTTTATTGAAAGATCTTATTTTGAAATTTTTTTTTTTATTTGGAATCCACATTTTTTTTTTCAATTCGATTTTGTATAACATTATTGATTTTTCCCTAAATAAAATTGGGCAAACATAAACAAACTTTTAACGCAATGTGTGTGTGTGTGTGTGTGCGATCTTTCACAACAGTACGTAGTTTTCTAAACTCGGATATTACGTTTTAACGTAAAAATATAAACAAACAGTGTTCCCAACACAAACAATGTTCCCAACACAAACAATGTTCCCAACACAAACAGTGTTCCCAACACAAACAGTAAAATGCTGTAATAAATTTAGCTTGTAAAGCAACTCGTGTGAGGGATATATGTTTGATCTGCAGAAGACAGTGTCAAGGAGCTACCGCTCTTTAAACAGGAACTAATTCCATTAGAGAAAACACTTATGTGATAGAGAGAGGGGGCACAAATGGGCGGAAGCGAGGGGAGGGCGGGTGGTGGTGCTGGTAAACTGATCATATTTTCACCTCATTATGGCTCCTCTTGTAACAGACTAACTAGCTTTGCTAATGATGTGAGGCTCGACATGATACTTGTGGCTGTGGATCTTCCATAGTGCTCTTGTTTAGGAAACACTGACTGAGCTCAGATCAAATGTAGTTATTAAGGTCTTTTGGAAGAAGTTCCAGTCTCCCACAGATTTCTAAGATTACTCGTCCATCCAGTCAGAAATTAAAAGAGTATATTTTTTTTAAAAGTTCAAGAAAGACAGATAAAGACTTTGTTGTGCGTCTGGTGAGAAGATGAACTGGGTGCATGGAAAGTTAAGACAAGATGAACTAGTCGCGTGAAAATTTATGACACGATGAACTAGACGCGTGAAAAGTTAAGATTAACTGGGTGCATGAAAAATAAGAGAAGATGAACTAGACGCGTGACAAGTTAAGATTAACTAGGTGCATGAAAAGTAAGAGAAGATTAACTAGACGCATGAAAAGTTAAGACACGATGAACTAGACACGTTAAAAGTTAGGAGAAGATGAACTTGACGCGTGAAAAGTTACGAGACGAGATAACAGTGAAGACTGAACTTCTATTATTATTATTATTATTATTATTCTGTGATGAATTACAAAATTTATTTAGACAAGGAAAAATAAATAAATCATTTCGAGAAAAAAAAAAAGACATGAACAATTTGGGAAGTTTATAATATTAAGAAATGTACATAATTTCATAAGAAACTATTTCAAGCTTTGAAATTTCTATTTGTTTCGTAAGTTATAAAAAGTGAATGAATTGTTTTCACTTCCTGAATGTAGAAAATTGAAGCCGAGCACGGCGGAATCTAGGTTTGCTTGTCTATGCCGTTCCTTTGTAAAAATCTGTCTCTTTTTTAATCAGTCCTACACACAATCCCAATGGCAGTGGAGTCTGGTAAAGAAGCATTGCACACACCCCTGCTTCTAACACTACTCAGGAATTTAAAAAATAAAATAACCGCCGTAACCCGCTTCCATGCCGATACGACGCTGCGCCTCTGTCTCCATATCTCCACCTCCATCGGCTGCAAAGAAAACCAGGTCGTAGCTCAAGTTTTAAGAAGAAAGAAAATCCTACACACATCTCTGTTCCGAGCTGTGGATACAAGTTTCTCTGTTCAAACGCCCGCAGTCTTCTGTCTAAGATTCCCCCCCCCCCGCACGGCGACATACAGTTACGTAATACAGACAGTTACGTAATTCTGGCTCTTTAAAGTCTAAAGTTTGACTCCCATTTAATTAACCAGTGTCGAGTTATATTTCTTAGGCCGCCTAAAATAACATCTTTTCTAAGCCTGCCAGGAGAAATTAAGTTCCCCCCGCCCCCCGCCCTTTTTTTTAAACAGAGAAGACGAAGGGCAATATAATTATCGTTCATTTGTACAGCTGAAATTTCTGTACTCTTAACGTCAAGAGAAATGGAAAAAAAAAAGTTCCAGCAATGTAAGACTGATCCTGCATTACTTCAAAATAGAGTTAATTCCCCTCCCCACCAACCTCTAAACATTAAATGTGAAAGAACCGTTGTCGTTTTTTTTCCCCTGGTATGTAAAAATCTTTTTTTTAAAAAATATTTGGATGTATATATTGCCCAATCACGTATTCAGTTTCAGAGTCTTTTTCTTGTACATTGTAAATATGTGCGTGTGTGTGCGAACGCGCGTGAGTGTGTATACATAAAATGCGAAGATAAATTTTTACACGCGTTACCTGCCACGCCGGCGGAAAGCGCTGACAATCATAGCTCTCCATTTTGCGCGGTCCTTGGTGATTCCAACCCGGTCACATGCCTTTTTTTTTCCTTTCCACTTGATCAGTTCACTAAAATATTGTTGTCTTGGCCTTCCTTTCTTCCTTTACCCTCGAAGTTTCCAGCCATTAGTAAGTTCTCTGTAACTTCTGTCTTCTCATGGCATGTCCAAGAAGTTTTGATTGTCTTTTTTTTTTCTTAAGATTTTAACTAGTTTTCCTTGTCTCAACATTTTAACTAGTTTTCCTTGTCTCAATATTTTAACTAGTTTTCCTTGTCTCAACATTTTAACTAGTTTACTTGTCTTAACATTTTAACTAGTTTACTTGTCTTAACATTTTAACTAGTTTTCCTTGTCTTAACATTTTAACTAGTTTTCCTTGTCTTAACATTTTAACTAGTTTTCCTTGTTCTGAAACTACTTTGAGGACCTCTTCGTTTGTTTCTCTGGCTGTCCAGGACGTGTTTCCGCATGTTTTAATTGTCTAAGCATTCATTCACTGTCTTGATGCATCTTCGCCTTGACCTCTCTCCTGTCCAGGTGGCACATATTTAACAGTCTGTCTCAAGACATCTCTTGCTGGTGTCACTACCACTGCAGCTCTTGTGCCATCGAGTTCTCCTACTGGTTTGATTTTGCAAAACTGTCTTTCTCTTTCTGCCGTTAAAAATGTTTTATGTGGGTGGTTCTATCATTATTATTCTTCATTTGTACTTGTTTCGTTCTGATCACGATAAACGAATGAGGAAGTCCTTGTGGAAGTTGCAGAACATTATAGAACTAACTAAAACCAGAAAGAGAAATCAAAACTATCTGTTCTATGTGTGGACTAAATATCTAGCACTAAATCGAATACGAATATTTGATCTCATGGGTTGGTGAACACGAGTTCGTACAACAATAGCAGATTCATAACAACAGTTACTATTCGCTCATATAACGCTATAATTAGAGCCTGAAACTGAGCATTAAAATTATTCCTTTCTCGTGCACCGACAAACCACAACTTTAAAAGCCTAGAATGATAACAGATAGTTGATATTAATTACATATCATTATTTCAACATTTCAGTTTCCCACTAGATATAATGTGTATTAAATTGGCCCCAGTGTTAGGGTAATTCAGGACAAAAATGTTTGTTTAAATTTTCGAAATCTTATTATTTTTCTTACCAATTTTCTTTCGAATATGAATATTCGAATTCCTTCGATAGAATGGGAACTTAGTATATCACTGCTTTGTGCGTTACAAGAAAACACACAAAAAAGTCACAGAAGCTGGTTATCGCTGTAAAATTTGAAAAGAAATGACAACCGCAGTAAAGCTGGTTCTAGTAATGAAAATAGATGGGTGTATAGTTCAGTTTATATATATATATATGGAGAGAGAGAGAGAGAGAAAGAGTGAGGAAAGTGGGCAGACACAAGAATGGCAGAAAGCAAGATGAGTGTACATACGGGGGGTGATTGATAAGTTCTCGGCATAAGGTACACATACTTGAAACACACAGTTGATATTAAGTGGATTTGTAGATCAGGTTAATGTAAGATTAAACACAAATTTCAAGAAATTAACTGCAACCAATTTTTTACAGGCTACTACTGAAGTGGTAAGGGGTGGCAGAAACTGAAAAAATGGATAAAATTTCTCATCGAGCTACCTCTGCATCAAGGGCTTATCATCGAAGGAGATCTATGAGGATATGGTGAAAACACTAGGGGAGAGTGCCCCGTCTTACAGCACAGAGAAGAAATGGGCAGCTCAATTCAAACATGGAAGGGAGAGTCTGGAAGATGATCCCCGTCAAGGAAGACCAAGAACGGTAACCACAGATGAAACCACCGGCAGAATCCATGACATGATAATGAGGGATCGACGACTACCTGAGCGGTACATTGCTACTGAGTTGGGCATCTCCTAGGAACGTGTTCGTGCCATTATTCACAATGATCTTCAAATGACAAAGGTCTCTGCTCGATGGGTTCCGAAATTTCTTGGAACTGATCACAAATGCCAGCGTCTCAACATGTCAAGAGACAATCTTGACAATTTTTCTGCAGATCCTGAAAAGTTTCTTCAGCAATTTGTGACTATGAATGAGACTTGGGTTCATCATTTTCAACCAGAAACTAAAGAGCAGTCAAAGCAGTGGAAACATGGATCACCACCTCCAAAGAAAGCAAGGGTGATTCTGTCTGTAGGCAAAGTGATGGCATCCATCTTTTGGGATCCAGAAGGTGTGCTATTGGTAGACTATCTTCAAAAGGCCAGAACGGTCACCGGGGCCTAATACGCTAATCTTATGAAGCAACTGCGGTCAAACTGAAGGAAAAGCGTCGAGGGAAATTGACGAGAGGAGTCATCAGTTCACAAGTCGGCGGTGGCAATGGCTGCCATTCATGAATGCGGCTTCCAGCTTCTTGAACATCCTCCTTATTCCCCAGATCTGCCACCTTCGGACTATTACCTGTTTACCAAACTCAAAAAGGAGCTCAGTGCTCGCAAATTTGCTTCAGATGATGACGTCATTCATGCTGTAGACCACTTTCTACTGGCACAAGATGCTGACTTTTACAGAGAAGGGATCCATTTGCCCCAGAATCGCTAGACTAAGTGCATAAACTTGCAAGGGGACTATGTTGAGAAATAACCAAAAAAAGTTGTCCACAAATAATCCGTTGTACCTTATGTCGAGAATTTATCAATGACCCCTTGTAAATGTAGGACAAACAACCGTGCAATATTTCGGCAAAAGCCTCTTTCAAGGATCACATATAAAAACAACACAACAGATAAAAACACGAAAAATGTATGCAAATGTTGTGTTGTTTTTTATGTGACCCTTGAAAAAGGCTTTTGCCGAAATATTGAACTGTTGTATGTCTTTCATTATATGTACTCATCTTTCTTTCTGCCCTTCTTGTTTCTGTCCACTTTCCTCACTCTTTCTATTTGCGTGTGTGTGTAAAACTGTACCATACATCTATCTATTTTCATCAAAGTTTGAAAAGACCTGATTACAGACCCTACGGGCACAATCACCAGCGCCTGTTCTTACCCAAGTCTTCTGTATGTATGTGTATTTTACTTTCACATAAACTGTCAGCATCTGTACCGTACGAGTATTTTTGCACACATACAAAACTTGACAGTTGTCAATGATTAACACCTGACGTGTAATTTCTTTGCAAACAAGGATTCAGATGTATACTTTAAAATTGAATAAATAAATTACTACTACTTTTAAATAGTAAGATTGCGTGGAAGAAAAAAAAAATCTCGGAAATTTTAAATCCTACATGATTTTGCCAATTCCCCAACGTGGTTAGTCTGCCAACTCCAGGCTAGACAAAATCACGTATTTCAATATTTGTACTTTTCATTTCTTTTTTAACCCTGTATACGGAAAGTAATGTAACAAATCATTGATCTCTGATATTGTCACTGGACCCGCTGATAATTGGCAAGGCTTAATTTAAAGGCATAAGTGAGTTAACGAATGTGGTATTCGCTCGAAGATAAGCTCCGAAAATAAACTGAAAAAGGCAACATAATTTTAATTGACATGTTCCATCGTCGCTCGGCATTATCGTGAAGTGCTGTAACATAAGGTCCTGATTTATGTATTAACATCCTCAAAATTCCATGTTAAACCTAATGTTATGTGTTTCGGTGCTAAGCCTAACGTCTTCCAATTTTTTTGTTAAACCTAACACCCTCCAGTTGTCGTGTTAAACTTAACGTCCTCTAAAGTCCTCGTTAAACCTAACGTCATCTGTACATTGTAAAGTTAAGAGAAGATGGATCTTGACGCTTGAAAAGTTAAGAGGCAAGAAAACAGCGAAGACTTGACTTGAATGTCACGAATTGCAGCAACGAGACACAAATTAAACAAAACTGAGGTTTTATTTAATTAAATAACCCTGCGTCAGGTCAATGATTTTATATGACTCGTTAGTGCAGGACTAAGTAATATTGTGGAACTCACTAACAATAACACTGCGCCATCTTGGAATTCTTGGCGGACACCGGAAGAAACACACTGATTGGTCTGAACTGATTATGACGTCTGCTTGACGAATAATTGAAATCACGAGGCCAGATTCTGGATCGGTGGAGCATCACCTAATGGTTTCCTCACAACCGAGGCTAAATTTGATGTTTCCCCTGGGATGAATTATTTTGGGTCGTCATTCCTGGAATCTGGAATGAGAAATAAAAAGAAACTAATCAAGTAATGATTACTTATTATTTTTTCCTAAAATATGTAATTAATACGACAGTTATACTATATTGCTTATAATTCTTTCTTTTGTTTTAAATAAAGTCAATTAATAACTGCTGTGTAATAATTTTTTAAAAATTAGGTTAATTAATTACTGTTGTGCAATAATTTCTTAATTAAGTCAATTAATAACTGCTGTGTAATAATTTTTTTAAAAATTAGGTTAATTAATTACTGTTGTGCAATAATTTCTTAATTAAGTCAATTAATAACTGCTGTGCAATAAATTTTTAACGTTAAGTCAATTAATAACTGTTGTGCAATAATTTTTTAAAAAACGTAATTAATAACTGCTCTGCAATAATACTTTTGTACAGTCTGAGGTTCAGATCACGGTCATCTCGTTAAGACGAGTTTTCATTCTCTCATATCTACAGCCCTTTCTTCTTTCACAGTACTTTGAAATGGCCCCTCTCTCAACTTTTTGCTCAGACTATATGCTGAGCTTTTGCTATAAACGTTTGCAATGCCTGAACTTATCTGGTCAAAAAAAAAAAAAAGCTTGGATTCAACAGAGAACATGATGTTCTTGGGAGTTTGTTTTTTTTTTCCTCACAAGTAATTTGGTGTATAATTAAATCTTTCCTTGAAACCACTTTCTGCAATAGCTCACATGATCTGGGGGACGGGGAAGTCCTACCTAAGTCCTCGTCAATATAATTAGAAAGACAAATATAACTGTTGTAAAGTATAGGTTCAGAGATAAATGGTGTGGTAAAAATAACCAGAATTCAGGATTTCTCTTTCACAACCAGAAGCGTAAACCTTGGAGGTTTTTCTTAGTTTGAGAGAGAAAAAAAAGCGTTGTATGTTTCTTGTGTGAAGAGGGAGTACAGATAAAGTGTGTGTACAAAGTGTGATACGTGATAGGCTGTGTATAGTGATAGGCTGTGTGTACTAAGTGACAGGTTCTATATTAAGTGTACTAAGTGATAGATTATGGGTATTAAGTGTAGGCTGTGATATGTTGTGCACTAAGTGTACTATTTAGTAGGTTGTGTGCTAAATGACAATTTGTATAGTAAGTGTATTAAGTGATAGTTTATGTGCTAAGTGATAGCTTTTGTCCTATGTAACAGTTTGTGTATTAAGTGCACTAAGTGAAAGGTTTTGTACTAAGTGATAGGGTGTGTGTACCAAGTGATAGATTATATATTAAGTGATAGGGTGTGTGTACCAAATGATAGATTATATATTAAGTGATAGGGTGTGTGTACCAAGTGATAGATTATATATTAAGTGATAGGCTATGTACTAAATTTAATAAGTAATAAACTGTGCATTATGTGATAAGTTGTGTATTTAAGTGTACTAAGTGATAGGTTGTGTACTAAGCGACAGCTTCTGTACTACGTCTACTAAACTACAGGCTGTGTACCAAACGTACTAAGTGATTAACCCTGTGTTCTAAGTAACAGGAGCATTAGATTATGTACTATGTGATAGGACATTCATTCATTCATTTGCATGTCCCTTGCGGAACTTTGCCTCCCTAACAGCTCTCCTGTAGGCCTCTCGGTTGTAAGAAGGATGCCCTGCTGCTGATGCATCCATTTGCAGATCATCAACGATGTCTTGTAGCCATCTTCGCCTTGGTCTTCCTCTCTTTCTTTTTCCCATTATGTACCCTTCTAAGACGGTCTTCTCTAGATTATCATGATGTTTAATGTGTCCAAAATATTTAAGTTTTCTTTGTTTAATGCTCTTTACTAGCCAGCCTTCTTCAATATTAAGTTCTTGTAGTGTGGACGTATTTGTTCTTTCCTGTGTCCATGATATTTGAAGAACTCTTCTGTAGCATTTACATTCAAAGGCATTTATGTGTTTCTCAGATGTTTTGTTAAGTGTCCAGGTCTCACGGGGATATGTTGCGATGGGAAAGATGCATGCCCTTAAAAATCTTACTTTTGTAGTTCTGTCTGTTCCTCTCGACAGCTCCTTTGGTTGTTTTACTTTCTGAAGAGCGATAGATGTCCTCCTATGTGATAGATCTTATCTTATATCTTACATCCTTCCTGTGCCGTTAAATGTCACAAAGGGCTCGCAAGGTAGTTCGTCAATTATTCCTGTTTTCAGCGAGCCTTTCAATCACATCAAGGGATTTTATGCCTATTAATTTGGTCTCTCTTAACAATGTCCTCTTTAGAGTTTCACGTGGTCTGCCTCTTTTTCTTCGGCCTGTTGTATTTTCTTCGGCCTGTTGTATTCCACTTGATAGCTTGTTTTGGGATTCTGTGATTGTTTCTTCTCATCACGTCCATCTTCTTTTTCTGATCACCCATGAGACTGGTTGTTGTTCAGTCATATGTCTTATCTCTGCATTGTTCTTGAATTCGTTACACTTGACGCCGAGTATTTTACTTAGGCATTTGTTTTCAAAAGAGTCTAATTTCTTGTCTATTTCTTTAGTTGATTTCCAGCTTTAGCGTGCATAAATGAGGATGGATATCACATTTGAATTGAATTGTCTTAACTTGGTTTTTGTGCTTATAACGTTTGAATTCCATATGTTCTCAAGATTCTTGAAGATTGATGCTGCTTTTGTAATTCTAACTTCTTTTCTGGTGTCACCATCCTGATCTATGTAGCTGCCAGGTATGCAAATTGATTGACTTCTTCGACATCTATCCCTTGTACGTGTATTTTTCCATTTTGATTAATGGGAAGTTTCATTATTTTTGTTTTGTCCTTGTTAATTTCAAGTCCTATTTTGCTAGCCAGTGAAGACAGGATATCTTGTTTTTTTCTTTCATGGAATTCGCATTGTTACTGATAAGAGTTATGTCATCAGCAAAATCAAGATATTCTAGTTGGGTCCCATGTACTCAATCAATACCTATGTTACCTGTGCAGCATTTTCTCATTATGAAGTCTATTGCAATTTCAAAAGCAAAGGAGAGAGTATATATCCGTGTTTCATGCCCGATAGATAGTGTGTACTAATTGATAGTAGTGATAGATTGTGTACTTAGCAATAGGTAATGTGCACACAGTGACAGGAATGATAGACTGTGACAAGAATAACAGACTATGTGTATTAACTGACAAGAATAATAGGCTGTGTGCACTAACTGACGAGAATAATAGGCTGTGTTTACTAAGTGACAAGAATAATAGGTTGTGTGTACTAAGTGACAAAAGTAATAGGTTTTGTGTAATAAGTGACAGAAGTGATACTTTGTTTAAGAAGTAATAAGCTGCATTTTAATAAATGATGGGTTGTATTTTAATAAATGATTCATTCATTCATTCATTATCTTGTCCCTTGTGGAATTTTGCTTCCCTAATAGCTTTCTTGAAGGCCTTTCTGTAGTAACCAAGTTGCATTGCCCAGATGTATCCATTCATAAATCATCAACAATGACTTGTTGTCATATTCGCTTTGGTCTTCCCCTCATTATTTTTCCCATAATCTACCCTACCAAGACTGTGTTCTATAAACTCTCATGATGTTTAATGTGCCCAAAATACTTTGTTTAGTCTTCTTTACCAAGCAACCTTCTTCAATGTTAAATTCTTGTAGTATGGATATATTTGTTCTCTTTTGTGCCCATAATATTTTTGAACTGTTTTGTAGCATTTACGTTCAAAGGCATTGATGTGTTTCTCAACTTTTTTGTTAAGTGTCCAGGTCTCACGGGGATATGTTGCGATGGGGAAAATCCATGCCCTTAGAAACCTAATTTTTGTAGTTCTGTCTGTCCCTCTCCACAGCTTCTTTAGTTGGTTTAGCTTCTGAAGAGCGATAGATGTCTTCCTTTTAATCTCCCTCATTGTGTCTCCATTGTTAACAATCTTCGTAGTAAAAACTCCCCACCACTTCCAATTTCTCCACATTGATATATACTACAGTTGCCACATCTGTTTTGCTATTCGTCATTAATTTAGTTTTCTTTGCATGAAAATAAAAGTTTTGCTCTTCACTGGTCATTCATGTTCATCTTTCAAACCAGGATGATACCAAAAGGTTAGGTTTTTCATCTGTTTTTCGCGTTTCTGTGTTGTGTTTTTCTTGTATGTAGTCCTTGAAAAAGACTGTTTCCGAAATATTGTATGTTCTTCATTCATACATTCTGATCTTACTTTCTTACTTTCTGCATTTCTTCTCTGCTCACTTTCCTCACTCCCTCTGTAGTTTTGTAAAACTGAACCATACACCTGTGTCTACCTTTATTACCAGAACCAGTTTTACTGCAGTCGCCATATTTTTTATCAAGATGATACATTGTATTATATATAATTAATGATAGGTTTAGGCTACATTTCACTAAATGTGTGGTTGTGTATACTAAATGATGGTTTTATATGTACTAAATGATAGTTGCGTGTACTAAGAAATAGTGTACCAATAGATAGTTTGTGTGTACTAATGGATAGTGTGTGTGTGTATAGTAGAAGAAAGTTTGTGTGTACTAACATTGATGCTTTTGTATACTAAATAATTAATGATCCCACTCCTCGTAGTTATTTGGCTGCTGGCTTCGATTTATAATTTTCTTCACAAACATGGCCATGAGCTCGCTCTCTCCTTGTCATTATCTCTGTTCTCTGAGCTCCATCTAAAATTTTGAACTTTGAACTTTGATGATACTAAACCTATTTTTCACTATGCATTATATGATAATGAGGAAGTTAAACATCTGAAAATACGAACAGATAGTTAGGAATATCATAATTTTCTTTCAAACAGGTCCACTGGTGCTCCAACATGGCCGCCCGAACAGCGACTGATGGCGCAAGTTCTATGTCGGGTTACAGTTCTCGGGCCATCACCATGTTCCCACCCAAGCTCAACAACATCTTGCTCTCAGTTCATTCATAATGAAGAGGCAAAGACCACGTGAAATATCAATTACAGGAAAGACATATTCTGGGCGAGACGTTTTTTGACAGTCGACGTTGTGCAGATGCTGGCAGACAGTCGACGTTGTGGAGATGCTGGCAGATAGTCGACGTTGTGCAGATGCTGGCAGACAGTCGATGTCGAGGAGATGCTGGCAGACAGTCGATGTCGTGGAGATGCTGGCAGATAGTCGACGTTGTGGAGATTCTGGCAGACAGTCGACGTTGTGGAGATGTTGGCAGATAGTCGATGTCGTGGAGATGCTGGCAGACAGTCGATGTCGAGGAGATGCTGGCAGACGTCGTGGAGATGCTGGCAGACAGTCGACGTTGTGGAGATGTTGGCAACCAGTCGACGTTATGGAGATGCTGGCAGACAGTCGTCGTTGTGGAGATGCTGGCAGACAGTCGATGTCGTGGAGATGCTGGCAGACAGTCGACGTTATGGAGATGTTGGCAGACAGTCGACGTTGTGGAGATGCTGGCAGACAGTCGACGTTGTGGAGATGCTGGCAGACAGTCGACGTTGTGGAAATGCTGGCGGACAGTCGACGTTGTGGAGATACTGGTACTGGCAGACAGTCGATGTCGTGGAGATGCTGGCAGACAGTCGATGTCGAGGAGATGCTGGCAGTTGTCGTGGAGATGCTGGAAGACATAGTGGAGATGCAATAAAAAAATCATCTCTAACTGGGAGTAGATTCCGATGACTTTCTTGAAGAATCAGAGTATGGTTTTTTTTTTAATCGAGCATTTTGGCATACTTAAAAACTAAGGAGACCACTCATGGGGGACAACTGTTAGTTGAAATCTTGAACCACTTCTCCGTTGGCGCTAGCATTAAGAGGTTCATAAACAGAAGATACACAGGGACTATGAGGTCTGTGGTGTCTGAGTGGCTAAGTGATTAGTGCACTAATTTCTTGTGGCAAGGGCCTGTGGTTCGAATAAGGTAGGAGGCGCGCCCCAGCGACTCAGCTGTAGAAATGAATACCCAGCTTCTTCTGTTCCAGAGGGAAGACGCTGGGGAAGAAACGGGGGTCAGGCGTGATGCTGACAGGACCATCCCTAGTGAGACCATGTGATGCTGACAGGACCATCCCTAGTGAGACCGTGTGATGCTGACAAGATTATCCCTAGTGAGACCGTGTGATGCTGACAATATTATCCCTAGTGAGACCGTGTGATGCTGACAAGATTATCCCTAGTGAGACCATGTGATGCTGACAAGATTATCCCTAGTGAGACCATGTGATGCTGACAAGATTATCCCTAGTGAGACCGTGTGATGCTGACAAGATTATCCCTAGTGAGGCCGTGTGATGCTGACAAGACCATCCCTAGTGAGACCATGTGATGCTGACAAGATTATCCCTAGTGAGACCATGTGATGCTGACAAGATTATCCCTAGTGAGACCGTGTGATGCTGACAAGATCATCCCTAGTGAGACCGTGTGATGCTGACAAGACCATCCCTAGTGAGACCGTGTGATGCTGACAAGACCATCCCTAGTGAGACCATGTGATGCTGACAAGATTATCCCTAGTGAGACCATGTGATGCTGACAAGACCATCCCTAGTGAGACGATGTGATGCTGACAAGACCATCCCTAGTGAGACCGTGTGATGCTGACAATATTATGCCTAGTGAGACCATGTGATGCTGACAAGACCATCCCTAGTGAAACGATGTGATGCTGACAAGACCATCCCTAGTGAGACCGTGTGATGCTGACAATATTATCCCTAGTGAGACCATGTGATGCTGACAAGATTATCCCTAGTGAGACCATGTGATGCTGACAAGATCATCCCTAGTGAGACGATGTGATGCTGACAATATTATCCCTAATGAGATCGTGTGATGCTGACAAGATCATCCCTAGTGAGACGATGTGATGCTGACAAGATCATCCCTAGTGAGACGATGTGATGCTGACAAGATCATCCCTAGAGAGACCATGTGATGCTGACAAGATTATCCCTAGAGAGACCATGTGATGCTGACAAGATTATCCCTAGTGAGACCATGTGATGCTGACAAGATTATCCCTAGTGAGACCATGTGATGCTGACAATATTATCCCTAGTGAGACCATGTGATGCTGACAAGACCATCCCTAGTGAGACCATGTGATGCTGACAAGATTATCCCTAGTGAGACCATGTGATGCTGACAAGATTATCCCTAGTGAGACGATGCAGCCGTTTACACTCATGACGTCTTCGCTCATGCCACGGAGTGTGTGCACTCCGTCGAACAGAGGAAACCGGAGTACTTATGTACTAGTTCTGAGTATACACCGCACCATTAAAACAGCCCATCAACATTTTAATGTTATTTTTATCCTCCATTTGAAATTAAGTGCTTGCTTTTCCGCCTGCACATGGCCCGCCGACATAAGTTTTGAACCCTGACAACAGACGATTTGTTTGGTCAATAACCTGCTTTCACCAAACCCCCGTATCAGCTGTACATCTTTCCCACAGTCCTCGAAATAATTAAAAGCCAGGCTCGTGTTACTGGAAGCCTTGGGCTGTGTCTCTCTCCCCCTAACCCGCAGGATTAAATCGCTGTTTCAAATGTCAGATTCGATTTCTAATTCGCTGAACTGCAATATGACAAAATTAACAAAACATTGCGGCAATTCTGCGTGAAGGTATAATTTGCACCAAAAAAAACCCCACTACCTGTGTGACAGTTTACAAAATGTTTCCAGAACATATGTTTATTTACGCATTTTCAGAAACGTTATCGAACCTAGGGTAATAAAACAGACCCAGATAACTTGAGGCGTGGAACTGGTAGCATCAACACATTAAAAGTGGCTTCGTAGATACAACTGAAGCATCTCCCTGCGCATGTTTCCATTCTCTTTTCAGTACACGCGTTTAGTTTTCTTTCTCACAAATTTTGAACACAAATACAGACCAGCTCCATCAACAAAAGCTTCAACTGATTTCGTATATCGCGTTCCGCACGGTCTCCTCCCACGCTCTTGTAAACAATCATCTTTAAAAAAAAAAAACTAACATGAACTGAAATAATCATGAAATCATAAATTTATACAATGGACATTAGCTCAAAGTTAACCAAACAAAAAAAAAAAAATTATACGGAAATCAATACGTCGGACACTTGTAGAAACTGTGTACTGCAGTCATTTACTTCTGTCAGCTCTAATTGACTTCGTTACGGAAAGGCTAAAGATTTATGAAGTCTGCGAAGAGATCTAGTGGAATAGTTAGAAGATCTGACAACGTCGGCGGCGTGTTTACACACCGAGTCCACGCAAACACTGTAGGTCTGACACGTACAAGAAAATAGAGGAAACAGTTCTCGTTCTGTTCTCGCTCTAGGCGTCGTGTAAGTGTTGGAACACAGGCACTGTGTCGGACTAGGAGCGGGTTTCGATGGTTTCATTTACAAGCCACAGCGGACCTCCAAAGCAAGCATCTCGACATATCCACACCGCCATGGGGACTATATAGAACATTCTACACCGCCATGGGGACTATATAGAACCTTCTACACCACCATGGGGACTATATAAAACCTTCCACACCACCTTGGGGACTATATAGAACCTTTCACACCACCATGGGGACTATATAAAACCTTCCACACCAGCATGGGGACTGTATAGAACATTCCACACCACCATGGGGATTATATAGAACCTTCTATACCTCCATGGGGACTATATAGAACCTTCCACACCAACATAGGGACTGTATAGAACCTTCCACGCCACCATGGGGAGTGTGTAGAATCCCGTTAGCCTGTCTAGGTTTCTTACTATGTGCACATACAGAGAAGTGGGATATCATCTTACTATGTGCACACACAGAGAAGTGGGATATCATCTTACTTGTGCACACACAGAGAAGTGGGATATCATTTTACTATGTGCACATACAGAGAAGTGGGATATCATCTTACTATGTGCACACACAGAGAAGTCGGATATCATCTTACTATGTGCACACACAGAGAAGTCGGATATCATCTTACTATGTGCACATACAGAGAAGTGGGATATCATCTTTGCCAGCCCTCAATTTGCTTGTCCTGACAACTATGCTGCTAGTACTACCGTTGTCTTTGATCTTAGAATAAACGGCCCCGCAATGCCTAGTGAAAGGTTGAACATGAAACCAATAAACAGAAAAATAATAAAGGCAATTGTAAACAAAACAAAACAAAAAAGAAGGGGGCATTCAAATGAGAAAATGACGCCATGAATCAGCTACAGGAGTCTCGGAAACATGACATCAACATTCAAGTTGAAATCAAACTCTGAAATGGGGAAACAAGCCTAGTAATGAATAAGCCGGGCCAGAAATGGAAATCCAGAATCTCTAGTATTAAAACTGTGTAGAGTATTGGCCATAGCAGAAAATCTATATGAAGCAGAAACACTACAAACTTAGGAAAATAAGAAAGCAAGAACCTTGGTTACGAAGGATAGCTGTGTGGAGAATGTCACGCGTTTATTTAGTTAGAATAGAAAAGGTAGACAGAGGTGTATTGTGCAGTTTTACAAAGTGAGGGAGGGAGTGAGTAAAGTGAGAAAAAACGAATAGAAAATATGAGAATGTATAAATGAAAAGTATACAACATCAAATATTTCGGAGTGAGCCTTTTTCGAGGATTACATACACAACGAGACACAAAAAAACTTATCTTGATGTGGCCTCCTCCAGAAGTAGAAAACAGAGAAATGTGTGTATTAGAAGGAAGGACCACACGGACCACAACAAAGGATACCCGATAGAGCCAACGTAAAGAAGAGGTGGAGAGAGAGAGAGAGAGGAGGAAAACAAGTAGTAGAAAGGGGTGGGGGGAAAGGCAATAGAAACATGATAGCCGCTAGAGGAGGTGTGGGGGGGGGGGGACGCCGAGAGATAATGAATAAAGAACATAGACGCCTGCAAGGAGAAAATGTGAAACTGGTGAATAGGACAAGACTCTATAAACACCAATATGTTGCCAGAGAAGAAAAGAGGGTGGTGGTAGGGAGGGGTAGCACAGAGAAAGAAAGTAGAGTTAAAAAATAGGGGGAGTAGAAAACTAAAGAAGTTACAGAAAGCTGAAGACATTGTTAATTCCAGCTGGGTGGAGACAGCCAGTCTGGAAAATAAGGCCCTGTTCTAGGACCCTCCGAGATCGTACATCAGCAGAACAAGAGCGGATCGCACTAACAGAAATGTCATGTTTTCCCCTCTGGTTGCTAAGGCAAAAATGTTTAGCCACAAGTGTCCAGGCCCTCTTAGAAATATCACTGAGATGCTGGCGAAATCGATCTCCTAAGCGTAAACCAGTCTCCCCTATGTACTTCAAACCGCATCGTTTGCACATAATAGCATAAATAACATTGCGTGAAGTACAGGTGGAACCCTCCTGAAAACCTCCTGAACTGAAGTTAGAATAAGAGACAGGATTTCAGCAAAGTTTAGGAATTAAACGACAGTTCTCCTTATTGTTTCATTGCGATTTTTTTCGGATAGCTAATCCAACTTTTGCTATGAATTTCACTGTACTCTCAGCAGCTGTTGCCAATCGTACAGGTAAGCCTTCAGGCCACAGAGACACCTGGGAGAAAAGACGCTGGTGCCTGTACTTTCCTCCACTAGTCGGCACACCTGGAGAGTGACTGCCTTCCTTTTCCAGCTCCGAGAAGAGAAATGGCGACTGCGGTAAAACTTTTTTCTAATAATGAAGGAAGACAGAGGTGCAAAGTTCAGTTTTACGAAAATATAGGAAGAGTGAGGAAAGTGGGCAGAGACAGGAATGGCAGAAAGTAAGATGAGCACATACAAATAAAGAACATATCATGACAAAGCAGATGAGAAATTAAACACAAAATGTTGTGCCCGTCTTTTCTTACACGGAATAAACTAAAAAAGCTGCGTCCACTCTTCCCACTCTCCCCACTTTTCCCACTCTTCCCACCCTCCCCAGTCTCCCTACTCTTCCCACTCTACCCACTCTTCCCACCCTACCCACTCTTCCCACCCTTCCCACTCTTCCCACCCTCCCCACTCTTCCCATCCTCCCCACGCTTCCCCACTCCCCACTTTTCCCACTCTACCACTCTTCCCACTCTACCTACTCTTCACACTCTCCCTACTATTCCGGATTCCCCACTTTTCCCACCCTCCCCATCTTCCCACTCCCCCCACTCTTCCCACTCACCCCACTCTTCCCACTCTCTCCACTCTTTCCACTCTCCCACTCTTCCATCTTTCTGTAAAACTGAACCATCTACCAGGGAAAAAAATACAAGCACTCAATTCTAGGCCTGGGTAACTGATATGTTACGTGTCGGGTTCGAATCTCTAACCTTTTCCATGAGAAACCGAAGGCACTAGCCAGTAGAGCATCTCTCGAAAAACTGTTAGAATAACTTTCCTTGAGGTCTTCTGTAACATACAGGCAGCACATAAACCTTGAGATAAATTTTAAAAAACAGATGGAAGTTGATTGATCACTTTTGACATAAACAAAGACAAAAACAAACTGATCACTTTTCACATAAACAATGACAAAAACTGACTGATCACTTTTCACATAAACAAGGACAAAAACTGACTGATCACTTTTCACATAAACAGGGACAAAAGACCATGGCAAACAATGGAAGAAAATTGTCAAGATAGACACAGAAAGTAAGGTAAATAAAATTTAAGATAAAACTTGGAAGTTCTTGAAAAATGAGATGCGAAGCAGATCCCCAGGTTCAGTTCCGTGTTGGAAGAAAAGTTTTCCTCTGTGTATCCGTGCGTTTCGGAGGATTGCTTTGAAACGCTTTTGCAAACAGTATCACCATCTCATCATCAGTGCTCTGTACTCCCAATCGAGCATAAACCATCATTAAAGGTTCCCCAGCCAGTCCTGTCTTGAACAAGTCGGGATACTTCAAACCATGTCTTTCTCGCTTCCTTTAGTTCTTTCTGTACTGAGCGTCTTATGTAAGACCCGCCCCTCTTTCTTTTTCCTCGAGGTGTCCAATATAAATATAAATCAGAATAAATAGAATATTTGTGTACAAACACTATAATTTTGAGTATCATGCGATACATAAAGATTATTTAGCATCTTACATTTGAGTAACAGGCAAGTAAACTATGTTACACGTGTCCCTCAGATTATTTTGAGATTCATCATCAGTCATTTGCATATCCCTTGCGGAACTTTGCCTCCCTAACAGCTCTCCTGTAGGCCTCTCGGTTGTAAGCAAGATGCCTTGCAGCTGATGCATCCATTTGCAGATTATCAACGATGTTTGCTGCTGGCGAGATTCTTCAGCTGCCGTGCGTGGGATGAAACCCCTCCCGGCCAATGAAGAAAAACGCGATTAGGGTTGCTGCGCAGCGCCGCCGTGGAAAGGGTGATGGAAAGGATAAGGTGAAGTTTAATCAGTATGTCCAGTAGTCTCGCGGCCGGAGCTACTCATACTACGGCACCTCTGCTCTAGAAATACGCCTAAACCGGCTTAACCCAGGGGTGAAACTGACTAGTGGCGAGGATTCGTTCTCCTTGACAAAAGCTCCGTCCAGGTCACAACTAGGAAGGATAGCGGCCACGATCACAAAATGCTGAAGTCGGAGACACTGGACCAGGACAGTTTAGATAAGCAACCACCTCTTACCCGGCAGGGATGCATGCGTATCCTAATTACGCTGATGTTGTCCGGTGAGAAAGTCCAACTCTAGGCTGGATGGGCTACCACCTCTCACCCGGCGGGGATATACTGATATCCAAAACACATCGAGGTTTTCCGGTGAGAAAGTCCAACTCTAGACTAAACTGGTGCAACGAAAACCACAGTGTCACGCAATCCTGCTTCTGCAACCCACCGAGAATACAGGCCCAAGCCCCGCGATACTCTGAACCTCTTGTGGTCCTCTCGGGGATCACTTGTGGTCCTCTCGTTGACCACAGGACCTATCAAGGACCACAGGAGTAAATTCAGTCTTGGTGGTAGAAGCGAACAAAGAAGAAGAAGAAGGAGGAGATCAACGATGTCTTGCAGCCATCTTTGCCTTGGTCTTCCTCGCTTTCTTTTTCCCATTATGTACC
Source organism: Achatina immaculata (assembly GCA_009760885.1). Classification (NCBI taxonomy): domain Eukaryota; kingdom Metazoa; phylum Mollusca; class Gastropoda; order Stylommatophora; family Achatinidae; genus Lissachatina; species Lissachatina immaculata. Next base: position 4,149,571 of record CM019705.1, on the reverse strand, counting down.
CTTCCAAGATGGTCTTCTCTAAATTATCATGACCTTTAATGTATCCAAAATATTTAAGTTTTCTCTGTTTAATCCTCTTTACTAGCCAGCTTTCTTCAATATTAAGTTCTTGTAGTATGGATATATTTGTTCTTTTTTTGTGCCCATGATATTTGAAGAACTCTTCTGTAGCATTTACATTCAAAGCCATTTATGTGTTTCTCAGCTGTTTTGTTAAGTGTCCAGGTCTCACAGGCATATGTTGCGATGAGAAAAATGCATGCCCGTAAAAATCTTATTTTTATAGTTCTGTCTGTTCCTCTCCACAGATTCTTTAGTTATTTTACTTTTTGAAGAGCGATAGATGCCCTCCTTTTAATTTCCCTCATTGTATCTCCATTATTAGTTAGTAGTGATCCAAGATATTCAAAACTCTCCTCCTCTTCCAATTTTTCCTCACTGATATATTTTTCAGCTGCCTTGTTTGTTTTGTCAGTCGTCATCAATTTAGTTTTCTTCGCATTAAGATAGAAGTTTTCTTCTTCACTATTCTTACGGACTGAAATAATTAGTTTTTCCATTCCTTTTTTGTGTTCTGGACAGTGATACTGTGTCATCAGCAGATCTAATCTCTGGTATTTCGTAACCTCCAAAACCCTGAGAGAAGAACCAATGCTGAATAGAGTGGCGCTCAGAGAGCAAGCGGGTTGCTTCATATCATCTCAAATGTATCACATCAATACATCAACCACCGACCAAACAGAGCCACATTTCAGATAAATGTTTCTTGTATAAATATAACACAAACATTTGGAGAAAAGTCGTCTTTCTAGTTGTTATAAAAATCTCACATACAAACTCGCTTAAATCAAAAGATCGAACATTGTACAATGGGAATAATGGAAATACGAGAAATAATTCCTGAGAAAATGGGCGGAAAAGTAATGACAAAAAAAGTACATAAGAAAGGAGAATTGGAGAGATGGAATTGTTAAATTTGTACAGCGTGTACATCAATGAATATAATTTCTGTGACCTCTGTATGTAATGAATGAACATTGTATCAGCGCTGTGGCCGATTCATGTGGAAGACAAGCGAGACACCCATAATTTGAACATCTCTCTTTATTTCTATAGAATAATCTAGACAATAATGTGCACACAAAAAATGAAAGAAAAGAGAGTAGAAAATAGACTCATCAAAAGTAACTGAAAGATGTTATTTGTTTCCCCTGAAAACAGAAAACAGGCTGTTTTTAGCAGCCAATAGCGTGAATATGTTGGTGTGTTTACACTGAAAACAGCTAACAGGCTTTGCAGCTAATACCATGAAGATAGTGGTTGTTTTCACTGAAAAAAAGCTAACAGGCTTAGCAGTCAACACCGTGAAGATGTTGTTTGTTCGCTTACCCAGAAAATAGCTAACAGGGTTTTCTTAACAGCCAGTACCGTGAAGATGTTGTCTGTTTACACTGAAAACAGCTAACAGGCTTACCAGTCAATATCTTGAAGATGTTGTTTGTTTACCCTGAAAACAGCTAACAGGGTTTTCTTATCAGCCAATACCTTGAAGATGTTGTTTGTTTACACTGAAAACAGCTAACAGGCTTATCAGCCAATACCTTGAAGATGTTGCTAGTTTACACTGAAAGCAGCTAACAGGCTTAGCAGCCAATACCTTGAAGATGTTGCTTGTTTACACTAAAAACAGCTAACAGGCGTATCAGCCAATACCCTGAAGATGTTGTTTGTTCGCTTACCCTGAAAACAGCTAACAGGTTTTTCTTATCAGCCAATACCTTGAAGATGTTGTTTGTTTACACTGAAAACAGCTAACAGGCTTATCAGCCAATACCTTGAAGATGTTGTTTGTTTACACTGAAAACAGCTAACAGGCTTATCAGCCAATACCTTGAAGATGTTGTTTGTTTACACTGAAAACAGCTAACAGGCTTAGCAGCCAATACCTTGAATATGTTGCTTGTTTACACTGAAAACAGCTAACAGGCTTATCAGCCAATACCTTGAAGATGGTGTTTGTTCGCTTACCCTGAAAACAGCTAACAGGGTTTTTTCTTATCAGCCAATACCTTGAAGATGTTGTTTGTTTACACTGAAAACAGCTAACAGGCTTATCAGCCAATACCTTGAAGATGTTGTTTGTTTACACTGAAAACAGCTAACAGGCTTATCAGCCAGTACCTTGAAGATGTTGTTTGTTTACACTGAAAACAGCTAACAGGCTTAGCAGCCAATACCTTGAATATGTTGCTTGTTTACACTGAAAACAGCTAACAGGCTTATCAGCCAATACCTTGAAGATGGTGTTTGTTCGCTTACCCTGAAAACAGCTAACAGGGTTTTCTTATCAGCCAATACCTTGAATATGTTGTTAGTTTACACTGAAAACAGCTAACAGGCTTAACAGCCAATACCTTGAAGATGTTGCTTGTTTACACTGAAAACAGCTAACAGGGTTTTCTTAGCAGCCAATACCATAGAGATGGTGTCTGTTTACGCAGAAAACTACTAACATGACGTTTTCAGCGACTAACACAGAGAAGATGCTATAGTTGCTTGCTTACACTGAAAACAAATCTAACAGTGTTGTTTCATATCATCGTACAATGACAGCTCTGGCATCTTACAAAGTGGCATGACGGACAATGATGTTCATCACATAGTCTGGCGTCAAGGTTCATGAGCACATAGTTGACACAAAAGTTGAGTCATTACAACACAAGGCACACGGTCATGTCTAAAGGAAATGAAAGCACAGATCAACTGAAGTTATAAACAAAAGTACTTCCTACAGCCTGTGTAAATGTTTACTGGCAAATATGGATGATCATTCGCAATCACCAGCGCTGTACCATTCAACCAGAGGTTCAAACTTCTTACATCCTTCCCGAGCCGCTAAACATCACTTAGGGCCCGCATGGTAGTTCGCCAAGATTTCCTGTTTTCGGCGAGTTTTTCAGTCTCATCAAGGTTCAAACATGCCATTGCATGAATTTGACAACCGTTTCTTCATAACTCTGCAACCATTTGATCCAAGCATTTATATAGTAAGATATACTTTTCATTTCTCTTTACCATACTTGATCTCTCATGTACAGACTAAGATCAAAAACAGATTGTAAGTGTACTTTTCCTTGAGCTCCACTACACTTGCAAAATATTTAACTTCTTTTAGTTTAGCTCTTTTAAGTAAATTACATTTTAGAACCTCTATGCTCTAAATGATATATGAGTAAATCATTGCAGGCAAAAGAGATGTGGTTAGTGAGAAGAATGATAAGGATCCCATGGATGGCCAAGATAAACTAATGAGCGATGTTTGAGACCGGGATTTCTGAAGCAGTATGATCACCCACGCCGACCAGCATGGCAAGTGACGACGACGATGATGACGATGATGATGATGATGATGATGATGATGATGATCTGAATGTTTATTTAAGGTACGAAAGATCTACAGGCTATATTTTATCAACTCCAACAATTTAAGAGTGCCTTTTTAAAACATTATTTCATTCAACTTTTCACCATACTTCATCTCAAAATCACGTGATCAGCTCAGCCATCTGTTCACTACATCACGCTACTCATAATTTGCTTAACCTGACCCAGAAAAACAGATTTAAGCCTGGTCAAGTATTTAATTCCCTCTTCTCCGCGATTCTAGCACAATTCAATCATATTCCATCATTAGAAGAAAACCAACTCATAAGTTCAACCCTCATACTTGCACAAGCAGGGTTCAAAGTACAGCGTCTACCCTAATCTCATTTGTCATAACAACCCCATCCCTTTACCAAACATGGCTCCGCCACCCTAATACTATAACACTGGTCAGCTTAAAGGCCGTGTCAACTTTGACTTCATTTCAGTATAGCTATCTGTACTTTCTAAAACGCCAGAGAAAATAAAGTGGAGACAAATCAGTATCCCAGAAGTTTATGAAATAAAACATTACAAGAAGTTCCATACTCCGCATAAAAACGTGATGGATGGAACAGTTACAAGAGATTCGTCACGTGATCATCCCTAATCAGGAAGAATGTCGACATCAGAACTAGCTAAAGCTCCAACTGTCAAAGCGGGTAGTTCAGCTTTTAAAACTTGTTCTTGTTGGCGAAGACTTCTTGTTAATGAAGACTTCTTGTTAATGAAAACTTCTAGATAATGAAGACTTCTTGTTAATGAAGACTTCTTGAACATGAAAATCTAAGAATACACTTCTTAGTTCCTTGGCTATTTCACCTGAGCTGTTACCAAGAGCGAGAGTAGCTCAACTGTTTGCGCCTCGACATCGCTGACTGATGTAACATTATTTTGAGATGGCTGTTTACCAAAGGGCTTTTACTGTAGCCACCCCTGCATGTTTCTGTAGATACGGCTGTAATAAGCAACTGACACGAGCCAGGACTCCTGTAGAGTCCGTGAGCGCGTGAGAACAGGAAAGCCCGAATACGCCTGGGTCTTGCGTGAGTAGGCGAAGAGAAGAACAGAAGAAGGAGAGTTAACGGTCACGGAGACTGGGAATGCTGGAGTCTGGAATAGAAGATGGAACGTTTGCCCTGTTCTTGGAGCTGAAGATCATGTTTCTTTGGGTAGATTCCCGTTATCTGCTCTGTACTTGTTGTATTATGACTGAACTGCTCAGTAAAGCTGATTACTTTGAATCATTACATGGTATGACCAAATCGTCCTTCAACCATCCATCATCCTGTGTCGCATAAACGCTATGTTACTTGTTAGCCAAGGACTTGTGTCTGTTATCGCTACATGTATGTTACTTTTTAGCCAAGGGCTTGTGTCTGTAATCGATAGATGTATGTTACTTGTTAGCCAAGGACTTGTGTCTGTTATCGCTACATGTATGTTACTTGTTAGCCAAGGACTTGTGTCTGTTATCGATACAAGTATGTTATTTGTTAGCCAAGGACTTGTGTCTGTTATCGCTATATGTATGTTATTTGTTAGCCAAGGACTTGTGTCTGTTATCGCCACATGTATGTTATTTGTTAGCCAAGGGCTTGTGTCTGTTATCGCTACATGTATGTTACTTGTTAGCCAAGGACCTATGTCTGTATCGCTACATGTATGTTTATAGCGTGGCCTTGTAAGTAATTATTACAGTTATTATTATTGTTATTATTATTATTATTAATTAATATGATTATGAAAATATACTGTAAACAAAATAGTAACATTGAATAGCGACAGAGAAAAGTAGGTAGGAAAAAAGAAAGAGAAAGGTATAAAACTTCCATGGCACTAGAACAAGACGCGGACAAAAGCAAACAGTGGAAACAGTGAATAGAGAAAGACGAGACTCAGTGACGCTGAGATATAGGTAATACAAAGGTAGAACGCTAGAAGATAGGATGGTCCAGTAATAACAAAGCGGTGACTGGACGTTGACACCTGTAAACAAAATAGTAACATCGAATAGAAAAGGCAGACACAATGAAAAAGCCAGGGCACAATAAAACCTCCGGTATGAAAGAGCAAGATAATGACTTAAGGTAAATAACAACTGTATAGACGAAACTGACGCAGACTGACACGCGTTAAGACGCTATTGCACACGATTTTTAAATAAAGGAATGACCAACTCTGCCAGTTGACCTATTAAATATTTAGAGGAGTGGCCTATTGGACAACTGACCTACGAGAGATAAGTCACGGGGCAGTCTGAATGGCGGACAATCATAGGAACAGGGGCTCATGGGAACCAGTGGACATCTGAAGGGTGGAGCCAAAATACTTATTGGTTAATCCATCAAGCTGGACTTGAAGATAAAAAGGTGAGCGGAGAGATAGGAAGAAAAACCAAGAAGAAAGAAGACGAAGAAGTACGGAAGTAGAGGAGAGGAGACAGAGGAGGGAGCCCGAAGACGGAAGAACAGACAATCTAAGAAGAAGAAGTACGGAAATACAGGGAAGAACGAAGAAGAAGCAGAGGAGAGAGGAGACAGAGGACGGAACCCGAAGACGGAAGAACAGACAATCAGGGACGAAGAAGAACGGATGTAGAAGAGAGAGAAGACAGAGGAGGGAGATCGTCAGAACACCGTCAGTCCGGCAAGTAGCGATTGACCAGAACTGCAAAAAGGATGGTCAGTGCACGTGGACAGTCAAGACTGAAGAAAGAAGGTCCGAAAAGAACAGCCGAGAAGCCATCAGATGAGAGATAAGAACAGAAGTCCAGAGAAGAGGCAAGCAGATTTTGCGATTGAGAGACGGCAGAGGAAGACCGTCAGAAGAAATCAGAAGACAGACAAGAGAAGAAAGAAGACGAGACGATATAAAATCAGTATTGTTAGACGGAAGATGGTTTTCAAGTGATTCAAGTGATTAAGAACAACTGACACTTTGAGTACAGTGATTTTAGACGAGAAACTAGTTGACCACGTGATGCAGATGTGATATAAGGAAACTGAGATAGGAAATGTTCTTGTATCAAGTGTAGAATATTGTGAATTTGAGAAATTGAGAAATGCTGCATGCAGAATATGATAGAGTTTGATATTGTGAACAAATGATTAAGTGTTTCAATCCAAGTGACGTAGTCGACAATACATCTTGATCTTATGTGTCAAAATAAATGAATTCAGTGAACGTTTCATAGGATTTGATTTAGTGAAGTGGTAATGTTTTGTGAAGCCTCCATGTGTGGTGTGTTGATTAAAGAACATCTTCTCCAGTAATATGACAGTAAAGAACACTAATGTCTTCAGTCATCAAGAACAAGAGAGCACAATCAATCAATATTATATGTTACTTGTTAGTCAAGGACATTTGTATGTATAGCTACATGTATGTTTTAGTCAAGGACCTATGTCTGTCTCCATGTATGTTTTAGTCAAGGACCAATGTCTGTCTTACATGTATGTTTTAGTCAAGGATCTATGTCTGTCTACATGTATGTTTTAGTCAAGGACCAATGTCTGTCTTACATGTATGTTTTAGTCAAGGATCTATGTCTGTCTACATGTATGTTTTAGTCAAGGACCTATGTCTGTCTACATGCATGTTTTAGTCAAGAACCTATGTCTATATTGCTACATTTATGTTTTAGTCAAGGACCTATGTCTGTCTACATGTATGTTTTAGTCAAGATCCTATGTCTATATTGCTACATGTATGTTTTAGTCAAGGACCAATGTCTGTCTTACATGTATGTTTTAGTCAAGGATCTATGTCTGTCTACATGTATGTTTTAGTCAAGGACCTATGTCTGTCTACATGCATGTTTTAGTCAAGAACCTATGTCTATATTGCTACATTTATGTTTTAGTCAAGGACCTATGTCTGTCTACATGTATGTTTTAGTCAAGAACCTATGTCTATATTGCTACATGTATGTTTTAGTCAAGGACCTATGTCTGTCTACATGTATGTTTTAGTCAAGGACCTATGTCTGTCTACATGCATGTTTTAGTCAAGAAACCTATGTCTGTATCGCTACATGTATCTTTTAGTCAAGGACCTATGTCTGTCTAAATGTATGGCAGCGACTGCCGTCGTAGCTGGGTCCTAGGTGTGGATACTTATCTCAGGGCCTGATCTCGTCTGTTCTTGTGCTGTGCACTGTAGGTGGACTCTGTGAGAGTGAATGATATCAGTTATATTCTGCCATGGAGTACCCATCAGTTACAGCCGTGCAAAAGGAAACACGACACACACGGAGTAGCACTACACATACTATTATTACGTTGAACCCCACCCGCCCACACTGCAGCCTCCATTGTCAGGATTATCGCCGGTGCTACGAAGTTCACACTCTGAGATCCTGCTTCAGTAGAGGACTTTGAAGTACTTGTGGTCTTCGTCGAAGTGTGCAATAATAATTATTCTTAAACATTTTTTGATAGGCTATTGCGAGCATTGCAGCAACAGCAAGATTTAAATCTGAAGTTAGAACAGACAAGGAAGGAAGAAAGAAAGAAAGAAAGAAAGAAAGAAAATTACCTACATTTTAGTTCAGCAAAGACTGTCGACTGCGCCTTTCGAAACCGTAGAATTATGGCCAGTCCTCTGACAAAACCTTGGAAGTCTTGCAAAATTTGCCACATAAATCTCATCTATTGATCCATATCCACTGAGTCTAGACTGACTTCTCTCTGGACTCGGGCTTGGGGTACTGTGTCTCCTCGACGGCGTGGTGGGTCTAGAAGTTTGCGGTGAAGATTCACAACTGTTGAGTTCGATGCTGCAAGTGTTCATTGACGGAACCGGCAGGTTTTGGGAAAGCTGCTTCGGGCAGTAAGAATTACACGCTGGTATTATCGTTCTTATTTCATGCTCGTGCTTTGGAACGAAGTTCGATGAATTACATTCTGGGGGTTTATCTGGCAACTTGTAAAAGTTCTCTGCCACTGAAAGCACCGCTGTGGAGGGTTGTGTTTGCCAGTGAGATGTGTCATTGTGATCGGAAATTTGGTTACCGCAAGGTTCATTTGATGGACAAAAGACAAACTCCCAAGGCAAAGATGTTACTGACGAGCTCTGAGGGGATACACGTTCAGTGTTGGATGTGACTGAACTAGCTCTGGACGTAACGTCAAAACCGCTGGAGTCAAGAACGATGCTGCATTCCGAATATGTCCCCTTGACCTCTCGGTTACCACTGATAAGAGTTGAAAGAGTACAACAGTTATCTTCGAGCTTAAGGGGAATGTTTGGAAGTGAAGGTGATGAAGTGAAGTTTAATAATTCTTTCGGTTCAATAGGTGAAGGTGAACCGAGTGCACTGACCGTGTCGTAGTACACGGAATCTGTGCTGAGTCCGGCGTGTCTGTGCTCTATGCTGAGATAAGACCCCGAGGGTGGATTTGTGAGCTGAAATATCTGGGAGCTGCTGTTGTTTCTACAGCCATATATAGTCTTTGATGGCAGAAAAATCTCATCGTTTAGGGAACTTACAGAGCTCTCATTTGTGCAGGTAAATTCTCTGCTTTTCACTCTCTCAGAAGGTATATCTTCCACGTAGCTAGATTCATTATCTACTAAATGTTGTGTACTGGATACTTTGGTTATAAAATAAGGAGTATCTTCATTATGAATATCTGCATTGCTATGAACTGTGGGATATCGCTGTTTGAGGTAGTCGGTTGAGTTTAACAATTCTCCTGATTTCACATCTGATTCTATATCCAGTAGTAAATTGTCACTTTCTAATGGAGTTAGATACACACTTTGAGCTGGAACTGATCCCAAGTTTATATTTGGATCTAGAGTGCAAAGGTCATCTTTATTTTGACCTGCACAGTTCACTTCCGGAAGAGGACTAAGGCTTCTAAAGCGGCGATTAAACACTGGGAAATCAAATCCGTCATCGTTTCCTTCGAGTCTGCCTGGTGTCTGTACTCGAGGTTTTCCTTCAGCTAACTGTGGGAAACCTCGAAACCTGTACTCACCTGGCGACATGTGGTAGCCAGCTTCAAAAGAGTAGCTCTTCAAATATTTCCTAGACTGCGGCACAAAGGATGCAGTATCTTGGTTGGAGTTTCTAAACCTTCGAGTTCCCAGTCGGCTAAGTGTTTCGTTCTGTGTCGTTCTGCTGCCTGGGTTAATCATTGTCTTAAAACTCTGAAAATGAGGGCTACTGTCGATGAACTCTTTTGAGAACGAATGAGTGTTTGATTGTACCTGAAGATCAACAGGCCTCTGCTGGTCTCTTGAAGAAGCTACGCCACATTCTCTTTCATTCTCTACGATCTTTCTTCCGTTGATAATTGCTGGAACAGCTGTAGATGAAACAGCATTTATATGAGAATCAAGGTTCCTGATGTGCATGTTTTCATATGGCGCGAATTGTAACTCAGTTTTCCCTAAATTGCCATATTTGCTGTTGACTATATTGTTTAGGCCCATTGGGCAACTATTGCTTAACTTTGGGAAATCGATTAAAACGTCTATCTTCTTTGACTCTGGTAGCGATCTGAAGCCAGTAAAAACGCTGACAAACCTCTGCCAGCGCGTGCCTTCTCGAGCTGTTTTCTTGCAACCGTCTTCCGTAGAAGTGAATGATTTTGTTGACTTATCTTGAGACTGCCCGCTCTGAGATGCACGACTTCCGGAAAAAACGTTCTTGAACCTGGCCCATGTTGATATGTGAGCAGGTTTTTGTTTAGGTGAGGTGTCTTTTGATGTTCTTTTCTCTGTTGATTGGTCTGGCTCATAGTCCTGCAGACTTTCGCTTGCTAGGTCGATTCTTCGGTTGAAACTGCTCACTGCTAAATTCCCTAGACCAAGTCGGAACCGTTTAGTTCTAGAGGAATCGTGAGCAGATTTGGAAGGCACGTTTTTCCCTTTGGAGGTTTTATGACCAGTAGCATCGTCCTTTTTGTTGTTCTCCTTGCTGTGGCTGATGAAACTGTTGCAGTAGTTGTTCATGTTACCTGAAGGCACATAGTTGACTTTGCTTAAGCTGGCCCTACTAGAGCTATCGTTAGACGATGTGTTTTGCTCTTCATAATAAAACTCACCTGGTGCGCCGTCTGGTTTTGGAACCCGCTTCAGAAACACAACGCCATTGGTATATCTGCTGCGAATATCACTCCACGCACGAGAAGTATCAGCGTCTACACCCGCACTGGGTGAATGTACAAGGATGGTAGGCTCACTGTTCCTGTAAGACCCGAAGGAACTGTTTTGCTCGTTCACACTGGGAATGTAACCATGGCTACCACAGACAACATTAGCAGGAGACAGTGAGTTGCCATAAACATGGAAGACACCAGGTTGTTGCTCCTGATTCTGAGAAGAGTCTGAATTAATATTTTGCAAATTATGCCAAGGCTCAGAGTTTCGTTTACCAGAATAAGGCGCCTGCTGTGCACTAAACCTTTCCGGGGGTCCATGACCCAAAGAATGTTTACCCACTTCTGGTGTGACTTCATCAAATCTTGGAGCCTGAGAGTCATTCTGGACTATAAAAGCATTCCTTCGTTGCCTGTTATAATGTGCTGTTGATTCCATCTCGTCTTCCTCTATACAGCTGTGGAAGTCAAAATCATCTCCGTGAATCGTACACATTGAACATCCCTCAAACTGCGGCGGTGGCAGGTGATGTCTCTTAAGAGCTGATTCTGCGGCGGCGTGATGACTATGCGGGCGCTTAGTTCTGAATTTCATAACAATATCCTGGAATGTCATAGAATATGGATTCGGGTTGTCCTCCGACTGCTGACTTTTAAATCTATGGAATGGTCCTTTGTACCTTTTGGTAATGGTAAATCCTCTGTTTTTGAAGAAGGCATTTTTCTTTTGAACTGCAGCGCGTGGTTGTCCATAATGGTTGGAGAAAGCAGAATCCTCGAGGTAGAATGGGCAGCTGTTGTCCCCGTTAGCTGTAGAATCACAGCTAATCATGAAAGACCTCCCTAGCTCTCTTAAAGTTATGGAGTTGGTATTGCATAGGGCAGTCACCATTCTTTTTCTTCTCAAACCACCATATTGGAATATAATGTAAAAATAGTCCATCAGAATCTGACGTTTCTTTACCACTTTACGATGCCGTAAATAGAAGGAGCCAGCCAGAAAAGCGAGCATTCCTATGGCTACAGTCACAGCCGGGACCCATGCGGGAAATGGTGACCGTGGGAATGATCTAACTCCATCGCGTGGAAGTACAACACTACTGAAGTTGAAATTTTCAGTTTCTTCCATAAATTTCAGGTAAAGGTTCAGCTCAAGCCAGACCTGCTAGATGGAAGTATGAGGGGGGACAGTCTAGGAAGAGATCACTGCGCTGAAAACTTTGGGTACCTCATCCGCAGATTATTCTTCTCTGAGGAAGAGATCTCCTGTTTTGAAGAAATCTTAGATCATTTTCTTTACATCACTAAACTTTCAGAACAATCTCCGTCATCACGTGGGAGTCATCGCAGGATGGTCGCAGTTCACGAAGAGACCAGAATAAGAGGACTCACGGCAAAAAAGAGCATTTAGACGTTGTCGTGTTGTTCTTTTGTTTGGTACAGCTGGAGCACATCCTTCAGTTTCCATACACAGATTCTCCTTTCAGTGAGGGCGCTGTCTGTACTGAAAGTCCTCATATATAAATAGACGATGTCTTGTACACATGATGAACGCTGTGATAGACCTGTTAGAAAAAAGAGAGAGGGGTTTAACATATTTTCGTAACTTAATTCTGTGTGTGTATGTACAATCGTAAACTGTACAAATACGTCTGAAATTCCCTTATCACTGTCGCTTTTCAGCGTAGTTCCCACTGCGTTAAAGCAGGTCTTCCGCAGTATCACTGTATTCCTCAAAAGTTAAATCTTCTGGCTGATTGTGTAGCCATTTACTCACTATTTATTATATATCTTAGTCCATTTTAAAATTTTTCCCACCCAGCATCTCCTTAATGGATCGAAACGCATTACAATCACATGGTACGTGGTTAGATGAATATCTAGGATGTGGAAGACACTCAAAAAGCAGAAGTGTGTGACGTCGTGCATTATCAAACTGTAACAACACACCAGACCTGAGTAAACTGCAACACGCTTTGATCTGAGTGCAGAATTCAGGAGGCTCTCTATCGCGGTATGCTTCACGGTTGTAATGTTCTTCAGGGCATCTAATGTTTCAAAACTGGTTCCTTACGGTCCCAGGAAAGCGTGAGCATCATTTCTTGTTCCGTAAAGTAAGAGAGAACAATTTTTTGTAGGATTAGACCTTGAAAAAAATCGCAGACAAAGCACTTTAGTGAGATGTTGGAGAAATAAAAATCACAAGAGAATTATCTGGGATTCGAACAACGGACTCCGGGGGGGAGGGGGAATAATGACTTGGGGGGGGGGGGGAGTCCGTGGTTCGAATCCCAGGTAATTCTCTTGTGATTTTTTTTCTCTCACGTCTCACTAAAGTGCTTTGTCTACAATTTTTTCGAGGTCTAATCCTACAAAACTGTGTTCTCTTACTTTACCGTACGTAAGCCTCATCGTTTCCTATATATATATTTTTTTAAATCATTTTTTTGTTCCGGTCGATTTGTACGAACTTCTCTGATTTCGGCTAAGAAGAATGCAATTACTCCGTGCTAGCTCGCTCTCTGGCTGGAAGTAATGTTCCCAGCTTTCGCCTCCATTGACTCAACGTCGTAGAAGCGACCTCCTTCAGCTTCATAACGTGGTAAAAGAGTTTCAGTCTCCCATCCTCTCAGCGTCTTTCAGATAAGGGGTGAGTTATTTTGGTACCCATCAGGCAGAGACTTTTCGGTACTGCACTATGTCGCGAATAATGTGAGGCGCCTAATCATGAAAAGTCGTCAGTTCTCCAGCCATTTTATCGACTGTAAAAGACATTCTCTGGTTTCCCCGTATCATTCGTTCCATTTCAGTGTTAATGTCAGGCATATTCGCAGTGTGAGTCCTGCTAAATTTCACACCTCACTTTAATATCCTATACCACTCTTATATCTCCCGAAGCGATATAGGTATGTCACCCGTATTGCCTGTTTATTACGCGATGAAAATCTACAGGTTTCTCCTCTTCACTACCTTAGACACACAAAAAATGCACGCGGTGCTCCTCTCTCGCTTCCAAGGAAGCGGCCACCTTCGGTCTAGTTTACTAAGGTCACATTATTTTCAAAATGGCCGAGATGCTTCCGCGCACATGTCTTAACAGGAAGAACATAATATAGCTTTACCTCAGTTACTACTCAATTTAGAATTTTTAGAGCAAAATTGCAGTTATTTTTGTTATTCACCCTCATATGTATGCATATATTTTTTTCTGTACTGTTACACCTATGAGACCTAGACACTTAATGAAACAACTGAGAAACACATAAATTCCTCTGAATGTAAATGCTACAGAAGAGTTCTTCAAATATCGTGGGCACATAAAAGAACAAATATATCTATACTACAAGAGCTTAATATTAAAGAAGGCTGGCTAGTAAAGAGGATTAAAGAGAGAAAACTTAAATATTTTGGACACATTAAACGTCATAATCTAGAGAAGACCGTCTTGGAAGGGTACATAATGGGAAAAAGAAAGAGAGGAAGACCAAGGTGAAGATGGCTGCAAGACATCGTTGATGATCTGCGAATGGATGCATCAGCAGCAGGGCATCTTGCTCACAACCTAGAGGCCTACAGGAGTGCTGTTTGGGAGGCAAAGTTCCGCAAGGGGCATGCAAATGAATGAAATGAAATGTTATACTGAACCCGTCTCGCCTCATAAAGGCCAAAGATCAAAGGAATTATCGGTTCATAAAAGCAACAAGTGCATGAAGTCATAGAAGAAGTGTAGGTGTACATATTACAAAGCACGACCACCCATGAATCTGCATAACACTGGCCAACACACATTTTGATATCTCAAATCTTAGACCTGTTTCTGAATGTATTTGACATGCTGATTCCAAAAAAATGACACAAGTTTTTCCCTATCAGTTCTAGTTTTTTAGGTACACAGCATGTGCCATATTCCACTCTTCACTTTGCTCGCCCATAACAAATCAGGCTATTTTAATGTAGTGTTTAAATTATTATCTTTTAAACATGACGGAAACATATTACAAATTAAAAGAAAACTGTACTACATGAAAATCTACTTATTTCATATCAAAAGCACAAATTTATGATACAAACTTTCCACTCATTTGACACACAAAAAGCTCCTTTTGTAAGACTTCCGAGAGTGGGATCTAACAATCCGGCATAAGATTCCAACAATAGTCTGCCATCATGTGTGCATCTCATCTTCCTTGTTATCTGCCTTCCATTGTTTTTATATCTTGGTGAAATCTTTCACCTTGCTCTTCGATTAAGTCACCAAGGTTCTCTGGAAAGCGATCTAAGTGACTGTGTGGATAATGGATTTTAACATTAATGTAACAGCCAAGGCTGTTGAAATGAAAGAGCATATCCTCTACTAATTGTTGTCTGCCTTCTTGTTGCCAAGAAAGCTTTTCACAACAAGAACAAATGAAGACCAGGCACATGATTCGATTTCATTCATTGAAACTATGAAATGTGGATCATTTATAAGTTGTCTGATCTGTGGACCATTGAGAAAAAAATCCTGCTTTCAGTTTTTCCATGGTAAGTCCAAGTAACTTATGTACTAAGTATTCAATGCACGACCCGTGTAACAGAATAACGTTCTGTACAGATTGTTTTGTGTGTAACCCTGTGGTTGTGGTCTGGTAGAACACAACTCATCACTGTATGCAAGCACGGAGAAAATATCTCGTGTTTCGAGAGAATTCTGAGTCACGTGGTTTAGGTTAGGCGGGAGGTGTGAATGAGTTGAGAGAGGAAGAGTTTTTGGTCAGAATGTTGTAGCGAGAGGTTGTGTGTTTGATTCTAGGAAGGGATAGAGATTCTGTAGTTAAACTGTTGTAGTGATGGATTTGCTTTTCTTAAGACAAATTGTTGTAGTAGTCATGTAGATTTGTGTGTCGATTTGTCCACGTTTTTTGGACAAAGGTTGAATGTCTGACCTAGTCCTATGGCGATGTTAGTCGCCCGGACTTATGTTTTTTTTGGATGATCGTTTGTAATTGTATCCATCAAGTTTACACTCTACATCGTTACAACACTCATCGTACAAATGGGATCTCATCATTAAACATATACAGTGTGTCTGATGAATCTTGTGATGTTTGGATTCATGTTAAGTGTTAATTGTGGTGTAGGGTTGTTGATTTACACGTAACTGGTCATGTCGTGTATGGATGAGTAGTGGAGTCAGTGTTACCTGGGTTGTCCTGTTACAGAGTGAATATCATTGTATCATATGTTGGGTGTCCCTGAGCCTAATGCTCATTGCCAGAATGTAATAGTCACGGTACATAACACTATATGTACAAATAAAATTTATTGCTCAGTAATATAATCAAGTCACATCACACAACAAGAGATGACTCCCTGTTTAGAAGAGATTCTATTTTAGTAGTACCGTGTCACTAATTTTGTAGTGACCGGGTCTCTGCTCTTAGTGATGCCGTTAATTCTGCTTTAAGTAGTGCAGTAATTCTGCTTTAAGTAGTGCAGTAATTCTGCTTTAAGTAGTGCAGTAATACTGCTTTACCCGTCTTTATTCAAAGCCTTTGCAAATTGTTTTTTCATCAGACGTAGCTTTGTATGTAGTGGTGGCAGTATGATTCTGTCTCGTGGTACCAAAGATTCATTGATTACATCTTGTCCTCCAACCACCATATATTCCCTCAGAGGCCAATCTTTTCTTGCCCAGTGTTTATGTTTGGCTCTACTATTCCATAGGCATAAAAAGCAAGGATACTTTGTGTAGCCACTTTGTTGACCAAGAAGAAAGTAAACCATCTTCAAGTTTACACATATCACCGATTGATGTTCTTGGTAATTTATCTTTTCCAAGACTAAAGAAGTGGCCTTGTACTCTTCTTTTATCCCGGTGGAATGATCAATTGGAATAGAACCATATTTCTTGCCGTTATTTAAAAGAACACATTTCAAACTACTTTTTTGAACTGTCGATGAAAAGACGCCACTCACTTGGGTTATGTTCTGAAAGACCATTTTTTTTCCACAAGGTTTCCGACGTCATTGCAGAACACTGAGTTGTTGTCTTTGGTAAATAATGGCAGCAAATCCTTTTCTCTCCTTCGATAAAATGTCATTTTTGTTCCAGGCTGAAGTACATTTTTTTCTCTTTTAGTCTGGGGGCAAGCAATTCAGAAGACTCCTTGGAAAGATTTAAGTCCCTGATCAGATCACTCAATTCGTTCTGATCAAAACGATCACAATGTGAAGTTGTTTGGAATTCACTGTCACTTCCGCCACTCTCTTTACCTTGTGCGATATCAGACATGCAAGACTCATTCTCTGAGAGCTGTGGTAGTTAAAGGAAAGGTGGAACAGGTAGAAGGTCCGAGTGCGGACCAGGTCTTCTTGCTGAAGGTGGATCAGGGTATAGTAGTAGGTTTTAATGGCAGTATGTGCCAGTTAAAATAGAATGGTATGGTATGGTATGCGCCAAGCCACGGCACTAATTAAAGTACTTTGCAATTGTATAAAGCCGCCGCCGAAGTGATAAACTGCACTACTTTTTCTTACTTTATTTATTAATTATATCTGAGGAATTTTAATGTGTAACTTAGAACGAACAGAACTCAACAGTATGAGAACCACTAACACTCAAATTTATAGTAACCGTTACACATATTTATTATGAGAAAAATGAATGGTGAATAAATGAGGATGTAGCAATAAAGTGAGTAAACAGATGGATAATCAAACTCCTCTCCAGCCGAGAACTAGTTCGCCATGTAGGGAGGGAGTGGCAACAGTCACAGATGAATAATCAAACTCCTCTCCAGACAAGAACTAGTTCGCCATGTAGGGAGGAAGTGGCAACAGTCACTACTCTCAGCTCGGAAAAACAAGCATTCAACATGATGGAATAAGAGTTTACTAGCTCACCGAAAATTCCATGGATCCTTACATACAACTTCACATCACAAAAAAATATCGGATTTAAAATCCTAAGAAATCTCAATAGAACTATTTCACATTTCTTCAGTTACAAACTATTTCTAACAACTCGTAGCTGCATCAAAAATTTACACATTTGATCCATGAGGAAAAAAAACTGACAGTTCACATCCTAGCATCCCATCTGAAACATCCCTCTCAGTCAAACTCTACATAATGAATTTACAATCATAATGAATCTCAAGCTACTAATCAATCTAATTCTTATCATCATCATAATAATTCTACGTAAGAGTTTGGTCCTTAAATATGAACAACAATTCTTATTCCTAAATCTTCCCGCAGATTCTATCTCGTGGAAGATAAAAATCGTGATTAAAACATTTCTCAATCCATGCAAAAATTACCTGTTTATGACCTTGGACAATAAACTAAAAACAACAGTCCTGTTTTAGCTTTTCTGTAACTAAAAATAACGAATCAAACAAACATATCCTAATTAACTTTAGTTAATTGTAAAAAATCCCGTGCCTGGACATGACAAGAAACGGCCTTCAAGATGTCAAACCTGACCTATAGTTGACCCGTATTTTAAAAAAAAAATTAATGGCGCTAACCACTACGTCAATCTACCAAACAAATCCCTGGTTAACTCCTCCTTTAACGTTAAATGCAAGAACAGAATTCCAGAAATAAGGAATTTTGTTACAATGGTAAGACCACTTGTTACGATTAATTCGACTGATGCATGATATTACAGTACAAAAATAACAGTCACCGAAGTTGTTTTTCAGTTCCCTACACAATAAGAGTACTCCAAGTTTCAGGCAGCTTCTCTCTCAAAGCTAGTAAAGAGGATTAAACAGAGACAACTTAAATATTTTGGACACGTTAGACAGCAAGGTTATCTAGAGAAGAACGTCTTGGAATGGTACATAAGGGAAAAAGGAAGAGAGGAAGACCAAGGCAAAGATGGTTGCAAGACATCGTTGATGATCTGAAAATGAATGCATCAGCAGCAGGGCATCTTGCTTACAACCAAGAGGCCTCAGGAGTGCTGTTAGGGAGGCGAATAAATGAATGAATGAATAAATCTCTTTCAATTTGTTCACTGGCGCAAATGTTCCATACAAGTTTTGCATACAATATGATGAGCTCATAGCTTATCTTGATCTCCAAGCTTGACACCAAAATAACCTACATATGCTATTTTACACACTCAGAAACAGGTTTCCTACTTTCTTTCAGCGTGTACTCCCCACACATATAGCAAAATACGTCGGGATGATACAAGCAGCTCCGTCTTGATGTAGCCATAACCTCTACGGTGTTCTATTTGCACAAATGAAATGATATGAGTGGGAATATACACACACCTCCTATATGATCATGACTATTATACAGCGCGACTCTTTTAAACAGATTAGGTTGAGAAAGCTTTGAAATACAAATGTATGTGGTCTACGAAAACCATGGTTTGGATTCTTAATTTTTTTCCACATAATTATGTAATAAAACAGAACAAAAGTGGCTTTATCATCTGAGCTATACATGTTTATATGCCAGTGCGCCTTACAGGAAAGGACGTAGACGAACAGTTGTGAAATAAAGGGCATTGTACAACAACAAAATGTGGGTAAATTAAATACATGAATTTCCAGTTCAAATAAGACAGCTTATTATGACATCACAGTTCTGCAGAAGAGATTTATTAAAGAGTCAGTCAGTCATTTGCGTGCCCCTTGCGGAACTTTGCCTCCCAAACAGCTCTCCTGTAGGCCTCTCGGTTGTGAGCAAGATGGGCTGCTGCTGATGCATCCATTCGCAGATTATCAACGATGTCTTGCAGCCATCTTCGCCTTGGTCTTCCTCTCTTTCTTTCTCCCATTATTTACCCTTCCAAGACGGTCTTCTCTAAATTTTCATGACGTTTAATGTGTCCAAAATATTTAAGTTTTCTCTCTTTAATCTTCTTTACTAGCCAGCCTTCTTCAATATTAAGTTCCTGTAGTATGGATATGTTTGTTCTTTTTTGTGTCTTTTTTGTTTGTTTGTTAAAAAGCGGAATAAAATGTTATAAATTCAACCATATCTAAGAAACTAGACTAGATGCGTGTTTATCCAATGAAATTTTCTGAATCAGTGCCCTAAATAACCCCAGGAACAGGCCTAAGAACCAAGGCACAAAGGAAAAAAAAGTTTGTTTTTTTTTGGCTTTGTTATCACTAACGGTACAATCGAACTACCACAGATATCGTTAGTATCGATCTCCACCACAGATACCGTTAGTATCGATCTCCACCACAGATATCGTTAGTATCGATCTCCACCACACATATCGTTAGTATCGATCTCCACCACAGATATCGTTAGTATCGATCTCCACCACAGATATCGTTAGTATCGATCTCCACCACAGATAGTATCGATCTCCATGAAGAGTGAAAGCACGAGCAAAACATCTGAATGAACGTTTAATACGTATATCAACGGTATTTTAGTGCTTGTATCACTGGTATTTTAGTGCTTGTATCACTGGTATTTTAGTGCTTTTATCACTGGTATTTTAGTGCTTGTATCAATGGTATTTTAGTGCTTGTATCAATGGTATTTTAGTGCTTGTATCAATGGTATTTTAGTGCTTTTATCAATTGTATTTTAGTGCATTTATCAATGGTATTTTAGTGCATGTATCAATGATAGTTGTGTTTACCAAAATATTTGCATTCTAGTTGTAACTCGTTTGAAGAAAAATAACGGGAAAAGAAAGTAAAAATATGATTTCTACTCGAATTAATTACTTTTTGTTCTCGTTATAGCTCACCAATCCCTAACAACAACATCTCACCAAACCCTAACAACAAAACCCTAACAACAACAGCTCACCAGACCCTAAAAAACAACAGCTCACCAGACCCTAACAACAACAGCTCATCAAACCCTAACAACAACAGCTCACCACACCCTAACAACAACAGCTCACCAGATCCTAACAAGAAAAGCTCACCAAACCCTAACAACAACAACGGCTCACCAAACCATAACAACAACGGCTCACCAAACCCTAACAACAACGGCTCACCAAACCCTAACAACAATAGCTCACCAAACCCTAACAACAATAGCTCACCAAACCCTAACAACAACAGTTCACCAAACCCTAACAACAATAGCTCACCAAACCCTAACACCAACAGTTCACCAAACCCTAACAACAACAGCTCACCAGACCCTAACAAGAGAAGCTCACCAAATCCTAACAACAACAACTCACCAAACCCTAACAACAACAGCTGACCAAACCCTAACAACAACGGCTCACCAAACCCTAACAACAACAGCTCACTAAACAACAATAGCTCACCAAACCTTAACAACAATAGCTCACCAGACCCTAACAACAACAGCTCACCAAACCCTAACAACAACACTGGAATTTTCCACCTGACAAACAAACAAAAAAAACATCATGCTGTTCTGATGATTATTGCTCCCAGGAATCCCGTGACATGTTTCTGACGTCTGCTCATTACAATTAACATCTTTCTCTTATCTCTTTCGCCCTCATTATTGTCATCCTGTGACCCAGTGACCTTTGATGAGAAGTTTTGCTAGAAAGAGCTCGGAGGAAGTTATTTTATAATTTAAAAGTATAGACTGGGACAGAAGCCTGCTTTTTTAAAAGGTTTATTTAGACTGCTTAAATATCGCTCTAAGCATTGATTCGTACGGGCGTGCAAGATCTACCAACCTAAATATCGCTCTAAGCATTGATTCGTACGGGCGTGCAAGATCTACCAACCTAAATATCGCTCTAAGCATTGATTCGTACGGGCCTGCAAGATCTACCAACCTAAATATCGCTCTAAGCATTGATTCTTACGGGCGTGCAAGATCTACCAACCTAAATATCGCTCTAAGCATTGATTCTTACGGGCGTGCAAGATCTACCAACCTAAATATCGCTCTAAGCATTAAATCGCATAGGTGATCTACCAACCCTGCCAGTTTTGTTTTTGAATGAAAGAATTAAGCTTGTGAAATGAAAGAAAGCTGGCAACACACAGTGACACAAACCTCCACCCCACCCCATTACTCTCATTGTGTGACACGACAGAAAACTGTGAGATAAGATTTATTCTACCGTTTCAACTTACAATGGTTCAGCAAAAAGCTTATGAGCTAGATAAATCGTTTACATCAATTTGGAATTGTAATTATCAAAACAATGCCCAAATGTTAAATGATAAAGCATTCTTCCATGTGTAAGAATAAATGAAACGATTTATTAAAAAACCAAATGAGAAACATAAAAGCCTGAATATATAGAAACGTGATCCACAGTCCACACGGCAAATTCAGGAGATAACGCTGTTCATAGATGAACATTAGATCTGCAGCCATGTTAGTCCTGAAACTGTTACACGTCATCCTTTAACTCTTTCAATTCTGAAGTAGTTTTTTTCCATGCTCCGTTGAAACACATTTTTATGAGAAATTTTGGTAGATAGAATCTTATATCTTATATCCTTCCCGTGCCGTTAAACGTCACATAGGGCTCGCAAGGTAGTTCGCCAATTCTTCCTGTTTTCGGCGAGCTTTTCAACCTCATCAAGGGATTTTTCATTCATTCATTCATTCATTTCCATGTTCATTGCGGAAATCTGGCTCCCTAACAGCTCTCCTTTAGGCCTCTCGGTTGTGAGCAAGATGACCTGCTGCTGATGCATCCATTTTCAGATCATCAACGATGTCCTGCAGCCGTCTTCGCCTTGGTCTTCATCTTTCTTTTTCCCATTATATACCTTATAAGATGGTCTTAATGTCTTAGATTATCATGACGTTTAATGTGTCAAAAATATTTAAGTTTTCTCTGTGTTCTTTGTCTACATCTTCTCTAACATTCCTCATTACATTTTCAGTATACAAGTTAAATAAGTAAGGCGACAATATGCACCCCTGATGGACAATTTGTTTTATGTCAAACCAAGTTGTTGTTTCACCATTTATTCTTACTGCTGCCTGTTGGTCTAGATACAGCAGTGATGTTAATTGTATCAAATGTGTTGGAAATCCCATTTTTTCCATTATTTCCCAAAGTTTCTGGTGTTGTACACAATCAAATGTCTTTGAGTGGTCTATAAAAGATAAATATAGATTCACATTAAACTCTCTGCATTTCTCTATTATTAGTCTTATATTGAATATATGATCTATTGATCCTCTTCCTTGCCTGAAACCAGCTTGGACCATATTGACTTCTTCTTCTATTTTCTTGCGAAGTCTATCCATTATGATTTTTAACAGAATTTTACTGGCATGACTAATCAGGGCAACAGTTCTGTAGTTTGTGCATAATTTCAGGTTACCATTTTTTTGGCAGTGGTATGACTACAGTTCTTTTCCATTCTTTTGGCCCAAGACCTGAATGTCATATCTTTTTTACATAGTGCATGACAGATTGTTGCACATTCCTTTCCTCCTGCTTTAATAAGTTCAGCTGTTATCTCATCACATCCTGGTGATTTACTATTTTTCAGATTCTTTATTGCCCATAAAACCTCTTCTATTGTCGGTTCGGGATCTTCCTCCTCCATTAATAATTCACACTGTTGATTTCTTCTTTCACAGTCGGTTGTTTCATACATTCCTCTGCAATATTTCTTCCGTCTTTTTAGAATTTCATCTGTCTCTGTCAAGATATTCCCAATCTCGTCACAAATTACATTTAGTTTATGTGTGACATTTCTCGTCAATGTCTTCATCTCTTTAGACATTTCGCTATTTCTTCCACGCTTCTGATGTCCGTCTATTCTTTCACAACAATCTTGTATGTACTGTTTTTTTCTTTTCTTATTTCTTATTTTTTTCATTCTTATTTTGTTAAAGATTTATATTCCTCTATGTTGTTGTTGTTTGTCACTTTCCATTGTGTCTTCATTTCTCTACCTTGTTTTATCATTTCTAGTGTACCTGCTGTATCCATCCATTCTTTTGTGGTTTATTTTACTGGAATCATGTCTTTAGCTGTTGTTATTACGATATCTCTGGCCTATGTAGCCAATTCATCTGGTGTCATATACCGTATTGTTCTGGTATTTTTGTAAGATCAAAGCGGAGTGGTCTTGATCCTGTAACTGTCTTTTTTATCTTTATCTTCATGTCTGCTATTAATAACTCATGGTCCGTGTCACAATCAGCACCTGGTAAAGTTTTTGCTGATGTTATATTTGATCTTCATCTTTTTTTTTTTGCACTAAAATGTAATCTATTTGATTCTTGGTTTTGCCCATCAGGTGATGTCCATGTGTAAAGTCTTCTTGGAAGTTGTTTAAAAAGTGTGTTAGCGATCATAAGCTCATTTTCATGCAAAACGCCATTGGAATGTCACCTGCCTCATTTCCTATGCTAAATTTATTCACACCATATCATTTGTCTTCTGCTCTTCTGTACCAATCTTTGCATTAAAATCTACCATTATTAATGCAGTATCATTTTTCGGTACCTGGTCTATCGTCGTTTGCAGTGTGTTATAAAAGTCTTCTACTTCCTCTTCTTCTGCTGCTGATGTAGGTGCATATATCTGGATGATTGTTACTTTTCTAGGAGTGCCCTTATGTCTGATAGTGAAGATTATATCACTTACTGGATTGTAATCTAGTAATGCTTTTGATGTTGATTTGTCCAAGTAAAAACCCACTCCATTCTTTCCTCCTAATTCTCCACCAGACTATATAAAGGTATTATCATTCTCGCTCTTGAAGTGTCCTGATCCTTTCCATCGATGTTCACAGATTCCCAAAATGTGTATCCCTATTCATTTCATCTCGTCACTTATTATTTGATACTTCCCCTCATACATATGTCTTACATTCCATGTTTCTTTTTAGTTTGATGCATGGGTTTTCTTTAGTAACTCCGTAAGGATTTTTTCCGTCATCACAAGGGATTTTTATGCCTATTAATTTGGCCTCTCTTAACAATATTCTCTTTAGAGTTTCACGTGGTCTGTCTCGTTTTCTTCGGCCTGTTGTGTTCCACTTGATAACTTGTTTTGGGATTCTCTGATCGTTTCTTCTCATCACGTGATCAACATATGTCCATCTCCTTTTCCCGATCACCCACAAGACTGGTTGCTGTTCAGTCATCGGTCTTATCTCTGCATTGTTTATGAATTCGTTCCATTTGATGCCGAGTATTTTCCTTAAGCATTTGTTTTCAAAAGATTCTAATTCATTGTCTATTTCTTTAGTTATTTTCCAGTTTTCACATGTATAAATGAGGGTGGATATTACATTTGAACTGAATAATCTTAACTTGATTTTTTTATGCTTATAACTTTTGAATGCCACATGTTCTCAAGATTTTTGAAGATCGATGCTGCTTTTGTAATTCTAACTCTAACTTCCTTTATGGTTTTCACCTTCCTGGTCTATGTAGCTGTCAAGGAATGAAAATTGATTGAGTTCTTCAACATCTGTCCCTTCTACGTGTATTTTTCCATTTTGATTAATGGGAAGTTTCATTATTTTTGTTTTGTCCTTGTTAATTTCCAGTCCTATTTTGCTAGCCAGTGAAGACAGGATATCTGTTTTTTCTTGCATGGAAACTGGAAATAATCTGGTAATGGTGTATAATTGAAAAATATGGGCTGGGTTATAAATGTGCTATATTAAACGTTATGTTGACTGTGCCTTAATACTGCCCTGGGCATTAATTCCCACAAGTGTGCAAGATCTGCCAATCCTGACAGTTTTATTATGCAGCGATGGAGTTCACTTGGTCTTACATTCTCTATATCAAGATGAACATACAGCGACAGACCTTTCTGTCTGATCAGACATCTAATCCTTCTAAAGACAAATGACTATTAATGTAGATCCAAGATAGTTTAACAAGAACATGGATGACTGGGGAGCCTTTATCCGTGGCCTGTGCTGTCAGGGGAGTGAAAGGCGATGATGATGATGATGATGGTGATGATGGTGGTGGTGGTGGTGGTATTGGTGATGGTGGTGATGGTGGTGGTGGTTTAACCTACCCGCGGGTTGACGTGGATTGAAGTTCAGGGTGAATGTAATTTATGTAGGTGTGCCATGTCCGAGACAGGCGAGCCGGTTGATCTTTATTGTCTGTGGGAATACGCCAAATGCTCTGGTTATACTGGTTATACTGGTTATCAATATTAGCAGGTTGATCTGACGGTGGAAATCGCAGTCAGAAAGTGGCATTTATGAATCTTCCCCCAGAATGAGGATGAGGGATATGCTAATGAGAGACCATTAACTTACAACATCTGGGTGGGCATGTATGCCCTGCACTAGTCATCTATGCCCTGCTCCGGGTGGGACGTCTCCAGACTGCAAAGTGCTGACCCGACACAGACAGAATCTTGTGACTCAAATTTTTAACGATAAAAATAATGTGTTTATTTCGCTGTTTGAGGCATTTTGTATTTTTTTTTCTCCAGGTTAAACTGAGGCTTAACTATCTGTTCCGTAACACTGCTTCTTTTTAAGGAGATGGGGTCGTTGGTCCCACGCTCATTTACCCCCAACTTGGAGGACCAGGGTGCAAGTTTCACCTGACCCCTACCCGCGCTGACCTGCCCAGTTTGGTTGGACCTGCCAGGAGTAGAACTCCAGCTGGTATAGCTTTGGGGGTAGTCCGGGCACGACAAGGCACCCCCCCCCCCCACCGTGCGACAGTTATTACAAAACTACAATAGAACCAGCCGTCATGTATGGATTTGAAACGTGTAGTACAACAAAGAAAGATGAACAATTGCAGATCTTTGAGAACAAGATCCTAAGAAGAATCTTTGGTCACACAAAGGATACCAACAGTGGAGAATGGAGAGCTAGAAAGAACACTGAACTGAACAGTTTAATTAAATCCCAACGAATTATAAATGTCTTGAAACTGAACAGACTACGCTGGCTGGGGCATTCAGAAAGAATGGAAGAGAACAGACAAATGAAAATTATGTACGCACAAGAGATGAGGGAAACAAGACCAATGGGTAGACCAAGACAGAGATAGAAAGACAACATAAAGAGGATATAAAAGAAATTGGTGTCACCAATTGGAGAAAGAAGATTAGGAATAAAGAGGAATGGAGGCGAACTTTATCTGCATCAACAAGCCTTAATGGTTCGGAAAGCTGAAGAAGAAGAAAGTTAAACTGAGAAATTATGTGGAGGGGAGAGAATGGGAGGGAGAGAGAGGAAAAAAACGAATGAACGAACACTCTTTATTTTTTAAGGATTTGGACAAGCGCGCCCGTCTGACATACTGCTCTTTCTCTCTCTCTCTCTCTCTCTCTGAGAGAGAAAGAGAGGACACACAGAGTGAAAGAGAGGACACACAGAGTGAGAAAGAGAGAGAGAGAGAAGGGAGATAGAGTGAGAAATAGGCCAGTCTGAGCCATTTGCCATCTCTCAATTACCACATCTGCTGTGTTTGTTTCATCTCTGCTTATAATTATTTCATCAACAACTCCACATTCCTCCTTCATTTTGATTTCGCTCGTCCTTGTTAGATTTCGTTACTGGCGTGTCATCAGCTTTCAAAATGCATCTCTCCACAAACAAACAAACAAACAAACAAACAAACAAACATTACCTTCTATCACTCATTAACAAGAAGAAAGAGCGCTCCGCCATCAATCTCCGCGTAAAGAAATAGTCCATTGTTTATCATGTCGGAAAACATAAATAGATTCTATCAAGACGAAAGGGAGAAAAATACATGTGAAAATCGATTTTCTATTTCTAACCTCATTTCCCTTCCATTAAATAGGAAATATATTAAATGAGAGAGTAAGCTATTAAAATCGTTTTTGTCTCCCCCCCCCCTTTTTTTTCCTCTTAAACCTCATTCGTAAACATCATCATTAACTGCCGTGATGTGATGGAAGTCATCATTTCTTCATCTGTGAAGCTTTGTGTCAACTGTTTCTTCTTAACTTTTTAGAAAGTTGATGTCAAAGTGCTTTCTCTCTTCTTCTTCATCTTCCTTCTGCTCCTCATCCTCCTCCTTCTTCCCATTATATGAGATATACCCTGTAATATCGAGGGGGCAAATAGATTTCTTGATAAGGCTCGAATATTCGCTCCACAGAAGTTCGTCCACCTCTTGCGTGATAAGCTTCATCTTAAGTTCTCTGTAATCCTAGTAGAGCACAAGGCATCAACAAAGGCTACCTGGTCAGTCCTGTGTTCAGCAAGTCTGGATGCCTCAGACGTTATCATTTCGATTCCTTTAGTTCTTCCTGCATTGGGCCTCTCTATGTAACTAATGGCCTGCCTCTGTTTTTCCTTGAGGTGTCCAATTCATGGCCCCCTAGAGGCTAGTGTGTGTGGTAAGCTTCAGTTATTTCTAAATGCGAAAGCTTTCGTTTTTCAAACAACTTGAAAGTCTAAACAAACAAACAAAAAAACCCTCCTCACTTATCTATATTCCGTATTTTACTAACACGCATGACAGCGACGAAATAAAACTATACTATATGCGACATATGAAAATTCCCCTTAATCAAAATGGAAAAATACACATAGAAGGGACAGATATTGAAGAAGTCAATCAATTTGCATACCTTGACAGCTACATAGACCAGGATGGTGACACTAGAAAGGAAGTTAGAATAAGAATTGCAAAAGCAGCATCGATCTTCAAGAACCCTGAGAACATATGGAATTAAAAAGTTATAAGCACAAAAACCAAGTTAAGATCATTCAATTCAAATGTAACATCCACCTTCATTTATGCATGCGAAAGCTGGAAAACAACTAAAGAAGTAGACAAGAAATTAGACTCTTTTGAAAACAAATGCCTAAGTAAAATACTCGGCATCAAGTGGAACGAATTTAAGAATAATGCAGAGATAAGACAGTTAACTGAACAACAACCAGTCTCATAGGTGATCAGGAAAAGGAAATGGACATATGTTGGTCACGTGATGAGAAGAAACGATCAGAGAATCCCAAAACAAGCTATCAAGTGGAACACAACAGGCCGAGGAAAACGAGACAGACCGCGTGAAACTCTGAAGAGGTCATTGTTAAGAGAGGGAAAATTAACAGGCATAAAATCCCTTGATGAGGTTGAAAGACTCGCCGAAGACATGAAAAATTGGTGAACTACTTTGCGAGCCCTATGTGACGTTTAACGGCATTGGAAGGATATAACATATAAGATAAGATACGCGACATAATCATCAGAACTAAGGAAACCAAATTTGATGAAAGCCACCTTTGACCTCTCTCCGATGATGATGGCAGCATGTTGTTTTGCTGTTAATCTGGAATGATACAGAGAAGATTCATTCTTTTTTTACAGAGTCGTGCGTATAAAGCCTTGCTTCTCCATTACGGAAAGTCGTTAATATTTCCAATCTTTCTCATACTGTGCCACTTGGACAGTCTGTTCAAGTGTTTTTCTGTCGGGGAAAATCACTTTCTGCTAAATGATGATACGAGTTTTTTTTTAATATGTCTGGTTCGTACAACAGAGCTACCACGATTTTGTGTTTTAAAAGCCCATGTAAGTTTAACCTGTGTTCCAATTTGATTCTCTTAATTATTTCAAAAACCTCCATCTTCGCAGTCAAAAAGTTAAAGCATTCGTTAGGGTGTTTTTAACCAGGTAGTATCCATACTCTTGGGTGTAACTGGTGTATGGGAACCAAAAAATGGGATCTCTGAACGTTTAACCCTTTAGAGGGTTGAGAAACAGAAAGTAGCAAATAAGTATTTTTATCATATTTTGACGGCAACTGGGACTACACACAAAAAAACCGATGTTGACATTTTTTTTTGACAATATTCCTCTGCTTTGTTTTGGATATTTGATGAGTGACAATATACTTGCTGCTAGCTGTTTAAAGGGACTCAGTATGAGACACCACTGTAACAAACAAACAAACAAACAAAACTTACAAAGTTACAAAGTGAGAAGGAGAATCACAATGGTTTGTTTGTAACAGAAATACTTCATTTATTTGTTAATTAAAATAAATCATTTATGAAAGAGAGCTTCAATTTCTTTAGGAGTTAGATCTGTCGAGAATTTTTGCTTTTTTTTTTGTGTAAGGTATAACAATTAGCTTCATGGACTATGCTCATTATCATATCATTGTCAAAGATTTCTCTGAAATAAACTACCAGTCCATTTGTAACTGACGCTCTCACTGAAGGGAACTTTTATCTAATGGTGGCCTCATGCTTAAGGTCTCTTTTATTCCAAAGAGGATCATTCTCCTCATCAGAAGTTGTTCCTCCTTCCCAAAGGTTGATACCATCAGGATCTGATGCTTCAGACATGTCCAGAGGTGCAGAGTTTGTATTACACTGTGTCATAGCGTTGTTTGTATTACACTGTGTCATAGCGTTGTTTGTATTACACTGTGTCATAGCGTTGTTTGTATTACACTGTGTCATAGCGTTGTTTGTATTACACTGTGTCATGGCCCCCTAGAGGCTAGTGTGTGTGGTAAGCTTCAGTTATTTCTAAATGCGAAAGCTTTCGTTTTTCAAACAACTTGAAAGTCTAAACAAACAAAAAAAACCCTCCTCACTTATCTATATTCCGTATTTTACTAACACGCATGACAGCGACGAAATAAAACTATACTATATGCGACATATGAAAATTCCCCTTAATCAAAATGGAAAAATACACATAGAAGGGACAGATATTGAAGAAGTCAATCAATTTGCATACCTGGGCAGCTACATAGACCAGGATGGTGTCACTAGAAAGGAGGTTAGAATAAGAATTGCAAAAGCAGCATCGATCTTCAAGAACCCTGAGAACATATGGAATTAAAAAGTTATAAGCACAAAAACCAAGTTAAAATCATTCAATTCAAATGTAATATCCATCCTCATTTATGCATGCGAAAGCTGGAAAACAACTAAAGAAGTAGACAAGAAATTAGACTCTTTTGAAAACAAATGCCTAAGTAAAATACTCGGCATCAAGTGGAACGAATTTAAGAATAATGCAGAGATAAGACAGATGACTGAACAACAACCAGTCTCATAGGTGATCAGGAAAAGGAAATGGACATATGTTGGTCACGTGATGAGAAGAAACGATCAGAGAATCCCAAAACAAGCTATCAAGTGGAACACAACAGGCCGAGGAAAACGAGACAGACCGCGTGAAACTCTGAAGAGGTCATTGTTAAGAGAGGGAAAATTAACAGGCATAAAATCCCTTGATGAGGTTGAAAGACTCGCCGAAGACATGAAAAATTGGCGAACTACTTTGCGAGCCCTATGTGACGTTTAACGGCATTGGAAGGATATAACATATAAGATAAGATATGCGACATAATCATCAGAACTAAGGAAACTAAATTTGATGAAAGCCACCTTTGACCTCTCTCCGATGATGAAGGCAGCATGTTGTTTTGCTGTTAATCTGGAATGATACAGAGAAGATTCATTCTTTTTTTACAGAGTCGTGCGTATAAAGCCTTGCTTCTCCATTACGGAAAGTCGTTAATATTTCCAATCTTTCTCATACTGTGCCACTTGGACAGTCTGTTCAAGTGTTTTTCTGTCGGGGAAAAATCACTTTCTGCTAAATGATGATACGAGTTGTTTTTTTTTAATATGTCTGGTTCGTACAACAGAGCTACCACGATTTTGTGTTTTAAAAGCCCATGTAAGTTTAACCTGTGTTCCAATTTGATTCTCTTAATTATTTCAAAAACCTCCATCTTCGCAGTCAAAAAGTTAAAGCATTCGTTAGGGTGTTTTTAACCAGGTAGTATCCATACTCTTGGGTGTAACTGGTGTATGGGAACCAAAAAATGGGATCTCTGAACGTTTAACCCTTTAGAGGGTTGAGAAACAGAAAGTAGCAAATAAGTATTTTTATCATATTTTGACGGCAACTGGGACTACACACAAAAAAACCGATGTTGACATTTTTTTTTGACAATATTCCTCTGCTTTGTTTTGGATATTTGATGAGTGACAATATACTTGCCGCTAGCTGTTTAAAGGGACTCAGTATGAGACACCATTGTAACAAACAAACAAACAAACAAAACTTACAAAGTTACAAAGTGAGAAGGAGAATCACAATGGTTTGTTTGTAACAGAAATACTTCATTTATTTGTTAATTAAAATAAATCATTTATGAAAGAGAGCTTCAATTTCTTTAGGAGTTAGATCTGTCGAGAATTTTTGCTTTTTTTTTTGTGTAAGGTATAACAATTAGCTTCATGGACTATGCTCATTATCATATCATTGTCAAAGATTTCTCTGAAATAAACTACCAGTCCATTTGTAACTGACGCTCTCACTGAAGGGAACTTTTATCTAATGGTGGCCTCATGCTTAAGGTCTCTTTTATTCCAAAGAGGATCATTCTCCTCATCAGAAGTTGTTCCTCCTTCCCAAAGGTTGATACCATCAGGATCTGATGCTTCAGACATGTCCAGAGGTGCAGAGTTTGTATTACACTGTGTCATAGCGTTGTTTGTATTACACTGTGTCATAGCGTTGTTTGTATTACACTGTGTCATAC
Organism: Achatina immaculata; assembly: GCA_009760885.1. Lineage (NCBI taxonomy): Eukaryota > Metazoa > Mollusca > Gastropoda > Stylommatophora > Achatinidae > Lissachatina > Lissachatina immaculata. Next base: position 4,117,594 of record CM019705.1, on the reverse strand, counting down.
AGCTGTTTGTATTAAACTGTGTCATACAGCTGTTTGTATTAAACTATGTCATATCGTTGTTTGTATTATACCGTGTCACACTGTTGTTTGTATTAAACAGTGTCATATCGTTGTTTGTATTAAACCGTGTCATACTGTTGTTTCTATTAAACTGTGTCATACTGTTGTTTGTATTAAACTGTGTCATATCGTTGTTTGTATTAAACTGTGTCATACTGTTGTTTGTATTAAACCGTGTCATACTGTTGTTTGTATTAAACTGTGTCATACTGTTGTTTGTATTAAACTGTGTCATACTGTTGTTTGTATTAAACCGTGTCATACTGTTGTTTGTATTAAACCGTGTCATACTGTTGTTTGTATTAAACTGTGTCATGCTGTTGTTTGTATTAAACTGTGTCATACTGTTGTTTGTATTAAACTGTGTCATACTGTTGTTTGTATTAAACTGTGTCATACTGTTGTTTGTATTAAACCGTGTCATATCGTTGTTTGTATTAAACCGTGTCATACTGTTGTTTGTATTAAACTGTGTCATACTGTTGTTTGTATTAAACTGTGTCATACTGTTGTTTGTATTAAACCGTGTCATACTGTTGTTTGTATTAAACTGTGTCATACTGTTGTTTGTATTAAACTGTATCATACTGTTGTTTGTATTAAACCGTGTCTTACTGTTGTTTGTATTAAACCGTGTCATACTGTTGTTTGTATTAAACTGTGTCATGCTGTTGTTTGTATTAAACTGTGTCATGCTGTTGTTTGTATTAAACTGTGTCATACTGTTGTTTGTATTAAACTGTGTCATACTGTTGTTTGTATTAAACTGTGTCATACTGTTGTTTGTATTAAACCGTGTCATACTGTTGTTTGTATTAAACCGTGTCATACTGTTGTTTGTATTAAACTGTGTCATGCTGTTGTTTGTATTAAACTGTCATACTGTTGTTTGTATTAAACTGTGTCATACTGTTGTTTGTATTAAACTGTGTCATGCTGTTGTTTGTATTACACTGTGTCATACAGTTGTTTGTATTACACTGTGTCATATCGCTGTTTGTATTACACTGTGTCATATCGTTGTTTGTATTACACTGTGTCATATCGTTGTTTGTATTACACTGTGTCATATCGTTGTTTGTATTAAACCGTGTCATATCGTTGTTTGTATTAAACCGTGTCATATCGTTGTTTGTATTAAACTGTGTCATACTGTTGTTTGTATTACACCGTGTAATATCGTTGTTTGTATTAAACCGTGTCATATCGTTGTTTGTATTAAACCGTGTCATATCGTTGTTTGTATTAAACCGTGTCATATCGTTGTTTGTATTAAACCGTGTCATACTGTTGTTTGTATTAAACCGTGTCATATCGTTGTTTGTATTAAACTGTGTCATATCGTTGTTTGTATTAAACCGTGTCATATCGTTGTTTGTATTACACCGTGTCATATCGTTGTTTGAATCTGATCCTGGTACGTGTTTTGTCATCGTCAAACTGACAGTCGTCACTATCCTCCTCATTGTCCTTGGACTCAAGTGATGATTCTGGAACGCCAAACTCTGGAACCTCTGATGTACACATCAGTTTTCCCTTTTCTGATGTTTTCCATCTGAAATAATATAAATTATATACATATATGAACTACGCTAGTAATTTTAAATCAAACAATAATTTCCAATTCCTACCATATGTTTTTATTATGTTTGAGCTGTAGAAAATAAGTCACAAGGAGATCTTTGTTTGTTCTTTTTACTATTAGTAATATAACGATAAACAATGTTATAAAAATCATTAAAACTATGTAAACAATGTAAGTTATATTTCTGTTTTCAATAAAAACTTATCACTGACAGTGCAACCAATACTGCCTTGACAAGGTCCTACACTTTATACTGCCAGCGGGTAGACGATGCTTTTGTTTTTTAAGACATTTTCCTCTTCCCTCGGCGCTAAAACTGTTTTAGAATTATACACGGAAACTTCATAAAGTAAACATAAATATCATACTAACCTTTTTTTTTTATCTTCGATCTTTCTGATACGGACGGTTGAGATAAGGAACCGCTATTAAAAACACATCAAGAATGTTGTTGGAAGTTTGTAAATCGTCGGCAGAAAGTTTGAATGTTAACTTCCGGTACTTCCTGTAATGCAATGCAATCTGCTCCAACAATCAGATTTGTTAACAGCAATGGGGAAAAAAAAAACAATTTAGATGGGACAAAAAACTAAGGTGGCAATATGGCTGCCACCGGCCTGTATAGGGTTAACAAACATGTTAGGTCAGAATTTTAATTTCCGCTGTTCTGGCCTAGATTTTCATACTTAATGTAAAACCAAGATTTTGGCATGCAAGTATTCTGAAGTCATACTAGTATCTAACAGGACTGATGACGATCTGAAGTTGATTTTGGCGATCTAACGCCGGGGACTGTTCCCTTCTTCATACAGCGCGCGTTATCGACGGGGCAAATAGAGGTCTTGAGAGGGCCCGGCGGTGTGCTTTGTACAGAGCAGTGGTTCTCAACCTATGGCTCGCGGCCTAAAGGTGGGCCGTTACAGGGAGTATTGTGACCCGCGCTGAAGTCTCAAAGCAGCCACATTAAAAAAAAGAGAAAAAAGTAGATACAATAACAAATTATTCCGCATATTTACGCAATGCATAGGAGTAGACTGCACGGATGCAAGCCGCAGAATTGTAGGCAGCTTTATCAGTATGTCCACAGTGCGGCTATTGGAGAAAGGATGGTATAGACAGCGTTTCTTCTAGCATCACATATAAATGTTACATAAAAGTACATAAAAATAGGCATCCCTTTTGAAGTGCGACACCTGCGTTTTTCTGACCGTGTTGCTGAAACATGCAGTTTTACAATGTAATTTTAGAGAACATTTGGCGTTGTTTGTATTAAACCGTGTCATATCATTGTTTGTATTAAACTATGTCATATCATTGTTTGTATTAAACCGTGTCATACTGTTGTTTGTATTACACCGTGTCATATCGTTGTTTGTATTAAACTATGTCATATCGTTGTTTGTATTAAACCGTGTCATATCATTGTTTGTATTAAACCGTGTCATATCGTTGTTTGTATTACACCGTGTCATATCGTTGTTTGTATTAAACTATGTCATATTGTTGTTTGTATTACACCGTGTCATATCGTTGTTTGAACCTGATCCTGGTACGTGTTTTGTCATCGTCAAGTTGACAGTCGTCACTATCCTCCTCATTGTCCTTAGGCTCAAGTGATGATTCTGGAACGCCAAACTCTGGAACCTCTGATGTACACATCAGTTTTCCTTTTTCTGATGTTTTCCATCTGAAATAATATAAATTATATACATATATGAACTACGCTAGTAATTTTAAATCAAACAATAATTTCCAATTCCTACCATATGTTTTTATTATGTTTGAGCTGTAGAAAATAAGTCACAAGGAGATCTTTGTTTGTTCTTTTTACTATTAGTAATATAACGATAAACAATGTTATAAAAATCATTAAAACTATGTAAACAATGTAAGTTATATTTCTGTTTTCAATAAAAACTTATCACTGACAGTGCAACCAATACTGCCTTGACAAGGTCCTACACTTTATACTGCCAGCGGGTAGACGATGCTTTTGTTTTTTAAGACATTTTCCTCTTCCCTCGGCGCTAAAACTGTTTTAGAATTATACACGGAAACTTCATAAAGCGCTAAAACTGTTTTAGAATTATACACTGAAACTTCATAAAGTAAACATAAATATCATACTAACCTTTTTTTTTTATCTTCGATCTTTCTGATACGGACGGTTGAGATAAGGAACAGCTATTAAAAACACATCAAGAATGTTGTTGGAAGTTTGTAAATCGTCGGCAGAAAGTTTGAATGTTAACTTCCGGTACTTCCTGTAATGCAATGCAATCTGCTCCAACAATCAGATTTGTTAACAGCAATGGGGAAAAAAAACAATTTAGATGGGACAAAAAACTAAGGTGGCAATATGGCTGCCACCGGCCTGTATAGGGTTAACAAACATGTTAGGTCAGAATTTTAATTTCCGCTGTTCTGGCCTAGATTTTCATACTTAATGTAAAACCAAGATTTTGGCATGCAAGTATTCTGAAGTCATACTAGTATCTAACAGGACTGATGACGATCTGAAGTTGATTTTGGCGATCTAACGCCGGGGACTGTTCCCTTCCTCATACAGCGCGCGTTATCGACGGGGCAAATAGAGGTCTTGAGAGGGCCCGGCGGTGTGCTTTGTACAGAGCAGTGGTTCTCAACCTATGGCTCGCGGCCTAAAGAAGGGCCGTTACAGGGAGTATTGTGGCCCGCGCTGAAGTCTCAAAGCAGCCACATTAAAAAAAAAGAGAAAAAAGTAGATACAATAACAAATTATTCCGCATATTTACGCACTGCATAGGAGTAGACTGCACGGATGCAAGCCGCAGAATTGTAGGCAGCTTTATCAGTATGTCCACAGTGCGGCTATTGGAGAAAGGATGGTCTAGACAGCGTTTCTTCTAGCATCATACATAAATGTTACATAAAAGTACATAAAAATAGGCATCCCTTTTGAAGTGCGACACCGGCGTTTTTCTGACCGTGTTGCTGAAACTTTTACAATGTAATTTTAGAGAACATTTGGCGTAGATTGTACGAGAGAGCAGAAGTGAAATATAGTTCTCAGCAATTGTTTTAGTTTAAAAATCATATTTCGTTGGCTTGAGAACCGTTATTTGGTCTTGGTGCTGTGTGTAATTTGTATTTGATTAATCAGCTGATTCCAGTTACCCACGTAATGATCGCGGAGACTTTTCGGTTAGCCTTTTTTATTGTTTAAATTTTAAAACTTTAGACTCTAAAATGGATTGATTTGTGAAACGTAAGCCTTCGACTTCGCGCAAACAAATTGATAGCAATAGCAGCGAATGTCACAGTGATCGAGACGACGTTAACATTGACACTTGTAAGAAAAATAAATACGCTCGAAAATATGATGTGGAGTATATTAAGTACGGTTTCGTTCATCAAACAAATTACTAAAATCTGCCACAGTGTGTTATTTGTTTGCAAATCCTCTCTAATGAGCCAATGAAGCCGACGAAATTGCGTCGTCATCTAACTACAAGACATCCAGATCTACAGAATAAAACTAAAGAATTTTTCGAACGTAAAGCCTAGGATTATAGTAAACAGAAGACATTGTTAAAAACAAGAACCACTATCAATGACAAAAGCTCTTAAAGCATCGTACCTGATTGCCCAGAGAATCGCAAAATCAAAGAAACCGCACACGATTGGAAAAGATCTTATCATGCCAGCCGCTCTTGAGATTTATGACGTATTGTTCGACTCAGAATACGCTACAAAACTGAAAAGAATTCCCATCTCGAACGATACTGTCCGCAGAAGAATATCAGAAATGACCGAGGACACTGTAGCGCAGCTAACTAAACTAACTTTGCTATTCAGTTAGATGAGTCAACTGACATCGCCGGCGAGTCACAGCTGAATGTTTATGTTCGCTGTTGTTGGCAAAATAGTATGTAAGAGGAATTTCTTTTTTGCAAGTCACTGCCAGCGAGAACGAGGCCGATGAAATATTTCGTGTTTTAAACGATTTTTTCACAAATGTTGGACTGCAGTGGACGAATTGATGTTGTATCTCGCATAAAGCAATTGTCACCCTAGATTGTAGGCATCCATTGCGTGATCCATCGTCAGGCACTCGCTTCAAATAAGTTGAATGAAACTCTGGGATCTGTACTCGAAGACTGTGTTCGGATTGTAAACTTCATAAAAACTAGAACAGTGAGCAGTCGATTATTTGCTGAACTTTGCATTGAATCAGATGTGGAACATAAGTTCTTGCAAGGGTATCTGAGCTTCGTTTAGAATCTTTGCAGTTTTTGATAGAACACAATCTCGACCTGGCAGGGACGGTCGCTGATACTGAGTGGCTTGCCATGCTGGCATACCTTGCTGATATTTTTAGCCTTTTGAACAGTTTGAACATATCACTGCAGGGTAAAGATGATAGTATACTCAAGACATACATCAAAGTTGCAGCATTTAGGAAGAAACTATGACTTTGGCGCACGCGACTCGAGAACAAATCACAAGACATGTTTCAATTGTTCTGTGAATTTACAGAGAGCAATGAAGTTAGTGGTGAGATTCTGGAAGGGGTCACTGGTGTAATGAAAGGGCATCTGACATGTCTTACTGAATATTTTAATAAATACTTCTCGCCAGAAGACATTAAAGGGTATGAATTGATTCGTAATCCTTTTCAGAGTGCATTCTCTGAATTAACCGGTCGTGCACAAGAAGAATCAGCGGAACTGTCTAGTGATCGCACATTACAAATCAAATTTAACGACCCCGCTGTGGATATCTCTTCCTTTTGGTGCACTGTTTCACTGGAATATCAGTTTTTGTCAGCCCTGGCGATGAAAGTTCTTCTACCTTTTTCAACAACTTATTTATGCGAAGTTTCATTGTCTGCACTGACTGCCATGAAAACGTAATATCGTTCAAGAATGAACTTGGAGGATGATCTTCGAGTGTGTTTGTCACAAATTCCTGCCAGAATAGACATGCTATCCAACCGTAAACAGTGCCATCTTTAAGGTAAATAAAAATATTTGTGTAGCAATGAATATGCAGCTAAACATGTAGAAAAAATATTACATAATACATTATAAAATTAGATTTATACCTTGGATATATAAAGCACTTTATTAGTGGGCCGCAAAAATGTTTCACTTTGAAATGTGGGCCGTGCAGCAAAAGGGCCTGAGAACGCTGGTATAGAGGGATATTTAAGATTTCTTACTGAAATTTGAGATTCTACTCTCTCTCTTATTACTAGATCTTTCTAGTTATTTTTATAGGGACAAAGGGGCAGAGGAAGACAAAGAAACAAGATACTTGAAAGACTAAAGGAGTAGCATGGGGCACGGCCCAACACATCTTATAGAAAGAGTAAAGGATACATGGTTGCTTAAATCAGTGACAACCAACGCCGGATTGGCATGAATCAGAGAGAGAGAGAGAGAGAGAGAGAGAGAGAGAGAGAGAGAGTTCTTTCTCTTATATATAACGTGCTGTTTTTTTTTATTTCTAAAAACTGAATGTTGTTTCTGCCTTTTCTGTTCTCTCACTTTGCATTGAATATCTTTCATACAACAGTATTTTGATCAACTTATACGCTTTCTATGATGAAAAGGCATATCCAGTATCTTGATCAACTTATACGCTTTCTATGATGAAAAGGCATATCAGCTCCCTTTATCATCGATCGATGAAATGAATACCCTCAAATCTCCTACTTCCCAGTTACACATTGATTTTTAAGTGACATTTAAATAATATTTAGAAGCGCGACTTAATGAACACAGAGGATATAGAATCACAACTTGTTAGCTGACAGGGATTTTCTTTCCCTTTATCCCGCTCTGCACATTTCCGAGAAGGCGAATCTTCCAACTATCGCTCAGAATTTTGGAGAATATATGTTGTTTTTTTTTTTTGTGCAGACTGTCCGCGTTATTTAAAGTTCATCGCTTATAAGTCTTCTCCAAGAATCTTGAACGAAACAAAAACTCCAAAATCAGTGTTTACAAGATGTCAGTAAGATGAACATGAATAACGTGTCCTTAACCTTTCATAAGATATTAAAGGACAGGATGAAACGTTTAATAACCCGAAACTCTTACTGATGCTTTCGTTATTGAATGATGTTCAAGGTCGGAAGGATATTGTCGTCCATCTTTTGGAAGGTTTTTTTTTTTTTAGGGAAGAACGCATCAGCATGGTCTTTTCCTTTTTGTTTTCATGTAAGTCTGAAGTTGTTAACCTTTGTACGAGTACAGATCTTCAGTGGGTTGGTCAATATGTCCCCTCATTTCCCGCTGTATTGGACACTAAGAGCAAAAACAAAACAAAACAAAAACAAAATCATCACGCGCCAGAAATGAGATGTTTGAGAATACTAAATGTGACAAGAAGATGGCAAATAAGAATTAACACCATCGGGGCAAGGGATGGAGTGATTAACACAAGTATTACACTACACCCAGGAACAACAAGTCAGATAGTATCACACTATCAGATAGTATCTAGTATCTTAGATTACACTAAGATCTGTATGTAACAGAAGGGGCCTCCATGCAGGAGGTGGAGAAATGCATTTACGGAAACCTTAAATGGAGAAAGGCAATTACCGTCTAGTCACAAGAGGGTATGTACTAGTCACTTGACCACGAAGGTGTTCGATGTATCAAGTCTTTCAGTGCGTGGCTGATTTCTTGGCAAACGGAGCCACCGCTAGGTCATTTAAATATTGAAATCATCACCGGAAATCACGCCCTCCCAGGATCTGCATCTAACACAAATACACACACATGGTCAAACAAACGTCTACTGGCAACATTATATCTCTGGGTTTCCTCTTTGTAAAAATAGAAGAAATAAATGAACTGAGGGAAACTACCCAGGGCATAAACAAGTTATTAATAGATGGCCTTGTTGTCCTTGTCTCAGGCCATAGACTGGAACCTGAAGCTCTAATTGGATGTCTCGTAACACTGGAAGTAAGACTGTGGTTTTCTTTAAATCTTTGAGCTGGTTAAAGAAGTCACAAGTCAAACTAATAACTAACTGATCAATATCTGGCTGACCAGGCTGCAGTTTCACAATCAAGTGTTGCCAAGAACTCTCATTAACAGATGAACAGAATCAGCTGTTGTCAAGAACTCTCACTAACAAATGAACAGAATCAGCTGTTGTCAAGAACTCTCACTAACAGATGAACAGAATCAGCTTTTGTCAAGAACTCTCACTAACAGATGAACAGAATCAGCTTTTGTCAAGAACTCTCACTAACAGATGAACAGAATCAGCAGTTGTCAAGAACTCTCACTAAGAAATGAACAGAACCAGCTTTTGTCAAGAGCTCTCATTAACAGATGAACAGAATCAGCAGTTGTCAAGAACTCTCACTAACAGATGAACAGAACAAGCTTTTGTCAAAAGCTCTCGCTAACAGCTTGAGTTCTTCCAGTCAGATGACAGTATCTTTTATGAACCAGTCATTTTCACTTCCGGCTCAGAGCAGATGATGTCCAATGAAAGTGACGACGCACAAAATAGATGAAGATAAGACAATCTGGGGGAAAATAAAGAAAAATGCGGTAGTCAGTCATGGAAGATATGCGGCGTGAAGATAAGGGAAAGTTCGCTGAAGACGCTGCTATTTAATTTATGGCCTCTGAAAATGTTGATATTACATCTTCAGCCTGTTCATGATATTAGTATTACGTTTATGTCTAGCCGAAGATACTGGTATTACGTTTCTTGCCTTGTTGAAGATACCGGTAATACGTTTCTTGCCTTGTCGAAGATATCGGTAATACGTTTCTGCCTTTCGAAGATACCGGTAATACGTTTCAGCCTTGTTGGAGATACTGGTATTACGTTTCTGCCTTGTTGAAGATACTGGTATTACGTTTCTGCCTTGTTGAAGATACTAGTAATACGTTTCTGCCTTGTCGAAGATACCGGTAATAAGTTTATGCTTCATTTAAGATACTGGTATTACGTTTATGCTTTGTTGAAGATACTGGTATACGTTTATGCTTTGTTGAAGATACTGGTATTACGTTTATGCTTTGTTTAAGATACTGGTATTACGTTTATGCTTCATTTAGGATACTGGTATTATGTTTATGCTTTGTTGAAGATACTGGTATTACGTTTATGCTTTGTTGAAGATACTGGTATTACGTTTCTTGCCTTGTTGAAGATACCAGTAATACGTTTCTACCTTGTCGAAGATACCGGTAATACATTTATGCTTCATTTACGATAGTGGTATTACGTTTATGCCTTGTTGAAGATACTGGTATTACGTTTATACTTTGTTGAAGATACTGGTATTACGTTTATGCTTCATTTAAGATACTGGTATTACGTCTATGCTTTGTTGAAGATACTAGTATTATGTTTATGCTTTGTTTAAGATACTGGTATTACGTTTATGCTTCATTTAAGATACTAGTATTACGTTTATGCTTTGTTGAAGATACTGGTATTATGTTTATGCTTTGTTGAAGATACTGATGTTACGTTTAAGGCTTGGAGACACTGGTATTACATTTCTGCCTTGTTTAAGATACTGATGTTACGTTTCTGCCTTGTTGAAGATACTGATGTTACGTTTCTGTCTTGGTGAAGATACTGGTATTATGTGTATGCATTGTTGAAGATACTGGTATTAAGTTTATGACCTGTTTAGGATACTGGTTTTACGTTTCTACCTTGTTGAAGATAGTGTTTTTACATTTCTGTCTTGTTGAAGATACTGTTTTTACACTCCTGCCTTGTTGAAGATACTGTTTTTTATGTTCCGGCCTTGTTGAAGATACTGTTTTTTAAGTTCCTGTCTTGTTGAAGATACTGTTTTTACACTCCTGCGTTGTTGAAGATACTGTTTTTTACGTTCCGGCCTTGTTGAAGATACTATTTTTACACTCCTGCCTTGTTGAAAATACTGTTTTACGTTTCTGCCTTGTTGAAAATACTGTTTTTACGTCTCTGCCTTGTTGAAGATACTGTTTTTACGTTTCTGCTTGTTGAAGATACTGTTTTTACGTCTCTGCCTTGTTGAAGATACTGTTTTTACGTTTCTGCCTTGTTGAAGATACTGTTTTTACGTTTCTGCCTTGTTGAAGATACTGTTTTTACGTTTCTGCCTTGTTGAAGATACTGTTTTTACGTTTCTGCCTTGTTGAAGATACTGTTTTTACGTTTCTGCTTGTTGAAAATACTGTTTTTACGTTTCTGCCTTGTTGAAGATACTGTTTTTACGTCTCTGCTTGTTGAAAATACTGTTTTTACTTTTCTGCCTTGTTGAAGATACTGATACTTGTTTTTAGTTTCTGCACTGTCTATGATGATTATATTCAGCTTCCACTTGAACAACGATACCAATGTTCACATTCATTTTACGCTGGCGATGGTTGGGACATGTGCTCCGAATGACTGACAACTCACTACCAAAAATAACACTAAGATGGACACCACAGGGGAGCACAAGTAAGGGTAGACCAAAAGAGACATGGAGAAGAACAACAGAAAGGATGTTGAGCAATAGAGGGCTCACCTGGGCAAGAGCAGAAAAAAAGGCGAAGGACAGGCATTTGTGGAAAACCCTTGCGGAAGCCCCATGTGCCCTGGGCACTTAAGGTTCAGAGAGAGAGAGAGAGAATACTGAATGTATGTGAAATATATCACAGTTCACTATCAATATACACATTGATATACAGGTACATTTCCTCTATTATCAGCAATTTCCTTTCAAAAAGTTTGAAACGATTTTTAACTAATCGATTTTCTGCATGAAGTACTAGCTTACACTTAAACAGAATTATCGGTTTCAATTGGTATAACAAACAGAGGCAGTAAGTGCTTGTTGCGTGATACGCGTGCTTTATATAACATTTTCTGGCCAGTTATCAATATCTGAAAGTGCTGACTTTTTTTCTGAAACTCTATAACAGGTGGATTTTCTTTATGACAGAGACAGACCAAGAGGCAGACCAAGACAACAGTGGCGTGACAACGTGGAAGAGGACCTACTGGCCCTTTGAGTGGGCAATTAGCAGAAGAAGACCTACTGGCCCTTTGAGTGGGCAATTAGCAGAAGAAGACCTATTGGCTCTTGAAGTGGGCAATTAGCAGAAGAAGACCTATTGGCCCTTGAAGTGGGCAATTAGCAGAAGAAGACCTATTGGCCCTTGAAGTGGGCAATTAGCAGAAGAAGACCTATTGGCCCTTGAAGTGGGCAATTAGCAGAAGAAGACCTATTGGCCCTTGAAGTGGGCAATTAGCAGAAGAAGACCAAGAAGAGACAAGAAGGGAGACAAGTCTTGTCTGCAGCAATGAGCCACAATGGCTCCGTGGCTCTACTGAGTTTCCTTGTTGAATACTTTATATACACGCTCTCTAACACTTCCTTATGGTATCCTGTCATTTGTTTTTCCTCTCTCCAGCTAACATCACATTTCTGTCAACAACGGATAATCGAATGAGTGAAAAGAAAGACAGTTGTTGTTCACTGAGAAAATTATTCCGTCTGTTAACAAAATTATTGTTGCTATAACTAGTGCTGGTCCTCGCCAGTATACGTGGACCTTAGAGTTTGTCCATTTGTGACCAATGTGATTACGTCCCCTGTGTGTGATGATTTCATTCTGGCCATACTTCCTTCATCTACTTTTAAAACATGATTTGATCATCTATCATCAATGTTTATGCAGGACACTAAGACAAAATCGATACTAATAATGGCGAGAAATGATACGCGTGTGTGCGTGCGTGCGTGTGTTATGGATAGATGTGAGAACCTACAGTCGGACATTTCTTGCTTTATTTCAAACAGCTGAGTTAGAGTTGCAAGTTGTAAGTAATGTCTCTGTTAACTGAACACTCGGTCAGTCAGTCAGTCAGCCAGTCATTTGCATGTCCCTTGCGGAACTTTGTCTCCCTAACAGCTCTCCTACAGGGCTCTCGGTTGTAAGCAAGATGCCCTGCTGCTGATGCATCCATTTGCAAATTATCAACGATGTCTTGCAGCCATCTTCGCCTTGGTCTTCCTCTCTTTCTTGTTCCCATTATATACCCTTCCACGACGGTCTTCTCTAAATTCTCTGAACATTAAATTTTAGGTGATACCAACTTAACACCGAGTTACTTTTTTCGTTTGGAACATAGAAACACGCAGAGAAAGAGGTTTACAGCACACTACGTCACTGGTGGCTGTACACTAGAGAAAGATAGCACAGTATTGTATGCTTAAACTTGGAGAAAATCGTTAACAAATGTTCTAAGTGCAGGTAATTATCTTGTCAATTTTCTTTCTCTGATGTCTAAAGGTGCTTAATTTACGATTTTCTTAGGGTCTAATCATAGTATACTGTGCTCTCTTATTTTACTGTGAGAAAGCCTTGTTGTTTCATATTTGTGAAAATGTGTACGCTAGAAAAAGAGGTTTTACGTGGCTGATTAACTTAGCACCAAGTTTCGACTCTGTTTGGTAGCTGAGAGTTTGAGAAAGACGTTTTACGTGGCAAATAAACTTGACACCAAGTTACAATACTGGTGACTACGCTCATAAAGTATTTTAGGAAAAGAAAATGTAATTTGTCATTTTCATATATCAAATTTGTATATGTATAATATGTGAAATGGCAATAAAATAAAATAAAATATATTTTTATAGACAATAACAAATTTTGTTGTTTTTTTTAAAGGACCTGCTTGTCTAACAAAACTACGACAAGCTCGCCCAATAAATATTTGACAATGAATAGCGAAAGATTAATATCCTATCCCGTATGCTTAAATAGCTGGAATAGAGAAGGATAAACCTGAAGATTAACACCATATACCCGGAACAGCTAAACGTAAACCTGGACATTAACACTGTATACCCGGAACAGATAAAAGTAAACCTGCATATTGACACCGTATATCAGATAAGATAAATGTAAACCTGGATATTAATACTGTATAGTAGGAACAGATAACGGTAAACCTGGACATTAACACTGTATACCCGGAACAGATAAAGGTAAACCTTCACATTAACATCATATACCTGGAATAGTTAACGGTAAAACTGGACATTAACACCACATACCCGGAATAGATAAACGTAAACCTGGACATTAATACCATATAGCCGGAACAGATAAACGTAAACCTGGACATTAACACCATATACCCAGAACAGATAAAAGTAAAACTGTATATTAACACCATATACCCAGGATAGTTAAACGTAAATCTGGACATTAATATAATATACCCGGAACAGATAAGGTAAACCTGGGCATTAACATCATATACCCGGAACAGATAAAGGTAAAACTGGACATTAAAACCATATACCTGGAACAGATAAAGGTAAAACTGGACATTAAAACCATATACCTGGAACAGATAAAGGTAAAACTGGACATTAAAACCATATACCAGGAACAGTTAGAGTAAACCTGTACTATAAACAGAACAGATATAGATAGGCCTGGATATTTACACAGTATAACCAGAACAGATAAAAGTAAACCTGGACAACAACACCGTATATCTTATATGCCTCAGTGATAGAACAGTCGAAAACAAAACAAAACAAAACAAAAAAATATGGACACTGACATCTTATATGACATAATATGGAACAAGGTCCATTCTATATAGTAGGGATACTCACACGGCAAACTACTTTCTTAATTAGGTTTCCAGATTTTTCTTTTATGACTTCTTTGCTTCTCAACCCTGCTAGGCTCAGGATAAATATACATTTTTTAGCCAACGGGAAAACGTCTAAGTTCACAGTGTTGTCTCTGCGTATTCTGTCCTGAGGGAAATGTTCTGCCTGGAGGATCTACTTGCCTCACGCTTAGATCCACATCTTTCCTTTTAAACAACCGAGATAACACTAAGTTTAGAATCACAGGCAACAATAATTCATTCATGATTTCTTACAAGCAACTTAACAGTATTTCTGTTTGTAACATGTTCGAGGACAAATTGGAAGAGGTGGAGAGTTTTGAATATCTTGGATCACTACTAATAGTGGAGATACAGTGCGGGAAATTAAAAGGAGGACATCTGTCGCTCTTCAAAAAGTAAAACAACTAAATAAGCTGTGGAGAAGTACAGACAGAACTAAAGAAATAAGATTTTTAAAGGCATATATCTTTCCCATCGCAACATATGCCTGTGAGACCTGGACACTTAACAAAACAGCTGAGAAACACATAAATGCCTTTGAATGTAAATGCTACAGAAGAGTTCTTCAAATATCATGGACACAAAAAAGAATAAACATATCCATACTACAAGAACTTAATATTGAAGAAGGGTGGCTAATAAAGAGGATTAAACAGAGAAAACTTAAATATTTTGGACACATTACATGTCATGATAATTTAGAGAAGACCGTCGTGGAACGATACATAATGGGAAAAAGAAAAAGAGGAAGACCAAGGAGAAGATGGCTGCAAGACATCGTTGATAATCTGCAAATGGATGCATCAGCAGCAGGGCATCTTGCTTAAAGCTGAGAGGACTACAAGAGAGCTGTTTATGAGGCAAAGTTCCGCAAGGGACATGCAAATGACTGACTGACTGAACATGTTGGAAAATGATTCGTGCAGAAACAGATAAATTAAGCTGTTTATATATAGATCTCTACAGCATGTCCGAGTATTAGCCATTCTCAAGATGAAGGAAAGCCATTTTCTTTATTTTGTCATTCCTATATAGGTGATCAGATTGTTTCAGTAAAAAAATGTCATAGAAATAAACGGGAAAAAAACACTCTAACATATTCAAACACGGACATGTTCTTTTAAGCTAAGAAAGTAACTTTAACTTTACCACCCCCAACAGACGGGTCATAAATCTTGAACAGAAACCCAACTTCTTTCTTGGGACCAAAACGCACGTATTCACGAATCACCCATTACAAACTTGGGATCCGCAGAAGGGGATCACTTGTCGTGGACCTAGAATTAAAGCTATTTGCATATTTTTGTTTTGCACCTCATATAATTTGTCAAAATAGAAATATTCTTACAGTTTTTAATGTATTACTTAAATGTGGGGACTAGCGTGAGATGGCAAACTGTCATTGGATGGAGCGTCTATGAACTAAGAAACGTTGAAAACCATCGCTCTTTTGCCACTGTTACTTAAATGAACTCAGAAACGAGTAATTAATTCAAATAATTCTCATATTAACCCAGCTGAAATTTTAATTATCAAGCGAAAGGGAAACAAAAGGGATGATTACAATTTAATATAATTTTTCTTTTTATTCTGCATTTCGGAATTTAGCCTCGACCTTTTCGTTTCACAGGGGATTTGCAGCTCGCATTGTTATTCTGTTTGTCGATGTGTTTGGACTTTGCTGTTCTTTCTTTGTGTATTTCAAAAAAGGGCTTTGTGCACTCAGAAGATTTAAAGAGTGTTTTGCGTGGCCATTGTGTTTTGTTTGTTCCACATTGCGAAAGAATTTGAAAGGGTGAAAAGTTCAGTGTATAAGAATTAAAATATTATATTTAGAGAATCTTGGAAAGAGCAACTGAAATATCTTATAAGAACTGCACGAGGATGAATACAGGAGAAAGAAAAGAAAGTTATACTTTTTTCCTCAGAAACGACTTGATGATCTCCAGAGAACAATAACAGAATGTGGTTCTTGGGCAACAAGCAAAAGGGTCGGCGGCCAAGGAGAGGACAGGCTTGAGATCTTCCTTCCTCGCCTTCTTTACTCCTATCTGGGACATAGGCCATAAACCAGGGCTCTCCATTTATTTCTATCTTGGGCTGTTTCTTCTATCTGTCTCCAGGTGTAGTCGATCTCTTTGATCTCTGCTTCAAGACTCTTTCGTCAGTTGTTTAGTGGTTGACCTGGTCACCTGGTCACCTGCTTGGTGGCCGGACATTTCTGGGTTTCGTCACACCGTGTCATAGATCTTCGTGAAGAAGTTCTTTCCTCTCCCAGTATTAAGTTTACCCTCTTGCTGAACTCTTGTTGACGTGTTCGTAGCCGAAGAGTTTTTACAGAACTGGGTAGCTGGTCCCATGTCCAGCCCTCTTCCTTTCTTATCCGGGATTCGGACCGGCCATAGCGGAGTTGCAAGATATTGCTAACATTTTAAACACCACACTCACTGAAGCAAACATCCTATTTGGACAAAGAGAAATTTTCAGAGTAGTTATCAATGGAGAAACATTCTGCGAACGAGGGAATATTGTGAAATAATACAGCACGTCCAACAACATCGAATCATCACAAGTAAATCATTCTCCGTTCTCGTAATTTGAAATATCTGTCTTAATCTTAATTAATGACTGATTTTTTTTTCCCACAAATCATTATTACAGAATTTTGTCGCTGTTTTTTTAATGTACATGAAAGCTAAAACAAAGACGTTGACAGATGATGCTATGGATCTTTTTTTTTAAAAATTTTATAGACTGGATTTCAGAGCCAGATTCTCCTTAGACTTCACTGCTTTGAGGAACTCGTTCATCTCAACTAAACTGCCCACCTTGTAATTTCAACAACACAATACGTGAAGATAGGAGAGAATTTAAGTATTTCTCCATTCGCATAGTAAAAAAAGGCAGTCTTAAGTAATTCTCTGGAAGTTTCCATGAAGATAGCATAGTCTTAACTAATTCTCTGGGGACTTCCACGAACATAGTATAGTCTTAGCTAATTCTCTGGGGACTTCCAAGAACATAGCATAGTCTTAGCTAATTCTTTGGGGACTTCCACGAACAAAGCATGTCTTGACTAATTCTCTGGGGACTTCCATAAACATATCATAGTCTTAATTAATTCTCTGGGGACTTCCACGAACATAGCATAGTCTTAACTAATTCTCTGGGGACTTCCACGAATATAACATAGTCTTAACTAATTCTCTGAGGACTTCCACGAACATAGCACAGTCTTAACTAATTCTCTGGGGACTTCCACGAACATAGCATAGTCTTAACGGATCCCCAGGACGCTTACGTGAAGATAAAACAGAGTCTATATAGTCCCAGTTTAGTTTTTTGGCATTTCATCTTCACTACCATGCTCTCTGTTATTTTCAAGATAGTCTGATACCTATCCTGTAACATTTAACTTTTTTAATACTTTGAAGCAGTGATTTTATTTCGCAGTGTTAAACAGACAACCAAACAAACAAAATATCAAAAACAACGATGTATCCAGTGTTGATAAAAAGTCTTGTCTGCTCCTTCTTGTGAAGTAAACATGGAACGGGGGTCGACGGTTATAGCAGAGATAACATAGACAGTTCTGGGGAAACCAGAAGGAGTTTTACAAGTCTTAAATAAGAACCGAAGCCAGGTTGTAAAATGTGATAATGTTACCTGACATTTTACTGCTATACAGACACTAAGGTCCAGCCAGTGCAATGTAACGCGGCACAGAGAGCTTCCCTTGTATTAAGGGAGGGGGCCAGAGGACTTTGGGGGGGGGGGCGGTGTGGGGGTCCGAAATTTCTCTATGTACATGTACTATGAAACACTGATCCTATATATGTAAAGGTAAAAGGTAAAATTCCTGTTTCCATGCTATTAAGGCATATTGGGGAATGCGGTGTTAGGCCCGCGTTTTCCATGACCTTTTCGGCACATGAAAGTCTGATGTGGTCAGTATCACGCCTGGCTGCTTTATCTTCACAGATTTCTCTGGTACCCATTTTTAGAGGCTGGGTGTACTCCGGGGCCTTTTTGGTGCGTATCAGGAAAAAAAATCCCACTGCTGGGACTGAACCCGGTACAGCCGGATTAGTAAACCGAGCGCCTAACCACTCAGCCAACCAGGCCGCCAGTATGTTAAGGTGAAGCTATGAAATATTGATGTTATATAATGGGTAAAGGTGAAGCTATGCAATATTGATGTTATATAATGGGTAAAGGTGAAGCTATGCAATATTGATGTTATATAATGGGTAAAGGTGAAGCTATGCAATATTGATGTTATATAATGGGTAAAGGTGAAGCTATGCAATATTGATGTTATATAATGGGTAAAGGTGAAGCTATGAAATATTGATATTACATGATATGTAACGGTGAAGCCATGAAATACTGATGTTATGCACTATGTATAACACTGATCGTGTTAACCAGAATTTACTGGTAAATTATCCATTAAATAATGTACAAGCCGAAAGTTTTCGAGCTCGCCCGGGTCCCGTAACAGTTTTCTATAACAAAACATTAGTAAGAAGCAACCAGCTAAATCGGCTGGAGTATAATCAGGCCAGGATGATGATGATGATGATGATGATGATGAATTTGCATGGAAGAGAGTCAATCATTTTTGACTCTGAATCAGCATGTGAACATTTCATAAAGATCTCAGTGCAGATAGAGTAAGAACAAAACTATTCAAGCGAATGTTTGATTCCTGCCGGTGTTTGTGAAACGTACTCGACTTTACATTTAAAAAAAGGACAAAATAGCGAATGTCGTACTGAGAAACCTGGAGTTTCAGAAAGTACTTCATGCAGTGTGTGAAAGACAGGAACAGTTATACCAGTTTCAAAAAATCCGAACTCGATCACTCGGTATAGAGGTAGTATAGACAAGAGTGGTTCTGACGCATTTGACTACTATTGCAAAGCATTGTTTACAGTGTTTCCCAAGCTTGTTCTGGCTGTTGTCCCCTTTCATCCCACGCCGCGTCTTCCCCCCCCCCCACCTTCCAACCACTTACGTACTACTCGTACCATGGCCTATTAAACTAGGATATGCTTTCCACAGATAAAAACTGGTAATAGTAAACCCGTTTATTTATATGATTGAGTACATTTATAACTCACAAACTGTTGTATTTTCTCAACTTTTAATGTGACGGATGTGATCTCTAATCAGAGACTGGCATCCCTGCATTCTGGGCATTCCCATACGTGCTCCGCCTTCCATTCCAACACCCACTGAAGTGTGGGCCTGTTGATGGAGCCAGTCACACACTCATCATCATCATCATCATGATGTGCCTTGCCGACTTGCGTTGGCTATTATGCTTCTCCAGAGTACACGATCCTTCATGCAGGCCATCAGCTCAGTTGGTGATCTCCTTTCACACCATCCCGTCAGACTGTCCAGTATCATTACTTTTGGTCTTCCTCTTGATCTTCTTCCTTCTATTTATCCTGTTGTTATAATATTTTCAATGTCCCCTCTTCTCATTGCATGTCCTATGAAAGTACATTGTCTCTCTCTTATCTTTTTGACAAGGTTTTTTTGTCTCTCCAGCTCTTCTCATACATTCTTCATTAGTTATTTTTGCTGTCCAGGGGATTCGCAACATTCTTCTAATAAACCACATTTCTGCTGCTTCCAATGATTTTTGTGCAGACTTGCCTATTGTCTATGATTCACTTCCATATAACAAGATATGTTCAATATAGCATTTTAGGATCTTGTTTTCTAACATTCATTGATAGTGATGTTTTGGATAATATATTTCTAATGCTTCGAAATGCAGTCTTTGCTTGACCTATTCTGTTCCTAAGAAAAAAGGTCTAGAGATAGTACATATCCTTGTTGCACCCCTTGTTTTATTGGTTGATATTTTCCAGTTCTATTTTCAACTCGAATTGCTGCTTCTTGCTGCCAGTATAGATGTTTTACAATCCTCAGGTCTTTGCCGTCTATATTGATGTCTTCAAGCATTTTAATAATTTCATTATGTTTCACCTTGTCGAATGCCTTAGTGTAATCAATGAAGCATAAGTAGAGAGAGATCTTTCTGTACTTCTAAAGCTATTTCTGTTAGTGTTCGTAAAGCATAAATGGCATTGTGTGTTCCATTTCCTTCAACAAATCCAAACTGTTCATCTGTTATTTCCATTTTTATCTTTTTCCTTGTTCTTCTCATAATGATTCTTAGAAGTAGCTTCGTTATGTGACATGAGAGGCTGATAGTCCGGTGGTCATCACATTCCTTTGCACCTGGTTTCTTTGGTAGTGCTATAAAGGTGGATTTAAGCAAGTCACTGGGCATATAACTACTGTTGTAAATGGCATTCAGTAACTTGGTTATTATTTTTATTCATATCTCCTCTAGCGCCTCTATTTCTTCTATTGTTATATTACCAGGCCCAGTCGCTTTTCCTTTCCTCATGTGTTTGATGGCATCTATGAGTTCATCTTCAGATACTGGTGGTCCATCATTGTTTTCAGTATCTGGTATTAATTCTGGAATTCTCCTCCATATAGCTCACTGATGTACTCTGTCCACCTGTCCACAATGTCTTCTTTTCCCATTAACATTTTACCTTCTTTTGATTGCAGGCATCCTATGGTAATATTTTGTTTTCCTGCCTGTGAGTTCACGAATTCGTTTGTGCATGTTTTTGCTGTCTTTATCATGAGAGTCCTCTATTTGTCTGCACTGTTCATTTAACCACACTTCCTTTGCTCATCTGCATTTGCATCTTATTTCTTTATTTATCTTGCTATATTTTTCTTAGTTATTTTTACTCCTCCTTTTGTCCATCAGTCCTAAGATGTCGTCTGTCATCCATTTATTTTTAGGGGCTTCTTTTTTCGGTGATATTATCTCCTTAACAGTTTGGTGGATAGAATCTCTTAAAATTGCCCATTGTTCATCTATACTATTTATCTTTGCTATTGCGTTGTATCTATTTGTTATAATAACTTTGTATTGTTCTCGCAGTTCTTGGTCATTTTTATGGATTTCTGTATTCAGTTTGATTTTTCTCACTTTTCTGCATGCTAACTTTATTCTAATTTTTTCACAGAGTGGGTCATGGTCACTATTGCAGTCAGCTCCTGCCATGGTTTTTGTTATCAGTAATGCATTGCGGAATCATTTGTTGATTAATACGTAGTCTATCTGGTTCAATATTGCTCTTCAGAAAGTAAAACAAATAAAGAATCTGTGGAGAGGAGCAGACAGAAACACAAAAATAAGATTTTTAAGGGCATGCATCTTTCCCATCGCAACATATGCCTGTGAGACCTGGACACTTAACAAAACAGCTGAGAAGCACATAAATGCCTTTGAATGTAAATGCTATAGAAGAGTTCTCCAAATATCGTGGACACAAAAAAGAACAAATATATCTATACTACAAGAGCTTAATATTGAAGAAGGCTGGCTAGTAAAGAGGATTAAAGAGAGAAAACTTAAATATTTTGGCCACATTAAACGTCATGATACTTTAGAGAAGACCGTACTGGAAGGATACATAATGGGAAAAAGAAAAAGAGGAAGACCGAAACGAAGATGGCTGCAAGACATCGTTGATGATCTGGAAATGGATGCAGCAGCAGCAGGCCATCTTGCTCACAACCGAGAGGCCTACAGGAGTGCTGTTTGGGAGGCAAAGTTCCGCAAGGGACAAGCAAAGGAATGAATGAATCTGGTTCAAAGTCTTTTTGTCTGGGCTGCACCACGTTGTCAGTCTTCGGGGATGTTGTTTAAACCAGGTGTTTCCTACAACCATGCTGTGTATTCTTGCCCATTCAATTAATTTACTACTTCTGTCATTCCTCTCCCCCAGCCCATAGTCAACAACGATGTCTGAAGTTCTTCCTTTACCAACTATGGCATTAAAATCTCCCATGACTATGGTAACTTCATGTGACTTTGTGTGTTTTAGTGCTGTCTCTATGTCACTATAAAATAGCTGTAAATCTTCTTCAGAGCTTTCAAGTGTTGGAGCGTACACTTGTATAATATTTATATTTATAGGTCGTCCTTTCAGTTGGGTTAGCAGGACTGGGTCCGAGATGTTCAAATATCCTACAAGTGTCCTTGCTGTTCCTATTCCTATTCCTCGTTCATTTTTTTCAGTTCCTGAATATATTATTGTATATTTATCAGAGTTTATCTTCTCTGCATCTCTCTACCTAATTTCACTCATTCCCAGTATGTTGATCGTCATCTTTTCCATTTCGCTCTTTACATTTTCTAATTTTCCAGCCTGGAATAAACTTCTAACATTCCATGTTGCTATTTTGAACTTGTTAGTTTTTCCACCAGTAGCTTGATGACGATCTGGCCTCACCTGTGGCTCGTGAGCTGCCCTACCGGACGAGGCTGTTCCAGTGGAACATCCATTAACGTCATTCATGACAAATCTAGTACTCTGAATAAACATAATTGTTACTGGGAGCCTTCTGTCGGTTTGTGTACGGAGTCAGCTAGCCTTTGGACTCCCTGTCCTACCCACAAGGCAGCGGGAGCGAGAGGTTTTAAGGCGCCTCTTACCAGCCTGGTATTCCCTTCACTGAGCACCTGAGGCACGTTATAGGAGTAGTAGAGTCACCTACTACCCCACCTCGCTCTCTGAGTCTACCGCCAGTTGGTCCGCGCCTGCTTATTTGAGTAAATCCTTATTCACAGAGATCCTCCATTGGAGGACTTTCACCATCCGTAACCTGTGAGGCGCTGGGTTGGGGATGGTCGCCCCAGCTTTACATACACTGGTTGTAGATAATGCGCGGTAAACCACTTCGTTCAGAAAAACGTCCACTTCCCCTCTCCTCCCCCACTTCGATCATCCTCCTGGTGTGATTATTGTCATTTAACCAGATTCCGTCCTCCATACCCAGCCTACTCAGGGTGACTCTTGCAATGTCCCCGTGTCCATTTTTAGGGTGCCTTGAAGTGATGTCATGGCTGCCAGCTTGTCTGCTCTCTCCGTGCCTTTGACTCCCGCATGACCTGGGCATCAAACTAGATAACCGAGAGCCCGCTAGAAGCTGGACCAACTCCCTGTGGAAAAATGTCTCTGGATTCTCCGTAACATGTTTTGGGAGTCTGTTACAGTGAGCTCATGTGAGTCGTCCTGCTCCACCAACTAAGAAATTGCTTCTGATGCTGCCTGCACCTCCGTTCTAATGCTCCAAGTGGTAGTTGCATAGGCTCCTGATTTACTGGCAACCAGTTTGCCATTGCGGTAGACAACATAGCCACTTTTTAAGCCCCTTATCACTGACCCATCGACGGTGGACGAGTTTCATGTAGGGGACACAAGTTTCTCAATATCACATTGAAAAGTGCGAAGAAGGAAGGTATTACTGTCTCCATCTAAGAAGGAAGGTATTACTGCCCCCGTCTAAGAAGGAAGGTATTACTGTCTCCATCTAAGAGGAAGGTATTACTGCCCCCGTCTAAGAAGGAAGGTATTACTGCCCCCGTCTAAGAAGGAAGGTATTACTGCCTACGTCTAAGAAGGAAGGTATTACTGCCCCCGTCTAAGAAGGAAGGTATTACTGCCCCCGTCTAAGAAGGAAGGTATTACTGCCTACGTCTAAGAAGGAAGGTATTACTGCCCCCGTCTAAGAAGGAAGGTATTACTGCTCCCGTCTAAGAAGGAAGGTATTACTGTCTCCATCTAAGAGGAAGGTATTACTGCCCCCGTCTAAGAAGCAAGGTATTACTGCCCCCGTCTAAGAAGGAAGGTATTACTGCCCCCGTCTAAGAAGGAAGGTATTACTGCCCCCGTCTAAGAAGGAAGGTATTACTGCCCCCGTCTAAGAAGGAAGGTATTACTGCCCCCGTCTAAGAAGGAAGGTATTACTGCCCCCGTCTAAGAAGGAAGGTATTACTGCCCCCGTCTAAGAAGGAAGGTATTACTGCCCCCGTCTGCTGCTTTGTTTTCCTTCAAGCCCCCCCCCCCTTCCACTGCCTCCCTACAGACCCTTTTTCTTTCACCGCCCGCTCCCCCGGTCCTTTCCAGAGCCCACAAGGGGGCATTATTGCCCACTTTGGCAGTAACTGGTTTACAAGATAAGGTCCGCTAGATTTCACCTACTATAGGCGAAGCGTTCAGTACTTGTGCCAGGCAACTGTGAGCTTTAAATCAAAGCTAACTAATATGTGTACAACTGTGAGCTTTAAATCAGAGCTAACTAATTTGTGTACAACTGTGAGCTTTAAACCAGAGCTAACTAATCTGTGTACAACTGTGAGCTTCAAATCAGAGCTAACTAAAACTGTGAGCTTCAAATCAGAGTTAACTAAAACTGTGAGCTTCAAATCAGAGCTAACTAATCTGCGTACAACTGTGAGCTTTAAATCAGAGCTACCTAAAACTGTGAGCTTCAAATCAGAGCTAACTAATATATGTAAAACTGTGAGCTTCAAATCAGAGCTAACTTATCTGTGTACAACTGTGAGCTTCAAATCAGAGCTAACTAATCTGTGTACAACTGTGAGCTTCAAATCAGAACTGACTAAAACTGTGAGCTTCAAATCAGAGCTAACTAATATATGTAAAACTGTGAGCTTCAGTCAGAACTGACTAATCTGTGTACAACTGTGAGCTTCACATCACAGCTAACTAATCTGTGTAAAACTGTGTCCCTTACAGATCTGCATTGCACTCTTCTGATGTGTGCGCAGACGTGCACTGATGACTTAAAGCCAGCGTCCGAACTAAAAATAGAACGTTCACAAGACGCAAAGATTGTTTGCCAGGTAATCTGGTTAAAGATGATTTACTTGTCAAAGTAGCTGTGCAGCGATGCACCTCCGTTCTAATGCTCCAAGTGGTAGTTGCATAGGCTCCTGATTTACTGGCAACCAGTTTGCCATTGCGGTAGACAACATAGCCACTTTTTAAGCCCCTTATCACTGACCGGTCGACGGTGGACGAGTTTCATGTAGGGGACACAAGTTTCTCAATATCACATTGAAAAGTGCGAAGAAGGAAGGTATTACTGTCTCCATCTAAGAAGGAAGGTATTACTGCCCCCGTCTAAGAAGGAAGGTATTACTGTCTCCATCTAAGAGGAAGGTATTACTGCCCCCGTCTAAGAAGGAAGGTATTACTGCCCCCGTCTAAGAAGGAAGGTATTACTGCCTACGTCTAAGAAGGAAGGTATTACTGCCCCCGTCTAAGAAGGAAGGTATTACTGCCCCCGTCTAAGAAGGAAGGTATTACTGCCTACGTCTAAGAGGAAGGTATTACTGCCCCCGTCTAAGAAGGAAGGTATTACTGCTCCCGTCTAAGAAGGAAGGTATTACTGTCTCCATCTAAGAGGAAGGTATTACTGCCCCCGTCTAAGAAGCAAGGTATTACTGCCCCCGTCTAAGAAGGAAGGTA
Organism: Achatina immaculata; assembly: GCA_009760885.1. Lineage (NCBI taxonomy): Eukaryota > Metazoa > Mollusca > Gastropoda > Stylommatophora > Achatinidae > Lissachatina > Lissachatina immaculata. Next base: position 4,091,893 of record CM019705.1, on the reverse strand, counting down.
TTACTGCCCCGTCTAAGAAGGAAGGTATTACTGCCCCCGTCTAAGAAGGAAGGTATTACTGCCCCCGTCTAAGAAGGAAGGTATTACTGCCCCCGTCTAAGAAGGAAGGTATTACTGCCCCCGTCTAAGAAGGAAGGTATTACTGCCCCCGTCTAAGAAGGAAGGTATTACTGCCCCCGTCTGCTGCTTTGTTTTCCTTCAAGCCCCCCCCCCTTCCACTGCCTCCCTACAGACCCTTTTTCTTTCACCGCCCGCTCCCCCGGTCCTTTCCAGAGCCCACAAGGGGGCATTATTGCCCACTTTGGCAGTAACTGGTTTACAAGATAAGGTCCGCTAGATTTCACCTACTATAGGCGAAGCGTTCAGTACTTGTGCCAGGCAACTGTGAGCTTTAAATCAAGCTAACTAATATGTGTACAACTGTGAGCTTTAAATCAGAGCTAACTAATTTGTGTACAACTGTGAGCTTTAAATCAGAGCTAACTAATCTGTGTACAACTGTGAGCTTCAAATCAGAGCTAACTAAAACTGTGAGCTTCAAATCAGAGTTAACTAAAACTGTGAGCTTCAAATCAGAGCTAACTAATCTGCGTACAACTGTGAGCTTTAAATCAGAGCTACCTAAAACTGTGAGCTTCAAATCAGAGCTAACTAATATATGTAAAACTGTGAGCTTCAAATCAGAGCTAACTTATCTGTGTACAACTGTGAGCTTCAAATCAGAGCTAACTAATCTGTGTACAACTGTGAGCTTCAAATCAGAACTGACTAAAACTGTGAGCTTCAAATCAGAGCTAACTAATATATGTAAAACTGTGAGCTTCAGTCAGAACTGACTAATCTGTGTACAACTGTGAGCTTCACATCACAGCTAACTAATCTGTGTAAAACTGTGTCCCTTACAGATCTGCATTGCACTCTTCTGATGTGTGCGCAGACGTGCACTGATGACTTAAAGCCAGCGTCCGAACTAAAAATAGAACGTTCACAAGACGCAAAGATTGTTTGCCAGGTAATCTGGTTAAAGATGATTTACTTGTCAAAGTAGCTGTGCAGCGATGAAGCTCTGTAGCTAATTCTCATCAAAGTTACCGCCATGGCAGCTGTTACATAACCTGTAGAGGATTCAGATTTTTTTATATCCGCAGCTCTGCTCACGGTAAGACCACGCGCGTGGTCACTAATCGGACAGCGATTGCGTGAGCTGTCAGTTTTTGGATCACGATGTGAATATAAAAGAAAAAAAAAAAACCGAAAATGGCCGAAAAAAGAACTCTGAAAGTGGCAAGATATAATGAAAGGAAAGCTTCATCTTTCATAATCATATTGTTCAGAGTATGTTTTTTTTTCTGAAATGTTCCTGTGTTATTTCCATTCCACGTACATTACATTAATCTCATATTGATTTAACTGTCCGTTACAGAATAATAATGAATCTACTACTGGCTTAATTATCCGGTAGAGAATATTTATGAATCTGCTACTGATATAACTGTCCAGTCCAGAATAATACTGTTCACCAGCTTTCAGTCAGTCATTTGTACGTCCCTTGCGGAACTTTGCCTCCCCTAACAGCTCTCCTGTAGGCCCTCTCGGTTGTAAGCAAGGTACCCTGCTGCTGATGCATCCATTTGCAGATTATCAACGATGTCTTGCAGCCATCTTCGTCTTGGTCTTCCTCTCTTTCTTTTTTTCCCATTATGTACCCTCCCAAGACGGTCTTCTCTAAATTATCATATCGTTCAATATGTCCAAAATATTCAAGTTTTCTCTACTTAATCTTCCTTACTAGCCAGCCTCATCAATATTAAGTTCTTGTAGTATGGATATATTTGTTCTTTTCTGTGTCCACTGGCTTTCACTAACGTCAGATATCCAACGCTGTAAAAGAAATATTGAAACTAAATCTGAATGCCAGATCTCCTGATCGTTTCTGGTACTGTTTAATTATCTAATTTTTAAAAAATCATTTCAATTGTTAAAGCCAAGAAAAGAAGTAATAAACTGCTTAATTTTAGACATCATCATGAGGCGTACTTTATCGGTTGTTAAATATATTTTCCTTTTTTTGCACAAACTACTGTGGCAGCTTGCTTATACTTCTCTATTAGAGAGAGACAGATGCAATACAGATAAATACAAAGAGAGATATGTCATATATATAAATAAAAAGAGACAGATATGTCATACACATAAATAAAAACAGACAGATATGTTATACATATAAATAAAAAAGACAGATATGTCATACATATAAATAGAAAGAGAGAGATATATCATACATATAAATAAAACGAGACGGATATGCATACATATAAATAAAACGAGACATATATGCATACATATAAATAAAAATAGACAGATATGTCATAAATATAAATAAACGTTGAGAATGTGATAACGTGAGGCAGAACGGAGAACAAGTAACCGAATTTAGCTGGTGGGATGGGTCGGATGGGTTGATGAGATGGGTCGGATGGGTTGATGAGATGGGTCGGATGGGTTGATGAGATGGGTCGGATGGGTTGATGAGATGGGTCGGATGGGTTGATGAGATGGGTCGGATGGGTTGATGAGATGGGTCGGATGGGTTGATGAGATGGGTCGGATGGGTTGGTGGGAAGGTCATTCTATTACTGTCTTGTAGTCACAACAGCATTAAAGACATTCCAGGGGCAGGAAACGGTAGACAGATACTTGGGATATTAGAGACTAATCCTGTATCTATCCCTGACCTGCATTGTTACCTTAAGTGTGACGCCATCCTGCGAGACGCTTGCAGAACACCAGCCAGGATGGTAAAGATGAGTGTTGCTAGGATTCAAAGTTTTCAGGTAAGAAACCAGAGCAATAATCACGCGATACAGAAAAAGTTTAAACGTACATGTGGGCTTTCTGTGAAGACAAAAGGGCGTGCTAGAAATCCGCCAGATCCATTATCTCTGAACTCCGGAGAGATGAACAAAGCAGTCCGTAGACTCATCGGTAGAGATACTAAGGGACGTAACCCAGGCACTTTGTTGTGGAACAGCAGCAGCGCCATTTTGAAAACATGGACATACAGGAATGTTTTGGGACTGAGTTTGAAGCCAAGACAGAACGGGCGTCATCATCATCATCATTATCATCATCATCAGCATCATCATCGCAACATAAATAAACCCGTCCCAAAGCAACAATAATATTTGTCAATACACAACATTAGGAGCATATATAACAAAGAGTAGAATGTGCCACATAGTTAAAATATCCTTACAAAATTGATATTTAACTAAAAATGCAGTTTTAAAACAGACAGTAAATCAGCTGGAGGTCTTCATCGGAATCGGAGCCTCGTCTAAGAGCATAAGAAATTGATTTTTGAACCGTTTAAATATCTCAAAATAAAAACTACACAAACGAGACATAAAGCGTGATAAACATCTCGTTTTTTATTTATCTACATTTCAGTCATGTACCGCAGCATTACCACCCGCCCGCTAGTACTGGAGCTCAAATTTATGGACACAAATATTTAGAATTAACAGAATATATATATATATATATATATATATATATATATATATATATATATATATATATACTAAACCAGACACATCTCCATTGATTGTCAGTTTCCAGGGTCGATGCTGGTTAGCCCAAACAAGTCGATTTTGGCGATGGCGTCTCGTTAAGACAGGACATCGGTGAGGTCGTCGTGCCACCAGTCCAGCTTTATGCAGTCTATTTCGGACAGGTTGATCAGACACACTACGTCCTGCAAGCAATGACTGGGCACTTGAGGAAACTGTTGTAAACCTGTTTCTGAGGTGATGAACCAGAATAAAACGATCATCAGCTGCTGTTGTCACCCTGGGTCGTCCTCTGCGATGCCGGTCTTCAACTGAGCCAGTGGCTTAGAAACTGTGCCAAAGTCGACTGATGGTGCTTTGTTGGCGTTTAATTGCCTGGCAACCTGACTTTGACTTTCGCCTGCTTGCAGGCGACCAGTAGCAATGTTTCGTAAATTTTGCAATAGACTCGCCATAATTATCTGGTTGAAAATTAACTGAATTTGTTTGTGTAACCTCATCCTTTTATAGGGTTTTATTTGCGTGGGAAGTGAGTTGTGCTCACCACAAAAATCACAACTTTTTCATAAACGCAACGTGAGTTATGGTAAAAAAAAAAATGTGTGATTAGCAAGGGCAGCTACTGCGTTCTGACCATACACGAGAATAGCAACATTCACGCTAAATCATGGACCTGATATCTTGGTGACAATTTTTAGTTTGGTTTGAGATACCCGGGAAAAAAATTGTTGTCATGACATATAAAGAATGAAGATTAAATAAACTATGCATTTCTTTTTTTTTCTGGACAGTAAAAAAAAAACAAAAACATTCTCAATAATATCGAAACAAAAATCAACAGAAAGGAGGAAATGCAATTGTAAGATTTTACATGATCAAGTAATAAAGAGGAAGGAGACAAGATGTGGCAAATAATAACCTTAAATTTTATCTTCATCAAAACAAATTAGAAACAGGCGAAAGACATCAAATATTATAATTTAGGGCGAAACTAAACAAAATATGTAAGTCAAATAAAAGAAGAGAAGAATCTGAAGGCAAGGAAAAGACTAAAAGCGCAGGGTACAGAGTGGAAGTAGAACCACATTTTGCAATCATTTGTTATATTGCTATGCCATCTACACAAAAAGACGTGTGGTCTCCGATGTTCACTCTAAGCTGCGCGGCAGAGCGCACAAAATAATCATGCCGAGCACGAAATTGTACATGCCAAGCAAATGAAACAAAACTACGACAAATAATACAACTGATACTTGTATATTTCAGTATCCTGATGTTACTCTGTGCAAAAATAGCGCAGAAGAAAAATACATGTTGCTACTTTATTTCCTTCCCATTTCATTCTTGTTGAGACTTGATTTTCGGATGGGAGGTTGAAATTTGTATTTTCTTAGCGTGATTTCAACCTACTGTGTTGCTGAATTGTGACGGGGCAAGTCAGCGCAGAGCTGACAGATGGTAACTGAACTACATGAGTAGGTAAACTACTTACTTACCAACCTCGTCCAGGAAGACAGGAATGCCCGCTCTGATTGTGATTTCGGCAACAGATCGGTTTACAGTAAGTTACCCCGAGATCACCAAAAGAGTTACAAAAGTTTACAATAAGTAACCCTGAGATCATCAAAAGAGTTACAAAAGTTTACAGTAAGTAACCCTGAGATCATCAAAAGAGTTACAAAAGGGAGCGTCAGATAGCCGTCGTGCGTGTTTAGTAGTGGTAGGTTTAGTAGTGATAGGTTTAGTAGTGGTAGGTTTAGTAGTGGTAGGTTTAGTAGTGGTAGGTTTACTGTCACTGTTGAAACGTACAAAGCTGTGTGAAACATGCATGTATTTCTGTAATATTCAAATTAGTATCGACAAAGGCTCGTGCTACCTTTCTGTCCTATACTTTTCAGTTCTAAATTGTATAGTAGGATGTTATCACTGAGAATGTCAGCTTTGAAAGTTGAGGGAAACTTTGCTCTAAATCATAATTATATTGCTGATTTTCTACAGACATTCCACAATGAAGATTTTGCTAGCACAGAATATCTGTTTTAGCTAGGTCCATCCCGCTACTGACACTAGTTTGACCTTGCATGTCTGGTAAACTGGTTCAGCATCTGGTGATGTAGCTCTTAACGTCATTCTTGTTAGGGTAACTCAGACTTCAGACAACATGGATCTTCAGAATTTCTTTGATCAAAAACTTCTTTCTTCTAGAAAATATGTTTTATATGAGAAGGAAATATGTAGAGAAGACAGTATGAACTACGCACTGATGGACCGTAATGTCTGGAGTAGAGATACTGTCAGACCAGAGTGGAAGTAGAATCTCGAATCCAGGTGTACAGTGTGCAGAACACGTGAACGTGATTACTCAATAGTAAAACATTCGCAAGATGAGAATGGCTGGGTCACATACTCAGTCATGTGCATGTCCCTTGTGGAACTTTGCCTCCCTAACAGCTCTCAGGTATGCCACATACTACGAATGGGAAAAAACCAAGACACCGCTATACCTAGCCTTGACTTCGACACCTCAGTGAAAAGACAGAAAAAGTGGGACAGGCCATTAGGAATATGCAGATTCACAATACAGGAAGAGCTAAAGGATGTGAGAAAGACGTGGTTTGAGCTATGGCGACTTGCTCAAGACATGATTAGCTGGGGAACCTTTGTTGTCGTTTTATGCTCCCTTGGGAGTACAGAGAACTGATGACGATGATGATGATGATGATGATGATGATAATGATGATGATACCAGTTCTACTGGAAGCTGGAATTTTGAATTATATTCTTCAGCTCTGCTTTACAGAAGGAGTATGTAATCATAGGCGCCCTCTAAAGAATGGCCTTAAAGAATGGTATGTTTTTAAAGAATGACATTAAAGAATGGTATTTATTTAAAGAATGAACTTAGAGAATGGTATGTATTTAAAGAATGAGCTTAGAGAATGGTATGTATTTAAAGAATGAGCTTAGAGAATGGCATATATTTGAACACGTTTTCTTTTCGCTATTCAGAATTTAGGAATCCACTTTTGGTAGACAACAACTGGAAACCTCTGCCGCATACTTCAGTTCAGAACTGAATAAGGCACGGGACATCTTTATAAAAGATTTGCTAAATCAGTATGTACACCTCAAATTAACCATCAGTGAGAAAATAAAAGTCAGGCGCAGCGCACAATTTTGGGAATACAGTTTCCTTCACATTTTAACAGGCGTATTTCAGAGAACTGTCTCTCCTTTTTTATACATTTATGTAACGTATCAGGCTTCTAGTGCATGTTATGAAAGATACGTTAGCCTGTTGAATCAAACTGAAACAAAAGCCATGAATCTTCTGGAACTTGATTTTTTTTAACAATATTTTGAACACCAATCAAATTTAGCTTCAAGAAACGCAATCAGATTGGACGATATTTTTATATTTTCGTCAAAATGACGACGAGTGAAGAGCAGCTTCTATGAGGCGACAATAATGAGTGCATTTCTATGTGTGGCGGACAGAATAAATGTGTGAAACTGAAGAGATTATTTTTCTGATTTTTATTTTCATCTTTGGATGGTTATGTCCGAGATCCATCCATACATCCATCCATCCGCTGTTTGTTCGTCCATCCATCCATCCATCCATCCGCTGTCTGTTCGTCCGTCTGTCCATCCATCCACTCATCCAACCATCCATCCATCCATCCATCCATCCATCCATCTGTCCGTACGTCCGTCCATCCATCCATCCATCCACCCACCCATCCATCCATCCATTCATCCATCTATCCATCCATCCACCCATCCATCCATCCATCCATCCATCCATCCATCCATCCATCCATCCATCCATCCATCATCCATCCATCCATCCAAAGCTTGCTATAGATTTTTTTTCTACTATGCTTTCTAACTTGACATTACAATGCAGGTTTGAACACAATTACTTTTATGGAACATATTCTTACATGGCTTGACAATTTTGCACACAAAAGGCAGGACCTCAGAAGGAACATTGATGCCCCCCCCCCTACCAAAACCAGCGTCAGCTGAGGTTCTTCATGAATGTCAAGCTATGAATTTTGCACCCATGTTCTTTTCTTGGGACCAGGCTCGGGTTCTTAAGTTTTTTGGGTTTTTTTGTTGTTGTTGTTGTTGTTGCAGTTACTGGATATTTCCGAGATCTGTTCTGGAATCTGGGAACTGTTTTTGTAGGTGTAAGATTGGGCGTCCTTCATTAAAAACAATCATTAACTTCTGTCCCTTTTATGATATTTCGAAAGTATTTCCGCTTATACGGAGTGAGATTTAGCAATCAGTTTCCTGTTCGCGGTAAACAAAAGGAATGATGAAACGGTCCGAAAGCAGATCTAATTTAAGGCAGTATTAATAAACAAAAGAATTAAAATAGCAAATATTTCTTCTCGAAGAATATCATATTGTTGAGCTAGAACAGGTTGTTTGGAATCATTCTGTGACGCGGGAAGGGTGAATACAGATATAAAGAAAGGGTTAAAAAATGGTCTACTGTCAGTGTTTTAAAGGAAAACATTAATTTTCACGCACTCAAAATCAGCGCCTTGTTTACGCGGAGATATCCGATATGGAAGCCGGTAAGAGCATTGAACTGCGTTGTCCTGTCAGCCTAACATATATCGCGTCGCTCTGTGGCACTTGCCAATAATCATGATTGTTCTAGCAGAAACCGAGTCAAAATTCCACAGAATATCCTACAAGAGTGTCCTGATTGTTCCTAACAAACTGGACAAAACAGTTCGCCAGATTTACAAACACCAGAATCATGAACGATGAAAACGATGAATAAAGAAGTCGAAATGTGGTTTGGCGAGATAGGCGGAAAGAGAATGAATGAATGAATAAACGAATGAATGAATAAATTAATGAATGAATGAATGAATGCTTTTTATTTTAAAAGGGTGAAGAATTGGGCGCGCAGGCCCTTTATCACTCCATCGTTCATTCTTCCCACATACTCTATTTAATAAAGTATACAAAATTAGATGAACACACACACACACACACACACACACACATATATATATATATATAATATATATATATATATATATATATATATATATATATATATATATATTCTGTTCAAAAAAATAAACGCAACAAATATGAAGTTGCAATTTAAATTGAAGTTTGCTGACCAGACAAGGGAAATTGTTTGAAATGTTCACTTGGACATCAACTTCATGCGCTGACCTGAACTGTACTCAGCAGATGATTCATGAGCACAGAAAAGCGACACTAGTCAAACTAGCATTTTTGACAATAACTCACAACAGGTTCACGAGAATCCCGTCAAACTTACTGAACACAAAACTAATTGACCATGTTATTGAATGCCTATAAAAGATTGACGCTCCTCGAATCAATTTATTTGAAAATTCTGTGCACAAGTATGGCTCATCTCACTACATAACAACGACTCATCATCATTGGACGTTTACAGACTGGACAGTCACAAAGTGTAGTGGGCAGACAATTTAATGTTCTTAGAAGCACCTAGTCGCCTTTTGGAGACGATTTCAAGAAAATGGCAGAGTTGATATTATATTAATAATGGGGGGGGGGGGTTAATGCAAAGATTGGTACAGAAAGAGCAGAAGATGAAGGACATGTTGTAGGGAAATTTAGCATAGGACATAGAAATGAGGCATGTGACAATCTGATGGCTTTTTGCATGGAAAATGAGCTAATGATTGCTAACACACTTTTTAAACAACATCCAAGAAAACTTTACACATGGACATCACATGATGGGAAAACCAAGAATCAAATAGATTACATTTTAGTGCAAAGAAGGTGGAGATCAAGTTTAACATCAGCAAAAACTTTACCAGGTGCTGACTGAGACACGGACCATGAGCTATTAATAGCAGACATGAAGATAAAGATAAAAAAGACAGTTACAGGATCAAGCCACTCAGATTTGATCTTACAAAAATACCAGAACAATATAGTATAGAAGTGAAGAACCTGATGGCTGTACAGGGGGAGATGACACCAGATAATTTGGCTACACAGGCCAGAGATATCTTAATAACAACAGCTAAAGACATGGTTCCAGTAAAGAAAACATAAACGAGTGGATGGATTACAGCAGGCACACTATAAATGATAAAACAACGTAGAGAAATGAAGACGCAATGGAAAGTGGCAAAACAACAACAAAGAGAAATATAAATCTTTAACAAAAGAAGTACGAAGAACATAAGAAAAGACAAAAACCATTACATACAAGATTGTTGTGAAAGAATAGAAGGACACCAGAAGTGTGGAAGAGATAGTGAAATGTTTAAAGAAATAAAGACATTGACGAGAAATGTCACACCTACGCTAAATGCAATTTGTGACGAGATGGGGAGCACCTTGACAGAGACAGAGGAAATTCTAGAAAGATGGAAGGAATATTGCAGAGCAATGTATGAAACAACTGACTGTGAAAGCAGAAATCAACATTGTGAATTATTATTGGAGGAGAAAGAACCCGAACCGACAATAGAAGAAGTTTTATGGCCAATAAAGAATCTGAAAAATGGTAAATCATCAGGATGTGATGCGATAACAGCTGAATTTATTAAAGCAGGAGGAAAGACATGTGCAACAATCTATCATGCATTGTGTAAAAACATACGGCATTGAGGTATTTGGCCAAAAGAATGGAAAAGAACTGTATTCATACCACTGCCAAAAAATGGTAACCTGAAATTATGCACAAACTACAGAACTGTTGCCCTGATTAGTCATGCCAGTAAAATTCTGTTAAAAATCATAATGTGTAGAAAATAGATGAAGAAGTCAATATGGTCCAAGCTGGTTTCAGGCAAGGAAGAAAATTAACAGATCATATATTCAATATAACATTAATAATAGAGAAATGCAGAGAGTTTATGTGAATCTATATTTATCCTTTATAGACTACTTAAAAGCATTTGATTGTGTACAACACCAGAAACTTCGGGAAAAAATGGGATTTCCAACATATTTGATACAATTAACATCACTGCTGTATCTAGACCAACAAGCAACAGTAAGAATAAATTGTGAAACAACAACTTGGTTTGACATAGAACAAGGGGTCCGTCATGGTCGCATATTGTCGTCTTACTTATTTAACTTGTATACTGAAAATATAATGAGGAATGTTAGAGAAGATGTAGACAAAGAATATTACGATGTCATAACAATTGTAGGTTATGAAATACCAGAGATTGGATATGATGATGACACAGTATTACTGTCCACAACACAAAAAGGAATGGGAAAACTAATTATGTCAGTCCGTAAGAATAGTGAAGAGCAAAACCTCTATCTTAATGCAAAGAAAACTAAATTGATGACAACTGAGAAAATAAACAAGGCAGCTGTTATATGTATCAATGAGGAAAAACTGGAAGAAATGGAGAGTTTTGAATATCTTGGATCACTGGTAACTAATAATGTAGATACAATGAGGGAAATTAAAAGGAGGACATCTGTTGCTCTTCAGAAAGTAAAACAACTAAAGAATCTGTGGAGAGGAAAAGACAGAACTACAAAAATACGATTTTTAAGGGCATCCATCTTTCCCATGGCAGCATATGCCTGTGAGACCTGGACATTTAACAAAATAACTGAGAAACACATAAATGCCTTTGAATGTAAATGCTACAGAAGCGTTCTTCAAATACCGTGGACGTAAAAAAGAATAAATATATCCATACTACAAGAACTTAATATTGAAGAAGGTTGGCTAGTAAAGAGGATTAAACAGAGAAAACCTAAATATTCTGGACACATTAGACGTCATGATAATCTAGAGAAGACCGTCTTGGACGAGTGCATAATGGGAAAAAGAAAGAGAGGAAGACCAAGGCGAAGATGGCTGCAAGATATCGTTGATGATCTGCAAATGGATGCATCAACAGCAGGCCGTCTTGCTCACAACCGAGAGGCCTACAGGAGTGCTGTTAAGGAGGCACAGGTCCGCAAGGGACATGCAAATGAATGAATGGGTCAGTTGCAGACCGGCCGTGCAGTGGAAGACCCATAGTCACAACTCCTGCCGAAGACCGCTTCATACGCCTGCGTCACCTCAGGAATCGATTTGAAACTGCGTCCTCAACAGTCCAGTCAATGACAACACTCGTCGAATTTCAAATCAAACGTCATGAATTGGCTGCACAACGCTGGTCTTTGGGCTAGAAGACCCTACAGAGGTCCTGTTCTTACGGACCGGCATCGCCAGAACCGACTGCAGTGGGCGAATCAGCACCGTCAATGGACCGTTGCGAATGATTGGAGAAGGGTTTGGTTTAGTAATGAATCATTCCTTCTACTCCAGCGATGCCATAGACGAAGAAGAGTTTACCGCAAAGTCTATGAACGCTATGTCCAGAACTGCGTGGATGAGGCTCCTTCAGACGGTGATGGAGGTGTACTAGTGTGGAGGGCGATCATCTTCATGGGAAGAAGTGATCTGGTGCAAACTGAAGGACGCCTGAATGCCCAATGATGCGTCGCTGAAATTATTCGTCCTCACGTCCTTCCACTTCTGGCTGCATCATGGTCGATTTTTCAGCAGGATAACGCTCGACCTCATGTGGCACAACTCACCAACCAGTTCCTCGCTGACAACAACGTCCAAACCATTCCGTGGCTATCCATGTCATCAGACATGAACCCAATAGACCACTTATGGGATAGACTCAACAGACAAGTCCGCCAGCGAGACGTGGCGCCAACCAATCTCCGACAGTTGTCTCTTGCACTGCAGGAGCTGTGGGCAGCCATCCCACAAGAACAGGTCCAACCGATAATTGGATCTATGTCAAGGAGATGTAGTTCTCTGATACTGGCCAGAGGAGGCCATACACCTTACGCAAGAATATGCAAGGCTTTTCTTATACATATCTTGTCTGGGTTTAGAAAGAAGAGTTTCTTAAACGATGGCTATGTTTAATGCTGGACATAAACAATGGCCACAAGTAAGGCTAAGCATTGCGCGACGACATTCATGAACAAATTTGGGTTTGTCAAAAATAATTCTATATTTCAGGGGTAGAATGTCTGGTTCTTTGTGCTGATCTGCAGTTTGTACTGGGTGTTTGCCACAAATCAGATTTAATGTTCGTTTGTGAAGTGAGTGCCACAAATCAGATTTAATGTTCGTTTGTGAAGTGAGTGCCACAAATCAGATTTAATGTTCGTTTGTGAAGTGAGTGCCACAAATCAGATTTAATGTTCGTTTGTGAAGTGAGTGCCACAAATCAGATTTAATGTTCGTTTGTGAAGTGAGTGCCACAAATCAGATTTAATGTTCGTTTGTGAAGTGAGTGCAGCCTTTTTGTGTGTGAGACGGAGCATCCATCCCAGACTGTGGAGCAGTAATCTAAGTGTGTTTGTATGTGTGATATGTAGTATGAGAGAGAGAGAGAGAGAGAGAGAGAGAGAGAGAGTGTGTGTGTGTGTGTTCAAGACATGAATGTAAATACAGAGAAACAACTGAAATCTAGAAGTCAAAAACTGGTATAGATATCAGAAATATGGATAGTAGGAGGTGAAGAATAATATCATTTATAAACTATATCTGTATTTAGTAAGCTTTACAGGCGACGTAGGTGGTCTAGTCGATTGTGACCTCTGTTGCAGACCTAAAAGTTGCTGGTTCCAGACCCAGTGCTGTAGCCCGGAAAAAAACGTGTACCAGCAAACACCAGTGCTTAGATAAACCCTTCGGAATAAGGAAAATACCTTCGCTTGCAGGGTGGGGCACACCGGACTTCACTATACGCAAAATTAGGTACACGTAAATTATGGAGAAAATAAGATACCACGCGAAAATCTGTCCCACGAAAAAAAGAAGAAAGAATTCGCGTGAGTCTGTGGCATGAAAACATATCAAAGATGATATAAATATATTACAGTTCAATCTATAAACATTCATTTTACCCAATTAGTATCCTATAGGCATCCAGGAACGTATGACGCTGGTCTGGATAAGCCCTGACGGATCAATCAAATCGGCTTTACGGTTCTTCTCTTATCGTCAGATCGATTCATCATCCATCTTGAAACTCTGGCACGGACGCAAATAACACGCATGGCGAAAATATTACAAATCTTCGACCACAGCAAAAACTGCAACGTTGGCAAACTGCTGGTTTTTAATGTCTGTAAACTTTCAAGCGCGCTCATGACTTTCAGCAGGGGGCAGGAATCAGGGCAAAAGTGATAGCTGTAGAAGTGGGAGCAAGAGGATTCATAGCAACATCAGCATATGACCTATGTAAGCAACTGGGCATAAAGGGACAAGCAAGAGCAAGGGCATTGAGAAGCCTTTCAGAAACAACAGAAAAGGCCTCATGCTGGCTGTGGAGTATGCGAAACAAGCATTGGGAGCATAAGTAATTTCATTTGCCACAACCAATACCAGTCCTCCATAGCTAAATCGCTAAAGACGCGTGGCAACTGGAAGATCATGGGTTCGATCCCGGGACCGAAAAAAAAAGCAACAACTCATAAGACCTCTGGGAGTCATGACCCAGAGGGGCCCACCCCCCTTAGAGTGTCAGGAGTTTAAAGGGCCGAAACACTTGTCTGAGAGGGGGTACTTCCTCTGATGATCTGAAGGAGTTGGGTTGTTGTTCCGCTCTCTACGGTAGAGAGTTTCCTGCATATATATTCCTCTGAGGTGTATATGTTTTGCTAATATTTATTGTGTTCCTGGTCTTGTCTTGTTGGGGTTTATAACTGCAAAAATGAAGGGTTCTTTCCCCTGAATGGCACCGCGGTTTTTGAAAACCAATACTGCGTCGGATAGAAGTAGGGATTAAGGATAGTCTTAGACCGTGTTGGATAGTCTTAGTCCCCGTGCCAGAAAGTCTTAGTTCCCGTGCCAGATAGTCATAGTCTCCGTGCCATATAGTCTTAGTTCCCGTGCCAGATAGTCTTAGTTCCCGTGCCAGATAGTCTTAGTCCCCGTGCCGTATAGTCTTAGTTCCCGTGCCAGATAGTCTTAGTCCCCGTGCCATATAGTCTTAGACCCGTGCCAGATAGTCTTAGTTCCCGTGCCAGATAGTCTTAGTCCCCGTGCCAGATAGTCTTAGACCCGTGCCAGATAGTCATAGACCCTTGCCAGATATTCTTAGACCCGTGCCAGATAGTCTTAGTTCCCGTTGCCGGTTGAGTTTGTTAAAGAAGTTTTGCGCATCCCTTGCTTGTTAGCCTCATTCAGAGATTGAAAAAAATAGCTGCCCCCACCATCAGCTGGCAGAAGAAGAAGAAGAAGAGGAAACAGTTGCTGAACTGTTGGGAAATGTACACCATTAATACTGTCACTGACTCAAACATTCACAGCACTTCTTAACGAAAGCGTTCGCCATCTTGTCTTATGTTCAACAAACAATGTTTCTTGCTCACTCTTCTGTTGGAAAACTATAAGAACTGGGCAACTCTTTATCATGTCTTTTCCTGGAGTATACTCAACAGGTCTTATTGGCCCAGCAACAATCTTCAGTCTCTCTGCCTCTTTCTTGAACATAACACATCGTCTTCACTGTTCTTGTCTCTGCACACATGCATTTATTTGTGATCATTACTCTCTTATATGATTTCCTTACAGTTTGTTTTTCTCTTGCCATAATCCATCGCCTTACCCCCTCACAGCCGGAAACACGCGGATGAAGACCTTGTTAGTCACGTACAAAACACTAACCATCATGGGAAGGCCGGATAGGGCTTTTTGTTAGCCATCATTTCCTGTCTCTGATGACTTGCACTATCATTATTTGCTCTGATTCTTTGTCTCTGATATATGTACTATCAGCATGGCGTTGTCAAAAATCCTTTACAATGTTCTCACACTTTCATGACTCCCTGAGACTGGACTACATTCTACAAAGAAAGCGCCACGTCACCTGCTTTTTCTGATCATAATAAGAGGCAAAACATCGCGAATTTGCTTAGAATTCATCGTGCTATTATCACATATCAACATAATCCACCAAATTTCTGACCTGGATGAAGTCCAGGATCAGAGACCAACACAGGTTCCGGAGAATGAACTCCGAAATAATCAACTGGAACCTATATGTACAACAAAATGTACACAGATTTGCCCTAAAGAACCACCCTCAGTCGTTAAATCGTGCAGGCTGAAGCTTTTCGGGGCCATAAACTTCACAACAGGTATGTATATAAAAAGGTAAAGGTAATCCTGTAATGCCTTAGAGGCACACAGGGATATGGTGTTAGTGCCCATATTTTCCTTGACCTGTCACCACACTAGAGAGTGATATGGTCAGTATCACGCCTGGCCACCTTTTCTTCCCCAACTTCAGAAGAAGTCGGGTACCCATTTCTACACCTGGGTGACTGGGGCGCTTCAGGCCGGATTCGAACCCCCGACCTTCGCCATGAGAGACCAGTGCACTAACCACCACTCAGACGCCCTGTATATGTATATATAATAGAACTATATTTATACTTGTGCCCTTTCTATCAATTTCTGTTGATCTAAAACGAGCATTATAACAATGCACCACTTCCTCTAGCTCTGCTTATCGTCGGACGATGTATGTCTTGATCCTGGGTTCTCAAATTCTGAAAACTTTAAGGACCACACGAAATTTTAACTAGACATCCTGTTTCTCTTTACCTTTTATTGTGCTCTGTTTTCCGAGCTTTTGTGCGAGACAGAAAACGATTGTGCTGATCGTATTAACGACATTAGAGGGGTCACCTGTCTAAGAGCATGTTGTAGACCTGAAATAGAATCTCACGGTTGTTTTTTCCATATATCTGGCACAGGATATTACAAAAACAAATACACATTTTAGTCATCCCTTTCACCAAATGTTCACAGTTAACAGAAAACTGGAATGGTGTGGCATTTTCCAGTGCTTTCCAGGGTTTATATATATATATATATATATATACCACCTTGGCACATTTTTTTCCTCTGCTGCACTTCATTAACCATCGCCATCATCATAATTAAGAGTTCTAAAACGGTAGGTAGTGGTGATGCTCTAATCTTTTATTCATGCCATCGTAAATGCTTCTAATCTGACAGGTTGTCTTTATTTGCCAAAAGCATATGATCATTTTCTTCAGATATTTGTGTCTGTTTTCCAATGAAAATCAATTTTTCCAACTGTTGTAATTGAAAACCTATAAAATGTTGCATATTTCTTGGAAAGTGCCAAACAGTTGTTGTTATACTACCTGAATATCTTCTAAAATAATGGTCAAACAAAGTAGCCATCTCTGAAATACTTGTAGCGCGCTAAACTTTCATTGATCGTGACAACACTCTGGAATCCTAGCTGTGGCGGAGACCACAAAGAAACTTGGCTTTGCTGCCTTGGCTAGCAGTCATTAACCTAAAGCCCTTTGAGGCTCCCAAGCAAGGGAAGAAGCAATGACCACTTGCCAAAGCAAAACTTCAAATTGCGCAATGGCGTACAATCTTATATCATATATCCTTCCCGTGCTGTTAAACGTCACATAGGGCTGGCAAAGTAGTTCACCACTTTTTCCTGTCTTCGGCGAGTCTTTCAACCTCATCAAAGGATTTTATGCCTGTTAATTTGAATGGCGTACAATGCTCGGATGAACAAGTTTTTGGACATGTGGTACCAGCCATCAAGATTGACTGTGCCAGTTAAATCGCTTTAACCCTTGGCATTCACAAGACAAGAGAACACTAAGAGCTTGAAGATTATGATGTTTTGGGGGCATTTTGCAAGAACAGATAGGAATCCGTACCCTCTAAGTAAACAGTACGTGCCAGATATATGCATGGAACCTGACCGAGATAAACCAAAAGTGAGATATCAGGACATTTGCGAGGAGTCCATGACAGAAATTTTTCATCAGCCTCAGGGACTGTGAAGAGCTGGAGAAAGGCAGTGTCATGTAAATTCTGCGAACGGGAGCTGGGTCATCTGAAAAAGAAACAAGGGCCAAAAACTGAAGATAGATAACGCAGTTGCAAAGAGACTGGACTTGCAACACAAACATAGTGTCTTGTCATTACGGCTGAGTGTGCAAGTTAGACAGATATAATTAACGATGAGAGAAGCAAAATGATGTTCCACAACTCATTAGACAGCAAAACATCTATCTGTTTCAAACCCATCTTCTAAGATAAAAAAATTACACGTTATTGTTATTATTATTATTATTATTATTATTATTATTCAGGTATGAAATATTAAAAATTATTATGTATTCATACCACTGCCAAAAAAGGGTAACCTGAAATTATGCACCAACTACAGAACTGTTGCCCTGATTAGTCATGCCAGTAAAATTCTGTTAAAAATCATAATGGGTAGACTTCGAAAGAAAATAGAAGAAGAAGTCAATATGGTCCAAGCTGGCTTCAGGCAAGGAAGAGGATCAAGAGATCATATATTCAATCTAAGATTAATAATAGAGAAATGCAGGGAGTTTAATGTGAATCTATATTTATCCTTTATAGACTACTCAAAGGCATTTGATTGTGTACAACACCAGAAACTTTGGGAAATAATGGAAAAAATGGGATTTCCAACACATTTGATACAATTAACATCACTGCTGTATTTAGACCAACACGCAGCAGTAAGAATAAATGGTGAAACACAACTTGGTTTGACATAAAACAAGGGGTCCGTCAGGGGTGCATATTGTCACCCTACTTATTTAACTTGTATACTGAAAATATAATGAGGAATGTTAGAGAAGATGTAGACAAAGAATATTACGATGCCATAACAGTTGGAGGTTATGAAATACCAGAGATTAGATATGCTGATGACACAGTATTGCTGTCCACAACACAAGAAGGAATGGAAAAACTAATTATGTCAGTCCGCAAGAACAGCGAAGAGCAGAACCTCTATCTTAATGCAAAGAAAACTAAAGTGATGACAACTGACAAAACAAACAAGGCAACTGAAATATGTATCAGTGAGGAAAAACTGGAAGAAGTGGAGAGTTTTGAATATCTTGGATCACTACTAACTAATAATGGAGATACAATGCGGGAAATTAAAAGGAGGACATCTATTGCTCTTCAGAAAGTAAAACAAATAAAGAATCTGTGGAGAGGAGCAGACAGAACCACAAAATAAGATTTTTAAGGGCATGCATCTTTCCCATCGCAACATATGCCTGTGAGACCTGGACACTTAACAAAACAGCTGAGAAGCACATAAATGCCTTTGAATGTAAATGCTATAGAAGAGTTCTCCAAATATCGTGGACACAAAAAAGAACAACTATATCTATACTACAAGAGCTTAATATTGAAGAAGGCTGGCTAGTAAAGAGGATTAAAGAGAGAAAACTTAAATATTTTGGCCACATTAAACGTCATGATAATTTAGAGAAGACCGTATTGGAAGGATACATAATGGGAAAAAGAAAAAGAGGAAGACCGAAACGAAGATGGCTGCAAGACATCGTTGATGATCTGGAAATGGATTCAGCAGCAGCAGGCCATCTTGCTCACCACCGAGAGGCCTACAGGAGTGCTGTTTGGGAGGCAAAGTTCCGCAAGGGACATGCAAAGGAATGAATGAATGAATGAATATTAAAGACGTAGAGTAAATGCTTCTGTAATAATACCCTCTTCTGTCAGGAACCTCAAGTACCAGTTACGTGCCACCATTTCGGAAAAAAAAAAAAAAAGCTAAAAATACCCGTAACAAGTGTTAGTGTTATATTGCATACAAAAGCGCTGCTGTTACTGCAGTGGAAAGTAGGAGTGTGTAGACACAACGGTGGCTACAAGTGATCGCGTTAACCAGCAATTACCGGTAAATTACAGATTTTTTTAAAAAAACCCAGAAAAACCGAAACTTTTGGAGCTCATCGGTTACCGTAGCCGCTTTATACTATCCAACACCTAGTAAAAAGTACCCCAGCGAAATCGGCTGGAGGGTAATCGGGCTAGCTTGGAGGAGGATCAGCCAGTTTTCAATTTGGTTCAGCAAGTGAGCATTTTGTAAAGATTAGACATCGCCGCGAACAAAGTAACAACAACAAAAATGAACACGAGTATTTTCTATCCTGTGATGCTTGTAAAGTGTTTAATTTTACATAAAATAAGTATAAAGTGCCGAAAGATGTATTGACAAAACCGGTATTTCAGAAAGTACTTCATACAAGGTGAAAGACAGGTACATCTGTACTGGTTTCAAAACAAAAACAACAACACATCCTAGCACGATCATCGAGTTATACTGACTGGCACCTGCGTAAATACAGAAATATAGTGTTCTATGATGTGATGATGGCCATTATAGCAGTGCTGATATGATAGCCAAGGTCGCAGTGGGGTAACGGTGCTAATGGCAGTGATGATGGTCACAGCGATGGTTCAAGTGGTTGTAAAAGTCACCATGTAACGTGATGATTGCAAGTGATGGTGATTGTGATGGTAGCGGTAATGGCAGAGGAATAAATTGGTAATATATTCGGCGGCAAAAATAAAATAAAATAAAAATTTTAAAATAAAAATGGCAGCTGTGACAGTAAAATTAATTGATGATGGTGCATGATGATGATGATGATGATCTGGATACAGCATAGGTTGTGGCAGTGTTAGACGCAGCTGTTAGTTTTTCATAGTGCTTGTTTCGAACTGTAAACACAGCCAAGTCTAGAAATACTTTACAGATTGGATGACAAAATACAAGCATCAATCTTTCAAAAGCTGACAGATATATATTGGGGAAAGTGATAAGTGCCGCGGTGGTGTAGCGGTTAATGCACTCACCTGCCGACTAGAAGATCCCTGGTTCGATTTCGCACTTTGGCGGAATTTCTTTGGCTGGACCGGAACTTCCCTACGAAAACAAGGTCAGCGAGAAGAGATGCTGGCATCCCTACCTCAGAGGTGGCCTAGACACGTGAGGGCAACAGCACTTCAGCATGTGCTGCAGAGCATTACTTAACTTGATTATCACGGCAATTGTCACAGGTGACATTGTGCTTTATTTACCAGTTACTTTATATTTATGACACTTCGTTAAAATACTTCGCTAAGATATCTGATTTTATGACACTTCGTTAAAATACATCTCTAAGATATTTGATTTTTTAAGCGCATATTTTCTGTCTCTTATATACACATTTTTGCATCTTTAACATGGCTGTGTTTTGAGCATGGTCTTTGGTTTCAACTTTAGAATAACCTGTATTTTTTTCCCTTTCATTCCGTAACTTCTACTCTCAGTCAGTCAGTCAGTTATTTGCATGACCCTTGCGGAACTTTGCCTCCCTAACAGCTCTCCTGTGGGCCTCTATGTTGTAGGCAAGATGCCCTGCTGCTGATGCAACTTCTACTCTAGTCCTATCAATTTTATTTTTGCAACTACAACTCGTAAACAAATCTGGACGCTGCAAAACAGAGTGAGAAAAAGCATTTCCCCGACTTCAAATATTTATTAATCAGAAACTATGTTAGGTGCAGAAACTATGTTAGGTGCAGAAACTATGTTAGGTGCAGAAACTATGTTAGGTGCAGAAACTATGTTAGGTGCAAACATGTTTTCTTTCCCGTACATTTCACCTCATCTCAGAATGTGTGTGTGTTTGTTTGTTTGTTTGTTTACTTTGGACGCGCACTTGAACATGTGCTTCGTTTGTTGCCCAGAGAACGTCTACGCCATACTTTCTTCTTAGCTGTGTCCTCTAGCATCTCGTTAGTCACCGCGGCTACAGCAGCTTTATTATCGCTTTCGAAGTTTCACTATCAATGACTGATAAACTGGTCATTTTGTTTTTAGTACACCCCTATTAAAAAAAAAAAAATCAAGTGAGGCAACATTCAGCTACTCTGCTGGACATGGTAGTGGATTGTTCTTCCTAATTCATATGTTTGGACATGTTTGCATTCAAGAACTGGCGAACAAGTAAACACAAGTATAGAGGTGACTGAAACGCTACCTTTAAATTACAAAAAAAGACCTACATAATGACACAACGTTCATGTGTCCGTTTAATGTTTTAGACATGATTTTTTTTTTCCTAATCATGGAAGGACGATATGATCTCCCTGTTCAACTAAAAATGCACATAGTTGTAAACTTTACTATAGTTTGAGAACCACTGTTACCAGACAGAGACATTCAATTATTTTTCTCTTACCTGAAAATTCTGAAACTTCCACTACAAGTACAAACTCTGCCTCATTATATATTCCTAATATGAATTTGTATTAAATCACATTCACTGCATTACGAACCGTTTACTTATAAAAATTGTACACAACGTAGTATTTCCATTTTGTAAGTGGGCGGTATGGCAACATGCGCCGGGGGCTTGTTTCTGGCCGGCCGATGTCGACACTCGATCTGTCCTCGTCAAAAACGTGGAGGGTTGCTCTAAAAAAGTAATCAGATTTGCCCGATCGAAATACTCGTGTGCCTGTTTTGTTTTGTTTAACGAACAGTTTACTTCGGCTTTGACGGTATCGATACTGCGGGCACGTTCATTGACGTTTTCTCGGCTACAAACAAGGCATCGAAAAAGAGAAAAGTAACAGAAGAAGACGAAAAGAGATAGAGAGAAGAGAAGATGAGATGAGATTAGTCGGAAAAAAGGACGAAGGTGGCTGTGTGTCTTTTGTACACATATTAATCTCTCTCTTTTGGTCAGTCAGTCAGTCATTTGCATATACCCCTTGCAGAACTTTTCCTCCCTAACAGCTCTCCTGTAGGCCTCTCGGCCGTAAGCAAGATGCCCTGCTTCTGATGCATCCATTTGCAGATCATCAACGATGTTTTACACCCACCTTCGCCTTGGTCCTCCTATCTTTCTTTTTCCCGTTGCGTACCCTTCCAAGACGGTCTTCTCTAAATTATCATGACGTTTAATATATCCAAAATATGTGTTTTCTCTGTTTAATCCTCTTTACTAGCCAGCTTTCTTCAATATTAAGTTCTTGTATATATTTGTTCTTTTTTGTATCCATGATATTTGAAGAACACTTCTGTAGCATTTACATTCAAAGGTATGTTGTGTTGGGAAAGATGAATGCCCTTAAAAATCGCATTTTTGTAGTTCTGTCTATTCCTCTCCACTGATTCTTTAGTTGTTTTATTTTATGAAGAGCGATAGATGTCCTCCTTTTAATTTCCCTCATTGTATCTACATTATTAGTTAGTAGTGATCCAAGATATTAAAAACTCTCCACTTTTCCAGTTTTTCCTCCTTTTCAGCTGCCTTATTTGTTTTGTCAGCTGACATCAATTTAGTTTTCTTTGCATTAAGATAGAGGTTGTGCTCTTCGCTGTTCTTACGGACTGACATAATTAGTTTTTCCATTCCTTTTTGTGTTGTGGACAGTAATACTGTGTCATCAGCATATCTAATCTCTGGTATTTCATAACCTACAATTGTTATGACATCGTAATATTCTTTGTCTACATCTTCTCTAACATTCCTCATTATATTTTCAGTATACAAGTTAAATAAGTAAGGCGACAATATGCACCCCTGATGGACCCCTTGTTTTATGTCAAACCAAGTTGTTGTTTCACCATTTATTCTTACTGCTGCTTGTTGGTCTAGATACAGCAGTGATGTTAATTGTATCAAATGTGTTGGAAATCTCACTTTTCCATTATGTCCCAAAGTTTCTGACGTTGTACACAATCAAATGCCTTTGAATAGTCTATAAAAGGTAAATACAGATTCACATTACATTCTCTGCATTTCTCTATTATTGATCTTATATCGAATATATGATCTCTTGATCCTCTTCCTTGCTTAAACCAGCTTGGACCATATTTACTTCTTCTTCTATTTTCTTTCGAAGTCTACCCATTATGATTTTTAATAGAATTTTACTGGCATGACTAATCAGGGCAACAGTTCTGTAGTTTGTGCATAATTTCAGGTTACATTTTTTTTTTTTTGGCGGTGGTATGAATACAGCAGAAATGTGGTTTATTAGAAGAATGTTGCGAATCCCCTGGACAGCAAAAATAACTAATGAAGAATGTAGGAGAAGAGCTGGAGAGACAAAAAACCTTGTCAAAAAGATAAGAGAGAGACAATGTACTTTCATAGGACATGCAATGAGAAGAGGGGGCATTGAAAATATTATAACAACAGGAAAAATAGAAGGAAGAAGATCAAGAGGAAGACCAAGAGAAATGATACTGGACAGTCTGACGGGATGGTGTGAGAGGAGATCACCAAGTGAGCTGATGGCCTGCATGAAGGATCGTGTACTCTGGAGAAGCATAATAGCCAACGCCAGTCGGCACGGCACATGATGATGATGATGATGATGATGAATACAGTTCTCTCTTTAGGTAAACAGCATAAACACATATTTTCTGTCATTGCTTGTTTGATATGTTTTCTGAAACAGCTCATTTCGCTATGACAACCATGGGAAAAAAATGAAGCCCGTTGTTTGGAAGCTAGCAAGAGGGCAGACATAAGAAAGATAGTCTGTAAAGAAGTGAAAATATGTTTTGATATGTTTAGGCAAAGCGGTGTCCTCTCACCTGATTTATTATCACTGTACAGCGAAAATATCATTCTTTTTACATCTTACATCCTTCCCGTACCGTTAAACGTCACAGAGGGCTCGCATGGTAGACTGCCAAGATTTCCTGTTTTCAGCGAGCTTTTCAACCTCATCAGCGGATGTTATTCCCACTAAGCTCTCTTAACAATGTCCTCTTTAGAGTTTCACGCAGTCGAGAAAATATCATTAGAGAAATAAAAATAACTTTAAAAAAAAAACAGAAATTTTACTTAAAGTCTAGAATAGGATGTGAACAATCTACAATATGCAGAACATACAGTACTACTAGTAAAAAATGAAAAGACCCTATAAAAATTGTAAAAAAAATAATAGTAAAAGAAAGTGAGAAGAAAGGACTCACCCTATACAGCAAGAAAACCAAAACAATGATTATATCACGAAAGGATAGCTCACCGACATGCAGTGTCAACCTACAAGGAACATTCTTAAGACAAGTGCACGCTTTAAATATTTAGACTTGCGAGGAACAGGTGGGAAATGCGACTCTGAACAGAATGTGCCAAGGCCAAACAACTCTCCAACAAACGAGAAACATCTCGAGCAATGTATCTCTGACACTGTAAGTCAGAAAGAGAGCTCTAACATATTACGTCCAGCCTACCCTGCTTTATGGAAATGATTCATGGACAGTGAACAGATCGATGCAAAGATCACTAGAAGCAACAGAGATGTGGTTTCTTAGAAGAATATTAAAAATACTATGGACATCTAGGATGACAAACATGTCTAAGAAAAACAAATGTAGAAAGGAACCTAATTACGTCCAAAAGAAAGCAGCAGACGTCATTCATTGGACATATAATGAGAAGAGAAACATTTTAAAATATCATGAAAACAGGAAAGATAAATGGAAAGGTATACATGGAAAGACCAAGAGAAAAAAACCATGGACACTCTAAAGCGTTGGTACAAGAGACAAAAACAAACCAAAAAAAATCACAAACTGAGCTGAAGGTGATCTGTGAGGAAGCATGACTACCAGAGCCTACCAGCAGGCACATGATGATGATGATGACGTTTAGATATAAATTAGAAGCTGTATTGTGGTTTCTTTCCATTTTTTTTAAAACTAGCTTTGTCGCGCACGAGGGCTACCTCACATAATATTGATAGTTTTGGGGATTTCCTCCATGATTCTGTACTTTGTAGGTTTTGTGTGTGTGTGTGTGTGTGTGTGTGTGTGGTGTGTGTGTGTGTGTGTGTGTGCGTGTGTCTGTAATGATTAGTTCTGAGCCGCGTGGCAATAGATTAGTGCTATAAAGGTGATGGTAGTACTATCAGTGGAGTCTGCAATTGTTATTACTGACGCCAACGAAGATAATCACACCTGGGTTTTTTTTTGTCTAGAGGCGAGAGAGAAAGATAAGAAGAAAGCGAGAATGAGAGAGAGAGAGAGAGAGAGAGATAAAGACAGAGATAAAGAGAGAGGGAGAAGAAGAGAGAGATATATAAGGAATGGTCGAAAGGTAGAGGGAGAAGCGATATATATAAGGAGAGAGAGAGAGTGGAGAAGGGAGAAAAGAAAGAGAAAGGACGAAAGAGACAGAAAAATAGAATGAGACAGAAAAGAAGAAAGAGACAGAGAAAAGTTGAATAGAATTATAGAAAATCAGAAGACAGTGAGAGAAAAGAAAGAGGGACATAGTACTAAAATGTCATAAATTGCGAAATGCGACGCTAAAAAAAGGAATTATTGGAACAACTGAAGTTCAAAATTAAGCAATGAACCGTACTTAAACCAGACGGACTCTGTGATTCTCTCGTATAGGGGAAGGGAAGAAACGTGGGAAGGGAGAGATTAAACATTGCAAAATATGGCCAAAGGCAGTGCCCGTACAAGTGTTGTGTCATCTGAGGAGTAAACGAGGGGCTGTTGTGTGTAGATTGGTACTCGGTGGATCCTTTCCATCTTGTAAGTTCTACTGTAGCAATGAGATGTGAGTGATTGTTTTTCTGCTGTCCTGGACTGATTTAAACCACTTTATCCATGAAATGCTGTGCATCAAAAGTGGACTCAAAATATGACTTCGTTGTCGCAAAAATGTATAGGCCTATATTTAAAATTATACAATTCTTCTTCTTCTTCTTCTTATTCTTCTCTATCTCTGTCTCTCTCTCTCTCACTCTCTCTCTCTCTCTCGGAAGTGCTAATAATTAAAGTTTATGACGTCATCACTTTCTGTGAAAAGCTCGCTGAAATTTCCTGCGTTTAAATAAATCAGGTGACTTCCGAAGTTCTAAGAGTTAAGGTATGTGATTCTTGTCGTCATCACATGTTGCGTATACATCGTAATGCGTATAGATACTTTAATGATCACTGGAAATTCCTGTGTTGTCAGCCAATTTAACAAAATTATAGACGCTTTTCAATGCTCCTTTGCAGATATTTGGGAAACTGAAGAGTTCCTAAGCGCTGCAGATATTTTCTATAGCGAAATTATATTGCTAATATACCATGCTGAAACTGTCAATATTCCAAGTTTTGTTTTTCTCTAAGCTGCCATGCTTTTATAACAGGCAAAAAGCTCCGGGAATATAAATCAAAGTGTATTTCCCTGTCATTTTTTATGTAAGTAATATGCCATAACAAAAAAAGAGATCTTCTTCTTCTTCGCACGCATTTTCTGTCTATATATCCAGTCCTGTCTCCTGGATAAATTTCATTGTTTTTGTAACTCATGTATGGAACCGTAGAGCTTATCTTCTTTAGTGGTTTCACTGGGCCAGTAATTATTTCTCAGTGTCTCGTAGTTACTGTAGTTTTGGAGGATATTTTCCATTTTGGGGCACATGTACAAAGATTAGTAGTACTGATTTTGAACCTTGTCTAGATTATGCAGTGTAGTGTTTGATGCTGTGCACCAAGCTGTTGAGCCATATTCTAAATGTGGTAGACTACTTTGCTGATATACATTCTTGAGGTTTCTTTTACTAGCTCCCCATGTGGTTCCACTCAATTTTCTTAATATGGCTAGTTCTCTTCTGCCTTTTGCTTCTGGACTGTTGATGTGTTGCTTCCACGTCAGTTTTGAGTCAAAGAGTCACTCCTAAGTAAGTGGGTTGGTTGTCCATCCTTAAGGATATTTCATTTACAAAGATTTTACCTGCGTTCTGTTTAGATGAGAGAGTGAACAGAGTGGTACTTGATCTCTGTGTTGATACTTACACACCATTTGTTTGTCCATGATGTCAAGATGTCTGCTGCTCTTTGAAGTCTCTGTGTAGTAGCTGTCGCGTATTCATCTGTACACCACATAACCAGATCATCTGCATACAGTGCCGCTTTGATTCCATAAGGAAGTTCCTTGACCAGGTCATTAATGAATACCAGGAATAGTGTAGGTGAAAGGACTCCCCGTTGTGGTACACCATGTGGCAGCAGTACTTTCTGGCGTTTATGTCCATCCATCACTACTCTAGCTCTTCTATTGTGTAAATAGGACTTTATCCAGTTGTACAGTCTTCCATTCACAATGCAGTTTCTTAGCTTCCACAGCGTACTTTTTTTCCATACTTTATTAAAAGCTTTCTTCAGGTCTATCCACGCTGCTAGTGCAAGGTTTTTGTCTTTGAATACGTCCTCAATCTCTTGAGAGAGATAGGTCATTTGATCTTCTGTACTGTAGTACTGCCTAAATCCTGCTTTTTGTGAAATGAGAAGGTTTTCACTTTCTAGGTACCATTTTAGCCTCAGGTCAATGATGCGTTCTATCGTTTTGCAGAGGCAGCTAGTGAGACTGATTGGCCTGTAGTTGGAGGCCGTATCACTGTTTTTCCATGGTTTTAGCAGTGGTACCATGCTTGCTTCCTTCCAGATTTGAGGTAA
Source organism: Achatina immaculata (assembly GCA_009760885.1). Taxonomy (NCBI): domain Eukaryota; kingdom Metazoa; phylum Mollusca; class Gastropoda; order Stylommatophora; family Achatinidae; genus Lissachatina; species Lissachatina immaculata. The sequence continues at coordinate 4,063,944 of CM019705.1, read as the reverse complement.
CTCACCTGTGCTCTAGCATATGTTGAAAATATCCATCAGCTTTCCCATTGCTGCCATTCCCAGGTTCTTGATCATTTCATTGGACACTCCATCTGGTCCTGGTGATTTCCTTGGTTTCATTTTACTGACTGCTAGGTCTAACTTGCTGCGTGTGATTGATGCACCCATGATCTCTACTTTTCTGCCTTGTTCCTCTTCTTTCTGTGGGTCAGTGAGCACTGTACGCTCTTTCTCTGGATGAATATCAATGTTGCAGTCTTGTGCAAACTTGCAACCAAAGTGATCTGCTACCTGCTTACCTGTAAGAGTTTTCCCATCCTCTATTAGTGTAATCTTTCTACCTCTTCCAGTGCTCTCATCGTTTAACTATTTAATTAGTTTCTACAGTTTTCATCCATCCTTTTCAAAGTTTAGGGACTCTGTTTTATCTCTCCAACTTTCCAGTCTGGCTTGCAGCTTGACTTTCTGAAATTTGGCCTTAGCATGTTGGTAATTATTGTGGTGTTCTTTGCATGGTCTATTTTTTGCTTGCTTTCGAGCTGTTTCCACGTCATCATGGAATTTTTCCAGCTTACTAGACCAGTATGGTTTGTAGTCCCTACGAGCTTCTCTGGGAATGATTTCACGGGGGGCCTAAAGAATATAAGCACTGAATTAATTCACTATGCTGTTAATATCTTTACCTTCTATGGACAGCTGTCCCACCAGGATACCTGTACGATGTCTGTACATTGTCCAGTTTGCTTTTTTATAATTCCATCTGGGGAGAGGGCTACTAGTGTTAAGGAGTTCATTTTCTATTGTTAGGAAGACTGATCGATGATCGCTACCTCCAAGTTGTTTTCCAACTTCGCGTGTAATATTCCACTTCAGATCTGGAGAGTGGAATGCCAGATCTGGTGTTGAGGTTGTATGCCAAGCCCTTGAGTAAAATGTTGGGGGATCCATTGGCTGATTGATCAGGAGAAGTCCATTATCATCCTGCCAGCTCTCAACTTCTTCTCCTCTCTTGTCTATGTGATCATAGCCCCAGCTCTGGGAATGGCTGTTAAAATCCCCATAGACCATCAGTCCCTCTTTGTGTGGGATTGTTTCTAGAGCAAGTGGCCGGTCATTAGGACAGTAATAGTTAAGGAGGTGGAAGTCTTTATTACTGGTTTTTAGATGGATCATCTGATATTCTGCTCCTTCCATGTACACTCCCACCTGACATGCACTGATGTTATTCTTAACGAGTGTGAGTACTCCTCTTTTTCTTCTGTTCTGTCGGTCTGATTTTAAAGGCGGCATCTTTGGTTAGGGGTGTCTCCTGTATGCAGCATATACTTACCTTCTCTGCAAAAAGTATGTTCTCTAGTTCCGTATTTTTGCTATAGCCATCTCTAACACTGATGACACTCTCAGCATTCCACTGCATTATTTTAAGTTCTTGCTTTTTGGCAGTTTTCTGATGTTGTATTTTTTTGCCAGTAGCTCTACGCTTATAAATAAAGAATCTGTGGAGAGGAGCAGACAGAACCATAAAAATAAGATTTTTAAGGACATGCATCTTTCCCATCTCAACATATGCCTGTGAGACCTGGACATTTAACAAAATAACTGAGAAACACATAAATGCCTTTGAATGTAAATGTTACAGAAGATTAAAGAGAGAAAACTTAAATATTTTGGACACATTAAACGTCATGGTAATTTAGAGAAGACCGTATTGGAAGGGTACATAATGGGAAAAAGAAAGAGAGGAGGACTAAAACGAAGATGGCTGCAAGACATCGTTGACGATCTGCAAATGGATGCAGCAGCAGGCCATCTTGCTCACAACCGAGAGGCCTACAGGAGAGCTGTTTGGAAGGCAAAGTTCTGCAAGGGACATGCAAATGAATGAATGAATGAGCTCTACTCTTATGTCTCCTGGCTCCACAAGACGAACTGAGAGTACCTCCAGTAGCATTGGGTGGACCCTTTCGAGGCAGGGGGCCTGGCACTGCACCTGCCTGGTTAGTCTTCACAGGGCGAGCACCATGTTTTAAAACTGCAGATAGAGACACTTCATTAGCGATAATGCGTGGTACCCTGATTTTTGCGATGCGCCTTTTGGCTGGGCACCTCCAACTTCAGCAGCTTTCCTTGCTAGGGCAGATTGTGATCTTGTTCGGACTGCCATGAAGACAGTGTGGCTGACCTGGCCAAAACTTTGTTTTCCAGCTTCTGGTGGCTGTATGTAAGTCCCTTCTCCATGTCAGACAGTTTTTAGACAGTTCCACAGAGACACTCCGAATGAGGAATCCGATGAGTGCTTCAACGATATCCATTCCCCGCCGCCTATAGTCTGCTGCCTGTTTTGTTTACATCATTCTGATAGCCATTGTTCTAAAGACCCATAGGCTTGTCACGTCCTGGATTCATTGGTTTCATACCAGACTTTACTCTTCCCTGCCGCAATCTCCATGTCCCCATCCGTCCACCAACCTGACATTACAGTTTACAAAAATAACTATTACAATTAGTGTTGATTGCTACAAGTTTCTGGGCTACAGAAGTAGGTCATAGTTTTTTTTTAATCAAACAGATCTATGTTCCCTGTCTCACAAAGACTATGTTAAGATAAGTGTGTTCTTAACACAGTTTTTCCTAGGGGACAGACAGAGATCAATGATGACGAGCACAGGTTAATGCTAAAGGGATATAAATGACACCTCTCAAAAATAACGCTGTCGCTCTCCGTGCTTTGTGTCCGAGATCTTCTTAGAGACAACTTACAGTTTTATCCTTCTAATGGTCATAGCACACGTGAACTATTTCTTCCACATGTTCTGTATGAGAGTCTTTAGCCAGCAAGAGGATACATCCTATGACAGGCCTTAGCTATTTCGTCTTAGTTGGTTCGCACTGGCTGTCGGTTTGCGCTGGCAGCTAAGAGGCACCGACCACAGCTTTCAGGTCAGTGATATCCCGTCTGTGAGGACGATGTTGAGGTCAGTGATATCCCGTCTGTGAGGACGGTGTTGAGGTCAGTGATATCCCGTCTGTGAGGACGGTGTTGAGGTCAGTGATATCCCGTCTGTGAGGACGATGTTGAGGTCAGTGATATCCCGTCTGTGAGGACCGTGTCAGCTCCGTCTCCCACTACGCAATAATCTGACGGACTACTTTCAGAAGGCTCAGAATTTTGTGAATGTGGCGGAATGTTTTGGGACTGTATACCACAATCTGTGTGCACTTGATTAGGATGGATGATCTTCTGGGGTTCTGGGGAGATAGCTCAGGTTTCAAGAGCCTGTCAGTTTGAAGGTAATGATTAAAGTAACTGAGTTTATGATTCTGTGCCTCGGAGCAAATTCAAGCCTCTGGGAAGATTGCAGATTCATACTTAGGTTGTACATAATAACTGTTCCATGACGCAAACAAACCTCGTTAAAGAAGGGTTGAAAAGGGAAACAGTGGGTAAATCTACTGTCGACATTAAAAAAAACGTTTAGACTGACAAAAAATAACGAGATATGGAATGGTTTTAACCAGAAACTCATACATGCAAATGAGTTTTTTTTAATGAGATTTCAAATGATTATCAAATACCTCAAGCTATTACCTTGTAATGAATTATACTATTCAATTTTTGCAGCCAAGTGCGACAAAAATACAAAAATAAAAATTTTGACATGTTTAGATTTCTAATAAAATTCTATGAAGACTTAAAGATAATGATCAAGTGAATGCAACACTTGCATAAACTGCACTTACAAAATTTCCCAATTCTTGTCGAGACCGATGATCCTACAATGTTCAGCAGGAAACAGGACAGTCTTTACGAGAACTTGAATTCATTTCAACAGATGATACAGCCTCTTTCTGTCAGAAGCTGTTACTGTGAAACACGTTTCAACGATTCCTATACTGGTTGCTGGACAGTCTGACGAGATAGTGTGAGAGGAGATCACCAACTGAGCTGATGGCCTGCATGAAGGATCGTGTACTCTGGAGAAGCATAATAGCCAACGCCAGTCGGCACGGCACCTGATGATGATGATACTGATTGCACTGGGAGAAAGAAGCCGCTCAAAATCAAAAGCTAATTGAAATGTGCCTCAAACTCTCACATAAGTCAAGACAGGATAAACAATATTCCGATACCTCCATCTGTGTGTGAAGAAGAAAAGGATTTCAGTTTTGAACACCTCACACTGTTAACAACCATGGCCCTACAATGGGTACCATCCCACCGTTCAATAGTTGGCAATGAAATAGCTGACAGCCTATTCAAAGCTGGTAGCAATCAAGCTCACACAAATTATCCAGTAAACTACCAAGAGGCGAAAACCATAAGCTGTAACCAGTACAGACCTGAATGGAAAAAGAAACTGAAACGTAACAATGAACCAGATCCAGCTACGAAGACATCAACAAACCATCCTCTTTCGCCTAAGGACAGGCCACTGCAGACTACTGAGCCACCTACATCGACTCAAAATGTCTCACACAGTCCATGTGGCAGTGGAGTCCAGACTCCAGAACATATCCTGCAAGAGTGCCCATGCAGACCTGAGGCGTAAGACATGGCCAGAGGACATACGCTTGTGGCAAAAGTTTTGGGGCTCCTATCAGGATTTGGAGAGGACTGCGGGATAAGGATCTGAAGTGACCAACAACCTCGAAAGCAGAGGAAGAGGAATATGAAGAAGAAGAAGAAGATCTTTTAAAGGAATTTCCAGAAATAAAAAGTCAGGCAGAAAACTGTTGTAGAGAGCAAACAACAGCACAACTCCTCAGATCATCAGATAAGTACCCTCCTTCCCCCAGTAAAGTGTTTCGTCTTTTTTAAAATTCTGACGCTGAAAGGTCGGGGATGTGAGGTCAGTGAGACTGAAGATCCTGCTCGGATGTTCACGTCTATAATGCGTCAACGTTCCAAGCCGTTTGTTCGGTGCATTTGAAGAGAAAAACTTTCTTATACAAATTAGTCCTTGACCGCGCTTCGTCACCCTGTAAGTCCAGCACATCACGCTTGATGACACACACTGAAGGAAGCGGAAACACGGGCAGTACTCTCCGCCCACTCAGACGGTACAAAATGGTAATTGCCTTGATCACTGTTACACTGTAGGGTCAATGCGAATTTATAACAGCCTTCACTGGTCAGTGTTTCATTGTTCTCCATGTTCGTGCCGTGTCCTGCACGATACCTTCTCTGCTGTTTCTGAGAGCCTTTTCAGTTCTCTGAAGCTGTCCAAAAGGGTTTTTGTGTGTCAGTTGGTGATATAGCGCAAATCTGTTGTTGGAGAACAGGGATGATAATAAAGGGGGGGGGGGGGGAGAGACTAAAAAGGGTTAAAAGGGTAATTTGAAATTCTATGATACAAATGTGTTTTTTTTTCAGAGAGCAGAAATATATTCTAAGCAATTATTTTAGTAGTTAACTATTTCTCCCGTCCTTTATTCACGGGTTACAACTAGTTTACAGATAAATAGAATGAATAAGAAACGTCTTATTGCCCGTGTAATGTTCATTACTTTTTATAAGCGTGGTTTATGCACGATAGCACAAAAATCACCTTCTTCTAATATCTGGATACATGCATGAATCACCTGTCATACATCCAGCAGCAATACTAGTGATCTACAGCAGCTAATAGTTTCAGCCGCATGAAATTTTACTAGTATCTGAAGTTTTAGAGCATTGCCCAACATCGAATCCGTCTGTAAAGAAATATTGTCTGGCTTGTCCTAATCTCGACATCAAGAAATTGCGCAGCGCCGTATATGACACGCATAAAAACATATCCATAACGCTCAGCTGGAGAAAAAAAAATCAATGATTGTTGAGACAGATGATAGAATGCATCTACTGTGAGAGAAAAAGACAGGCCAAAAAAATGGGAAAAGATGAAAGTATCATCAGACAAAAAAAAAAACAAAACAGGAAAGCGTTTATTGTCCAGGAATGGAAACTTGTTGACAAATAAAACAGAACTGACACACGATAGAAGTAAACATTCTACAGCATAAAATATTGATTCCATTTTCCACCACATCTCTGTATTCAGAGAGTTCGTGTTATGGTATTCTGTAGCACTTGCATGTCGTCAGGACTGCGTACTGGTTAGTGCATTCGTCCCTCACTCGGAGCTAGGTGGTTCAACTCCGGTCAGAGTTGCATCCCAGTCACCACCTCCCCCAACCCCCCCCCCCAAATCTGTATAAATGGTGACCCGAGTCCTTCTGGAGCTAGGGTATGAAATGTGGCAGTGCATGGTGCTGACCACATCACCCTCTAGTGTGCTAACCACATCACCCTCTAGTGTGCTGACCACATCACCCTCTAGTGTGCTGACCACATCACCCTCTAGTGTGCTGACCACACCGCCCTCTACCGCTCTCTAGTGTGGTGACTACAACGCCCTCTAGTGTGCTGACCACATCACCCTCTAGTGTGCTAACCACACCGCCCTCTACCGCTCTCTAGTGTGCTGACCACATCACCCTCTAGTGTGTCGACCACATCACCCTCTAGTGTGCTGACCACATCACCCTCTATTGTGCTGACCACATCACCCTCTAGTGTGCTGACCACATCACCCTCTAGTGTGCTGACCACATCACCCTCTAGTGTGCTGACCACATCACCCTCTAGTGTGCTGACCACACCGCCCTCTACCGCTCTCTAGTGTGGTGACTACAACGCCCTCTAGTGTGCTGACCACATCACCCTCTAGTGTGCTGACCACACCGCCCTCTACCGCTCTCTAGTGTGGTGACTACAACGCCCTCTAGTGTGCTGACCACATCACCCTCTAGTGTGCTAACCACACCGCCCTCTACCGCTCTCTAGTGTGCTGACCACATCACCCTCTATGTGTCGACCACATCACCCTCTAGTGTGCTGACCACATCACCCTCTATTGTGCTGACCACATCACCCTCTAGTGTGCTGACCACATCACCCTCTAGTGTGCTGACCACACCGCCCTCTACCGCTCTCTAGTGTGGTGACTACAACGCCCTCTAGTGTGCTGACCACATCACCCTCTAGTGTGCTAACCACACCGCCCTCTACCGCTCTCTAGTGTGCTGACCACATCACCCTCTAGTGTGCTGACCACACCGCCCTCTAGTGTGCTGACCACACCGCCCTCTACCGCTCTCTAATGTGCTGACTACAGCGCCTTCTAGTGTGCTGACCACACCGTCCTCTACCACTCTCTGGTGTGCTGACTACAACGCCCTCTAGTGTGCTGACCACACCACCCTCTAGTGTGCTGACTACAACGCCCTCTAGTGTGCTGACTACAACATTCTCTAGTGTGCTGGCTACAACACCCTCTAGTGTGCTGACTACAACACCCTCTAGTGTGCTGACTACAACGCACTCTAGTGTGTCGACCACATCACCCTCTAGTGTGCTGACCACATCACCCTCTATTGTGCTGACCACATCACCCTCTAGTGTGCTGACCACATCACCCTCTAGTGTGCTGACCACACCGCCCTCTACCGCTCTCTAGTGTGGTGACTACAACGCCCTCTAGTGTGCTGACCACATCACCCTCTAGTGTGCTAACCACACCGCCCTCTACCGCTCTCTAGTGTGCTGACCACATCACCCTCTAGTGTGCTGACCACACCGCCCTCTAGTGTGCTGACCACACCGCCCTCTACCGCTCTCTAATGTGCTGACTACAGCGCCTTCTAGTGTGCTGACCACACCGCCCTCTACCACTCTCTGGTGTGCTGACTACAACGCCCTCTAGTGTGCTGACCACACCACCCTCTAGTGTGCTGACTACAACGCCCTCTAGTGTGCTGACTACAACATTCTCTAGTGTGCTGGCTACAACACCCTCTAGTGTGCTGACTACAACACCCTCTAGTGTGCTGACTACAACACCCTCTAGTGTGCTGACTACAACGCCCTCTGGTGTGCTGACTACACTGCCCTCTAGTGTGCTGACTACAACACCCTCTGGTGTGCTGACTACAACGCCCTTTAGTGTGCTGACTACAACACCCTCTAGTGTGCTGACTACAACACCCTCTGGTGTGCTGACTACACCACCCTCTAGTGTGCTGACTACACTGCCTTCTGGTGTGCTGACTACAACGCCCTCTGGTGTGCTGACTACAACACCCTCTGGTGTGCTGACTAAACTGCCCTCTGGTGTGCTGACTACACTGCCCTCTGGTGTGCTGACTACAACGCCCTCTAGTGTGGTGACTACAACGCCCTCTAGTGTGCTGACCACACAGCCCTCTAGTGTGCTGACTACATCGCCCTCTAGTGTGCTGACTACAACGCCCTCTAGTGTGCTGACTACAACACCCTCTAGTGTGCTGACTACAACGCCCTCTAGTGTGCTGACTACAACGCCCTCTAGTGTGCTGACTACAACGCCCTCTAGTGTGCTGACTACAACACCCTCTAGTGTGCTGACTACACTGCCCTCTGGTGTGCTGACTACAACACCCTCTGGTGTGCTGACTACAACACCCTCTAGTGTGCTGACTACACTGCCCTCTGGTGTGCTGACTACAACGCCCTCTGGTGTGCTGACCACACTGCCCTCTGGTATGCTGACCACACCACCCTCTAATGTGCTGACTACACTGCCCTCTGGTGTGCTGACTACAACACCCTCTGGTGTGCTGACCACATTGCCCTCTAGTGTGCTGACTACAACACCCTCTAGTGTGCTGACCACACTGCCCTCTGGTGTGCTGACTACAACATCCTCTAGTGTGCTGACTACAACACCCTCTGGTGTGCTGACCACATTGCCCTCTGGTGTGCTGACTACAACATCCTCTAGTGTGCTGACCACACTGCCCTCTGGTGTGCTGACTACAACATCCTCTAGTGTGCTGACCACACTGCCCTCTGGTGTGCTGACTACAACATCCTCTAGTGTGCTGACCACACCGCCCTCTAGTGTGCTGACTACAACACCCTCTAGTGTGCTACCAGACCTATGAAAATATGATCAACATACCCCTATGCCTGGGTTGCTGACCTGCTTTTTTTCATAGCAGCGCTGTTTAGCCTGAAAAAATTTTTTACCTTAATTTTAAAAAAAAAATTTCTTTCCTTCAAAAACAAAAGTTCTTGTGTTTCTTTTCAAGGGTTTTAACGTTGTCAATGTTCCGTATTTGAAAAGATCGAGTTCTCCGTGATATCTTACTTTACCTCTCACTCGCTGAAGACTGGGCGTACTGTATAATCCATGCAGCCTCATTGTGTGGGCTTATTTGGAGACAAGTTTGCCCTTAGAGCAGCGTGTCAAGTACCCATTCTTCTGTCTCCTTGTGAAATGTTCAACCACTACTGTTGGAAATGTATTTAAAATGATTAATTGAGAAACCTAAACTTGGCAGAGGACAGAAGGGAGCACACCCACAGAAACACCCTGCACACACATGTACATCCATCTTGCACACACATGTACATCCATCTTGCACACACATGTACATCCATCTTGCACACACATGTACATCCATCTTGCACACACATGTACATCCATCTTGCACACACATGTACATCCATATTCACGTTCTCACATGAAAGGACTGTTACACACAATGTCGTTCTTGAAGGGTTAACCCAAGTGAGAGTTTAATGTGAATCTATATTTATATTTTATAGACTATTCAAAAGCATTTGTTTGTGTACAACACCAGAAACTTTGGGAAATAATTGAAAAAAAATGGGATTTCCAACACATGTGACACAATTAATAACATTGTTGTATCTAGCCCAACAAGCAGCAGTGAGAATAAATGGTGAAACAACAACTTGGTTTGGTAGAAAACAATGGGTCCGTCGGGGGTGCAAACTTCGCTGGTCGCTATTTAACTTGTATGCTGAAAATATAACGAGGAATATTAGTGCAGATGTAAACAAAGAATATTAAGGTAAAAGGTAAAGGTAATCCTCTCATGCCTTGGAGGCACATAGGGATATGGTGTTAGTGCCCATATTTTCCTTGACCTGTCAGCACACTAGAGGGTGATATGGTCAGTATCACGCCTGGCCGCCTTTCCTTCAGCATAAAAATTGGGAGGTTACGAAATACCAGAGATTAGATATGCTGATGACACAGTATTACTGTCCACAATACAAAAAGAAATAGAAAAACTAATTATGTCACTCCGTAAGAATAGTGAAGAGCAAAACCTTTATCTTAATGAGAAGAAAACTAAACTGATGACAACTGATAAAACAAACAAGGCAGCTGAAATATGTATCAATGAGAAAAAATTGGAAGAGGTGGAGAGTTTTGCATATCTTGAATCTTTACTAACTAATAACGGAGATAAAATGAGGGAAATTAAAAGGAGGACATTTGTCGCTCTTCAGAAAGTAAAACAACTAAAGAAGCTGCGAATAGGAACAGACAGAACTACAAAAATAAGATTTTTAAGGGCATGCATCTTTCCCATCGCAACATATGTCTGGGAGACCTGGACAACAAAACACCTGAGAAACACATAAATATCTTTGAGTGTAAATGATACAGAAGAGTTATTTAAATATCATGGACATAAAAAGAACATATATATATATATATACTACAAGAACGTAATATTAAGAAGGTTGGCTAGAAAAAATGATTAAAGAGAGGAAAGTGAAATATTTTGGACATATTAAGCTTCATGATAATTTAGAGAAGACCGTCTTGGAAGGGTACATAATGGGAAAAAGAAAGAGAAGACCATGGCGAAGATGGCTGCAAGACATCGTTGATGATCTGCAAATGGATGAATCAGTAACAAGGCATCTTGCTTACAACAGAGAGGCCTACAGGAGAGCTGTTAAGGAGACAAATGACTGACTGACTGAGACTTTATTGTTACTATTCCATCAATCCGTCTAAGTTCTGCCCGGTATGCCTTTAAATAGCAACGGATTCTCTCCAATTTTCATGGTCTCCAGTCAACCTCTGTTTGGTGCCCAAACTATGTTGTATACTATTCGTCTTGACTTCTACATTTCTTCCTCAACTGTCTTTTCCTCTGTTTCTTTTTCCGTGAGGTTTCTATCGCACTATTTCTACTGCTACTATTTTGACACCACTATTTGGGAGTGCTGTCCTCAGAAACAAATCTAAATACAACATCAGCTACCAAAAACAAAACATTACTAGTATGTCTGCAGTTACATTAAGATCTGGCAATAACAACATCTACATAGCTCAAGTTAAGTAAACACTACAGTAAGATTTTCTGTTATAAAATTACATTCAACAGTTGCTCAGGAAAGTTCTCATCGATTAGGTGGAGATAATTCTCATATGGGATATTCACTGGAATCGTTATCAAAAGCAATTAGTAACAAGAAAAAATAATGTCAAAATGTCAGCAGCATTTGAACACGTAGTCGTGAAATAAAGTGGTGATTTCAAATATCAGGGAAATCACTTGGTTTGTTTTCCTTCTGTGGAAGGAATGAAAGATCCGGAGAAAAGATTATAATGAAACGTTGAGCCGGTCGGGAAAGGGAATATGTGCTAAACCCTAAATAAAGGTAACAAGATGAAACATTAAGAAAAGATATAAAAGTGAGAGAAGTACCTTGGTGATCACGGAAAATGCGTCTTTTGTTAAAAAATAAGGCAGCAAGAAATTAAGTACAAGAAAAAAAAAAGTTAGCAACAGAAATATTAAGAGCAAGAAAGCATGGAAAGGAGAAGTACACATCTTCTTAACATCCTTCTCGTGACGTCAAACGTCATATAAAGCTGAAGTTACATCCTTCCCGTGCCGTCAAACGTCATATAAGCCTGAAGTTACACCCTTCCCGTGCCGTCAAACGTCATGTAAAGCTCGGACATGGTTTTGTTTTCGGCGACTTTTTCAACGTCGTCTAGGGATCTTATTATGCCCAATAATTTAGCCTCTCGCGACAACCTTCTCATCAGAGTTTCACGTTGTCGATCTCTTTTTCTTTGTCCTGTTGTGTCCCATTTGATAGCTTATTTAGGATTCTCCGATTGTTTCTTCTCATCACGTGCCCGATATATGTTCATCTCCTTTTTTTGTTTTTTTTTTTTGTTATCATCAGTAGACAGATAAAATCTAATCTTTCTTATCTTTGCGTTGGTCTTGAATTCGTTACTTTGTATACAGAGTATTTTCATTAGACATTCGTTTTCACATACATTATATCTAATTTGTCTTCTATTTCTTTGTTGTTTTCCAGTTTTTCCACTCCTGAATAACATTTGAGTTGAATAATCTTAACTTTGTTTTCAAATTTATACATTTTGATTGCCATATTTTCTCAAGATTTTAAAAGACCAGTGCTGCTTTAGCAATTCTACCTTCTTTTCTGATGTCACCATTATGGTCTCTCTCTCTCTCTCTCTCTATATATATATATATATATATATATATATATATATATATGTATATCGCTGGTGATGTCACAATTGGATTGTGATTTAAGTCTACTCACCCTGTCAAATATACAGCTGAACAGATTAGAGCGTGTACAAAACGAAGCAATGAAAATAGTCTTGGAAACTCCGGTGGCGGCCATGCGCTTTCTGTTTGATATAATGAATGTGACTTCCAACTAATCTCAAGTAAAGACATAGATCTGGATTGGTGGAATGAAGGACCACCCTCTCCACAAGGAGCTGGGATCGATAAAGGGCAGATGCATCAAACGAGGCAGATTCTATATGGCTGAGGCTGAAGATACAGTAATGTCAGTGTGCGATCTACATGAGGTGCCTAAAAAGTGATGACTGGTTATGGGTACAGGGCCGACCTCAGCTAACAAAACTTAGTATACAGAAGAGCCGCGAATGTAGAGACTGGGCACGGGGGGGGGGGGGGGGGGGGGCAGTTGAACTTTAGATTCAAAATCTCATCCAGCATCACTGTGGGTCTTCCGACACTTTAATATATACATATGGCTCATTGATTCAGAACAGGAGAAGTGGTTGGGGTTTTGTTGTCTACCACAATGGAAGAGTCGTGGCACAGGGTTCGGGAGCTTTGAAGTCACCACGTCAAGCATGCGAATGGAAATCGAAACTGTCGACGGCAATGGAATGGACAACTGCCCATGGTGTAGTTCATAGCGTAATTCATAGAGTATGCTTCGGAATATTGAAAAAAAAAAACTGCTTGGAAAAGAATGGGTTCATCTGTTAAGCCAGTCAGCTGTGACAAATCTAACGTAGCTTTATTGTCCAGGTCATGCAGGAGTATATGACAATGAAATGCAGACAGATTTGCTGGACAGACTAAAATAAATTGCAGACTGAGAGTGGACAAGAGCGACATCGCTAAAGCCGTATTCGAAAATGAAAAAAAACACTGGTATGGAAGAACAATTTACGCGTAAATGTGAAGTGACTGCTGGAGCTATGACAAATTAAGGGTGCTAATAGGAAGTCTGAAATGTGTGGCAGAAAACACATCGTAAAAAGGGGAAGCTATCCTTGTCAAGGACCGATGCACCGACTGACCCCCTCGTCTGTTTTAACAGTCTGTTTCTTGATCTGGTAGTATCAGTGTCGACGGGAGTCAAGACGCTTGGCATTCAGGGACCCATAACTGACGTGCCGGCATCAGATTTGACGATACATAGCTGACTGTCCCACCTCCCCGTTGATACGCCCAGCAATAGCCCTAACCTGGCTAACGGGGCAGGGATCGCCATAGCCCCTATAGTAGTGGAGTCTGCTAAAGAAGTATTACACACCCCCGGCTTTGTAGCTCCGCCCAGGGACTGAAAAAATAGCTGCCATATCCCACTTCCTCGCTGACACGATGCTGCGCCTCAACATCTTCATCAGCTGCAAAGAACATCAGCTCGCAACTCCAGGGAGATTGAAGACAGAAAGAAAGAAAAGAAAGAAAGAAAGAAAGAAAAAAAGAAAAAGAAAGAAAGAAAGAAAGAAAGAAAAAGAAAGAAAGAAAGAAAGAAAAGAAAGAAAGAAAGAAAGAAAGAAGAATCATGAGTACTAATAGCAGCAGCAGTATTTGCCAATGGAGTATTAGCGCTAGTAGAAAAAAAAATATTCAGTATAAATAAAGCAGTGACTGCCACAGCAGTATACAAAAAAAAAAAATAGCAGTTAACAGTGACAGCATTTACAACTATAGCTCTCATGTCGGTAATAATACCAGCACAAGTTGATATTACAGCAATATAAGAAAGAACAAGAACAATAATGGCGCTACTACAATTAGTAGTATTTATAACAGAAGCAACAGCACTGGTTATAATAGTGGTAGTAGAAATGTAGTAATAAAAGGCAGCAATAGTGATACTAGTTTTTTTAATACTAATAATAAATAATACATAAAAAATACTCTTCCCCTCATTAGGACTTGAACATTCGATAAATAAAGTAAAATTCAGTTCCTGGATTTATTTATTGTTTCTTTCCCCCTACGCCCCCCCCCCCCCCCATTTCAGAGAAGTTTTTTACCGATTTATTTGTCTTTTTAATGTTTTAATCCTAATTCCCCCTCCCCTCCCTTGTGAAAATTTTAATATTTAACAAAGTAGAAAAAAGGAGAGGAATATACTCCCTGAAGTTTTTATAAAGAGTTTTCTCGTAACCCTAGGAAACCAGAAGAGATCAGCTGCAGTTCTACGAGAGGTACTGATTAAAAGAATTGTAGAAAGGTCAAGGTCAGTCAGTCATTTGCATGTCTCTTGCGGAACTTTGTCTTCCTAAAAGCACTCCTGTAGACTTCTCGATTGTAAGCCCTGCTGTTGATGCATCCATTTGCAGATCATCAACAATCTCGTGCAGCCATCTTCGTCTTGGTCTTCCTCTCTTTCTTTTTCCAATTATGTATCCTTGCAAGATGTATCCTTCAGAATATCATTAAAAATCTTATTTTTGTAGTTCTGTCTGTTCCTCTCCACAGATTCTTTAGTTGTTTTACTTTTTGAAGATCGATAATGTCCTACTTTTAATTTCCCTCATCGTATCTCCATTATTAGTTAGCTGTGATCCAAGATATTCAAAACTTTCCACCTCTTCCAGCTTTTCCTCATTGAAACATATTTCAGCTGCTGATTTGCTTAGTCAGTTGTCATCAGTTTAGTTTTCTTCGCATTAAGATAGTTCTTACGGAGTGACATAATTAGTTTATCAAAGTTCACATAAGAATTACACCTGGCTCATATCAAACAATTCTCCATTAGAGTTGTAACTGACTCAAATTTTTCCTATTATACTTATACCTAGCTCATATCAAATGGTTTCCGTAATAATTCTACCTAGCTCGTATCAAACAATTTCCATGAGACCTGTGTATAGCTCATATCAAACATTTCCTATTAGAACTGTACCTAGCTCATATCAAACAGTTCCCATTATAATTCTAGCTAGCTCATATCAAATAATCCCAATTATAGCTGTGCCTGGTTCACATCAAACATCTCCCATGTAGAAGTGTGCCACTTCTGCTAAGACCCCCGAAGCTCAGCTGCCAGATTACTCAGATGGTCAGAATGTGACAATAAAACACACTCACAACATGCTTACAAGTATTCAACTCAATTTACAAAACAACAAAAAAAAACCAAACTCAACACCGATATGCAAACACTGGAATCAATAGCTAAACAATCTGTGCAGACGGACGCTTTCAGCGACAGAAGCAATGTCTGATCACGAGCTGACAATGTGTAATCAAACTCTCTCTCTGCAAGGCCCCGAGACAAGCAAGATTTGATATATTATTGTCAGCTCTTGTCACGGCCAGGACAAAACTCTCAGAAAAACAATAGTTTCAGCAAGTTTAACTTTGTGTAAAAATGTCATGCTTTTTTTTTTGGGGGGGGGGGGGGGAGGGGTGGAGTTCCAGCAAGTTCAATCTTGTGTATAAATGTCATTTACGATTGCGAAAGCTGGAAAACAACTAAAGAAATAGAGAAGAAATTAGACTCTTTTGAAAACAAATGCCTAAGGAAAATATTCTGCTTCAAGTGGAACGAATTTAAGAATAATACAGAGATAAGACAGATGACTGAACAACAACCAGTCTCATGGGTGATCAGGAAAAGGAGATGGACATATGTTGGTCGCTTGATGAGAAGAAATGATCAGAGAATCCCAAAACAAGCTATCAAGTGGAACACAACAGGCCACAGAAAAAGAGGCAGACCGCGTAAAACTCTGAAGAGGACATTGTTAAGAGAGGCCAAATTAACAGGCATAAAATCCTTTGATGAGGAAGTTCCAGCAAGTTTAACTTTGTATATAATTGTCATTCTGCGTTTGAGGGCGGGGGTGGGGTGGGAGGGTTTAAGGGATGATGGAGGGGAGGCTGTCTGATGAAAGGGAAGAAGGATTAAAAAGATATCTCACGAGAGAGAGAGAGAGAGAGAGAGAGAGAGAGAGAGAAAGAGAGAGAGAGAGAAAGAGAGAAAGAGAGATCAGAACTGGCCTTAAAAAAATACATCAAGCTCCTAGGACGTGAGAGAACGAAGAACAGTAAGAAAACCATTGAGAACAAAAGACAGTAGGACAAACAATTCTCTGATGAGGAAGAGACAGCGCATTAGCCACTCGGCCATGGAAGGAACCCTTTAAAAAATTATACTCAGGTTTTCAACACGTACCTGATCCACTAACTTATGGGAAAATGCCAACAGCCAATAATTTCTGTTACTAGAAATTCAGTTTCTAATAGGTAGGTACCGCAACACAGCACGAGAATCCACACAGTCTCCGATCTGTGTGTGTAGTGCACGCACTCAGGGCATACATCAAAGCGCTCACCTGCGATATTCTTACCCCAGGGCTGAAGTTTCGTAACAAGCCTAGAAACACCTCACTTTCTCACTCCTGAACAAACAGGCTGTGATTACAACAGCTTGGAGAACGTGCTCCTGCGTTGTCGTGACTATAAGGAGCCTGAAACTACAAGAACACATCGTTCTTCAGGACACGAAAGGATTAATCATTGGCGCCATTGTCATGTACGCATCCCTGACCAGAAGAGCGAATGAACGATGGTCTCGATGTTTTAGGAGCAGACAAACTAAACTAGAACATTTCATCTCTTGTTTCTCACACTTACGGAGTCAGTCAGTCAGTCATTTGCATGCCCCTTGCGGAACTTTGTCTCCCTAACAGATCTCCTGTAAGTCTCTCGGTTGTAAGCAAGATGCCCTGCTGATGATGCATCCATTTGCAGATCATCAACGATGTCTTGCAGCCATCTTCGCCTTAGTCTTCTTCTTTCTTTTTCCCATTATGACCGTCTTCTCTAAATTATCATGACGTTTAATGTCCAGAATATTTAAGTTTTCTCTCTTTAATTTTTCTTCCTAGCCAACCTTCTTCAATACTAAGTTCTTGTAGTATATATATGTATATATATATATATATATATATATATATATATATATGTTCTTTTTTTGTGTCCATGATATTTGAAGAACTCTTCTGTAGCATTTACATTAAAAAGCATTTATGTGTTTCTCAGCTGTTTGGTTAAGTATCCAGGTCTCACAGGCATATTTTGCGATGGGAAAGATGCATGCCCTTAAAAATCTTATTTTTGTAGTTGTCTGTTCATCTCCACAGCTTCTTTAGTTGTTTTACTTTCTGAAGAGCGATAGATGTCCTTCACTTAAGTAGTACTCACTGACATTTTGGAGCCGTTGAGTCCGTTGTTCTGTGCTGCTTTTTTTGTGTGTAGTACAGTCATTTCTGTTATCAACTACACCAACAACTTATCAACAAAGTACTTAAACACGACATATTAAATGTCATGGGAGACTTCAACGCCAAGGTATGAAAAGATAACACCGACGTCGAAAAGTAATGGGAAAGAAGGAATTGATACAATAAATCATAGGAGAAAGATTAAATAAAATATGTCTAACAGAGGGCATGGTCATTGGAGGAACAATATTTTCACACAAAGAAATACATAAAACAACATGGATGTCTCCAGATGATAGAACCAGAAACCAGATAGATCATTTTTTTTATTAGAAAACAATTCAGAACATCTCTTAAGACCATATAGGGGTGTCGATGTCAACAGTGATCACAACCTGTGTATAGGGAGGATAAGACTTAAACTGAAAAGCCAACAAAGACATCACTACTCAGAAATATAAACAGTCATAGCCTACTCTAAAGTGCTATGTCTACTATTTTTAGAATGCTAACCATACAACAAAGTGTTAGATCTCATAGAGTCGAAAGTACTAAACTTTGAGGATATGCCACTTAACCTATGGTATCAGTGGCCATATGTGAAATCTACTGTTTATATTTTAATTGTATATTCTTTTTTCATACTTATGCTCCTAATGCGACCAGTATAATTTCATTTTTTTTATCTGGGTTATTTTCTGTTCTTTGAGACTCGTACAGAAGCAAATCACTCGCTTGTCTAGTGATGTCGCCATGGGGTGTTTTCCGTGTTCCAAGTCGCGTCTGCTGGTACCCACGTAATTCAGAAGATTTCTGTTGTTAGCTTTTTCTTCCTTTCTTATTTTTGACGTCACACTTATTAGTTTTACTGAAACCCTGCCTAATTTGTTAAATGAACCATCTGTAATGCATTTAGTCCAGTCTGATAAATTTCAGTCAATGTTCAGGTGCCTTTCATTGAAAGTCTTTCGGATGGGCCAAAAAGACAATAAGAGTCACACACAAGAGAAAAAATTAAATTCAACAGAAAAAAAGAACATCAAATAAAGGCATTCAGAAATGGCGTAGACAGAAAATTAAACGAAATGATATCGACGCAGTTTGATAAGCACGTAGTGACAGCTCACACGAATTCGGATACATGAACATTGGAAACAATATCGAACCTGGTGGCTGCTTGTGGCAGAAAGTCAATCGTGCTTTTTTTTTTAAAGAATCTTCTTCAGTTGTCGTGTTTTAGGTCAGGCTAAATCTGGAGGCCTGACTTAAGAGCAGAATTTCGTGATTTTTATCCATTTGTCGAGAGAGCTCCGAGCATTTTTCCCTTTGTCAGGTCAGGTCTGTCGATGGAGATGCATTAAAATGAGCACTCTTGCGGTAGTAACTTGTCAGTGATCAGAGAGAAATGAAAATGCTCATTTAAATTTACGCCTCTTGGGCATTATCTCAGGAGACTCAGTGATATACATGTCCTTTCCTCCAATGATTTCTTGTTTTATTGATCTTTCTAAAGGGAAAAACCAGGCCGAGGGAAAGAGAAACAAACTGGGGGTAGGGGGGAATAGATAATTAAGCAATACCAGGCATGGATTAGAGGATCAGATATGCAGTCTGACATTTGTATTTGGCTTCCTATGGAAATAGAGCAGAAGCAGTTGTATGTCAGACGTTAATGGAAGTTACCGGGCATTATTTTCTCCAGCAAAATGTCTCTAGTCCCGTATGAATATGTTAGAAAGCACTTCTATGATATTACATATCCATAATGCTCCACTCTCCTACTCTGAAGAATGCGACGAGTATTCCAATGAGAATCTTGATGAATGGTGGCGACCTTCGACCAGGTCGATAACTGCTTATTATTCTAACGCGACAAATATGGCGATTTTAAGGTGACGAACGACAGCCTTTTGAAAGCAAGTAGGATACGTAATGCTGTTGTTTCGTTTTGTGGAAAACAGTAAAACTTTTTGCAAGCTTTCTCTCTCGGAGAAATCTTGTCCAAGTTGCTCCAGACCTGGAATATGTTCAGTACACCCCATTCTGCGGCCCGGTTGGCTGAGTGGTTAGACGCTCGGTTTACTAATCCGGTGGTACCGGGTTCAGTCCCCGGGGTTGACTCAGCCTCTAAAAATGGGTACCAGAGAAATCTGGGAAGGTAAAGCGGCCAGGGCGTGATACTGACCACATTCATGTGCCGAAGGCCATGGAAAATATGCGCCTAACACCTTATTCCCCAAAATGCCTTAAT
The DNA here is from genome assembly GCA_009760885.1 of Achatina immaculata. Classification (NCBI taxonomy): domain Eukaryota; kingdom Metazoa; phylum Mollusca; class Gastropoda; order Stylommatophora; family Achatinidae; genus Lissachatina; species Lissachatina immaculata. The sequence continues at coordinate 4,044,057 of CM019705.1, read as the reverse complement.
GGCATGGAAACGGGAATTTTACCTTTTTTAACCCCTTACACTCCATTCTACTCCTCATTAGGTTGAGACTTAAGAAAGATCTCATTAAAGCCTTGGGTGATAGAAGAGATGACATCTAAAAAGGTATACAAGTAAATCTTGCAATGTGTTACTAACAAGAAGATACGCGTAAAAAGCCGTTTCCGCCAGCCGCCAGATCTTTAAGCTACTGAAGAATGAACAATTCAGCGACGGGACGATGAAAGTTGCAATAAGTGTCATCAGTCTCGCTGTTTGCAAGCTTTCTTGATAACATTAAACCTCAGAGCTTTGTAAGTCCTAGTTTATATCGTAATATTACTGCAGGATTTTTGTTTTCAGTGTGATAGATCGCTAGAGAACTATTCAAACAAGACAAAGATTATGAAGAAACGTAATGGACGCACTTGCTTGACCACCGCTGATATTGCTTGCTTACTGCTGAATAGTTTATAACAGACCACCTTCACAGAATCAGTAGTTGTGCTCGGCCAGCTGGACCAGGAGAGCCTCATGAATCCCGTCAGCAGTTGAAGTTTTTAATTTATACCCTATAGTTTTTTGTTCCATTTATGCCCTATAGTTTTTCATTTATGTCATATACTTTTTTCGTTTATGCCCTATAGTTTTTGTCTTTTATGCCCTGTAGTTTTTTCATTATACCCTATACTTTTTTTTTCTATTTATGCTATTTTCTTGGACTTCTAAATCATATACAGTTTTTTTTAAAATGTATGTCTGTTGTTCATGTGTTTTCAAACTTTAAATTATCTGTTCTTCCTCTCCATCATCTGAGCTTTTTTTTTTCTGACGAAGATACAAATCGAATCATCACTTTTCGTCTCTTCCGTAAAGTTTTTTTTCCTGTTAGAACTGTGTGATTGGAACGTAGGACACGAAGTGGCCACAGTACTTGAAAGCAGTTGTTGAAAGCAATAATGATAGACAAATAATTATCTTTCTGTAAAAGTGAAACATGAATATCTCTCTCTCTCTCTCTCTCTCTCTCTCTCTCTCTCTCTCTCTCTCTCTCTCTCTTTAGAACCAGTTTTACTGCAGTCGTCATTTTTTTTAAATCTGAGACCAGTAACAAGTAACATTTCTTATTTAACAATTTGTATAGTGAAATAACATCAGTGGTTCCTAACATTTTACAGTGAATGACCGCTAGAGCCAATGAGATGTTCCCTAACATTCTGTTCTGTGACAAAGAGGACTGTGCTAAGCGTGGCGTGACAGTTATCATGGGCGTGGAACCAGAGTTGGCCAAGACTTGGTCCTGCATCTCCGTTGATGCCCTTAGTGATAGGCTTAGCTAGGCCGACTAGGAAGGACTCTCCGTGATCTTTTTGCTTTCTTTTTAAGGAATGGATCCACTCCAGTTCATTGTGATGCTCGCGTTTCAACACCTTCAGACGTCGTCTAATGAGAAAATTCAGCTCACACTGGCGGGGATACGAAACAGCAGTAACATTCTCAATGCCTCGCTGCCTTGGCATTCACACATTTATAACATTCTGTATGATCCCGACCACAAAAGGGAGCCTTTAGCTCTCAGATCACGTTTGACCCGCGGCAACACTTTTCTGTGGCCTCTAGCCAATCTAGGCAGTGTCTTTACAAAAGAAAATGTGTAATTTACTGCAAACGTTTAACAATATTGATTTTATACTGCAGAATTACAATAACATGGCTTTATAACTTAATAACAATAATCAGATTCTCCTAAGCTCTAAAATGAAATAGAATTCAGTTGGGCTATCTTTAACTAGTTCAATGGGCAGACATTTATTCTTCTGCTGCCTGGGAGGTTCTCGAGCTGAACTTTCTCACTAACCGCCAGTAACATTTTATATTTTTTTCAAATTTCTCTCTCTCCCTCTCTCTGTCTCTCCCTCCCTCCCTCTCTCTCTCACGCTCTCTCTCTCTCTCTCTCTCTCTCTCTCTCTTCCATAAAAATAAAATATATACAAATTCAGTTGCACTAAATTTAATTATGTGCGTTTTATGACGATGTCCCGTAGCATTTGCACAAGAGAGAGGTGTGAAGTGTTAATGTCTTCATATTTCTAGACCACTAAACATTTGAGGTAGAAATGCCAGCACCTGTCCTATCTGCCTTTGTTTTTCTAGGAAAACCCCAGGTACCTACTTCTTTGTAGGCAGAACTGACCCCAGCATTGGTCGGCCCGAGAAAAATTCCGCCCAAGTGAGAAATCAAACCGTGGACCTTCTGATTGGCGAGTGAATGCACTAAACGTGGCGGGTATTGGAACTATTAGGTTTCGTAATTTTGACATTTTTTTTTTTTTTTACAGCATGTGGTCCGAGTGAAGACAGAAACATTTTTTTTCAGCATGTGGTCCGAGTGAAGACAGAAACTTTTTTTTTTACAGCATGTGGTCCGAGTGAAGACAGAAACTTTTTTTTTTACAGCATGTGGTCCGAGTGAAGACAGAAACTTTTTTTTTTACAGCATGTGGTCCGAGTGAAGACAGAAACATTTTTTTACAGCATGTGGTCCTAGTGAAGACAGAAACTTTTTTTTTTACAGCATGTGGTCCGAGTGAAGACAGAAACTTTTTTTCCAGCATGTGGTCCGAGTGAAGACAGAAACTTTTTTGTGTGAGAAAAGGATTGCCCATGCCTAATCTAGACTATCTACATGGGCCCTCAAAAGTGCACTTCAAAGACTCCCCTGGATTTGTAGATCCCTAATAATATAAGCTACCTTTCTCTTTTAACTTTCTCATGTCCATAATATAAAATGAGATGCAGCCGATCGTCCTGAAAGATTTGGTGTTAAAAATATATAAATAAAGTTGGATTTTGATTTCGGTTTTGGTGCTAGGTTTTAAATCAATATATGTTTTGTGTACAATCGTACTAATGGGGCCAATAAGCCCTTTTAAAAAATCTTCCCATGTTCGGCCTTCGTTGGTTCTAGCATGCTACCAGTGTGAATTTCAATACAAAAGAAGTAACACCTGACACTCGGCATAATATTCCAACATAACATGAACAACAACGCTTCAACGACTAGTTATCAAGAAAAAAAAATTAATAAGTATCGTTTAATTACAGGACTGGACACGTCACTCAAGACAGCGACAGCTGGGAATAACAAAATCCCAATGCAACAAGAACGAAACCACGTTTAAACCACAAAGATAGACAATTAATGATCATAAATTCACGAGAAATAAACACCTTCAAGGTGAAGCTAGTTTTACACTTCAGAGTACTTCACTAGGCCATTTTTTAACCTAAGGCCTCACCTCGTGCACATCGAACTAACTCTTCCACATTGTCTTCCCCTGAAAATTCTGAACTTTCACAGTCTTGTCAGTTGTGAGTTGTTGTGCAAGTCGCACTAACTCTTCGACCTTTTCTTCCATAAACATTTCTAAACATCCACAGTCTTGTGAGTTGTTGTGCAAGTCGCACTAACTCTCCGACCTTTTCTTCCATAAACATTTCTAAACATCTAGAGTTATGTGAGTCATGAAAGTTCGCGAAGCTGCACCTTGTCAACAAAATGAAATCAGTTGAAAAGAGAAAACTCATATCAACACATATATGCAAATACATCTCTGGGCATGAAAAAACATGTTAAATATATCTAAGCGTGAAAGCGTCAACACAAGAACAATAATGTGCAAAAAAAAATCAAAGTGTAAAATTCATTTGAACATTTGACATTATACATGAGTAATGATTATGGTGAACTCACTCATGACTTAAGAATGCAAGCTTGACAACAATGGCAAAGTTCAAAGAGTAAAATCACTAAACATAACATATGGCAATTTCAACGAGCACAACAAATCAACATGACAAAATGCATAGCCATGATAGTGATCAATAACTCACACTTAAATGGATGTATGTAACACTGAAAAAAACTCGACAGTTCACATAAAACTTGACCTTCGATACAAATCACGTTCTACACACGCTGTATCCAAAAACGTACAAATAATTCGTATAATAGACATCAAACTACACCCAAAAAAAATTACACCAAATAAGGGAGGGGCAAGAAACAAACTTACAAAATATCACATTAATATTTATAAAACATTTACAAAACACGCTCCCTCGTTGCCTGGCCATACCTCAACAACAGCACGAAGCCGAATCAATTAAATCAGCTACACAGCACTGACCGGAACATACACACTGGCCAGATTTCGTGACCATACGAGGCGCTTGCTTTGACCTTTCGGGTTGGCCGGCCAGAAAGCTCAAAACCAGCCACCTTCCCAAATTCCTTCATTGCAAGTATTAACTTAAAATATACTGTTGTGTGGAGGCCAGGTGTAAAACTTGTTATTAAATGTTTTATTTTTATATTAAACTTGTGCCTCGTTGATGATGAATATCTGTGGCAGAGTCTAAGTTGAAAAGTGGAAGGCGGAGTGTAAGACTTGTCCGGGTGAATGATTTTTCTTTCTTTATGAAAAGTTCTTTCTTTCTTTTTTCTTTGTCATTCATTCGTTCTTTCTTTCTTTTTTTCATTGTCTTTGTATTTCTTTGTCATTCATTCGTTCTTTCTTTTTTTTCATTGTCTTTGTATTTCTTTATTTCTTTCTATTTTTCTTCCTTTCATTCAGTATCTCTCTTTGTTTGCTTCTTTCTTTCTCTCTTTATCTTCTTCTCTTTCGGATTTTCTCTTTTTTCTGTCCTTCCTTCCTTTCTTTCTCTCATGGTCTTCTTCTCTTTCCTTCCTTTCTTCCTTCTTTTCTTTCTTTCTCTCTTTGTCTTCTTCTTTTTCCTTCCTTCCTTTCTTTCTTTCTTTTTTTTCATTTTTCCTTTCTTTTTTTGCCTCTTTCTCTCTGCTTCTTTCTTTCTGTCTTCTCTTTGTCTACCAGTCAGGCGCATTTGGGGGGGGGGGGCGGCCTAGACTATCACTGCCTCTATGTGGTCACTTTTTTTTTTTTTTGTTCTCTACAAGAAAATCACTCAGACCACAGTATAATTTCTTGTAACGCGCTGGAATCTCCCCAAGATCTCAGAACTTCTCAACAAGCTAACAGCAAAACAAGAACTTCTCAACAAGCTAACAGCAAAACAAGAACTTCTCAACAAGCTAACAGCAAAACGAGAACTAGTCAAGAAATGCGCAGCTCAGCAGTATCAGCCAAACACGTGAGAAAGAAACACATTGACATTTTCAAGGCAAGATAGCAATTTCTAGAATACTATCATCGAAACATGATCTGTTTTTTTTTTTATGTACACACGTCGATTGAAGAGATGGAGGCGTGGAGAAAAGAAGAAAGTGATTTCAAATTGTTTAGAAAATCGAGAATTGAGAATAAAAACGTCGGATTCTGTGACATTTTTACGGCGTTGAGTTGCGCAACAGGGTATTTCCTACGCTGGCTCGTCTACACTTCAGCCTCGATGTGACTTTGGCATATCAGACTAAACGCTCTGAATAATAAATGTTGAAAACGCCACCTGCTGTTATAGATCACTTCTAGCATGTGTGCCGAAGCTTCTTCGTTGTGTGTTTGTCTTGAGTTTATTTCAGTTCACAATCCTCTGTGCACGTTTTGTTTCGTTTAGTATTGGAGTAATGTGCAAGTTTTACGTAGTTTTGTCTGTTTACATTTTCTATAGCGTTACAGATGAAGTAATTGTTAGTTTGTATTTTGTCTCTTTATACTTCATCTTAGCAATTTGTAGCGAGAGAGGACAGCCGTATCCTTTGTTTTTCGTCGTTCATTCAGACATCTACAACAGTCTCTCTCACAAATGCGGAAGCTCGTCTCAGGTATTCAGCATCACTGTAACAGAGCTTCTCCTGTAGGGGGCTGGGGTCTGGTCAGGTCATTTGCCTGAGTGTGTTTGTGTAGCTGGCAATTCTGGAGGATAAGATGCGATGTCCTTTGCTCTTTGCTATAGGCATATATGTCTGCTTGGCCAGCTTTTAGCTTCGAATATTGATAGTGTCTCCTGTTCTCAGTCCTATACGGATAGTCAGGATCCTATCTGGTTCCCATCTTGTTACTTAGTTTATATATGGCTCCATGAACCATTGAAGACGCTGTCCGATGAGGCGATCAACGACCCATAGCTGATATGCTAGCGTCAGGGTTAGCGAACTATAGCTGACCAAGACCCTGTCCCACCTCTCCGTTATACCCCCAATAACAGGCATAGCCTGGCTAACGGGGCAGAGATCGCCATAGTCCCCATGCCGGTGGAGTCTGCTAAAGAAGCATTGCACACCCCCTGCTTTTTAGCTGTTCTCCGGGATTGAAAAAGTAGCTGCCATAACCCACTCTCAGGCCGATACGATGCTGTTCCTCAACACCTTCACAGCATCGACTGCAAAGTACACCAGCTCGCAGTTACGGGGAGATAATACAAGTACAATGGCTCCATGAATCCCACGTGTGTACGGCAGTGACCATACCGCTTGGCTGGCCGGCTGAACTACAAATGTGAAGTAGGAATAACCCTGCGAAATGATTGTCCATCCCTAGTGCACACAACCTAGGGCGGCGAGTAAGGCGGAAGAATCACATCGATCAACAGCTCACGAGGCGAAACAGCAAAGTATGTGGCACGCAAGAAACACATAGGAGAAGTATAGAAAGATATAGCTGGCCATCGTGGAAGAAATGGGAACCTTACCACATTCTGCTTAAGGAAAGCAATGGACGCAGAGCACAAACAAGAAACATCTCACTCAGGCAAATCATCTTGGCCCCCGCCCCCTGTCGTCGCGCCCCCCCCCCCAGGGGGTAGTCGCGCCCTCCCCCCTCCCGAGCTTGCTGTAAATAGCAGAAGGGAAGAAATGTCACCTCTAGGGACACAGGAATGACAAATACGGCCCGACATTGTCTAATGAGTGGACGTGTTCCAACACAGACTTGCTAAAAACTAGAAAGCGACATCTTAGAACAGACGAATTGATTGTTAGAACTCTGAACGAAAGTTGCAAGTTAGAAAACTTAATTTTAGAAGAAGTCACTATGAACTTAGACGTAGTATGAGTAGTTGAAACCAGATGGATATACGGAGGATACATACAAGAACAACAACACATGTTTATCTACTGAGGAGGAGAGGAACACCAGAGACAGGAGTGGGCATGTTAATGAGTAGATCACATCAGAAATGTATATGCGGATATTGGACATACAATGACAGAGCTATGCTACTCAAGCTACGAGCTAACCCTACAATGACAGAGCTATGCTACTCAAGCTACGAGCTAATCCTACAATGACAGAGCTATGCTACTCAAGCTACGAGCTAACCCTACAATGACAGAGCTATGCTACTCAAGCTACGAGCTAACCCTACAATTACAGAGCTATGGTACTGAAGCTACAAGTTAATCCTACAGTGACAGAGCTATGCTACTCAAGTTACGAGCTAATCCTACAATGACAGAGCTATGCTACTCAAGTTACGAGCTAATCCTACAATGACAGAGCTATGCTACTCAAGCTACAAGCTAACCCTACAATGACAGAGCTATGCTACTCAAGCTACGAGCTAACCCTACAATGACAGAGCTATGCTACTCAAGCTACGAGCTAACCCTACAATGACAGAGCTATGCTACTCAAGCTACGAGCTAACCCTACAATGACAGAGCTATGGCACTCAAGCTATGAGCTAACCCTACAATGACAGAGCTTACCTACTCAAGCTACGAGCTATCCTACAATTACAGAGCTATGGTACTGAAGCTACAAGTTAATCCTACAATGACAGAGCTATGCTACTCATGCTTCGAGCTAATCCTACAGTGATAGCGCTATGCTACTCAAGCTACGAGCTTTCCTACAACGACAGAGCTATGCTACTCAAGCTTCTGGCTAATCCTTTTGACACTGCCATCTTACAAACCTAAGTACAACAGAAGAAAACATGGAAAGATGCTACAAAGAGCTTTAAGTGGTGTTCATTCATTCATTCATTTGCATGTCCCTTGCGGAACTTTGCCTCCCAAACAGCACTCCTGTAGGCCTCTCGGTTGTGAGCAAGATGGCTTGCTGCTGTTGCATCCACTTCCAGATCGTCAACGATGTCTTGCAGCCATCTTCGTCTTGGTCTTCTTCTTTTTCTTTTTCCCATTAAGTGGTGTTACAGCAGGTAAATCAATGGACATTTTAATAGCAAGGTTAGCATGAAAACGAAAGTCAGGTATGACTTCAAAGGTTTAATATTCAGACTCCGATGTCGTTGCATTCAAGATAGCCCTGTGTATGCTCCACTGCATGCGGTAGCATCCAGGCAAGGGTATGTTTGTTAATAGTTCCCGTCAAGTGTTGATTGTCTGCAAAATGCGTTTTCTATCACTCAGTTCAATTTTAGTTCTCAGTAGTGAAGGATTGGCCATCACCCAGGTCCCTTGGCTAACTTTAGTTAGGGGCTCTGCCACCACCCCCCCCCCCCCAAATTTCTCTACCGGTCATCCCCTGATATAAACTTCATAAAATAATAATCTATATTTGCAGTCTTTTTTTTTCTCCTTTATTCTGGGCCCTTGAGCTTAAACTTAAAAAGTTAATGACAGCTGTGTTACCGATGTTTATATAAACGTGTGTCACCGGTGTTTATATAAACACGACCTACTATATTTAACCCTTTCACTCCAATCAACACCGGCAGTGTTGATTATAACTACGTAGAGTATAATATATTACTTATAGTTATAACTTATAACTACTACCTTACACACCGATGCAAATCAATGCTTAGAGCGATATTTAGGCGAAGTCTAAATAACATGAAAAATTCTAACACAAGTCATATTTTTAATTTACAGAGTAACTTCCTTCCAGTTTCTTTCTACCAAAATTCTGGAAAAGCTTGAAAATTAATTCAGATGTAAAAGAGTTAGATTTCTGAGTTTGGCATCTTCCATTTGTATTACCCATATCCGGGAAAGATAATTCAGTTGACGCAAATAAATGCACACATACACACGCGCGCACGTACTCCCACACACACATACACACAAGTAATAATAATAATAATACGAAGAAGAAGAAGAAGAAGAAGAAATTTAAAACTTTTTCCGAACATAATATGGCACTGAAAATAGAAAAGAATCGGAACTATGGGAACAAAATAAAAACAAACGGACAATAACGCCCACTCCATGAAGATCTGAATTCAGTTCTGGAGGAAAAGCAAATAAGAAAATTAACAGAAGAGAGATCAATAGTGTTTATGCTCTCGGCTGTGAGACCAGTATGTCAGTCTAGCATAATGAAGCAGTGGGATGGACGAAAGAAATGAAAGAAATTAGCGGAAGATTAATTAAACGTGATTGTAGGGAGACTTTATTTTTGTGGTGTAGTGGCCTCTGTGTGCAAGACATACGAGTGTGGTTTAGGAGGAAAGGAAAGCGGAGGATGAGAGTGAGTTAGGACGAGAAAGAAAGAGCGTGAGTGTGTTATTTGCGATATAATCAGTTCTAATTATATTTCCATGATTTCAGCGATCATTTCTTTACTTTATATGGCCGTTTCTTTACTTCTATCTCAGACCTTTTACGCTGATTATTTCCTTGTTTCTTGGAATTACTTTCCTGTTTATTTAAGATTGTTTTCTGCCGGTTTCTTGCTGTATGTTATCTCCATGTTTCCCTAAATTGCATCTCTGTTTCTTTCAGTGTATTATTTTCATGTTTCTGCAATATCCCTGTTACTTTCATTGCATTATTTCCATGTTTTATTAAGTTTTATCCGGGATTCTTTCAGTACACTATTTCCATGTTTCTGTTATATCCCTGTTTGTTTCAGTATTATTTTCCTGTTTCTTTAAGTTATATCCCTGTTTGTTTCAGTATATTACCTCCATGTTTCTTTTAAGTTGTCTTTGTATTTCTTTCAGTTTTTACTCCCCTCCCCTCCCCTTTTCTTTCAGTTTGCCATCTCTGTTTATTTCCATTTATTATCTCCTTGTCCCTTTAGATTAGTTCCACTTGCTCTAAGTTAACTGTTTCTTTCAGTTATCTCCCCGCGAACACAAACAATATCCAAGAAGTATGTGACGGTATTGCAGTAAAATGCATCAGATTGTAAGAGGATTGAGCTATATTGCTAGCTTGTTGTGTTTTGGGTTTTTTTTCCTCGGAATGTCCACATATTGAAGAAGCTGAAGTATCGTGACATCCTCGGGTCATTTGGGGGGGGGGGGGGGAGCGCTAGGATAAAATCTTAGTCAGCTCCCTTGACCCAAGACAACATTAAAAGAAGAAGAAAACAAACAAACAAACAAACAAACTCTGAAATAACCGTTTCATCTATTTTGTACATCTTCACTATTGCAGGTTCGATTCCCCATTACTGTCGGCCGGATTGGAGAAATGGGTACCATGTTTTTATCTGGCAAAGTAAAGACAGCGAGGACATGCATGCAATCTCTCAAGCGTAAAGCAATGTTGACACCACAGAGAATTGTAATACGCTTTTGTTTATTTGTTTGTTTGTTTGTTTGTTTATTTATTTATTTAATTGTTTTCTCTAATAGAAATATTCCTACTAGTTGGTATCTTCTCCGTGTCTTAAAAAAAAGTAAAAGAGTGTTTGCATACTATAATTTTGCATCACTGTATTTTTAGATTCAAGATGAAGCAAAATTACATATCTTTGAAAAATAAAAAAAAATCTTGAGAAGAATTTTTGGACCGATTCGAGATCCTTTATCACGAGAATGGAAAATTAGAAACAACAAAGAAATGTACATGCTATTCCAATCTATACTTACGACCACTGTTATGAAAAAAAAAACCAAAAAAAACAACAGACTGATATGGCTCGGGCGTTTGGTGAAGGTGGATGAGAACAGACAGACAAAAAGAAGTGATAAACGGAGACAGATCAAGAGGCGGACCAAGACAACGGTGACAACCTGGAAGAAGATCTACGAGCCCTGGGAGTGGACAGCTGGCAGAAGAACAGAGAGGAAGAGAGAAAAGTCTTCTCCGCAGCAGTGGCTCGGAAAGCTGAATAACTGAATATTTCTAAAATCCAAGGAAACAGTACCATATCTCAGTACATGCTAACAAGGTTTATGATATCACAGAATCTCAGTACATGTTAACAAGGTTTATGATATCACAGAATCTCAGTACATGTTAACAAGGTTTATGATATCACAGAATCTCAGTACATGTTAACAAGGTTTATGATATCACAAAATCTCAGTACATGCTAACAAGGTTTATGATATCACAGAATCTCAGTACATGTTAACAAGGTTTATGATATCACAGAATCTCAGTACATGTTAACAAGGTTTATGATATCACAGAATCTCAGTACATGCTAACAAGGTTTATGATATCACAGAATCTCAATACATGCTAACAAGGTTTATGATATCACAGAATCTCAGTACATGTTAACAAAGTTTATGATATCACAGAAAAGGTAAAAACCGAATTTTCGAACAAATCTTATGAGAAGTAAATTACTGGGAGGCGGGGGTGGAGATTTTTTTTTTTTTTGGGGGGGGGGGTTCTTCCTTTTTTTGTCACTTTTATATAATTCCTTTTAGGAATTCGGTAAAGACGCACAAAGCTGAAATATTTCCGCTTTTATTTTACTCATATAAAAACACACAGGAAGGAAAAAAAAGAAGAAATTAAGAGAAAAGCTAAACAACGTGTTAGAAAAGAGGAACATTTCGTAACATATGACAAGGAAAATCTTCTTAGATAAAACTTGTGGGTTTTTTTTGTTTTTTTTTTTTGTGACGAGGAGAGTTTTAAACAATGACACGATTTTTTATTAATGATAGGAAATTTTCTTCATCGTTAGAGAGAATCTTCTTGGACAAAAACTTTTTCTGGATTTTTTTGTTGCAAGTTGATAGCTTTAAACATTGATACTAAAAAAAAAAAAGAGGGAGAGACAGAGAGAGATAGTGAGAAAGGAGGACACTGTAGAGATGTGGACAGAACAAAGAACTGTATGGTGGAGAAAGACAAGACCTAGCGTCAGATATAAACAAGTGTGATAGATCAGTAATATTTGAAGAGGAATATCAGATATCACTAAACATATTAAAAGAGGGAAAGCTCCAGGTTCTGATCTGCAGAAAAATTAGAAACTTTTGATGAATTCGGCGTAAAAATAGTAATAAATTTATTGAATAACACTGGACCTAATAAACAATTCACTTTCATGGCTTTGCCAAAGAAGCCATGGTTGTGAATACTTCAGAACAATAAACTTTTCATGTCAGGTCAGAAAACTACTACTGAGAATTATTATGAGGAGAACTAGACACAGAATATGGTTGGGACATGTGCTCCGAATGACTGACAACTCACTACCAAAAATAGCACTAAGATGGACACCACAGGGGAGCAGAAGTAAGGGTAGACCAAAAGAGACATGGAGAAGAACAACAGAAAGGATGTTGAGCAATAGAGGGCTCACCTGGGCAAGAGCAGAAAAAAAGGCGAAAGACAGGCATTTGTGGAAAACCCTTGCGGAAGCCCCATGTGCCCTGGGCACTTAAGGTTCAGAGAGAGAGAGAGAGACAGAATAAAGATGGAAATAGAAGATACACAATTTTTATTTATAGAAGTGAAATGAAGACACAATGCCATATCTGCACTAAGAACTCTTCATCTGATAAAGTAAAACAGAACGAAATCATGAAAATGATAGAGGATACAAATACTGAAACAAAGAGTAATATAAAAAATAAATTGTACTGCAGTCAAGAAGTAGCCATCCAGGTAGAATATGTGATATCACATCAACCAGTAAAGCAAGGAGTTAGAGAAGATTGTGTCCTCTCATAGGTTGTGTCCTCTCATAAAATTTACTTTCACTGTACAGTGAAAATATCACAGCAGAAATATAAAAAACAAACCAACAATTTGAGTTGAAAAGTACAAAGTGAACAATTTACGATATGCAGATGATACAATACTAATCACCAAAAGTGAAAGGAACCGTACAGTAATCATTAGATAGTGTAGTGAAAGAAAGTGAGAAGAAAGGACTCACACTAAATGGCAAGGAAACAGAAACAGTGCTCATATTACGAATGAAGAACCCACCTAAATGCACCTAAATGCAACGTTAAGACACAAGGAATTGCTGTGAGACAATTGCGTATATTCAAGTGTCTGGGCATTCAAGTAACATCAGATGGATAATGCAACTCTGAAATATAAATATGCGGAGCTAAAATAGCTTTTAAACAAAAATGAGAAACATTTGGAGAGATTCTTCAGCTGCCGTGAGTGGAGTGGGGCTCCTCCCGGCCATTGAAGAAAGGTGCGATTATGGGTTGCCGTGCTGTACTGTGGAAAAGGTGAAAGAAAGGAGTAAGTGAAGTAATCAGTAGTCTCGAGGTCAGGACTTCTCAAATCACTGCACCTCTGCTCTGAAGGTCGGCCATGTCCCATGTACACTCAAACCGGGCGAATTGCTTGAACCGGCTTAACCCAAGGGTTAAGACGCTGCTGGTGAGACTCTTCGGATGCCGTGCGTGGAGTGAAACTCCTCCCGGCCAATGAAGAAAATGAGGACAAGCAATCAGGGTTGCCGTTCGGCGCCGATGTGAAAAGGTGATGGAAAGGATAAAGTGAAACGTAATCGGTATGTCCAGTAGTCTCGCGGCGAGAGCTACTCATACCACGGCACCTCTGCTCTAGAGGCCGGCCACGTCCGTTCTACGCCCATACTGTTGAAATATGCCTAAACCGCCTTAAACCAGGGGCGAAACTCGATGGCTACTCAAGTCACGGTACCTCCGTTCTAGAGGTCGGTCACGTCCTAAACACCCCCATACTGGGACAATATGCCTAAACTGGCTCAACCCAGGGGTGAAACTCACTAGTGGCGAAGATTCGTCCTTCTGGACAAAAGCTCCATCCTGGTCACAACTAGGAAGGGCCATGACCACAAAATGCTGAAGTCGGAGACATGGACCAGTGTAGTCTAGATAGGCAACCACCTCTTACCCGGCGGGGATGTATGCGTATCCTAGTCACGCTGAGGTTTTCCATTGAGAAAGTCCACCTCAAGGCTGGGTGGGCAACCACCTCTCACCCAGCGAGGATATCTTATATCTTATATCCTTCCCGTGCCGTTAAACTTCACATAGGGCTCGCAAAGTAGTTCGCCAATTTTTTCCTGTCTTCGGCGAGTCTTTCAACCTCATCAAAGGATTTTATGCCTGTTAATGTTGGCCTCTCTTAACAATGTCCTCTTCAGAGTTTCACGCTGTCTGCCTCTTTTTCTTCGGCCTGTTGTGTTCCACTTGATAGCTTGTTTTGGGATATATATCAGTGGGGATATACTGATATCCAAAACACGTCGAGGTTTTCCAGTGAGAAAGTCAAACTCTAGATTAAACTGGTGCAACGAAAACCATGATGTTACGCAATTCCGCTTCTGAGACCCACCAAGAATACAGCTCAAGCCCTGCAATACGCTGAACCTCTTGTGATCCTCTCGGGGATCTCATGTGGTCCTTTCGGGGACCACACGGTGGACCACATGACCTATTGAGGACCACGGGAGTAAATTCAGTAGGATCACGGGGCGGTCTTGATGGTAGAAGAAGAAGAAGAAGAAGAAGATGATGATGATGATGATGATGAAACATCTTCTGCAATGAATCTCTATGAGTGAATATCAGAAAGAGAGTTCTAAAATGCTACATTGAGCGTATCCTACTAATTGGAAGTGAGTCATGGAAAACCAAAAGATCGAACGAAAGAACGAACGAACATATTTTATTTTCAAAGGGTTAATAATTGGGCACGCAGGTCCGTCTAACATTTTGCCATTCAACATACATCTTTCACTCAGTAACAGTCATTCAGCATTTGTTAATTAGTATAATAATCATGAAGATACAATTAAATAATTACATAAAAGAAAATATGGGCATTAACATCATATCCCTATGTGCTTCTAAGGCTTGACAGGATTACCTTTACCTTTTACCTTATAAATAAATAATAAACTTATCTCTTGTTAGTAAACTTATTTTCTGTTCTGCGAGTTCTGCATTTCCCATCTGAAGTTATAACTGCTCCCAAGGTATTTGAATTTTTCCATCAGATTTAAAATAATTCCATTTAATTTTATACTGCATTTTGGTGGATTCGGTTTCTTAGATAAAACCATAGTCTCTGTCTTTTTTTATGTTCAAAATAAGGACTTTCTGTTCACTTTCTTTGGTGACTTTATCCAAGAGATTTTGCATATCTTGTTGTTTCTCATCCATCAGTAAATTTCACACTTAAGCAGACTTTTTTTGACTGACCAGCGTCAGAGTGAACTTAGGCTCCAAACAAACATGGATTCCTAGTACTTCTGGTTTTTCTAGAAAAACAAAGGCAATCAGGGCAGGTGCTTGCATCCTTATCTTAAATGCTGTAGTGGCCTAGAATTGTAAAGGCATTAACACTTCACATATCCATGACATGCAAATGCAATGGAACAATCAACAAAATAACAACAAAATAAAAATAATGTCACCTGTTTGTGTTGAATTTGGGATCTATTTTCGATAAAGAGAGGAACAAAATATACATCATCATCATCATCATGTGTCGTGCTGACTGGCGTTGACTATTATGCTTCTCCAGAGTACCCGATCCTTCACGCAGGCCATTAGCTCATTTGTTGATCTCCTCTCACACCATCTAGTCAGACTGTCCAGTATCATTTCTCTTGGCCTTCCCCTGGCTCTTCTTCCCTCTATTTTTCCTGTCCTTGCATTATTTTCAGTGACCCCTCTTCTCATTGCAAGTCCTATAAAAGTACATTCTCTCTTTCTCTCTCTCTCTCTCTCTCTTATTTTTTTTTTGTACAAGATCTGAAGAGGAGTATTGTGTCTTCAGCTTACCGAAGGTATTGTATCCTCCGATTTCTTTACCTGGTTCTGTAATGACCAATCTTAGAATATTCTCGCTGTACAGAAAAAAAGGGTCTGGAGATAGTACACATCCCTGTCGCACTTCCTGTTTTATTGGTTGATATTTTCCAGTTTTATTTTCAGCTCGAATCGCTGCTTCCTTCTGCCGGTATAAATGTTTTATAATCCTCATGTCTTTGCGTCTATGTTTATGTCTTCAAGCATTTTAATAATCTCATCATGTTTCATCTTGTCGAAAGCCTTGATATAATAAATGAAGCATAAGTAGAGATATTTCTATACTTCTAAAACTCTTTCCGTTAGCGTTCACAAAGCGTAAATGGCATTGTGTGTTCCCTTTCCTTCAACAAGTCTACACTCTACACTCTGATCGATGCAAAGATCAATAGAATCAGCAGCATGTTTCTTAGAAGAATATTAAGAATACCATGGATAGCTAAGATGCCAAAGAGGGAATGTCTAAGGAAAGCAAATGTAAAAAAATACATAATTAAATTCATAAGAAAGAGACTGTCACCATTCAGTAGCCATATACAGTAATGAGAAAGTGGGGGGGGGGGGGGGGCTTGAAAACATCATAACTACAGGACAGATGGATGGGTAGAGAGGCAGGGAAGACCAAGAGAAAAGAAAAGTTGTGGACATGACGGTACTAAAAAAAAATCATCTGAGCTAATGAAAAATATACAGGACCGAATTATATGGCTAGCACTAGACATGTATCATGTGCCAAAAGAAATCACGAAGATGCTGAAAATGTACTTCACAGGGTTCCTCGTGAGATTCTGAACATCAGGATATGATGGATTGAGCTCCAGGTAGGAACTGCAATGGGCTGTACAATATCTCCCATTGGCCTGTACAATAATGCTGTTCGTATTAGCCATGCAAGTAATCCTGAGAGCAACAGAAGGAGCAGCAGCAGGCCTAAGGTTCAGAAATGGATGCCAGATGCCACCACTAAAAGCGTTCATGGATGACACAACAGTAATAACAATCAGTGAAGCACAGGCACGAAAGATGTTAGAGCATTTGGACAGCCTTATCATATGGTGCCGCATGAGCTCAAGCCAAAGAAGTCAAGAAGCCTGTCACTCATAAAGGAGAAGTGATAGAAAGATCGTACACAGTGGCAAATCAGATAATCCTAACTGTAGGGGAAGAGCCAGTGACGAGCCTTGGCAGAGTATATGATGCTTCCATGAAAGACTCAAACGCGGTGAAGCAGGTCATAGAAAAGACACAGAATGGACTGAACATCATAGACAAAAGCAGGCTACTGGGGAAGTTCAATATATGGTGCCTCCAGTTCTTGCTGATTCCAAAGCTGATGTGGCCACTACTCATTTACGTAGTACCAGCACAGTAGAGGCAGTCTAAGGAAAGATAAATAAATCCATAAGAAAGTGGCTGGGCGTACCACCAGGATTAACTGATGAAGCACTGTACTGCAAGGAGAGCAAACTGCAGCTACCATTCAAATCTGTGGTCGAAGAGTACAAGGTAGGAAAGACAAGGCTTGCAATGATGCTGCAAGAATTTATAGATCCAGTAGTACGAGAAGTGCAGCCAACACTTAAAACTGGACGAAAATGGAAAGTAAGCGAAGAAGTGACCGCAGCCAGGGAAACGCAGGAGCTGAAAGAAGTAATAGGATACACCCAGGTCAACAGAAGGGGATTTGGTTATGGCGAAATCAAATGGTGGTCAAAGGCCTCCTATACTGAAAGAAGGGATATGATTATCAGCGAGGTAAGGAATTCAGAAGATGATAAGCGGGTCCAGAAGGCAGTCCAGCAATCACAACAAGGGCAATGGACAACATGGGAGAATGTCCTGCAGAGATCACTAACATGGAATGAAATCTGGAAAATGGCACCCTTGAGGCTCAGCTTCATCATCAGATCTACTTATTACCTTCTGTCTACAGGCTCCAACCTATACAAATGGGATGTATCAGAAGACACAAAGTGCCCTCTCTGCAACGAAAGGCAAACGTTGGAACATGTGCTGTCAGCATGCAGAGTATCATTAGGTCAAGGACTCTACACCTGGCGGCACAACAGAGTGCTGTAGGAACTAGTAGCCACTGTAGACAGGGCAAAAGATAACGCAAATAACAGCAAAAGAGTTGAGGTCCCACCTATATACTTCGCTGGTACGACATCGAATATTGAAATCAAGGACATTCCCAACCATCACTGCTAGGTGGTGGAAATGACTGGGATGTGATAGCGGGCCTATCAGGAAGAAGAGAATATCCGACTGCCATCAAGAACACAGGAATGCGACTAGACATTGTAGTGTACTCCATAGAAAAACAGGAATTAATAATGATCGAGCTTACGGTTCCGTACGAAACAAAGATAAAGGACCAGCATCTATTCAAATGTGAGAAGTACAATGATCTGGTCAAGCAACTGAGGCAGGGAGCAGGAGTCAGGGCAAAAGTGATAGAAGTGGGAGCAAGAGGATTCGTAGCAACATCAGCATTCGACCTATGTAAGCAACTGGGCATGAAGGGACAAACAAGAGCAAGGGCATTGAAAAGCCTTTCAGAAACAGCAGAAAAGGCCTCATACTGACTGTGGAGTATGCGAAACAAGCATTGAGAACATAAATAATTTCGTTTGTCACAACCAATACCAGTCCTCCATGGCTCCTTCGTTAAAAGATGCACTTCAAAGTGCAGTACCATCTGGAAGATCATGGGTTCAATCCCGGGACGAAAACAAAAAGGCAACAACTCACAAGACCTATGGGAGTCATGACACAGAGAGGCCCATCTCCCTAGAGTGTCAGGAATTTAAAAGGGCCGAAACACTTGTCTGAGGTGGGGGGGGGGTGTACTTCCTCTGATGATCTGAAGGAGTTGTGTTATTGTTCCGCTCTCTACAGTAGAGAGCTTTCTGCATACGCTTTAATTAACGACCACACACAAATATGACCTTTCGATTTGCACCGTAATCATACAAAAACACATATGACGAAGAAACAGAGAGAGAGAGAGAGAGAGAGAGAGAGAGAGAGAGAAGATAAGATACAAATCTACATAAATGCTATGTAAAAAAGTAGGAATGGAAAAAGAAAGAATAAAATAAAATAGAGCACTTAGCTGTGACTTGTAAGAAACTGTAGCTTGTAGGAGACTGTGTTCAGAAGTACGCATGGTGGAGTGTAGAGAATGTTTAAATGGAGACTTGTGATGTGTAATAGGTGGGTCGTAAAGGGGATGGGTGATATACACCGCATGCTGGGTGATATACACTGCATGCTGGGTGATATACAAAATCAGTCCTTAATCGAAACCAATTCCTAATGATTTCATTGGCCCAAACCACAGGTCTGATTTTCTGGTAATATCCATCAAACAATGTCACTCTGACGACAGAAACCGCCTAGCACTTGAGAATATTCAGGAATATGGGACTCTGAACCCACATGGCTTGAATTCGCAATTCAGCTATATCTAACATTCCCCTCTTTCACAATCATATTTCCTCTAATCTAAGTTCCATTCGTTTCTCACTTGTAACACATAGTTCAGAACCTCCTCATCAGATTACAATCTCTTTACCCCCAACTACAACCACCTATTCCATCTTCTCCCGGCTAGATTATACCATTGCATCACTCTCTCCCCTTTCTGCGCCCCCCCCCCACACCTTTTTTACGATTCATCTATCACACACCACAAGTTTCCATTTAAACATCTCCTACACTCCATCATCCGCACTCTTGCAAATCACAGCTAAGTGCTCCATTTATTTTATTATATTATATTTTTACATTCATTCATGTGAATTTATAATTTATCTTCTTTCTCTATTTCTTCCTCCTGTATGTTTTTGTATGATTAAGGTGCAAACTGAAACATCACAACCGTGCGCTCGTTAATTAATAAATCTGTTCCTACTTTTTCCCTAGTTTATACGTTTTGTTATCACATCTTTACTGCAGTGGCTTCGTGTATAGTTATATACTTAGTATTATATACTGACACAGTAATTATTCGTGCGGTACAGAGCTGTCAAAAGCGGATGGGGCACTGCAGCATACTTCGAAGGAAAATTATTCAAGATCATGGGCGGAACATGCCACAACACCTGCTCAAGAATGCTGATGGAAATCGAGGCCGTTTACACAAGCCTTGAATTGGCAGATGACTCAGAACGTATAACGATCTACAATCATCACAGACTCTCGAGTTACGAAAGATAGAACACTGTACCCTTAGAAGAGAGTGGTTGAACATAATATCCAAAAGGAAAATCCAAAACATCACTTGGATATACTACCCAGGGCATTCCGGCGCTGTTGGCAACGAAAAAGCTGATCAACAAGGACTAACCTACTAGGAAACATCAGTTTGGGCAAACAAGACACTTATCAATCTTTCAAGCAGCAAATCGAAGAATCTATCTAAGAAACCTTTATCAAAAGTACGTACTACGTTCGCATCAGTGAGTTACAAGTCCTCAGAGAGAGTGTAAGTAAATGCCAGCTATGCGTTAGAACACGAGCCACTTAAAACCAACACAGTATTGATATTATACCAGCCAAAACTTTTTTTTTAAAACGAGAAATTCATATTATACTTTGTTGTTTAATATTACAAGGAACTTTTAGGGTACAGTTATTTTTTGAGAACATCTTTGCGCATGGGTTCAAAATTTTACGTACGAACCTCAAAACCTTAATAAAGATGTTCCTACTTTTTTCCTGGTTTATACATTTTGTTAACACCTCTGTGTCTGACATCTTACATCCTTCCCGTGCCGTTAAACGTCACATAGGGCTCTCATAGTTGTTTGCCAAGTTTTCCTATTTTCGGTGAGTTTTTCAACTTCATCAAGGGATGTTATGCCCACTAAACTGGCTTCTCTTAACAATGTCCTCTTTTGAGTTTCACGTTTTTTTCTTCGGCCTGTTGTTTTCCACTTGATAGCTTGTTTTTGTATTCTCTGATTGTTTCTTCTCATAACATGTCCTATATATGTCCATCTTCTTTTTTCTGATAACCCATGATACAGGCTGTTGTTTGCTCATCTGTCTTATCACGGTGTTGTTCTTGAATTCGTTTCTCTTTATACCATGTATTTTCGTAAGGGATTTGTTTTCACAACACTTAATAAAATAGCTGAGAAACACATAAATGCCATTGAATGTAAATGCTACAGAAGAGATCTTCAAATATCATGGACACGAAAAAGAATAAATGTATCCATACTACAAGAACTTAATATTGAAGAAGGTTGGCTAGTAATGATGATTAAACAGAAAAAAAAACAACTTAAATATGTTAGACACATTAAACGTCACGAGAATTCAGAGAAGACCGTCTTCGAAGGGTCCATAATGGGAAAAATAAAGATGGCTGCAAGACATTGTTGGTAATCTACAAATGGATGCATCAGCAGCAGGGCATCTTGCTTACAACCAAGAGGCCTACAGGAGAGCTGTTAGGGAGGCAAAGTTCCGCAAGGGACAAATGACTGACTGATCCGGTTACAGGGTTATAACCTCAAGGGACAGTACTCTAATGTCAATGTTACAAAATTCTATGCAAGCAACTTTCGTAGTTGGATCAGTTCCACTAACTTACTTGTGTTTTTGTGTGCATGTTTTGTTTTTTTTTAAAATAATTTCTTTTCGATAACTTGTAATCCATGAAGGTCAGTAAACACATATTTTATATAGATATAAAATATAGAATTTATTCATCTTAAAGTATTTTCTCCCAGAAAACCCTTGGTCTCTTTCAAACAGTTATTAGTCTGATGAAAATGAGATTAGAAACACCAAGGTGCTGTATAAGAAACAAAATTGATAGAACATATTTCTTGTTAAGTATTCTTTTAATTTTTCATCTCTCATAAATATGTCCAGACATGTGTGGAATGACGTCTACACTGCATTTATTTCAGTATGGCTGGCAGCAGTGAAAAGTTGAAGAACTACGAAGCAACAATTCGTAGACGTGTTGATTGTGAGGAAAAAGCATTTCATATTGTTAATAAGCTCATTGATGGCACAGTGGATGGTCCTTACCTCATTCAGTGTGTAAGTAAACGAGAGAAATTTTTCAGTGCTTTGATGTGATGCTTATTTTTAGCTTTTATAGTAGTTTAAAAATGACCAGTAATGGATCAGAATGTGGAAGTGATATTTGTTGTAACTTTTTACAAGGTTATAAAAATGGCTTAAGATATGCAAAATGTCCTATTTTGTGATTTTAATATACATCGTAAATTTAATTTCTGCTTTATATAGTCTGTCTTCATAAATTACTGGTATATGTTTACATTTTAGGAAAGAAAATTCTCTCAATAGTCAAGTAATTGGTAACATAAGTCATGTGTTTGTCCATTGTCAGGGTCAGATGATTTCTAGAGAACACTACCATGATGTGGTTGAGGAAAGGGCAATCAGTCACTTATGTGGTTATCCACTGTGTGATAAGACTTTGGTGGATGTAAGTTGGTTAGTGTATTTGTTAAGTTTGTTTGTTCTAATTTTTATGTATAGATGTGTGTGTTTGCTTGCAAATAACTCAGACGTTGCTCCATATAACTGAGGTGAGTTTGATTGTGAAGAGCTTCTTATCTTTTAATACATCATCATCATCATCACTTTGCTGACTGGCGTTGGCTGTACTTCTCCAGAGTACCTGATCCTTCATGCAGGCCATCAACTCAGTTGGTGATCTGTTTTCACCATCTTGTCAGACTGTCCAGTATGATTTCTCTTGGTTTTCCCCTGTCTCTTCTTCCCTCTGTTTTTCTTGTTGTTACAATATTTTCAATGCTCCCTCTTCTCATTGCATGTCCTGTGAAAGTACATTGTCTCTATCTTATTTTTTAATACACTGACTGTTATATGCCTCATTTTGCAAACAGATAGTCTTCATTTTCAAAGATAATCCCTAACACATGTCAAAACCCTAACAAGGTGCCTATCTTCATTTTCAAAGATAATCCCTAACACATGTCAAAACTGGAAAAAGGTGTCCAATTTTTTACAACTGGGTTTACTGAAAAGCATCAGTTTCAGGTTAGATATCCATCCGTTTGCCATTTAAACTGGTTTACACACTGCCAGGATGTTCCCATGCTATCACTGTATCTTATAACACTAAGACTGAGCAGTTATATGCTGATATTGCACACGTTCTGCTTCATTTTGGTTTGATCTATTAATTTAACTCGGTTCATCACTGAATAACACTAGCTCCACTGATACTGAACTTTTTTTTTCTTTACTTATTTTAGTTTATCTAATTTCTTATGGAGGTTATATATTAGAAAATGAAAACCTTAAAAGTGTGATAAAATTTAGAAACAGAGAGTGATTGTTCTGGAATTGGGTATCAGTAAAATTTAGAAACAGAGAATGATTGTTCTGGAATTTGGTATCAATAAAATTTAGAAACAGAGTGATTGTTCTGGAATGTGGTATCAATAAAATTTAGAAACAGAGAGTGATTGTTCTGGAATTTGGTATCAATAAAATTTAGAAACAGAGAATGATTGTTCTGGACTTTGGTATCAGTTTTAAGCGTTGACATGCAAGTGGCAGCACAAGCTGGAATGTGACAGGAGGGTGAGGCAGTAGTATAAAAATAACAGCACCACTGTCATCAAAGAAGAACAGTGTTTTATCATTTTTTTGTTGTTGTGTGTAGCCCATGAAATTAATTGAAGAATGAAAGTGCAGTAAGATGATGCATGTCACTGCAGCAAGTGCGCAAATGGAATAGGAAGTCACAAAATGTGATTAATTCTGTGACAGACTCTCCTCAACCATCCCAGGCACACAGAGACCATTGCAGCAGCGGAAGCCACAGTGAGGGAAAATCAGCTCATAAAAGTACATGAAATAGCTTTCAGTTGTGGATATGAGCCATGGATCAGCACACCATATTATCCATGATGTTATGTAGTCTCATACAATTTCTGCACAGTAAAAATCTACGGTTCTCATTTGACTCTCCCTCGTACATGTTTTGCTCTTGCAGGCTATTCTTTTCAATTTTTTTCTTATGGGGAACGGAGTCCATTGCTTTTTTTAACCACACAGTTTTTTTTATTCTTATTGAAATAAAGTGCAGTAATATCAGCATCGAAACAGAAAAAAAAAAAATTAAATCCACAGCAAGCAAATTACAGATTAATAAGGGAAAAAAAACGCCATTAATTTATTGAAGACCAAAGTGACAGTTTGTGGATGCATTTTATTTTTAATAAAATGTTATAAGATTTTACGATCTGGAAATGGATGCAACAGCAGCAGGCCATCTTGCTCACAACCGAGAGGCCTACAGGAGTGCTGTTTGGGAGGCAAAGTTCCGCAAGGGACATGCAAATGAATGAATGAATGTTATAAGGTCAGTAAACACAGATAATAATCCATGAAGAACACAGCAAAGTCAGTTTTTTTTTGTGTGCAGATCAGTCCGTTCTCAGTGTTATATATCACTGCTGTATAATTAGTTTCAAGTGTGACAGTTCTTTGATTCATTGTTATATTTCTAGATTCCAAAGAAACAGTACCATATCTCAACACGTGCTAACAAGGTTTATGATATCACAGAACGCAAGGTAAACGTTTAATTTTAGAGTAAATAAAATTAATAATAATAAATTGCTGCTTTTTTTTTTCTAATCTTATTTCTCTCAGTTTTAGCACATTATGTTTTCTTAAATTTGCCTATGTATTTATTGGAAGTAGTTATTTTTAGTTACAGTTTCATGTCACATTAACTAATTTTGAGTGATTTAAAAATGTGGTCACTGCAGTGTTTGATGCTTCTCCAAAGTGTTCAGATACCGCAGAATATTGTGAAAAAATGTATGGTGGGCTTATAATTTTAATGATAATTTGCAGTGTTATGATAATAATTTTACAGTAATAACTTTGGATGTTAATGGTGCAGCTTCAGATGGTCTGAGGAGATTCTGAAGTTTTTTTTTTTTTTTTTTGCTTTCTTCAGAGCTGTGGGTCAGTACTATTTTAAGTTGTGAAAAAAGTTTTTATAGTACTGTGTAATGTAATGTGTTTTACTTTGCAAGTTTTTATTGGGCTGTTAATAACCTTGAAATATCAAAATTAGTTTTCTACTTATCCATCTTTTCTTCTGCAAATCTCTGATAACTTTGTACATAACATTTTTATACAGAGATAAGTAGCTTGTGGAGGCAGTATTCTTATGGTTCCCAGGTGCTTCCACTCCATTCTTTTAGGTTATATTTGTATGGAAACTTTGGTTGGTCATTTATGCATGGCAGATTTGGTTGGTCATGAATGCCTGGATCTTTGATTGGTCATATATATATATATATATATATTAGTTATATTGGTCATATATATATATATATATATATATATATATATATATATGACCAACCAGACTGGATTGATATATATCAGTCATAGATATAACCAGATTTCAGTTGCTTGCCAAAAAAATATATCAAATAACCAAGTTTGGCCGGTGTTGGATACACAAGGTGTCTATAGAAGTCCATGTGCAATGTTGAATATTTATAATTTTGGATCTATACATGACAGAATGAACCTGTAAAAACATTTAGAAGCCTGATTTGTCTAGTTTTTTGTTGTCTTCTAAAACTTGTTATTATTATTATTATTATTAATTCTTTTTAAAAAAAAGGATAAAAGTTAACATTTTCGTTTTGTTTGTTACTGAGCCATGACTTAACTTGATGATACACGATATTATCTTCTCTTGTGGTCCTCAACATGCTTTAACTTGACAGGATCATCTGTCGTTCGTAGCACGTTCTGTACATTTTTACATGAATCATATTTTAAATTTTGCCATGTTAACCTTAAGCTGCCATTTATTAACCAGAATTTCTGCAGTAACCAGTGCCTGAGAGCTTCAAAACATTTTAGCAACCAGATTTCAGAGTCACCTTTGTGGGTTAGGTTCAAAGAACCTTCAGCAAGCATTAAGCTCATGCCACACACTGGCATCAGGTGAATATTGTTTCAGATTTGATGAATTTTTCATCATTTTTAACATAAATACAAGTTTTTTGTTTTTTTTTTATAAAAGTTCATTAACTTGGTGAACTAAAGGGAAGTCTGCAGCCTGACTTTCTATTGCTTGTATTTACAGTGTTTGGTCATCAGCATTATTTCGTTGTATAAGAGTACAGTTTTATTTTAATTACAGGTGTTCAGTATGTACACTGTCACTGCCTTCTGATACATTTCAGATCTTGGCCATTTATGATTTATTTCAGTATGTACCATTTTAGTCAAAGTTTTCTGTTAAAATTTCTGTGGAGATATTTAGATGTTGTATTTTTAAATATAAATATTATATTTCCATATATTGTATTTTGGTCTCATTAAACGTCATGACAGTCTAGAGAAGATCATCTTGGAAAGGTACATAATGGGAAAAAGAAAGAGAGGAAGACCAAGGCGAAGATGGCTGCAAGACATCATTGATAATCTGCAAATGGATGCATCAGCAGCAGGGCATTTTGCTTACAACTGAGAGGTCTACAGGAGAGCTGTTAGGGAGGCAAAATTCCACAAGGGACATGCAAATGACTGACTGACTGATATATTGTATTGCTTTTCTGTTTTGTCAGTTTGGATTGTATTGTAGGTTTCCTCTGCAAAAAAAGAGCATAATCATAGAGTGTGAAATATATACCTTAGGTTTCCTCTGCTTATATCTTATCTTATATCTTATATCCTTCTCGTGCCATTAAACGTCACATAGGGCTCGCAAAGTAGTTCGCCAATTTTTCCTGTCTTCGGCGAGTCTTTCAACCTCATCAAAGGATTTTATGCCTGTTAATTTGGCCTCTCTTAATAATGTCCTCTTTAGAGTTTCATGCGGTCTGCCTATTTTTCTTTGGCCTGTTGTGTTCCACTTGATAGCTTGTTTTGGGATTCTCTGATCATTTCTTCTCATCAATGACCAACATATGTCCATCTCCTTTTCCTGATCACCCATGAGACTGGTTGTTGTTCAATCATCTGTCTTATCTCTGCATTGTTCTTGAATTTGTTCCACTTGATGCCAAGTATTTTCCTTAAGCATTTGTTTTCAAAAGAGTCTAATTTCTTTTCTATTTCTTTAGTTGTTTTCCAGCTTTCGCATGCATAAATGAGGGTGGATATTACATTTGAATTGAATAGTCTTAACTTAATTTTTGTGCTTATAACTTTTGAATTCCATATGTTCTCAAGATTCTTGAAGATTGATGCTGCTTTTGCAATTCTGATCTAACTTCCTTTCTAGTGTCACCATCCTTGTCTATGTAGCTGCCAAGGTGTGCAAATTGATTGACTTCTTCAATATCTGTCCCTTCTATGTGTATTTTTCCATTTTGATTGATGGGAATTTTCATTATTTTTGTTTTGTCCTTGTTAATTTCAAGTCCTATTTTGCTAGCCAGTGAAGACAGGCTATCTGTTTTTTCTTGCTTGGAATTCACATTATTACTGATAAGAGTTATGTCATCAGCAAAATCAAGGTCTTCTAGTTGGGTCCCTTGTACCCAGTCAATACCTGTGTTACCTGTGCAGCATTTTTTCATTATGAAGTCTATTGTAATCCCAAAAAGTAAAGGAGACAGTATACATCCTTGTTTCACGCCTGTTTCAATCTGGAACCATTCACTCATCCCTTCTTCTGTCTTGACTGCACAAACATATCCATTGTATAAGTCCTTAATGATGTTGACAATTTTAGATGGTATTCCATATAGACATAAAATTCTCCATAATGAATCTCTGTGTATGCTATCAAATGCCTTTTTAAAATCTATGAATTTCAGTATTAATGGTTTCTGCTTTTCAATATGTTCTTCAAGTATTATTCTGAAAGTAAAGATCTGGTCGAGACAGCTTCTCCCTTTTCTGAATCCTGCTTGTTCTTCTCTCATTGCAGTATCCACTATATCTTTGAGTCTATTCAAAATGACCTTGCAAAATACTTTTGACACAACTGATATTAAGGTTACTCCTCTCCAGTTGTTACAGTCACTAAGGTTGCCTTTTTTTGGTATTTTAACAATGATTCCTTTCTTCCAATTAGAAGGGACCTTTTCTTCTTTCCAAATCTTGTTAAACATTCTCTATAGTTGTCTCATGTTGTCACTATTGATAGCTTTTAGCATTTCGGCTGTTATTTCATCTTCACCTGCAGCTTTGTTGTTAGCCATTAAATTCACTGCTGTTTCAGTTTCATGCAATTTAATTTCATCTAGGTTGACATTTAGTTGTGGGGCAGGTAAGTCAGTTTCAAGGTTTAGCAATTCTTTTGGGTGTGGTCGATTAAGTATTTCTTGGAAGTGTTCAGCCCATCTTTGCTTTTGGTCTTTATTTGATGTTAATAGGGTTCCAGTTTTGCTAAGGATTGGTCTTTCTTTAGATGTAATAGAACCAGTTAGCCTCTTTTGTATGTTATATAAAGTTTTGCTGTCTCCTGTTTTTGATGCTTTTTCTGCCTCTTTCGCTATATTGTCTATGTATTATCTTTTATCCCTTCTAGCTGAACTTTTTACTTTCTTGTCTGTTTCTTTGTATGTTGCTTTCACCAGATCTTTTCCAAGATCTGTTTTTGCATTCAACATGTCTAATTTGACTGCTCGTCTTTCATGTATATATTTCCATGTTTTATCTGATATCCATGCTTTTCTATTTGGTTTTTTCAGTCCAGCGCTTGCTTTTGCTGGTGTGATTATGGCTGTGCTGTAAGAATTCCATAATTCATCTATACTTATCTCCTCAACTTCCCTGGGTGTTTTGGAATGATTGGCAAGTTCCTGATTGAAATTAATGTTAGTATTTTCTTCTTGAAAGGCTGTGGCTGTTTATCTTTCTATGTACTGATTTCTTGTGTTGGCTTTTCAATTTTAGTTTTATTTTCCCTATGCACAGGTTGTGATCACTGTTGACATCTGCACCCCTATAAGCCCTTACATCTATGAGAGATGTTCTGTATTGCTTTCTAATACAAAAATGATCTATCTGGTTTCTAGTTCTATCATCTGGAGATATCCACGTTGTTTTATGTATCTCTTTGTGTGGGAATATTGTGCCTCCAATGACCATGCCCTCTGTTAGACATATTTCAAGTAATCTTTCTCCGTTCTGATTAACCATGTCAATTCCTTCTTTCCCCATCACTTTTTCAGCGTCTGTATTATCCTTCCCTATCTTAGCATTGAAATCCCCCATAGAAATTAAGATGTCGTGTTTAGGGACTTTATTGATGATTTATTGTAGTTGGTGATTGAAGTCGTCTTTCGCATCATCATCTGCATCATTCGTGGGTGCTTAACACTGTATTATTGTCATTCTTCCGTGTCGTAGGTTGTATCGTGCTCTTATTATACGACTGTTCACCATTTCCCATTCTACAAGGCTCTTTGCAGCTACATTTGACATAATAATGCCCACTCCATCCCGAATTTTACCATCATTTCTGCCTGAATGTATTATCAACTTACCATTTTCCGCCGATCTTTTACCTGCTTCTGGCCATCGCATTTCGCTGATGCCCAGTATGTCTAGATGATATCTCTCCATTTCTTTGATGACCTGAGTAGTTTTTGTTGGTGCTGCCATCGTTCTCACATTCCAGAATCCAATCCTTGTCACATGTTTGGGGCCGACGAATGAGCTCTTCAGAGTTGGCATCCCTGATGCTTGGTTGGTTTCTCTGCGAGTTTCCATAACGATATCTTTTTTTCCCATCTGGAGTCGCCTCTAGATAGGTCCCAGGATAAGGTTGTTAGCCTTATGTCCAACTCCCGGTACATGATATGTAACAGATCAAGCGGAATTCCGCTGATTTCTGCATGCCGGCAAGAGCGTTAAAAAAAACGTCCACCATCTTGCACGTCACGCTTATATATAAAGAGCATAATCATAGAGTATGAAATATATACCTTAGGTTTCCTCTGCTTATATATAAAGAGCATAATCATAGAGTGTGAAATATATATCTTAGGTTTTCTCTGCGGTTTCTTACTGATCTTAAATGCATTCCGTGTGTGCCCCATGTGCAGCATAACAAATGTCCAGGTAGTATTTCCATACTCACCAAACCCTCATGAGCATGTCTTGTGTGAAGTTCTCCTTGGTGGTGTTGATGCGCCTTCGCAATTCTGGCAGTGTCTTCGGAAGCAGAGGGACATAAACATTGTGCTTGATGAAATCTCACAGAAAGAAGTAACATCTGTCAGGTCTAGTGACTGGGGTCACCATGTGCAGAAGATGTCCATGGCAGCCACACAACCAATCCATCGACCTGGTGAGCGTCTATACGGTACTCCCAGACCTGCAAGTGCCACTGTGTTGGGGCCCCATCTTGTTGGTAAATGAACTCCTGTCCCTCCACATCCATGAGTTGTGGTGTTAGCCAGGACTTCAGCACATCCGGGTACACTGTTCCTGTGACACTGTCCTCCATGAAAGAAGAATCTACCATACATAAGTCTTCTGGAAAAGCACAAAACATGTTCACTTTAGGACTGTCATGTTCCATCTTGATCCCAGCATGGGGATTCTGGGATCCCAATATCCACTTATTGTGCCTGGTGGGGTGCACATCGAATGCATTTAAGGTCAGTATGAAACCGCAAACATTCCTCTTTCAAATAGTGGTAATATCGTGTATTTCTGTTCAGCACTGGTGAAAATAAGGTCTTACAGAATAGGCCAGTAATTTATGTGCACCTGTATACATATATCTTAGGTTTTCTCTGCTTCTGTTTAACTCATCCCATGCCACAGGAAGAAACACAGACGTTCAGTTGGACGCTGATGTAAAAGCGCAGGTCTTGATATGTATTGGGGGTTTTGTTGTAAAAGTGAATGTAACAAAGTATTTCCATGTTAAAAAGTATACTTATTATGGTTCAGAATAACTAAATGTATGAAGATTTCATAAATGCAGAGTTTTTTAGGAACAAAGAAGTAATGTGATGTTTTTAGGCAATAATTGTGAAGATTTCATAAATGCAGAGTTTTTAAGGAACAAAGAAGTAATGTGATGTT
Source organism: Achatina immaculata (assembly GCA_009760885.1). Taxonomy (NCBI): domain Eukaryota; kingdom Metazoa; phylum Mollusca; class Gastropoda; order Stylommatophora; family Achatinidae; genus Lissachatina; species Lissachatina immaculata. The sequence goes on along the minus strand of CM019705.1, from coordinate 4,013,091 downwards.
TTTAGGCAATAATTGTGTCCTTCTTACCATCGGCTAGGTCTAGATGTACAGTATGTACCATCTGAGATGCCTAGAACTACTTGTCGGTCTCGTCTTGTGATCATTTGGGCCGTTCTCACTAAAATAATGTCTGAAATAACCTTCTAACTACTTCTCCAGTCGTCTGATATGTCTAGATCTACCTGGGATACATTCAAGAACAGTGGTCTGGTCACAGGGCATGTCCATACCCCTATCTGCATCACCAAAAGTTGAAATTTCTCTATCAAAAACTTAGATTTTCGCGCTCGACATCACTTATTACCAACCACGCTTCAGCCATGATGGAAAAGGTCACTAGGCGTGCGCACTAAATGTTTACAATCTAAACGTTACACCGGTTTTTTAATGAAACAAACAAAAGGCCACTATAAAATCTTCGGCACCAACATGGCAAACCAGATGTGGACTTTTAAGTGGCTTTGGCATGGGAAGAATTAAAGAGCATACTCATAGAGTAAATAAATATAGAGGATGCTCACAGAGCATGCAATGTACATCTTTAATTTGTTGTTTGACATATACTTGTCATGAATACAAGTATTGAAATTCATATCACAACATTATTTTATTCCATAAACTATATCTCTCTCTCTCTGAACCTTAAGTGCCCAGGGCACATGGGGCTTCCGCAAGGGTTTTCCACAAATGCCTGTCTTTCGCCTTTTTTTCTGCTCTTGCCCAGGTGAGCCCTCTATTGCTCAACATCCTTTCTGTTGTTCTTCTCCATGTCTCTTTTGGTCTACCCTTACTTCTGCTCCCCTGTGGTGTCCATCTTAGTGCTATTTTTGGTAGTGAGTTGTCAGTCATTCGGAGCACATGTCCCAACCATCGCCAGCGTCTTTCCTCAATAATTGTTGTCAGTGGTTTCATCTGCATTTCTGCCAATAAAATGTTATTTCTTATGGTGTTTGGCCAAAATATTTTTTTAATTCTACGTAAACATTTAGTCTGGAAAGAATTCAACTTGTTTTCTATGGTTTTGGTGATTTTCCAGCATTCACTTCCATAGAGTAGTACACTTAGAACATTACTCTTAAATATCCTGATTTTCATATTTATGCTTAGTTTATTTGATTTCCATATATTCTGTAGCATTGCAAAAGCCTGGTTTGCTCTAGTAAGTCTGCTGTTGATGTCCTCTGTGCTGTCTCCATTTTCTACTACTCTGCTGCCAAGGTATACAAATTCGTTGACCTCCTCCACTAACTTGTTATCTACTCTGAGTACATTTCTGTTGTTCACATTTTGCTTCATTAACTTTGTCTTTCCTACATTGATCTTTAGTCCTATGTTGTTTGCATTCTGGGTTAACTTGTTTATTTTATCTTGCATATCTTTGTGACTGCTTGATAATAGACAAATGTCGTCCGCAAAGTCAAGGTCCTCCAGCACTGTGTCAAGGGTCCATTGTAATCCTCTGCGTTTGTCTGATGTTGCCTCCTTCATTAACCAGTCTACTGCCAAGATAAATAATGTTGGTGATAGTACACATCCCTGTTTCACTCCTGTTTGTACCCTAAAGCTGCTGGAGGTATGTTCTCCACAGATAACTTTGCACTGAAAACCCTCGTATAGGGCTTTGATTACATTAACTATTTTATGGGGGAGGCCATGCCATCTTAGGATTTTCCACAGTGCATCTCTGTTGACACTGTCAAAGGCTTTCTCAAAATCTATGAATAATGCATATGTTGTGCTATGCCACTCATTTGCCTGTTCTAATATTTGTCTAAGTACAAATATATGGTCTATGCATGATCTTCCTTTCCTAAATCCTGCCTGCTCTTTCCGAAGTTTTTCCTCAAGTGTTGGTACAATTCTGTTGATGATTATTCTGCAAAATACTTTACTAGTGAGTGGCAGTAGGGTAATGCCTCTCCAGTTCCCGCAATCTCTGAGGTCACCCTTCTTTGGTAGTTTTACTATAAGACCAGTTTTCCACTCCTCTGGGGCTTTTTCTAAATCCCAAATTTGTTGTAATATCCGCCATAAACTATATATTCTGCTGTTTTTTTTTCTGTTTTCTACAGAGGAATGGTTGGTGATGAAGTGGTTGGATTATCACCCAAGAAACTCCTGGATGAAGAAATCAAGAATCTAGAAGAACTAGACATTGGATCATCAGATTCAGGCAGAAAGAGTAAATTACCTCAGACTTCAGAAAAGAAGACAAACCAGACTTGTAAAGGCCTGAGAAAAATCACAAGTAAAGTCACAGTGCCTGAAGAGAATGTGAAACAATTGCAGACTACAGAAGAGGAAGAGAAAGAAGTGTCTGTTGATGTAAATATTACAGAGTGTGGCACTGACCCTTTTCAGTGTGGCACAGACAATCCTTTAGACAGAAAGCACTCAAAGAAAGAAGAAACTTCAGAAAATGGCACAATCCTTGAGGTACTTAATAAAAATAATTTACTTAGTGTTAATACCAGTAGCGGAAGTGATGAATCTTCTTCAGATCATGAAAAAGAAGACCATTTAAGTAGCAGTATAGTAAATAGAAATGATTATTCCAAGATGGAATCTGGAGCAAATATAGCCAAGTCACCACATCATAAAAGTGAAATTGAAGTCAGGGAGTCTGACAACATGAAAGACCAGACGGTGAAAATTGACCGTCTCATGAAGCTGTTGTCAAAAAGAAAAGCTGTGTTGTCTGGAATGATAGACTTTGTGACTGCTGAATCAGTTCCTAATTCAGACACAGCTGACAGAGTAGCTTTGAGCAGCGTAGAATCAACACTTCCAGTGAAAGGAAGTAACAAACAAGACCAGTCTTCTCCAAACCAGAATACTTTGGTTTCCGGACAAGGAAAGATGTCGGCCAGGAAGCCAGAGACAGTCCCCAAATCACCACTAGAACATATTGGAGCCATTCTTAAAACCTGGGTGACAGATGAGACCACAGCATATATACAGTCACCCTCTTTGGCTGGTAGCAGTGAAGGTTCCATGAGCTTCTCAGATCCCAGAGTTCAGAGAGGCTATGCAGATTTATGCCAGAGACTTGATGCACAGCAGAAAGACTTTGAAGATCTTGTATCAGAGACACCTGGCAGTGATCTTAGCTCAGATGACAGGACTAGAGCTTTAAAATCAACCCCTGACTATGGTGCCCTTAAAAAAGAGGCAGAAGTATTTCAGTTGAAGGTGACTGAGTTTATCACCGGAAGACGTCCAGAACTGGTTTATAAGGTATGTTTGTTTATGCTATGAGTGGTGTGTCTTCTGTGCTGCGTACATTTTATGTATTATATTTTGTTGCCTTTTTTAAAAAGCTGTTTGCAGGGCAGGAAAAAAGAGTAGAAGTTTCTAATGCATTCAGCAGGGCTGTGGGAGAGAAGCAGTTTAGGGTGGAGTTAATAAAAATGTACCATTTATGACAGTTGTGGACAATGTGAATAATAGAACCAGAGTGAGACGTTTGGTCATTTCGTGTGAACTTATGTAAATAATATTACTGGACACAGCTGTTATAGATGTTCTTTTTAAGGTAATTCAAACTACCATATTAATTTTTCATATTAAGATACAAAGTTCTCTTGAATCTTTCATTTAATAAGGATGATAGTATCACTGTTATTTTTTTATACATGTCCTTTGCAGGCCATTTTCATAAATTTTGGAGTTCAAAAATCATATTGTGTGGATGAGTTTTCATTTTGTTTTACAATATTTCTGTAGTGAACATTTACATTTTTTTCAGTGACATCTTGCATTGAAATTTTTGGCATTAAAAAAAAACAATCATGAGAAACTAAGATTTTGTAAAAATGGCTTCTTTATTTTTGTTATTTTATACTTTTGTGTTAGCTTATTCTTTATCTTAACATTCTGCAAAATAAATAGTGTAATATATTTTCCCCCTGTGTAGAAGGCAGAGAAAGATGAAGAAAAAGAGGCAGTTTATATCCCAACAGTTGATGCTTATGACCAGCAGCAGATCCGCATAAAAATTGTTCTTGATCGACTAGATAAATTGTAAGTTTCTTGAGTAACTGTTGAAACTCATACTTGATTATTGATCATCATCATCATCAAGTGCCATGCTGACTGATGTTGGCTGTTATGCTTATCCAGAGTACACGATCCTTCATGCAGGCCATCAGTCAGTTTGGTGATCACCTCTCACACCATCCCGTCAGACTGTCCAGTATCATTTCTCTTGATCTTCCTCTTGATATATTTCCTGTTGTTATATTTTCAGTGCCCCTTCTTCTCATTGCATGTCCTATGAAAGTACATTGTCTCTCTCTTATTTTTTTGACAAGATTTTTTGTCTCACCAGCTCTTCTCATACATTCTTCATTAGTTATTTTTGCTGTCCAGGGGATTCGCAACATTCTTCTGATAAACCACATTTCTGCTGCTTCCAATGATTTTTGTGCAGACCTGCCTATTGTCCGTGATTCACTTCTATATAACAACATAGGTTCAATATAACATTTTAGGACTTATTTTCTAACATTCATTGATAAAGATGTGTTGGATAATAAGTTTCTCATTTTCTGAAATGCAGTCTTTGCTTGGCCTATTCTGTTACTAATTTCTGTTCTGCATTTCCTATCTGAAGTTATTACTGCTCCAGGATATTTGAATTTCTGCATCTGCTTTAGAATAGTTCCGTTTAATTTTATACTGCATGTTGGTGGATTCTGTTTCTTAGCTATAACCATAGTCTCTGTCTTTTTGATGTTCAAAAGGCCTTTCTGTTCACTTTCTTTGGCGACTTTATCCAAGAGATTTTGCAGGTCTTGTTGGTTCTCAGCTATCAGTACTATGTCATCAGAATACTGAAGTTGTTAATACTGTATCCTCCAATTTTTATGCTTGGTTCTGTGATGATCGTTCTTAGAATATTCTCGCTGTACAGAGAAAAAGGTCTGGAGATAGTACACATCCTTGTCGCACCGCTTATTTTATAGGTTGATATTTTCCAATTCTATTTTCAACTCGAATCGCTGCTTCTTGCTGCCAGTATAGATGTTTTACAATCCTGAGGTCTTTGCCTTCTATATTGATGTCTTCAAGCATTTTAATTTCATTATGTCAAATGCCATGGTGTAATCAATGAAGCATAAGTAGAGATCTTTCTGTATTTCTAAAGCTCTTTCTGTTAGCGTACGTAAAGAAAGAGAATTATTGTAAGGCATGTAGTTTTCACTGCACATAATTTTTGTAAAGTCTGTCATAATTAGGTATCGTAGAGCCAACAGCTTAGCCAAAGTGTGTGACTAAAGATAAAGGTAAAATTCCCATCTCCATGCCATTAAGGCATAATGGGGATATAGCATTAGGCCCATATTTCCATGAATTTCAGCACATGAAAGTCTGATGTGGTCAGCATCATGCTTGGCCACATTTACCTTCCATCATCTCTCTGGTATCTGTTTTTAGAGACTGGATGGACCCTGGGCATTTTTGGTGTGTCGGTCATTTGCATGTCCCTTGTGGAACTATGCCTCCCTTACAGCTCTCTTGTAGGCCTCTTGGTTGTAAGCAAGATGCCCTGCTGCTGATGTATCCATTTGCAGATTATCAGTGATGTCTTGCAACCATCTTTGCCTTGGTCCTCTCTTTCTTTTCCCCATTATTTACATTCTAAGACGGTCTTCTCTAAATTATGATGTTTAATGTGTCCAAAATATCGGAGAGCATCTTGCTTACAATCAAGAGGCCTACAGGAGAGCTGTTAGGGAAGCAAAGTTCCGCAAGGGACATGCAAATGACTGACTAACTGTCTTTTCCTCTCCACGGCTTCTTTAGTTGTTTTATTTTTGAAGAGCGATAGATGTCCTCCTTGTAATTTCCCTCATTATATCTCTATTATTAGTAATGATACAAGATATTCAAAACTCTCCACTTCTTCCAGTTTTTCCTCACCTGCCTTGTTTGTTTTGTCAGTTGTCATCAGTTTAGTTTTCTTCGCATCAAGATAGAGGTTTTTCTCTTCACTATTCTTATGGACGAACATAATTATTTTTTCCTTTTTGGTGTTTAGCAGAAAAAAATCCCACTGCTGGGACTTGAACCCAGTACCGCTGGATTAGTAAACCAACCGCCTAACCACTCAGCTAACCAGGTTGCCAGGTGTGAAACTATGGTGAATGTAAATGTTAGATGCTGTTCAATAAAAACAAATTAAGATGAGAGCTAGATTTAGATTTTAAAAAAAAACAAAAAAACTTAATACGTGATTTCGTGGTCCACAACTTACCTGAAAGTGTAAACAAGCTCACGGACAAGAGAGGACACATCCTGAACAGACAGGCATAAAAGTGGTGCAAGACTTTCCAGGCCGCAGAGCACTGCAGCAGGTGGAACCCCCTCCCCCCCCCCATGTCTTATCCACATTCACATTGTGGCACCAGTTTTACTGTGGTCATCATTAAAAGCTTAACTGCTAGATTTTGTTATGTTTTTTAAAATTCTCTGATAGCACTTTTTGTCATAGAAAATAGTTTCAAGCTTGATAGATGTTAGCTGTTGTGGAATTTGCTGAAAATCATTTTGCTGAAGAGGTTCGTTCTCTCGTGATTTTAAAAAAAAATGTAATTCATCACAGTAACAGAAAACAATGTTTATGTTTAAAGGCTTTTAATTATAACAGGTCATATACTTTTACATTCATTGACTTTAGTGTATAATTATTTTTTCAACAGTTTACCAGATCTTCTTGCACCTTTACACCTGTCTCTTCAGGATGTGTCCTCTCTTGTCCGTGAGCTTGTTTACACTTTCAGGTAAGTTGTGGAGCGTGAAATCATGTATTAAGTTTTTTTTCTAAATTTTACTGTCTCCACACATGTTGCTGCACTTGTAAACATGTGATGCTGTTGTATTAGAAATTTTTGTTTTTTTATCACTTGATTTTCACATTAATGAAGTTTTAGGTTATTGTAATGAATAATGTTGAATGTTGTTAGTAAAATTTGTGATAATGTGACAGAAGACAAGAAAGAATGAAGAAGTCAAAATTATTCAGTTAAACTCAGTTATGTTATTATCTTCACTTTTCTTTTCTTTTTTTTTTGTTGTTGTTAGTGTTAAAGGAGATTTGGCATCTTCACATATCATGTTGTTAGTCTCTTCAAATACCATGTTACCTGGAATGGTTAATATTTTGCTTAACTGAGCAGCAAGGAAGTGAAACTTTTGCCTAAAATCATTGTGTGTTAAGATTTGAAATGTTTCAGCCAAATCTTTGCTTATTTAAAAAAAACATGGTTTCCCAAAAATAAAGCTGGTTTTTAAAGTCATTTATTTTTTAAGCAAAAAAAATTACAAGGAAGCAAAGGATTTGCATTGTGGTTGGAATTGTTACTACAGACATCTTACATCATATCTGGCAAGAGAAAGAATGCAAGCTCACTGTATGGAAAGTTACACAGGATGCTGCTCAAATTGAAGTGTTACGTATGTTAAAATATTTAAAAAATTTTTCTGGAATGAAGTATTATGATTTCTCATAAATTTTTTAGTTTTAAAATGAATCTTTTCATATACTGACATTTTCTGTGGGAAACTGTTTCATGTAAGACTGTTTTCAGAGTTTGTTTCTTTCAACAAAGTACTAGTTTAGTGTAGTGTCTCTCCTTATAACATGCATTCATTTTTTAGGCTGAAAAAAGACAACATTGTCTTCAGACCATCTGAATGGATCTTAGTGGCCATTTTCATTTTAAAGATGTAAGTTGATTATATATATCCTTTCTTTACTGGAAAAAATTAAATTTTAGATACTACAAAGAGGTACAGTTTTTCACCACACCTTGCATAATTTTATACCCCATTGACCATGTAACTTCCAACAAGTTCCTACTGTGTGTCTGTGGTGTGATCATTTTAATGATTAGTTGGGATCAGTGCATCTTTCATAGTGTACAAACAATACTTCTCTTGAGAAAAGAATGTTACATGGATAAGAATAACTTTAGTGTATATATTTAACCCATCTTCAAACTAAATATGTCAAGATGCAGGACTATAGTTTATTTGGCCTTGCTGTTTTGAGTGATTCTGATCTCCTGCATCTAAATATATTCACTCACTACATGCTTGTCCATCTCTGTTCACCATTGTTCCCTCATATTTTTATTTTTGATTTGTGGTTGTCATTTCTAAGCATAGTGATCTGAAAAGGATTTTTGTTTCCAAAAGAAGTATATTTTTTTTCCAGTTAAAAAAATATGTTTGGTGTTGAGAAGGTTATGTTTTCACATGACCTATCATTAGCAGAATGTAATGTCATGATACCAAGAACATGCTTCAGTGAGTGTGGTGTTTAGGTGTAAATGATGTCCTGGGTCCGTTGTCTTATCTGCCACTTTTTTTCTCATTTTCCAGAAACCATATCTTCCATTATTTTGTTTGCCTAGACCATCATATTGTGTGGATGGGTTTTCATTTTATTTTACAATATTACTGTAGTGACCATTTACATTTATAGACTGAATATTCATATTAATATGACTGTCTTATCTAAATATAAACTAAATATAAAACTACTCAGTCTTTATATCTTCTGAATAATCAATATTTCTTACTATAATTACCTTCAATTAATAATTTTAATGTTTTGGGGTTGTTTTTTTTTATTTATAAAGTAAAGTAAAGTAAAGGTAACCCTGTCATGCCTTAGAGGCACATAGGCATATGGTGTTAGTGCCCATATTTTCCTTGACCTGTCAGTACACTAGAGGGTGATATGGTCAGTATCACACCTGGCTGCCTTTCCTTCCCCAACTCCAGAAGAAGTCGGGTACCCATTTCTACAGCTGGGTGACTGGGTGCCGCCGGCCGGATTCGAACCCCCGACCTTCACCATGAGAGACCAGTGCATAACCACTTCGCCACTCAGACACCCTTTTTGGTTTATAATTGTTGCATATTTAAAACCTTTTTTTTTTTCAGATTGGGAAGAAAGAGCACAACCATTGCAGGTGCATTCAGTGCAGAATCAGCTGTCCGCCACTTCACTATCTTATTGACTGGAATAGGCAAAACAGTGGCAGATCTTGATATGTTGACAGACAATATTCTTAGTTCTTGATTGTTATCACAAATGTCATGTTAGCAGTTTCATCATTTTTGTTATGTTTATGGATAAAACAAAAATCTTGGTATCAGGAAAGAAACAAAGCTAACTGTAAAAAAGGGCCTAGCTGTGTTGCTGGTCCTGGGGAGTGGCTTCATACATTTGGGGAATGTCCATACGTGTTCGGCCTTTGACATCATTGTTTTTAGAGACACAATTCCAATGTTGTACTGACTGTTTATTGCAGCGATCTGGCATTTAGTTGGGAAAGAAACAAGCAGAATAGTGACATGGCAAAAAGAGTTAAAATTAATAGCAGCTTGAAGGGGTAGGAGTTTGATTCAGGCCACACACTGGAGGATCTTTATGTACTAATTGTTGGTTCAGAGGTTCAAAATTCAGACTCTGGCTTCATTGCATTCAAGATAACCCCATATATGCTCAGCTGCAGCATCCATCCAAGAGTATGTTTACTAATAGTTTCTATCAAGTGTTGGTTGTTTTTGAGGTGTTTTCTGCCACACAGTTCGGATTTCCTGCCAGCACCTTTAATTTGTCCTAACTCCAGAAAGCTCTTCACAGCTACATTGTTCTTCCTTCTTCTTCTTCTACTTTTTCATTCACTTTAACCACCAAGATCACCCTGTGATCCTACTGAATTTACTCCTGTGGTCAAGTCCTGTGGTCCCCGAGAGGACCACAAGAGGCTCAGAGTATCGCGGGGCTTGGGCCTGTATTCTCGGTAGGTCGCAGAAGCAGCATCGCATGACACTGTGGTTTTGTTGCACCAGTTTAATCTAGAGTTGGACTTTCTCACCAGAAAACCTCGACATGTTTTGGATATCAGTATATCTCCACCGGGTGAGAGGTGGTTGCCCATCCAGTCCAACGTTGGACTTTCTCATCAGAAAACAGTGTGATTAGGATACGCATATATCCCCGTCAGGTGAGAAGTGGTTGCCTATCTAGACTGCACTGATCCAGTGTCTCTGACTTCAGCATTTTGTGGTCGTGGCTGCTACCATTCCTAGTTGTGACCAGGATGGAGCTTTTGTCCAGGAGGATGAATCCTCGCCACTAGTAAGTTTCATCCCTGGGTTAAGCCGGTTTAGGTGTATTATCCAAATATGGGCATGTTTTGGATGTGACCGACCTCTAGTGCGGAGGTACTATGACAAGAGTAGTCATCAAGTTTCACCCCTGGGTTAAGCTGGTTTAGGCATATTTCACCAGTATGGGTGTATATCGGACATGGCCAGCCTCTAGAGCAGAGGTGCCGTGGTGTGAGTAGCTCTCGCCATGAGACTACTGGACATACCGGTTAAACTTCACTTTATCCTTTCCATCACCTTTTCACAGCGGCACCACACAGCAACCCTAATCGCATTTTCTTCATTGGCCGGGAGGAGTTTCACCCCATTCGCGGCAGCCGAAGAATCTCGCCAGCAGTGATTATTCTTCCATTCCCACTCTTCATTTTCCCGCAGTCTTTATAATAAGACTTTAACAATATCACCCTTGTCTACTGTCAGCTTGCCATTTATTTTAGCTTGTCCAGCAATATCTATCTATATAATATAATATATATCCAGCAGTCTATCTGCCACTTCATTGCTTTGTACTCCCACATGTCCTAGACAGTAAAGCCACATTAGGCTTGTCACAGTTGACTGGCTTAACAGATGAACCTATTCTTTTCAAAGCAATTTCTTCTCAATCTTACAAAGCATACTCTGTGAATCTGTCACAATGACACCATTAATCACATCATGGGCAACTAACCATTCCATTGTTGCTGACACAGCCTCAATTTTCATTTGCATGCTTGATGTGCTGACTTCAAAGCTCCTGAACCCTGTGCCACTACTCTTCCATTTTGGTAGACAACAAAACCCCAACAACTTCTATATATTTGTTGGAAGACCCACAGTGATGCTGAATGAGATCTTGAACCTAAAGTTCAACTGCCCCCAATCTTGATATTCAGGGCCCTTTTTTATAATAACCTTTGTTAGCTGAGGTTGGTCCTTTACCCATAACCAGTCATCGCCTTTAGGCACCTCATGTATATCACAAATTGACTTTATTGTAGTCTCAGTCATCCAAGGTCTGACTCGTTTGATGCATCTTCCCATTATCAACCCCAGCTCCTTATGGAGAGGATGGTCCTTGATGTCAGCAACCCTGATGTATGCCTTTACCTGAACATACTTGTGTTTAGACTTCACACTCAGCAAATCAAGCAGAAGGCGCATTGGCCGCCACCGGAGTAACCAAAGACCACTTTCATTGCCTCATTCTGTACATGCTCTACTCAGCTCAGCTGTGTGTTGGTGAGTAGGCCAAGACCATACTCCTTTGGTGATAGCACCAGCAAGAATAGAGTGGGCCGTGGAAAGTTTGCTGCAGTCATTAACTCAACAGCTCCTAACACTTTCCTGGCTTTTTTTTTTGTATTGCATTGTCCACATGGTGTGCAACGGACAAGGAATGATCAAATGTGATCCCTAGATACCTCATGAAATGTATCCTCTTAATATCTTGGGACTGACACTTCACAATCAGAACTTCAGATCCTACAATTCTGTTATTTAATGACAACCACAGGATCCTGGCTTTTTCTTGGTTTATCACCACGTTGTTATCCTCACACCAGCTTGTTATCTGATCCACTCTGTTTTGTACCCTTGTGGCTAATTCCTCTATACACCTCCCAGGTTCTATGTTAATATATCATCATTGTAGGTCAGTGTTCACCCATGCTGTTCCCAGAGTGCCAGTATACATTGAATAGCACAGGAGATAAAGGAGACCCCTGAGGCAGCCCCATAGCAACGGTTTTGGGCTCTGAGATCCATGATCTGTATCTCAGTGCAACCAATCGCCTTAACAGCAGTGAAGCGATCCATTGAACCAGTCTTGCATCTTCTCCAAACTAATTGTTGATTTTCTGTGTTACTGATGCAACTATGACTATCATATTTGATGAGCTTGGAAGTCTTATAATCCTGTTACTTTTGTCTGAAAAAAAAAAAAAAGAACTATAAAAAGGTCATAAATGGTAATGTCATCAGGAATGTTATATTAACTGGCTACAGAGCTAAGCTTATTCCACTGTGACATATGCGGTTAAGTTGTGCATCAACATATAAATCTGAAAGCCATGTATATCAAAGTTAAAAACCAAAGAGACAAATCTTAATTTGTCCATGATGCTTTGGAACATTCTTCAGAAGACTTAACTTAGGCCATTGAAATAGGTTTTGACTGCGCTGACAGATAAGAATATAAAGAATCAGGAAAAGCAAGTCAGCTAACAGAAATGAGCTTTAAAATGAGTGAAGAATATTCAGTGTTGTACTTAGATTTGGATGGAATTAGCTGTGCCATAGACTGAGCTCCAAGACAATGCCAGTGCTTGCTTTTCTTTGGTATTTATCAAGCAGTTACACCCTTTCAAATTTCCCAGGTTATGATGCTTTAAGCTGTACACTCTAGCCAAAAGGGATCCAGACATTGCCCCTGTAGTTGCTGTACACATCATTATTTAAAGCTTAATATTTGAAACAAGTTTTTCAACAAGTCACACAATAATAAACAAAAACAAATTTAACCTGGACATGCATGACAAAGACAGAAAATAGAAGATAAATAAAGATGATACTGTGAAGTTTTTGTACCTGTTATTCTGAAACTGAATGATCTGATTCTTCACCACTAAAAACAGCATTATCATCATGGATGCGTTTCTTAATATTATATATTATTCACAAATTAAAAGAGAATAAAGATGATGACATTTTAAGAAAGTCTCGATGTCATTTTAAGAGGCATGTACGATTACCCAAAAGATTTTGCAAATCAATTAAGAAGGTAAGTGCATGATGGAACGAAAGAACAGTTACAATCAACATTTTTTTTCATAACCAGGATGTAAAGAACTACAGCTGCTACACTTTGGCATGTAGATACAGAGAGTAATAAAATAGGTCTGAGCAAGTTTGTGAATAGTGAAACAATTAGTAAAATGTGAGTTTTACAAACCTTTCTGAACATTGCAAGAGATAAGAGAAATGAGCACTGTGTGTTTTATGCTCATCTTTCTTACAAGGGATTTTCTGCTTGTTTTTCTTAGATGGAGGAGACCAACAGCTTAAGTGTTTCATTTTTTATTGATTTTTTGTGTTTTTGTATGTCATCCTTCAAAGGAAAAAAAAAAGGTTTTTGCCAAAAAATTGCTAAATTGTTGTATATCCTTCATTTATACATGCTCATCTCACTTTCTGCCATTCTTATTCCTATCTTTTTTGTAAAACTGAACCATGCAAGCAAGAGTCCATGTTTTTATTCAAAGGAATTTAATGACAAATATGGATGTTAAGGGTTTTTTTTTTTTAATGAGAACATTATTATGACCATTATCAGATCTCAAACTATAACAGTAACTCATATTGCCCAGAGCTACAGAATAGTGAAGATGGATGTGCCAGATGCTGTCATCATGTCTGTGGTTACCTCCAAGACACACAAAAGGGATTGATATCTTTCTACATGGATGCGTTTCTTAATATTATATATTATTCACAAATTAAAAGAGAATAAAGATGATGAAATTTTAAGAAAGTCTCGGTGTCATTTTAAGAGGCATGTACGATTACCCAAAAGATTTTGCAAATCAGTTAAGAAGGTAAGTGCATGATGGAACGAAAGAACAGTTACAATCAACATTTTTTTTCATAACCAGGATGTAAAGAACTACAGCTGCTACACTTTGGCATGTAGATACAGAGAGTAATAAAATAGGTCTGAGCAAGTTTGTGAATAGTGAAACAATTAGTAAAATGTGAGTTTTACAAACCTTTCTGAACATTGCGAGAGATAAGAGAAATGAGCACTGTGTGTTTTATGCTCATCTTTCTTACAAGGGATTTTCTGCTTGTTTTTCTTAGATGGAGGAGACCAACAGCTTAAGTGTTTCATTTTTTATTGATTTTTTGTGTTTTTGTATGTCATCCTTCAAAGGAAAAAAAAAAGGTTTTTGCCAAAAAATTGCTAAATTGTTGTATATCCTTCATTTATACATGCTCATCTCACTTTCTGCCATTCTTATTCCTATCTTTTTTGTAAAACTGAACCATGCAAGCAAGAGTCCATGTTTTTATTCAAAGGAATTTAATGACAAATATGGATGTTAAGGGTTTTTTTTTTTTAATGAGAACATTATTATGACCATTATCAGATCTCAAACTATAACAGTAACTCATATTGCCCAGAGCTACAGAATAGTGAAGATGGATGTGCCAGATGCTGTCATCATGTCTGTGGTTACCTCCAAGACACACAAAAGGGATTGATATCTTTCTACATGGCTGGGGTCTTCTGTGAATGTTGTATCATAGATCTCATTACATTAATGAAAAAGATATAGTTCTGGTTTATTCATTGTGATAATTTTTATTAACGATCTTCACCCTGGTGTAAGTGCCAAGAGTTGGAAGTTAGCAGATGTAGCTCCGTTTGATCAGAATGTGACCACAGATCACACTGAAGCCGTAGGAGGTAATCCAGTCTCAAGACAACTAGTTTCAAGACAAACATCAAATTATCCAAGCAAGTTAGTGATTCTTATTTTGTTGTTCGGCCATATAGTCAAAGATGTGGGCTGCCTTTATGAATCTCATTGTGTGCAGGAATTCTTCATGCATGCTACAGTTTTCTTCTAATGCTCTTTTTTTTTTCCTGGTGTCAGTTTGCAATCACTGCAGGGAGCGCAAGTTTTGCAGGATTTTCATGAAGGTCTTGAAGACACAAATACATTTGATGGTATGCCTTCTTACCCATCCCTTTTGCAGGTCTTACTTTCTTGTGCAATAAAAACTTGAATTCAAACAATGATCACTCCCTTAAATTGGAAGTGAGCTTGTTGTATGTTCTGTTTAAACTTCAAAAAATAATTATAGAGAGGCAAAGTCCCAGGTAGTTCTCGTTTCATTTTCTTTTTATTATGTCTAAAAGTGCTTTGTTTATGATTTTGTTCAAGGCCTATCCATACAACACTGTGCTCTGTTGTTTTACTGTGAGAAGCCCTCTTTGTTTCCTATTTGTAAAGATTTGTATGTTATGTCTGGTTGTTATTCATTCTAAACATTACGGCAAGTTACTAGTGAGCAGACTAACTGGGGTGCAGTGGCCATGTTTTTCTTTTCTTTTTGTGTTCATGACAAATTTCAAGACATAGTTCCACTGACCTGCAGCCTGGTATGTGGGGTCATCATGTTTAGATGTTGTCCAGACAAGAACATTAAGTTATGCTTCTCTGTTGTGTGGGGTCATCATGTTTAGATGTTGTCAGACAAGAACATTAAGTTATGCTTCTCTGTTGTGTGGAGTCATCATGTTTAGATGTTGTCAGACAAGAACATTAAGTTATACTTCTCTGTTGTGTGGGGTCATCATGTTTAGATGTTGTCAGACAAGAACATTAAGTTATACTTCTCTGTTGTGTGGGGTCATCATGTTTAGATGTCAGACAAGAACATTAAGTTATGCTTCTCTGTTGTGTGGGGTCATCATGTTTAGATGTTGTCAGACAAGAACATTAAGTTATGCTTCTCTGTTGTGTGGGGTCATCATGTTTAGATGTTGTCAGACAAGAACATTAAGTTATGCTTCTCTGTTGTGTGGGGTCATCATGTTTAGATGTTGTCAGACAAGAACATTAAGTTATGCTTCTCTGTGTGGGGTCATCATGTTTAGATGTTGTCAGACAAGAACATTAAGTTATGCTTCTCTGTTATGTGGGGTCATCATGTTTAGATGTTGTCAGACAAGAACATTAGGTTATACTTCTCTGTTGTGTGGGGTCATCATGTTTAGATGTTGTCAGACAAGAACATTAAGTTATACTTCTCTGTTGTGTGGAGTCATCATGTTTAGATGTCAGACAAGAACATTAAGTTATACTTCTCTGTTGTGTGGGGTCATCATGTTTAGATGTTGTCCAGACAAGAACATTAAGTTATGCTTCTCTGTTGTGTGGAGTCATCATGTTTAGATGTTGTCAGACAAGAACATTAAGTTATACTTCTCTGTTGTGTGGAGTCATCATGTTTAGATGTTGTCAGACAAGAACATTAAGTTATGCTTCTCTGTTGTGTGGGGTCATCATGTTTAGATGTTGTCAGACAAGAACATTAAGTTATGCTTCTCTGTTATGTGGGGTCATCATGTTTAGATGTTGTCAGACAAGAACATTAAGTTATACTTCTCTGTTGTGTGGGGTCATCATGTTTAGATGTTGTCAGACAAGAACATTAAGTTATACTTCTCTGTTGTGTGGAGTCATCATGTTTAGATGTCAGACAAGAACATTAAGTTATACTTCTCTGTTGTGTGGGGTCATCATGTTTAGATGTTGTCCAGACAAGAACATTAAGTTATGCTTCTCTGTTGTGTGGAGTCATCATGTTTAGATGTTGTCAGACAAGAACATTAAGTTATGCTTCTCTGTTGTGTGGGGTCATCATGTTTAGATGTTGTCAGACAAGAACATTAAGTTATGCTTCTCTGTTGTGTGGAGTCATCATGTTTAGATGTTGTCAGACAAGAACATTAAGTTATACTTCTCTGTTGTGTGGAGTCATCATGTTTAGATGTTGTCAGACAAGAACATTAAGTTATACTTCTCTGTTGTGTGGGGTCATCATGTTTAGATGTTGTCAGACAAGAACATTAAGTTATACTTCTCTGTTGTGTGGAGTCATCATGTTTAGATGTTGTCAGACAAGAACATTAAGTTATACTTCTCTGTTGTGTGGAGTCATCATGTTTAGATGTTGTCAGACAAGAACATTAAGTTATACTTCTCTGTTGTGTGGAGTCATCATGTTTAGATGTTGTCAGACAAGAACATTAAGTTATACTTCTCTGTTGTGTGGAGTCATCATGTTTAGATGTTGTCAGACAAGAACATTAAGTTATACTTCTCTGTTGTGTGGAGTCATCATGTTTAGATGTTGTCAGACAAGAACATTAAGTTATACTTCTCTGTTGTGTGGAGTCATCATGTTTAGATGTTGTCAGACAAGAACATT
The DNA here is from genome assembly GCA_009760885.1 of Achatina immaculata. Classification (NCBI taxonomy): domain Eukaryota; kingdom Metazoa; phylum Mollusca; class Gastropoda; order Stylommatophora; family Achatinidae; genus Lissachatina; species Lissachatina immaculata. The sequence continues at coordinate 3,995,919 of CM019705.1, read as the reverse complement.
AAGTTATACTTCTCTGTTGTGTGGAGTCATCATGTTTAGATGTTGTCAGACAAGAACATTAAGTTATACTTCTCTGTTGTGTGGAGTCATCATGTTTAGATGTTGTCAGACAAGAACATTAAGTTATACTTCTCTGTTGTGTGGAGTCATCATGTTTAGATGTTGTCAGACAAGAACATTAAGTTATACTTCTCTGTTGTGTGGGGTCATCATGTTTAGATGTTGTCCAGACAAGAACATTAAGTTATGCTTCTCTGTTGTGTGGAGTCATCATGTTTAGATGTTGTCCAGACAAGAACATTAGGTTATGCTTCTCTGTTGTGTGGGGTCATCATGTTTAGATGTTGTCCAGACAAGAACATTAGGTTATGCTTCTCTGTTGTGTGTGATCATCACTAATGCTTTTATTCAGTGTCAGCTACAGACATTTATCTTGTGCTACTTGGTCATTTTTTCTGTAAATATCTAGGTCTCATTCTCTTCCTTGTAACTTCCCCCAAAGTTTTGGAGTAAAGGGTGGCCCATCAGTGATTTAGAGGCAAACAAAACACAACTGACTCACTACATCTTCGTAAAGAAAACAAAACGAAAACAGCTGTTCATAGGCAAACAAATGTTTTTACATCTCACAGAAACTGAGATTTTGATTGGTACTGCGACTACAGACATCGTGGCGGATGTGAACTATAACCTTTAATTCCCCCGAGCACGTCATCATTGTATGCTCCGCCTGCAATGTGGTCCTGTCTTTTAGGCTTGCCTGCAGTGTGACAAGAAATTATGAACAGTAAAGCTTTGAGGATGCCTCAGGTTAGGGTACCGTACAGTTCGGTTGGCTCTCGATGAAGATAGTTATCATCATCTTGTGGCATATCTACAGGGAAGATTGGCTGCAGGAGATACCCAAGTTGCTCCGCGCATTGCTCTTAATGTATTCTGGGCCATGGTGATTTTTGTCCAGCACTATTAATAACGGTATATATTCATGACCGTGCGCCTTTGCTCTTTTTGCTGCAATAAAGTGTGTCCGCACCTCGTTGTTTCCAATTTTCTCAAGTTCAGTATCTTTCACATGGCAATATATGCCTGTGAGACCTGGACACTTAACAAAACAGCTGAGAAACACATAAATGCCTTTGAATGTAAATGCTATAGAAGAGTTCTCCAAATATCATGGACACAAAAAAGGACAAATATATCCATACTACAAGAACTTAATATTGAAGAAGGCTGGCTAGTAAAGAGGATTAAAAAGAGAAAACTTAAATATTTTGGACACATTAAACGTCATGATAATCTAGAGAAAACTGTCTTGGAAGGGTACATAATGGGGAAAAGAAATAGAGGAAGACCAAGGCGAAGATGGCTGCAAGACATCGTTGATGATCTACAAATGGACGCATCAGCAGCAGGGCATCTTGTTCACAACCGAGAGGTCTACAGGAGTGCTGTTAGGGAGGCAAAGTTCCACAAGGGACATGCAAATAAATGAATGAACAGTGTTCCTTATATTACACCTCTTGATGAGGCCAAAGTAACTGTCAAGTATTTAGTTACAGTACTTATGTTCTCAATTCCAGTCGATCTTGTTACAATATAGAAATAATCTTTCTATTAGACAATGGTGGAGTGCGGCATTTTACATCACTCAATGAAAGACAACTCCAAATGACACAGGGGAAGCGACTCTCGATTGAACAATGTGAACTCTCGTCTTGATAAAAAGCAATCGGTTGTCTGTCGAAAAATAAGATAATTAATGAGAAAGTGGTCATATTCGATGATCATGCTGGTAACAAAGGCTTCAGGTAGTATTCCCATTTTACTGAGAGGCAAAGTAATGCTATAGCTAGATACCGTGAAAAGTATTTCGACTAGTAACAACTCCGGTTAATAGTTGTTTTTACAGTGCAAAATAGTGTAAAACGTTGAGTCTGGTAGTCAATCGAAGGATTTGACAGTGTTGTATAATTTTTTGTCATTCATGATAATACATATCATTTGCAAATGTACATGAACTGGGAAGGATTCTAAATAAATGACAGGATAAAACCAGGAACGATGAGGCCTGGGAAAGAGGACAAGAGCCTGCGAACCTACGTATCATGTCTAGAAAATGGAGGTGGATTGCCCACACACTTAGGAAACTAGACACCAGCGTAGCAAGGCAAGCACTAACATGATACCGCCAGAGAAATAGGGACCAAAGAAGGCCCAGAGCTACTTGGAGAAGAGAAATTATGAAAGTGCTCTGAGGCAAGGGGTTGATTGATTGATTGAACAAATGATCTTTATTTCCAAAGGATTGAGAATTGGGCATGTAGGCACGTCTGACATTCTACTCTTTACCTTGTAACTTTCTCTCTGTTCCAGACATTCAACAGTTACTGTGCACAAATACTAAACACAATTAATACTGAGAACACTGAAGAAGTGTGGTACAATACAGAGTGATACAGATGGAGGGAAGTAGAGAACAAATCCAAGAACAGTAGTGACTGGAGAGACTTTATCTGTGGCCTTTACTCCCTAGGGGAGTGACAGGCAGTGATGATGATGATGATGAATACATATCATTATTACTCATTAATATAGAGACAACTCATAAGACCAAAGAATACTGTACTAGAGCTATAGCAAAGCTGATCAATAGCCTATCCCACACTTCTCTGGTACTCCAAGTCTGGCTAAAGTCACAGGGGTGGTGGAGCCTGTTGAAACATTAGTTTCTTGAAATCTCCCTGGATTTTCAGATAAGCCACATCATTTGAAGTGTGCTACAGCATCATCACAGTGACAGCTGCAGAGAACAAGACATTCATAGTTTCAGGAAGATGAGAAATAGACCTAGAGTCCAAGTGTTACTATGTGGACCTCTGAGATCTTCTTTTTCTTTGTCTTCAGTCTCTCTGGAACTGCAGATTGGTGTTCTTTGCAGCTGATGGTGTGTAGATATTGAGGCACAGCATCATGTCAGATTGGGAGCAGGTCATGGCAGCTAATTTTTTTTTCAGTCCCTGAAAGCAGCTAAAAAGCAAGGGTATGCAATACTTCTTTAGCAGACTCCACCACCATGGGGCCTATGGTGATCCTTGCCCCATTAGCCAGGCGAGGCTTGTTACTTGTTAATGGAAAGGTGGGACAAAGTCTTGGTCAGCTATAGTTTGCCAACCCTGACACATGTCAAGTATGGATAGTCAAATGCCAAAAATGGATAACATCTCCACCCCCAGACCTTTGATATAAAATACATCTTTCATAGTTCAGGAAAAGCTCTGAGATATAGAACTTGCTTGAGCTGTAACTCTAACAAAGATCAGAAATATCTGGGGAAAGCTTAGTCCCAGAATAAAAAAAAAATCCACTGGTTTAAATCCAGACTGTTCTAAAATGACAATCAAATTCATTCAGTGTAATCTTCAGTCAAACACAGTCAAATTCATTTAGTATTATCTTCAGTCAGGCTCAGTCAGATTCATTTAGTATTATCTTCAGACTTCTTCTTTTCTTCTTTGTATGCACATTGGTGATGATGCTTGGTACCCTGATTTTTGTGATGCGCCTTTTGGCTGGGTACCTCCGACTTCAGCACTTTTACTTGCTAGGGCAGACTGTGGTCTTGCTCAGACTGCCATGAAGACAGTGGTGTAGGCTGGCCTGGCCAAAGCTTTGTTTTCCAGCCTCTGGTGGCTGTACTTAAGCCCCTTCTCCACGTCAGACCCAGCATGCAAAGCTGGCTGGCCAGACGGCTTTGAGACAGTTCCACAGCGACTTTGGGATGAGGAATCCGATGAGTGCTTCAACAATATCCATTCCCTGCCACCTATAGTCTGCTGGCTCTGTTTTGTTTACATCATTCTGATAGCCATTGTTGTAAAGACCCATAGGCTTGTCACGTCCTGGATTCATTGGTTTCACATCAGATTTTCCTCATCCCTGTCAGCGATCTCCATGTCCCCATCCATCCACCAACCTGGCATTACATTTTACAAAAATAACAATTAGTGTTGATTGCTACAAGTTTCTGGGCTACAGAAGTAGGTCAGAGTTTTTAAGCAAACAGATCTATGTTCCCTGTCTTACAAAGACTGTTAAGATACGTGTGTTCTTAACACAGTTGTTCCCAAGGGGTTATCTTTAGTCAGATTCATTCAGTATTGTCTTCAGTCAAGCTCAGTCTTTCAAATAAGTCAGTCAGATTCATTCAGTATTGTCTTCAGTCAAGCTCAGTCTTTCAAATAAGTCAGTCAGATTCATTCAGTATTGTCTTCAGTCAAGCTCAGTCTTTCAAATAAGTCAGTCAGATTCATTCAGTATTGTCTTCAGTCAAGCTCAGTCTTTCAAATAAGTGTCCCTTCAAAACAATGTCTGTTATAAAATAAAAAAAAACTGCTATTTTTGAGCTATTTTTATGTTTTAGAATATATTTCTTATAATCCCTCCTGAAGTCCCTTTGCATTGTTGTAATAGACTTCACATTGGGAAGGTGCATCATGCACTGTGCTTCTTTCTATGTTAACGCCATGTTTGATTGAAACAGTCATTGCTTAGAAGTTTTAGAAAGAAAACCTGCCAGAAATTACAGTAGTAAAAATCTGACAGCTTAGCAGCTTCTCTAAAAGAAATAACGACTGCAGTAAAACTGGTTCTAGTAATAAAGGCAAATAGAGGAATATGGTACAGTTCAAAGTGACAGAGGGAATGAGGACAATGAAAAAAAATAAAAAGTATGAGAGTAAGATGAGAATGTATAAATGAAAAACACACAACATCCAATATTTCAGCATGAGCCTTTTTTCAGGGATTACATACACAAAAACAAACAACATAAAAGTGTATTCTGTACAAGGAAGGCTGCCACAAAGATAAGTTTTTCCATTTTATTTTAGTTATATGTCATTTGTGTTTGTGTATGTAATCCTTGAAAAAGGCTCACATTGGATGTTGTATGTTTTTCATTTATACATTCTCATCTTACTCTCATACTTTCTGTTATTTGTTTTTTCTCACTATCCTCACTCCCTCTGTCACTTTGTAAAACTGTACCATACACCTCTATTTGCCCTTATATATTAGCTTCACTAAACTGAGGTTATACAATGAAATGTTTGAGATATCTTTCTGCACCTTTAGGTGCTCAAGGCGCATGGGGCTTCATTTGACAAATATTTACAACTAAAACTCCATAGTTCTCTCTTGGATCCCCTGTAAATCCTTCAAGATTACAGAAAGTTACGGTATGATTTATGTGATGATTTACATTTCTTCTTAAGCCTTTACCATAACATTCATGAAACAGTAATTTGTATTTGCAGTATTTTTTAAAACATTTTTTCATGCCAGGCCCCCTTGCCTTCTGGGCCCCTTAGTTTAGGGCTGTTCAGCCTAATGGGTAATCTGCCACCAGCTGTCTGGTATCTGATCAGCTCTTTCATTTTCAGAAATACTTCCATGAAAGTGGTTTTATAAGCTGTTGAATTCCTCGTTGACGGGAGTTATTCCCTCCATTAATTGATGCTAATTAATTATGCAACATCATTTTTCTGGTGGTGATGTAATTCTCAGAAGTAATCAAAGTTCTGAGGGTTGCTTTATCTTATAGGAACCCCCCCCCTCCCTCAATTGATAATGTCAGTATCTGAAGTATGCACAGATTGTTTTGTTTTCCATAGCAGATTTTATTTTTTAATCCTGTTTTTTTCTTTTTTTTTCCATTTGTTTTTTAGTTTCAGCAATGTCAGATTTGGCCTTGATGAGTTCCTTTATCCTGGAGATTTCATTTCTACAAGAGGAGTGTTAGATGATTGGGGATCTCCCTAGAGCTGATGCAGAAATGAGTGATGCTAGGGTATGTTCAGTGCCAGTGGAGGATCCAGTCTATTTTGACAGGAATGAGGAACCAGAATTCTGCAACAGGGAAAATGTTCTGAACTCTGTTGCTTACGTAAATCAGGTGAACGGTGTTTGATTTCTGAGTGTATCATTCAAAATATTCCGTGATTTTCACAGCAGACATCATTTTTGGCAGCACTCTTGTTTTTTACTTTTCTCTGCATTCTACTCTGAATACACTCTTACATTTCTCTGTACTCTACTCTGCATACACTCTTACATTTCTCTGTACTCTACTCTGCATACACTCTTACATTTCTCTGTACTCTACTCTGCATACACTCTTACATTTCTCTGCACTCTACTCTGCATACACTCTTACATTTCTCTGCACTCTACTCTGCATACACTCTTACATTTCTCTGCACTGTACTCTGCATACACTCTTACATTTCTCTGCATACACTCTTACATTTCTCTGCATTCTACTCTGCATACACCCTTGAGACAAATCTCTATTCTTCATCACCATGATATCAAACAAATCTTAGCCTGTAGTTTTAGCTTTGAACTTTCTTACATCAGATCAACTTAAACATCTATCATGTTAGCCATTAGTGCTAACTTATTTGATTTTATGTATATATCTACGAGTCTGATGTCATTTTGTGGTCTGTCATGAATTTTGTGTAGCAATGAAAAAAAATGCTCATTTATATTGTCATGTTACATTGTCCAAACCTTGCTTATCTCTGACTTGTAACTGAAGCTCTCCCAGCATGCAAATTTGACTCTACAGATCTGTGCACACAGCTCTAATCCTATATGTCTTGTTTTTATTTTTCTAGACCGTAGATACTGCTTTAACCATACAGATGATAAAAGTGAACAAAGCTCAATAATAAAAGGATGCTCAGTAGCTACTGTGCAACAGTTAAACATGTACCTGCTTCAAAACTGAATTCTAAGACAAAATGAATCATTATGAATATAGTTATTTTCCACTGATAAAAGAGAAAGAATTTGTCACTGGAATCAGTCATGAAAATAACCTCCTCATATACATATTGATTATATCAGGGGTGTTGGTCAAGTAACAATGTCATGATGATAATAAAATGAGTTTGTTATTTTCTGCAACTGTCTCTGGCTTTCAGGAGTTTGACTTGCTTGGGCTGACATGTCTAAAGTATGACGACGCAAACTGTGCTCCAGACACTGTATTCTTCATCAACCGCCTTCATGACCTGTTGAGGCTGTACCACAAAACTGTGACTGTGAAGGAAGACCTGGAGGCCAGGTGTGGAATTTTTTTTTTTTTTTTTAAAGGAAAGACACTTAAAAAAACCCAAAAAAACTGCTTGCCATGGTTCAGCTCTTGAAGACATCAGAATCACTGGTTACCAGACAGATACCAGCACATTATACAGAGAAGTGAAACTTTCAGATGCAACCATGTGATATTGTGCCAAAGAGCAAGAACTCATAAGCAGTCGGATGCGTAATGAAACAGTATGCAGCCACATAAAAACAGGCCACTCACTTCCCGAGACATTCACAAGAAGATGGGACAATGTTTTTATAATGAACTGCAGCCTCTGGCTTTTCAGTAAACTCCACGCTGGGCATCACATCAGTCACTAGCCTGTTTGTTAGGATGCTGTGCCATGGCCTGTTTCCAGGAAGCAGGTCATGAAAGTGATGTATCATCAGTGTTGATTGGCTTTACACATTGCTCTAAATATTGCCTCATGACAGTTGGCAGTGGTTTACAACATTCTTTAGAAGGCAAAGATGTCTCAACATTATGGTTGACCTCTTTGTTCTGCTGGAGAAATTAGATTACATCTGGCCTTTGTTTATTTTATAGTAAAAGTTTCGACTGGCATGTTTTGTTTTTTTAAATCAACTAAACAGCCTATGGTTATTGGAGTACTATTCTTTTATACATGTTTACAAAATATTATGGCCCAGGATATGCTGTGGGGTTCAACCACAGGTATAGAGTTAAACTGTGTGAAGTAGAGTAAATACTGCTCTTTAACGAGGATGTTTTCATTATGTGTAGAAATCATAGGCTCATGTGTGAAGCTGACCACCACCAGGTAACAGCTGCTAGAGTCAAGAGATCGCAGGAGCAGTCGGACAGGGAACTGGTTCAGGAGAGGGAGAAGGCTCGCCAGCTCAGTTTGAAATACAAGCAAGTCTGCGTCAAGTTGAAGTCAGAAAAGGAAGAGGTAGTTTCGTATTGTGGTTTACATTCTTCTTCTTTGTCTTCTTCTTCTTCTCCAGGTCTTCTGGAGTTAAGACTCTTTTTATGCATATTCTGTTTGTTAAGATTCCCCTCCTTTGAATTTTTCTTCCTTTAGTTCAGCATCTACATCTTTTTTCTTCAGATTCTTCTTTTTTTTCTGATTTTCCTCTTTTTTTTCTTCCTTCAGTTCTACTTCTTCCTCTATTTCTTTAGATTCTTCAGCTCTTAGTTCTTCTTCTTTGAATTATACTTCTTCAGGTTCAGAGAATACAGAGCCACTGCTTCCATTTGATCACACTATAATAAGAAGGGCATGGAACAACAGAAAATTAGCACTGAAGGTCACAATTTTATCAGGCCTGTGTGCTTAGTAATCTCATGTGTAGATCAGACATGGACAAGATGAGAGAAAAAAAGTTTTCATTGTTTCTGTATGCTCAGCCTCTGGAAAACAGTACTTGTAAACATCAGGTGATGGGATAAAGTAACAGACTCTGTAGTCAAGTGATGGGATAAAGTACCAGACTCTGTAGTATGGTAAGCTTCCGTTCATGATGATAGTACTCTGTAGTAAAATATTAAAGTAGCTGGGGCATTTAGCTAGAATGGATGACATCATCATCATCTTTGTGTTATATCAGCAAAGAAGGTTGGTTGTAATGGATCTCCAAATGTCATATCAACAAAGAAGGTTGGTTGTAGTGGATCTCCAAGTGTCATATCAACAAAAAAGGTTGGCTGCAGTGAATCTCCACATGTCATATCAACATAGAAGGTTGGCTGCAGTGAATCTCTAAGTGTCATATCATCTAACTAAGCAGTCAGTACCATTATGAATCTGTAAATCTCCTTCTTCTCATTCTGAGCATCATCTCATGTATTTCTGTATAACAGTTCACAGCAACACTTCAAATGAATGGTCTGTTGCAGGTTAGAAGACTCACTACAGTTCTCCAGTCAAGAGATCTCCAACACAGGCATGAACAAAAGAAGAGAGAGAGAGAGATACACAAACTTAAAGAGAGGCTGCATCAGCTCTTGGCAGACAAAGTACCAGACAGAAAAGTTGGTAAGTGCCTCTTAGTTGGGATAAGAATCATCAGAACTCTTGGTTAGTATCACAGTAATCGCATATTAACTCTTCCTGTGCCGGTCGTCAGACTTCTGATGCTTCCGGTTTCTCACGTGGTGCCAGTCGTCAAAAATTTGATGTTTGGTTTGTTTCATTAAAACATCGGTGTAATGTTTAGATTGTAAACATTTAGTGCGCATGCCCTGTGACCTTTTCCATCATGATGGAAGAGTGCCTAGTAACGAGCGATGTCAGGCGTCAAAAAGCAAAGTTTTTGATCAAGAAATTTCAATTTTTGGTGATGTAGATAGGGGTATGGACATGGCCTGTGACCAGACCACTGTTCTTGAATGTATCCCAGGTAGATCTAGACATATTAGACAACTGGAGAAGTAGTTAGAAGGTTATTTCAGACATTATTTTAGCAATAATGCAATGCAGAATCGCAATATGACATTGACAGGTGGTTCTACGCATCTCATATGATACGTAGTGTGGATCTAGACCTGTCTAATGGTAAGTTTGACACAGTCATTGTCTAAAAACATCACATTACTTCTTTTTTTCTAAAAATCTCTGCATTTATGAAATCTTGATACATTTAGTTATATTTTGAAACATAATAAGTTCACGGAAATACTGTTTTTCATTCAATTTTGCAACTATGCCCCCCTGTACATGTCAAGACCCGTGCTTTTTGTCTGGCACAGATAAGAATTTCCGCGTTTTTTTTCTAAGGCATGGGAAGAGTTCATTAGTTAATGCTCATAGCATTTTGTTGTATCTATGAAAATAATCTGTAATCTAAAAGAAAAACCTCAGATTTAAGTGTATAGGATATTTTATTTATTGTCAGCATTGTTAGAAGCAGGGAGTCCTTTATAGATCACTCTATGATTTCAAACAATTTCCTTCCATTCATTCATTATGTTCTATCCTAGCAGCCATCATTGATCATGTTTCTCCATTTTATGCACTCTCCTTAGTATCCTCAGTCAGTTTGGTTGCTGTACCGTGTTCAGCAGATTCAGATTTTTCTTTTCACCTCCCTCTCCTGAATTTTAACAGTTTTCCTAAATATGAACTTTTTTGTCCTCCAGGTATGGATTTAATGAGCACAATCAGTCGAAGACCAGAAGAAGGTCGAAGGGCAACTTGGAAAACTGGTCAGGGGAAGTAAGTCAAAAAATGGTTTAGGGTGTAGTGTCTTTTATATCTAACCCTAGTGAGCAATATTCAAAACCCCACAGATTTGTTTCGTACTGATCATTACAACCACCACCATGGTTTGCCAGGAAATGATGTAATGCTTATTGTTAGCATTTACACTAGTTTTAAGTTATAAATGATGGAACAAATCCAGTTGATTGTAGTTAGTTTTTTGAATTTGTAAGAAAATAAACAGCCAGCGGTAGAGTAAAAGTTAACCTGGATTAATTCTTAATGTCAAGGTCATTCTTTTTTGTTTTTTTTAGTGTCTGGCATTGGCATATTCAAAAGTAAAAGGAATATACTTTTATTAATGATGATAGTGGTCTATGATCAAGCAGTCTTACCATATCTTGTTAACCGTGAGAGATTTTCTCAGTGTATAGTTTTAGCGTTTTTTGCTTTCTTGAAACCAGACATGAGGAAGAGATGTATCAGCTTCTTATCAGCAACTATGAGGAAAGACATCGGGAGCTGATTCAAGAAAATGGCGACCTTCGGGACTGTCTTCTATCTCTGCAGAGAGAACTGACAGCCCTTCTTAAATACACAGGAGATTTATCCGTCACATCATCAGTAGATGTAAGTGGTGCTGCTGCATTCATGTAACTCTAACATATTATATAGCATATCATATCAAAGAGTGTGTTTGCCTTGTGAGACCCATGTGACAGCTGACACGAGTATGGTCATCTAGGTCTCTGAGCCAATCTGGCCAGATCTTGTCCTGCTCCCGTGAATCCACTAGCTACTGTCTGTGGATGCTGATCACCGATGCAGCTACTATCCAGTGTTCCACGTGGAGTCATGCAGGACAGCAACAAGTCTGTCAATTCTGTGAACAGAATTCAATGCAGAGTATAATATTTTCAAGGGGCACAAACAGTGTTTCAGCTTTGGTAAGTTCAGTGACAGTTTTGATAATCTTATAAAGAAAAACACAAGGTCAGACACCTAATTTCTGCTTGTTTCAAATTGTGTTGAATTTGCCCTAATTAATGACCTGCTCAATTTTGGCTTATGGTTTCTTGCCTTTGTTAAGTAAATTTCTTATTTATGGTTCAAAGTTGTATTGATTTTTTAAAGATCTGATAAAATATTTTATAAACTTTATTTTAAAAATAAGAAGTTTTAAATTTCAGAAATCTGGCCATCATGACCTTTCTGTATCATCAGATAATAGTGAAGATGACATGAAGTCACATCTGGCATTTATAGAGCTTGATGAGGGTAACTGCAAATATATTTAATAGAAGTTACAGTTTGTTTATGAAATGCCGGTACAGGTGTAGTGTTTTAGTTAACTTGCTTGTACTATCTCCCTGTAACAGCTGGTGTTCTTTGCAGCCGATGCTGTGGAGATGTTGAGGCACAGCGTCGTATCGGTGTGGGAGCGGGTTATGGCAGCTACTTTTTCAGTCCCAGAGTACAGCTAAAAAGCAGGGAGTGTGCAGTGCTTCTTTAGCAGACTCCACCACCATAGGGACTGTGGCAATCCCTGCCCCATTAGCCAGGCTAGGCCTGTTACTAGGTGTACCAACGGAGAGGTGGGACAGGGTCTTGGTCAGCTAACCCTGACAGCAGCATATCAGCTATGGGTCGCTGATTGCCTCATCAGGCAGCATCTTCACCCCCGGTGTTTTGGTTAAAGGGTTGGCTTATCAAAATGAATTGAAATGGTTGCTCGCTTGACTTGAGGCAAGTAGCTGGAAAGTTATAACCTGGAATATGTGTTAGGGAATAAAGAAAATGTACACCTCATCTCTGAAAGCTAAGTGAAGGCTGTAACATTTTTTTTTTAAACTAAGTATTGCTTAACTTAATGAAATTTGCTTGATAAACACATACAATGTATTGAAATATAGTTCATTATTATTGTGGTTAGTAAAACAGTTAAATTACATGGAGATTACCTGAGACAAGTGTGGATACTGACAAGTATAATCTTCTAGAAGTTTGGAGACTGTTTGATACAAACAGTTTTCCAGTTTAACATTGCATGATGCAGGCTCAGGCTTTGGTTTTACAACTATAGGGTAATCCTACAAGAGCAACAAAAATGTTATGGTATGTTTAAAAAAAAAAAAAAAAACTGTACCTGTAGATATCTTTGTAAAATTCCAGTATTTCATTGATAGTGAGTTATGGATATCTTGAAATTATTGATATCCTTCTTCCACACAGGCTACTTTCAGATGCCTTATGATATAGTGGGAAATGATATTGAAAGAACTTTCAAAGAAACATGCAGGCAGATCTGTCTCAGTGTGAGAAAGTCTCTTATGAAAGGTGAGTTTTGATTTATTTCTTTGATAATATTGCCTGTGATGTGCAAGATGCCCATGGAACACTATATACTGATCATTTCTAGAACAAATTAGATTTCATGTAGTCTTTTGTCTGTGTGATTCTGGTTTCTCTCATTTTCCAAAAATCTACAGGCTGTATGAAACTTGAAAAACTGTAAAACATATTTAGAGAAAGTTGATTTCACATAATGAAATTGCCCATGATAAGTATTGCACTATCAGTGTGAGAGTAGATTGTCACATTACCATGACTTGTCAGTAGACACTCAAAGTAATATTTATATAACACAAGATATGAGAGCAAGTCAATAAACAAGTTTCAAAATGAGCTAGAAAAAAAAAAACCGACTGTGATTGCTTGCTTGAAATTGTATTATTTTTCAACATAATCCCCACGTACATTCAGAAACTTATCCCATTGATTCATAAGTGCTTGAAAGACGGCATCAGAGGTTTCTGGCTGCTGCCACAACTAACAAGTTACTTCCTTGCTAAAGTCTTCATTGTCTTGGAAATGGTGATCATCCAGGTGATTAGTCCATTATTGAATTCCTGGATCCATTTATATGCAGCTTTTTTATAGACATACACCTTCCACTTCAAGCATTTCTTTATGCACTTCCTCTGTGCTAAGTCCTTTGGCCCCCAGAAAACGCACAACTCCACGCTGTTCTTCTCATGTACATACATGTAACACACTCACATTATTAAAGCGGTTGCTGTTAAATAACCATGGCTAGCTGTTTTATAGCTTTGGCTCTGATTTCATGCCACTTGGTACTGCTACATGCCACCAAAAAATTATAAATTAATTTTCAGTTCTTTTCAGTCTGTGCATATTTCTTATCTTATATCTTATATCCTTCCCGTGCCGTTAAATGTCACGTAGGGCTCGCAAAGTAGTTCACCAATTTTTCCTGTCTTCAACAAGTCTTTCAGCCTCATCAAGGGATTTTATGCCTGTTAATTTGGCCTCTCTTAACAATGTCCTCTTCAGAGTTTCATGTGGTCTGCCTCTTTTTCTTTGGCCTGTTGTGTTCCACTTGATAGCTTGTTTTGGGATTCTCTGATCATTTCTTCTCATCAAGTGACCAACATATGCAACTTATTTATTGCCCTCATGTTTTCTTGAAATTGACCTCCACTCCAACATGGACATTTGTATGTGGGATAATTTGAGTCACTGAAGGTAACACACAGTCTTCAGAAGCCAATTCTTAACCACAAAAAGATCATCCTCTTAAATCTCTGTTGTTGGTGAACAGAATCAAGTTCGGCATTCACAGTCTGTCATTTTACACATGACAGAGTCTGATCTGATAGCTACTTTATAGTTTACTGAGCTTTCAGATTTTGTATTCTGCTACTGTTTTTTTTTAGAAAGTCTTCAAGTTGATATTTATATGCATGTCAGTGGTAATTCAAGGTCATCCATATTAAATCATTTGGACTAGATTCTTCAAAGATGGACAGCACAGAGAGAAGACATTCATGTGATACTTCAGAGGTTGAGAGGCTTAGAAAGCAGATTATCAGTTACAAGGCAGTTATACAGCAGCAAGAAGATTTAATACAGGTAATGTGTAGGTTTAAATTGTGCTTGATGCTAAACAAACACCAGTAATAAAATAAACAGTGGAGGCAATTATATGAGACTTGATACTTAGATTTAAGCTGAGCTTGATGCTAAACAAACTTGATACTTAGATTTAAGCTGAGCTTGATGCTAAACAAACTTGATACTTAGATTTAAGCTGAGCTTGAAATAGCAATAATAAAATAAACAATTATATGAGACTTGATACAACAGAATAAACAATTATATGAGACTTGATACAACAGATGTTAGATTTAAGCTGAGCTTAATGCTAAACAAACACCAATAATAAAATGAACAATGGAGACAGTTACACAAGGATACTTTTTAAAAATATTAAGCTTCTTTGACACCAAACACTCCAAACAAAAAACACAAAAATCAACATTAAGGCAGTTACATAACAGCAGCCAAACTTCATTCAACTAATGTTTTAAGTTTAGGCAGTGCTTGATTTCTAAACTTTAAAAAGCTTCAAAAACAGAGACAGTTATAAACAAAGAGACTTAATGCAACTAATATTTAGACTGAAGTAAAATTAATCTCTGTGATTTTTGCCTTTACTTTATAAGTGCACTAGTTTCAAGTGATAATAATATAATAAGAATTGCTAATTCATTTATAAAAAGTTGATTTCATTTGCCAAAAAGTCATGTTGGTAAAGTAAGTGATGGAGGTCTGGAATCCTGTGTCTTGGAAGTTTGATACTTGTGATGGTTACTGTGATGTTTTCTTTTTTTTTTTTCAAACTTTTATTTAATTTTTTTTAAAAATCTAGGCAGTTATTATCAAGCTTTTTTTATTTAGATAATTATGACCAACTTTATTTTATCTAGATAATTATTGCCAACTTTATTTTATCTACAGAACTATTATCAACCTTATTTTATCTAGATAATTATTACCAACCTTATTTTATCTAGATAATTATTACCAACCTTATTTTATCTAGATAATTATTACCAACCTTATTTTATCTGGATAATTATTACCAACATTATTTTATCTAGATAATTATTATCAAATTTTATCTAGATAATTATTATCAACCTTTTTTTTATTTAATTATGACCAACCTTATTTTATCTAGATAATTATTACCAACCTTATTTTATCTAGATAATTATTACCAACATTATTTTATCTAGATAATTATTACCAACATTATTTTATCTAGATAATTATTACTAACCTTATTTTATCTAGATAATTATTACCAACTTTATTTTATCTGGATAATTATTACCAACATTATTTCATCTAGATAATTATTACCAACATTATTTTATCTAGATGATTATTACCAATCATATTTTATCTAGATAATCATTATCCACTTTGTTTTGTCTAAGATTCTTATTTTGAAATGAGTGATAGTTTTCACTTTTTGTTCTCTTTTTCTTTTCAGCAATCTTTAAATTCACATCCCAGATCCAAGGAAAACTCCTTCCTTCACGAATCACAGTGGTTACGGGAGAAAGAAAACTTGTCAGAGCAGAAAAAGTTGTTCTTTGAGGAGAGGACAAACTTTGAAAGAGAAAGAAAGACCATCACAGAGGCAGCAGTTCAGCTGGCCAGAGAGGTATGTGTGTCTGCAAAGTTCAGCTGGCCAGAGAGGTATGTGTGTCTGCAAAGTTCAGCTGGCCAGAGAGGTATGTGTGTCTGCAAAGTTCAGCTGGCCAGAGAGGTATGCGTGTCTGCAAAGTTCAGCTGGCCAGAGAGGTATGCGTGTCTGCAAAGTTCAGCTGGCCAGAGAGGTATGTGTGTCTGCAAAGTTCAACTGGCCAGAGAGGTATGTGTCTGCAAAGTTCAGCTGGCCAGAGAGGTATGCGTGTCTGCAAAGTTCAGCTGGCCAGAGAGGTATGTGTCTGCAAAGTTCAGCTGGCCAGAGAGGTATGTGTGTCTGCAAAGTTCAGCTGGCCAGAGAGGTATGTGTGTCTGCAAAGTTCAGCTGGGCCAGAGAGGTATGTGTGTCTGCAAAGTTCAGCTGGCCAGAGAGGTATGTGAGCAGTGCTGTTGTTGTGCACATGTGTGTCTGCAATTAGTAAATGGGAGCCAGTGTTGAAGATGGTCATTGTAGACCTGAAGAGGCAAGACCTTACACTCTCTCGCTCTCTCTCTCTTCCCTTAAGGGCCCAAGACACTTGGGGCTGCTGGTAGCAAGAGATGTCCACTTTTGTTGGTTCTTTGCTGTCTTCTTGGCTGTTTCCCATGTCAGTCCTTGGACCTTCCAGTACAAGAGTGATTTGTGTTGTAGCAATTTTACATCATATTAGCAAAGAATCCTAAAAATCGTAAAAAGTCCTAAAAATCCTAAGATGGCATGGCCTCCTCTATAAAATAGTGAATGTAATCAGAGGGTTTTCAGTGCAAAGTGATATGTGGAGAACATACCTCCAGCAGCTTTAGGGTACAAAGAGGAGTGAAACAGGGATGTATACTATCACCCTCCAGCAGCTTTAAGGTGCAAAGAGGAGTGAAACTGGGATGTATACTATCACCCTCCAGCAGCTTTAGGGTGCAAAGAGGAGTGAAACTGGGATGTATACTGTCACCCTCCAGCAGCTTTAGGGTGCAAAGAGGAGTGAAACAGGGATGTGTACTATCACTAACATTATTTATCTTGGCAGTAGACTGGTTAATGAAGGAGGCAACATTAGACAAACACAGAGGATTACAGTTGACCCTTGACACAGTGCTGGAGGACCTTGACTTTGCAGATGCCATCTGTCTACTGTCAAGCAGACACAAAGATATGCAAGATAAAATGAACAGGCTAACTCAGAATGCGCACAACATAGGACTAAAGATCAGCGTGGGAAAGACAAAGTTAATAAAGCAAAATGTGAACAACAGAAATGTACTGAGAGTGGATAGCAAGTTAGTGGAGGAGGTCAATGAATTTGTATACCTTGGCAGCAGAGTAGTAGAAAATGGAGACAGCACAGAGGACATCAACAGCAGACTTACTAGAGCAAACCAGGCTTTTGCAACGCTGCAGACTATATGGAAATCTAAAAAAAAAAAAAACTAAGCATGAAGATGAAAATCAGGATATTTAAGAGTAATGTTCTAAGTGTATTACTTTATGGAAATGAATGCTGGAAAATCACCAAAACCATAGAAAACAAGTTGAATTCTTTCCAGACTAAATGTTTACAAAGAATTAGAAAAATATTTTGGCCAAACTTCATAAGAAATATCTTGTTGGCAGAAATGCAGATGAAGCCACTGACAGCAATTATTGAGGAAAGATGCTGTCGATGGTTTGGGACATGTGCTCTGAGTGACTGACAACTCACTACAAAAAATAGCACTAAGATGGACACCACAGGGGAACAGAAGTAGGGATAGACCAAAAGAGACATGGAGAAGAACAACAAAGAGGATGTTGAACAATAGAGGACTCACCTGGGTAAGAGCAGAAAAAAGGCAAAGGACAGGCATTTGTGTAAAACCCTTGCAGAAGCCCCATGTGCCCTGGGCACTTAAGGTTCAGAGAGAGAGAGAGAGAGAAAGCAAAGAATTATGCTTGGCAACCTCCAATGACCAGTTATCATGTACCTACTTCAAAACTGTCATAACCAAGATGTAAAGAGCTGTTATAATTTTTGAGAATATATATCCCTGTCTTTGCTTTGCTGTTTTTTGTGGGGGGGGGGGGGGTTCCTCATCTGTTCTGTGGGTTAGCAGAGGTCGACAGAAGTGCCTTCGGTGCTGCATTTTCTTGCAAGGAAAATCTGTTCCAGATAAGTGATTTTAGTGTTTGTATTTATTTGTTATCCTTTGTTGTTCCTCACAAAGTTATATGGGTGAAATATTGGGTTGTTGATTTTCGTTGTCATGTGGTTTTCTCCTTTTGTTGTTTCTCCCTTTCCTTCTTCTTTTGTATGACTGACATCTCTGTCCATGTTTACTCTGCTGTTGCTACTTTCACTGCAGTTGTCAAGGTTATCTTAATATTGATAAGCTTGTAGTAAAATTGTAGTAAAATTCAGAAATACCAATTTGTAACAAAACTCCATGGTTTCTCAAGGGTACCGTTACAGGATAAAAATCTAAGTTTTATTTTGACTTTTTATTTCCTGTAAATATTTTTTTTTTCTTTAACTCTTTGCAACCTTAGTCGAGGCGCCTAGCGTGGATGTGTTTGTCATTAGTTTGTCTATCCATGTGTAGTGCGTTGGTATGCATTAGTCTCTAATTTTTAATTTATCCTAACTATACTAAAAAACAACTATACTGAACAACAACCAGTCTCATGGGTGATCAGGAAAAGGAGATGGACATATGTTGGTCACTTGATGAGAAGAAATGATCAGAGAATCCCAAAATAAGCTATCAAGTGCAACACAACAGGCCAAAGAAAAAGGAGCAGACCGCGTGAAACTTTGAAGAGGACATTGGTAAGAGAGGCCAAATTAACAGGCATAAAATCCCTTGATGAGGGTGAAAGACTCGCCGAAGACAGCAAATATTGGCGAACTACTTTGCAACCCCTATGTGACATTTAACGGCACAGGAAGGATATAAGATAAGATAAGATACTAAAAAATCTGGCAAAGCCAGTAGTATCACTTCCTTCTGGTGTCAAAAACATGGTCATGAGTCATGCATTTTTTGTTAAAATTGAATTGTTTTTAAGTTTTTTTCTAAGCTTATAGCCCTCTGCCCACTTTTGTTTTCATGTTTTTAGTTTATTGTAGATTGTAAATTAATTGTAAATAAATAATTGTGTATATTTTCCTGTCAGGAAATGGTGTTTGTGTAAAATTTTATTCATTTTGGATATATTGGACCCAATACTTGAGGGGTAATTTTTTATAAATAGGAAACAACGAGGCTTTAGTACAGTAAAGTAAGAGAACACAGTTTTGCAGGATTAGACCTCAGAAAAATTATAGACAAAGCTCTTTAGTGAAAAATCACAAGAGAATTACCTGGAATTTGAAGCTCGGACTACCGGAGTCCGATTTTCAAATCTCAGGTAATTCTCTTGTGATTTTTCTTTCTCTCACATCTCACTAAAGTGCTTTGTCTATGATTTTTTCGAGGTCTAATCCTTGCAAAACTGTGTTCTCTTACTCAATTTGAGGGGTAATTGAAAAAATATTTTATCATCATTTACCATTCTTTCTTCACAGTTCTTAGCTCTTTTTTTTCTGTTCTGTACTGAGAACATACTAACAGTTCTATTAGAAAAACAATATACAACTTTTCCTGTTTATAATATGTCACACTGCACATCAGACTTTGCCTTTGTGATCCTTTTAAATGTGACAACCATCCCATTCCACTTTATGAAACTTACCCCCTTGGTCATTTGATGTAAAACCCCCTGGTACAGACAGAGTTAACTCACTGTGGTCCTGTGTCTAGTCTTTCTACAGTCTCATTTTTTTCCTTCATTCACTGACAGCATGTGACAGTGTACTTTAGTACTTGCCATGCAGATGGGTATTCTCATCTTCAGAGTATGTTTTCCCCAGGTAAGTTGTATCGGGTGCCCAGTTTTAAAACTGGATCAGTTGGTGGGGGAGGGTAGCTCTGGTAATTGGCCATGAACCTAGAAGGTGAGAAGACAAGTCAGCATCAGTCCCACATGCTCATACCTCATAATAACCTTAGATTCAGCAATGATCCTACATGCTCATACCTCATGGTAACCTTAGATTCAATATCAGTCCCAAATGCTCATACCTCATGGTAACCTTAGATTCAATATCAGTCCCAAATGCTCATACCTCATAGTAACCTTAGATTCAGCAATCCCACATGCTCATACCTCATGGTAACCTTAGATTCAATATCAGTCCCAAATGCTCATACCTCATAGTAACCATAGATTCAGCCACTCTGTGACCAAGCAACCAATGTTCTTGTTTAACTTCAGAGACAGTTTTTACAAGAAGAAAGGGCAAGGTTAATCAAGCAGCATTTACAGAACATCAGCCAAATCAGCACAGCTCAGCATAGGAAACCAAGAGGAGGTAACTGTTTTCTGTTCGACAAATAGTTTGCCTTAGTGTTGATAGTAGATAAGGAGGTAAAATCCCCGTTTCCATGCCATTAAGGCACATTGGGAGTGTGGTGCTAGGCCCGTGATAGAACAAAATTTCTATTTCATGTCTTTCCATAGATCAGTGTAGGATTGTGGAGCTTGATCATTAATGTTATGTACGAGGGTCATACTGAAAGTCGTGAGCAAACATTTTTTAAACATCAGAATTTATAGATTCAGAAAATATAAATGTACCACCTTAGCTGCATCCTTTGCACTTCATGTAGAGGTCACATGATGTCATCATCATGTGTCACATGACAACGTGGAGTTGAAACAAAATGGCGGATGCTGAAATTTCATTTTGTCAGCATGCTGTTATTGAGTTCCTCATTAAAGAGGAAATCCCTGCTGCTGAAATCACCAAAGACTTCAGGTTGCTTATGGAGATGTGTGTATGGGTGCTAGCAGTGTTAGGAGGTGGGTGAAACATTTGATTTCCTGATGGAAACATGAGCATCCAAGATATGCCTTGCAGCGGTCTCCCTTGAACTGCCTCTGCTGAATGCAACATGTAAAGGGTTGACGACATCATTAAAGAAAACAGACGTGTCCAGTATCTGAAATCGCTGGAAATGGCCTATAGCCATGACCTAGCACCCAGTGATTACCATCTTTTTGGTTTTGTGAAAGAACAAGTGCGAGGTCATCACCATGACACAGGAGAGAACATCTAGAAAGCAGTGCATCTGTGCCCTTGGTCATCTGGAACGGAATTCTGCTGGGAGGGTATTTTCAAACTTGCAGAGCAATGGGAAAAATGTATGCAGAGAAATGGAGATTATGTTGAAAAATGAAGAAAAGGATGCAGATTAAGATGATACATTTATATTTTCTCTATCTGTCATCATCATCAGGTGCCATGCTGACTGGCATTGGCTGTTATGCTCCTTCAGAGTACACGATCCTTCACGCAGGCCATCAGCTCAGTTGGTGATCTCCTCTCACACCATCCTGTCAGACTGTCCAGTATCATTTCTCTTGGTCTTCCTCTTGATCTTCTTTCTTCTATTTTTCCTGTTGTTATAATATTTTCAATGCCCCCTCTTCTCATTGCATGTCCTATGAAAGTACATTGTCTCTCTTTAATCTTCTTGACAAGATATTTTTGTCGCTCCAGCTCTTCTCATACATTCTTCATTAGTTATTTTTGCTGTCCTGGGAATTCACAACATTCTTCTAATAAACCACATTTCTGCTGCTTCCAATGATTTTTCTGCAGACCTGCCTATTGTCCATGATTCATTTCCATTTAACAAGAAAGGTTCAATATAGCATTTTAGGACTCGTTCTCTAACATTCATTGATAAGGATGTGTTGGATAATATGTTTCTCATTCTCTGAAATACAGTCTTTGCTTGGCCTATTCTGTTCCTAATTTCTGTTCTGTATTTCCCATCTGAAGTTATTACTGCTTCTCTATAAATTCTGATTTTAAAAAATTTTTGCTCACACCTTTCGGTATGACCCTTGTAATATACAATAGAAACTTACGGATCATTATTTGTACTTGGCAAGAATTTCAAGCACTAGTGTGGTAGTAGTGTATGTAGCACATTTTGCAGCAGTGGTGTGGTAATAATATATATTGTACGTTTTCAAGCAGTGGTATAGTATTGTTGTATGTAGCACATTTTTTCAATGGTGACAAGATAATGCTGCATGATTTCCAGCAGTGGCATAGTACATTTGTATGTAGTGGTTTGGTAATGTTGTAGATAGCATATTATCTGACAGTGGTATGATAACTTCAGTCCTGTTACAGAGGATTAATTTTATTCTATTGAAGTTAACTAGTGCTTTTACTGCATTTGTGTTGTTTCTTGGTTACATAATCATATAACAATAGTCTGTCTCATATTTCTGTCTCTGTGATATAGTTTCAGCTTTATTATATTGTAAATCTCCTATGTTGTAAGACTCTTTATTTGTCTTTATTAGCTGTATAACATAAACTGTATATTTGTATTTATATCTACTGACTGTAAAACATAAGCTGTATATCTGTCTGTATATTTACTAACTGTGACCCATTAGCCTTATATGTGTCTTTATATCTTTACTAACTGTGACCCATAAAATATGAATGATTATGGTATTGTATTCCAAAATGTTCTTTTATTACCTATCACTCCAGAAGGTCACACAAGTCGCTTATTACCTGCAACACCAGTTTTCTCCCCTGCCAAGTCTGGTGGTAGGGTTCTAGCTTCAGATCTTCTGAGTGGTGATCTCATCTACAAAGCTCTTAGAGTGTCACCAGCAACAGAGTGAGTTCATTTTGTCTGTTTTCATTTTTAACATTTAAAGAACTAATATTTGTTACAGCAGGTTTGTCTTTACCACAGAATATGCAGTCTTTTGCCATGATTTTTGACGTTTATTTTAAGACTTTTTTTTTTTTGCATATGCATCACATTAAAATTTGCATTTAGATACATTCAAGAAATATGTGGAAAACGTTTCATATTTCTTTTCTTACTTTTATGGCTGCTTTTTAATATGTACTTGTTTAAACGCAGTGCAGATGGATATGGAAAAATGTTTTTCCCATTTTCTGCATTCCTTGGTATTTCTGATCAGACTTGTTACTTTTTTGTTTTTTGAGGTACTTGCCAGGCTGTTTGTATATTTTTCCCTTTGTCTGCTTTTCTTTTCCTCTTGAGTTTTCCTGTGATTATCATGTTCTCAAATGTCTGTCTTTCAGCTTTCAGTGACGTGTTCAAACTATTGTCTCATGTATTTGATATTTGAAAAGATTAAAAAAGTACTTGATTCTGATTTATGAATAAAATGTTTCTGAGAAATGATATACTTATCTTCGTGGTATCAAGTATAAAATCTATATAAAGGCTGTTTTAACTTTATAGCTTTCTCATTTTAATGTATATTTGTATAATGTAGTTATGTTTTGGCATATTTCATACAAAACAAAGGCAGTGCCAGAGTTTGATGAGCTGTAATTCAGATTTTAGCAAACAGTGTACAAGACCACACCATCATTTTTGTAATCAAGCAACATGGCCATCATATTTTACCAGTGAATGATAAGATGCCTATATTTAGCATTTACAGCAGTTAAAAATATGAACTCCCAGCTACAAAACAAAACCATATGCCTGCAGTTGCAAAGGCTGTTGTCCAGTTAGTAAAGTTGTAACTGTAGTTTTCTCTTGTTACCCTTAAACAGCCAAGTTCTGGATTCAGATAGTCAAGGGAGCACCAGTGGTAGAAGTGAAGAGGTCAGTCCTTCACACAATCCAGCAGTCAAGGCAAAAGCT
Organism: Achatina immaculata; assembly: GCA_009760885.1. Lineage (NCBI taxonomy): Eukaryota > Metazoa > Mollusca > Gastropoda > Stylommatophora > Achatinidae > Lissachatina > Lissachatina immaculata. The sequence continues at coordinate 3,972,304 of CM019705.1, read as the reverse complement.
ACACCTGCAGCAGTATTGCCGAAGGACTTGGCTTCTGTTTGCTCACATCCCAAGGATGTCCTAGCCAGTGCTGAGGGTGTCAGGGCTCTCCCTGATGAGGTGAACATTCCAAAGGTCTAATCAGATTTTGTTTAGTTGTGACAACTTGTTACAGGTTGTTAGACACAGAGATATCTTTATTTATATTTTATTTTTGACACTTGTTACAGGTTGTTAGACACAGAGATATGTTTATTTATATTTTAGTTTTGACAACTTGTTACAGGTTGTTAGACACAGATATATGTTTATTTATATTTTAGTTTTTACAACTTGTTACAGGTTGTTAGACACAGATATATGTTTATTTATATTTTAGTTTTTACAACTTGTTACAGGTTGTTAGACACAGATATATGTTTATTTATATTTTAGTTTTTACAACTTGTTACAGGTTGTTAGACACAGATATATGTTTATTTATGTTTTAATTGTGACAACGTGTTACAGGTTGTTAGACACAGATATGTTTATTCAGCAAAAAAAAATGTTTTTTTTAAATTTTACAGTTTTATGTAATGTGAGCTAGAAAAAATATTTGACCTGTAACTATTTCTCATACATTTCAGAACAGATCCTCACTGCAGGTTGTAGACAAATTTACATTTTAAAAAAGTTGACAGTGGCCAGAATCAACAGTAGAGTAGTAGTAAACTTGCAGAACAAAACTGTATTGTTCAGTCATAACATATCTGTTTTGAAAAATGTAGGAAAATCTGTGCTGACCGCGCAAAGGAACTTTAGAGTGGAATTTGAAGTAGAATTATGAGCAATAAATCTGTGCGTAACTGGCATCAGCAGTTCTTGGAAACAGGTAGTTTTGTTTAGCTAATAAACTCCAGGGTTTTTTATTCATGTAATATCAGGAATTCAGCTCATCCTAACCAGCGGTTATTCAGTTTATGATTGCAGCACGGGTTAATCTTAATGTTATCTGTGACTTTGTGGCATACAGTCACATAAGAGGAGACATTCAAAATTTTAATGATACTGCCGCCATGTGAAGTGAGATATTCAAAAAAATTTTTATCATGTTCACATGAAATGAGACATTCCAAAAAAATGTTATCATATTCACATGAGACATTCCAAAAAATGTATATTATTCACATGAGATGAGACATTCCAAATTTATCACACTCATTTGAGATAAGACAACTCAGATTATACAGTCATTATACAGTCAGAGTTTAAATTTAGAAGCACGTGAATTATATGCTTCAACAACACTTACCTCGGTGCAGATATTGCAGCGTGAAACAAAGCTTTGCTGTAAGGTACTGTATAAATAATGCAGGCTGACAGGACACTAGACTTTGCCTTGGCTCTGCTTAAGATGAAAGAGCTCGGTGAAGAATGTGAACGTTATGTATGGGGGCAAAGAATAGCTACAGATCAACGCAGAACTTGTGTTGTTAGTTCCTGCACATGAAGGAGTATGTTTGTGAAGATATTGGAGCATCTGTGGACTTGTTCAGAGAGCAAGGATGATGATGATGATGGCGATGACAACGACGACGACGACGATGATGATGAACACCACACACAATTTCTGTGTACATTTGATATTTCTTGATTATAAAATAGTGCTAGCGTTTTATCTGAAGAAAAATACAATTAATATTTAATAATTAGTTCACTAACAAAAAATGCACCTAATGTTTAACCATTTATAATTTTTTTTTTTTTAAATCAGCTAATGTTTAGTTGCTTATAAACTTATATTATATTATAAGCTAATATTTAACTGTTTGTAAGTTATTTTTTTAATGACAGTTTCTTTTTTGTGAAATACAGCTAATATTTTATTTATTCATTTATATTTAAAAAATAAAAATTGCTGATTTTCAGTAAATATATTTCATATTTTTTCATATTAAAAAAGGTATTTTAAATATCTTTATGTGTATATATTTTGTCCACACCATTTTTTTTTTTTTACATTTCCGAGCAATGTGCTGTGAATTTGAAATAAATACAATGAGCAGCTGTGGTAAGGTACATGACAAACCCTACCAGGCAAGACTGCTTCACTGGAGCACACCATTACACCTTGAATGTATTTGTGAAGTATGTTCTGATAAGTGAGAAAACAAGGCAGAAAACACAAATGCTGTATTTATATGTCAAGAAAACAGCATTCAGGAAGTATATGTGAACATATAAGAGATGTCAGGTTTCACATATTGCTTATCTTGGTGTCAGGTGACACCAGACCATCAGCAAGAAGCTGCGCATTTAAGAAAGAGCATAGTAAATTTAGGGATGTGGAACATTCCGGCAATGATGACTGGCAGAAGAGGAGGAAACATTGTGCAAGAAATGCAGAGATTGAACATTAGCTTATTGGGGCCGTGTGAGACTAGACAAACAGGTTCAGGAGACATTACCTGTTCAGGAGAATCAGGGAAAGTGGTGTGGCGATGATCATATATTAAGCAGCTTTCAAAGTAAAGGACATTGAGCCATATTAGACCGGGTGCTACTAGGTAAACTGTTTGCTGAGCTTATCAACCGTAACATCATACAAGCCTATGCCCTAAGAGCAGATAGCTCAAAAAAGGAGGTGGAGAGATGTTGCTTGGACAGTCAGTAAAACAAGGCAAACAATAAGAATTAACTGTAATAATGGGGGATTTCAGGGCTAAAGTGGAAGACCAACCATAAGATCATATAGTAGGAAGTTATGGTCTTGGAAAGCATAACAACAGAGAAGACAGACTGGTTGCAAAACATAGTACCAGCAACATCCACAAAAATTATACACTGGGAAAACCTCTTGTACCAGCAGTATCCGCAAAGATTATACACTGGGAAAACCTTGTACCAGCAACATCCACAGAAATTATACAATGGGAAAACCTTGTACCAGCAACATCCTCAAAGATTATACACTGGGAAAACTTCTTGTACCAGCAACATCCACAAAAATTATACACTGGGAAAACCTTGTACCAGCAACATCCACAAAAATTATACGATGGGAAAACCTTGTACCAGCAACATCCACAGAAATTATACACTATGAAAACCTGGTACCAGCAACATCCTCAAAGATTATACACTGGGAAAAGTCCAGACATTGAGACCTGAAACCAGACAGATAATATTCTTATCAACAAAAGATTCAGAAATGTTCTTCAGGTGGCTTAAGTTCTTCCAGTAACAGATTACCTCCGTGACCACAGATAAGGTTAAAATAATGGCCAGAAACGCTAAACTGAATGTAAATGTGGTAGGAACAGATTAAAAAAAAAAAGGAAATTTAATGTAGAAGTTAAAAATGACACAATGCATTATCAGATTACAAAATATTATTTCAAGAAGTAAATGATAAATGTGAAACCTTAAAGCATTAGAGGCATCAATTACAAAGGCACATAGACAAGCCAAGAAAAAGTGGGTGACAGATGAAATTCTAGAATTGATAGAGAAGAGAGGAAAAAAAAAACCAAACATTGTATGAAGAAATTAACGAAGAAATGAGAAGGTGGTTCAAGGAAGAGAAAGAGAGGTGGCTACAGGAGCAATGAGATGAGACTGAAAAACAATTGTATAATGACAACAAATTTCATAAAAAGATTTTTATGGAGAAAAGAACAAGCAACAGGATGTTTTAAAACAAAGAGGATCTTCCCAGCATCCTTGAGTTGCCTCTTTGTGAGCTAACATTCCAGTCTTCCCAGCATCCTTGAGTTGCCTCTTTGTGAGTTACCATTCCATCTTCCCAGCATCCTTGAGTTGCCTCTTTGTGAGTTACCATTCCATCTTCCCAGCATCCTTGAGTTGCCTCTTTGTGAGCTAACATTCCATCTTCCCAGCATCCTTGAGTTGCCTCTTTGTGAGCTAACATTCCATCTTCCCAGCATCCTTGAGTTGCCTCTTTGTGAGCTAACATTCCATCTTCCCAGCATCCTTGAGTTGCCTCTTTGTGAGCTAACATTCCATCTTCCCAGCAGCTTTCATTTGTCACATTGTGAACAAACATTCCAGTCTTCCCAGTGGCCTTCAAGTGCTAGTTTGTTAATTCATGAGTCACATCTACATTTTGACTAGTTACCTAACATTCAGCTTCACATAGTTCCTTCTGTTCGTGGTGATATAAGAACTCAAGCCTGGATGTAGCTCTTAGAACATGTGCATCAAGTTGGATGGGGAGTGGATTACAGTGGCTTGTTTGAAAATACTGTCTGTATACCCAAGATGCAGCTTCTTGTAGACTTTTGCCACAGTAAGGGACATGTCAGTTTGAACCTTCTAAGGCAGGCTGACATAGTGCAGTAGTCTGTTACAAAAAGGGCCATGAAAGGAGGAATCTTTTGTAGTGTATTTGCTCCCTTACTCTTGTGCAACTAGCAATACAATACTTGTATATCACATTCAGCTGTCATGTATGTACATCAGTTTTTTTTTTCATGTTGCAGTCTGGATATGATGCCTTATGTAACATGGATATTATATTACTCTTCAAGCCTTATTTTGTTTTACATTTTTTTAATTTGTGAAATTAACAGCCACTTTAATAGAATATTACAGGATGAACTTTGTTAAGCTATTTTGTAATTGGTGATAGTTTGAGAAATGGAACTTTATTATGAACATCATTTAGTAGAAAAACAGAAGTCCTTATTCTGTGAGGTTTAGAATATGTGAAGATGTGCACTACAGCTTTACAAGAAGTGGAGAGCAGAAAATAAAGAAAAAAGAAACAAATAATAATATGAGGCTCACTTTTGAATAACATTTACTTTAATGTGTACTGTGGTTGGAAGAAACTTTACTGTGTACAGGACAAACAATTTAATATTTGTCTTTTGCCTTGTCAAAGACTGCTGTGTTAGAGCAGCGAATGTTTTTTTTTTCTACAATTTACTTTTCATAGCTTTATGGCACCGATTGTGTATTTTTTGTGTGCGTCTGCGGATCTAAGTACATTATATATCCACCAGGTGACTAGTTTAGTATTGTCATTTCCTGAAGAAGGTTATTTTAGCCCAAATATTGGTTGTGAGTAATATGAATAAGCATAGATAAAGTCTGAGCAGCGTGTAATATTTTTAAAATATTTTTTCTGTTTTTTTTTTTTATTCCTAGAAGGCTGTATTTTGGTTACAAATAATACAGAGATTTATACTTACCAAGTCCTTAAAGTGTATGTTTGTAAAAGGAGAGAGGGAGAGACTGGAAAAATGAAATTAAGAATAAAATGCAATAGTTGGCCATCATTATAGTATCTTGCATGTTGCCGGCAGCTTATTATTCATGTAATAATCTTATTTGCATACTCCTGGTTTTCCCACTTTACATCTTAAATGCTTTCCATTGCCATTCCAACTTTTTAAAAAAAAATCTTGTCAAGAATTGCAGTTAACTTTGGTGAAATTTTTTTCTAATATGTGGAAACTATCAAGTCCTTTATATTAGTTAGGTCATTAGGATGATTGTTTTTACTTTTTTGATACACAATTATATCAGTTATTTGACATGGTTATTGATTTGTCTGTTTGAAACATTTGTTTTGTTTTTGCTTTATTTATAATTTTGAATTATGGAATTATTCTGTAGAAAGAATTTGTAATTGAAAGAGAACGGTGGAGATAACTAGAACAGGGAATAAGTGATGATCCAGAAGTAGACAGGTGTTTAAAATAACTATCTATTCCAGTGGGGTTTTTTTTTCTTTTTGATTAGGGATTATGCATTGTTCAGCATTCTAAATTTTTCTTTCCACACTTGCATTTTCATTCTCTTCACTTTGGTAGTTATCTGATGAAGGTGCCAGCCAAAATAATACATTTGCCTTGTTTTTCAGATAAAACTTGGCCAGCCCATATTTATTGATCTTTTTTAATTTACAGAATTATTTACCATTAGTTCTGAAAAGATAAATGAAGTTTAAAATGAATAAGAAAAATTATCGGTTTTACTGTTTTATCTTCTCTGAGGTTATATATTACAGAATAAAGTGTTGGAGTTAATCACAGAATTTCTAGCACCTGTGGTTTACAAGTCATGACTTGGCTAATGATTTTTGCTGATTAAAATAGGTCACACAGCTGCAGTAGCAATAATGTACCACAGAAGCTTTGAACAACTCTGAATTAAAAATGATATACAATTTTGTTAAATTATTCATATTATAATGACATACTTTTGTCAGAATTAATCTCGGCTGCACAGCCTGCCACCTAGTGGTAATCCTCTAAACGAAGTCTTGCAATTCCCCCCTGCTCTAAAAGAGATGGTTGATATTTTCCACAAAATCAACAATCAGCATTGCTGTATTTAGAAAGTAAACTTGGCTTTTTATCTTGCCATCAATGTTGACACTGACAATTTTTTGTGTGTGTCAGAAATCATGTATTTGTTTGTATGTTTATCACGCGTGCGTGCGTGCGTGCGTGCGTGCGTGCGTGCGTGCGTGCGTGCGTGCGTGCGTGCGTGCGTGCGTGCGTGCGTGCGTGCGTGCGTGCGTGCGTGCGTGCGTGCGTGCGTGCGTGCGTGCGTGCGTGCGTGCGTGCGTGCGTGCGTGCGTGCGTGCGTGCGTGCGTGCGTGCGTGCGTGCGTGCGTGCGTGCGTGCGTGCGTGCGTGCGTGCGTGTGAGAGAGAGAGAGAGAGAGAGAAAAAAAATTTTGTGCAAGTTTGTTAAAGGTGCCTAAACAACTAATTATTTCACTGCACCCACAAATATAATGAGTAATTATTTATCTTGTAGATTTCAGTATGACTAAAAGTCTGAATGTTAAAACATACTATGTTTGGGGCCCAGTAATTCAACTTTTTTTGGGTGTCATTTATACATATCTCATTGCAGTTGTAATACTATTTCTCATTTTATGTATGTGCATGTTAGAATCTTACATGGTTGTGGAGTGTCACATACTATATACTGTATTTGTTGACAAGTAACATTTGGAACAACTGCCATCTTAGAAGATAATTTTGAAGCATGCAAACTTTAGATTGTTTTTGTTGAAATTGCAGAGCTTTTGAGTGTTTGTAGCATTTCTCATGGCTGGTTCTATCAGTATTTTTATTGACATAATTGGCTGCATGTGCTGCAGGATGTTCATTTCTTTTCAATTGAACAAATCTACACAGCTGTCCATGTGACAGCTTTTACCAGTTCTCAAGACACCAATGGATGGAGTTTACATACGTCCTTACATATCAGTTTTGATGTACCTCATAGCTTCCTTCCTCCCCGAAGTTCCTTATTTAATGTTTGTTCGTCCAGTCTTGCAGCATGTTCCAGCCATCTGCTGGGTATTGTCATTATGGACTGAGCATGGTAGATTACAAAACTGAAGAATTGTTCATTCTGTACAAAATATTTATTGGCTGAATTAATTAGGTGCCATTTAACATATTTTTATTTTCATTCAGTTGAAGTTATTTTTCTGTTTATTTGCTGATTGTTGTATGGTTATTTTTGCTCAAGATGAACGAGGGAGATTTAACAGTTTTTTGGGGGTTTTTTTTGAGGAATGAGTAGAGAAATGTAATTATTGTTTTAAAAAATCTTGTGTTTTTTTACTGCCCATTTTTTTCTTTTGTACAGTTAAAAAAAAAACATTTCTAGCTATAAAAAAAATATAACTGATAAAACTGTATCCATGCTCAGACAGATCTAATGTTTTTGCTGGCCAAAATAATGAAATATTCTGTTGCAAAATTCATGCTTTTAAATGTCTGAGAGCTATATATTATGTTGTAGTTTGAAGACAAGGCTCACTGGGGAAGGCTGATAAAGACAGTTATATGTGGGGGGAGGGGGGGGGGAGAGAACAGCGTGGCCATGCTGACAATGGTAGACGATTCAAGAGACGTATGATAAACAGCATCTCAGGTAGTGATGCTTCCTGTATTTTTGTATTAGGTGCATTCCATTTTTTTTTTTTTATAAATGCTTCAATAAATTTATTTTAAATTCAATTTTTATTTTGTTTACTGTTATGTACCATCCCTTACTCCTCCTTATCATCCAGCTCACAAACAATCTGAACATGAACGAAACAAAACTGTCTCAAAAACTCATAGTAGTAATCTGAACATGAACGAAATAAAAACTCACAGTAGTAATCTGAACATGAACGAAACAAAAACTCACAATAGTAATCTGAATATGAACGAAACAAAAACTCACAATAGTAATCTGAACATGAACGAAACAAAAACACAGTAGTAATCTGAACATGAATGAAACAAAAACACAGTAGTAATCTGAACATGAACGAAACAAAAAACAGTAGTAATTTGAATTCCTGAAATTGTATTGTTCCACTTCCTGTGAGGACATTCATTGTTATTTGTATCATATAAATTGTCCTACAAAACTGGACAAGAACTCTGATGATAATTTTAAATTGACTGATTAGGAGAGTGATGTGGATCTAAACTGACTGATGAGGGAGGAGAGTGATGTGGATCTAAACTGACTGATGAGGGAGGAGAGTGATGTGGATCTAAACTGACTGATGAGAGAGGAGAGTGATGTGGATCTAAACTGAATGATGAGGGAAGAGAGTGATGTGGATCTAAACTGACTGATGAGGGAAGAGAGTGATGTGGATCTAAACTGACTGATGAGGGAAGAGAGTGATGTGGATCTAAACTGACTGATGAGGGAAGAGAGTGATGTGGATCTAAACTGACTGATGAGGGAAGAGAGTGATGTGGATCTAAACTGACTGATGAGGAAGAGAGTGATGTGGATCTAACTGACTGATGAGGAAGAGAGTGATGTGGATCTAAACTGACTGATGAGGGAAGAGAGTGATGTGGATCTAAACTGACTGATGAGGGAAGAGAGTGATGTGGATCTAAACTGACTGATGAGGGAGGAGAGTGATGTGGATCTAAACTGACTGATGAGGGAAGAGAGTGATGTGGATCATTTCACATCAGGATAACTGAAGGAGAAATATTTTCATTGAAAAAAATTAAAATTCCACATTCTTTAAGGATGTCACTGGATGTAAATTAATAACACCTCCAAGGAGATCAAAATTTTCAAGGTGCTAACTGGAAAATCTAACAGTGTTTCTGGCTGATAAATCTTGTGCTGTGGGATAAAAAGCTGAAGAGATGGCTGTTATCTCTCCTTCATCAATGTCATCACCATCACTGCTACTTCAGTAACTTCTCTGATTCCACAATACCACACATGAGTGTTTGTCATGACATCCAGCTTCAATTACCTTCCCTTTGCTTCCAAAGTTTCCCTTGTTTTTAAAACATTTCTATGTTGACAGTGGTTAATTTATATACAAATAAGCACCCTACAACATTTTAGTTATTTAAATATAAATCTTATCTTCAGCAGAGAATTATTCAATGAATATAACTATCGCTAAACCACCCATGATACAGAAGTAACCTAAAAATATAGTTGAACAATGTTAATGAAGATCAGTATTTTCACAATGCAGAAAATCTCTATTCTGCAGACAGTAATGCGATCACAAATTGAATGCCCAAATATACGCCAGATTTCCCACTGAAACTTGGTATCAGGGAAGCATACAATATCATACAGATATTTCATAAATAGAAATACATGACAGAATACTCATTATTTGTTAGAACATTTCTTGAATAGACAGCTAATGATATATAAAAAAATTTCAAAGGGAAAATGAAAGGTGAAACTTACAGGACAATATGGAACATAACTGGCTACATGGCTAGTTAGGTAACAAATGAAATCAAGCTATGTACAATACAAATAACTGCTACATCTTCCAACAGAAAAAAATACAAGAACGTGACACAAACATATCACATACTGAGAAAAGGGTTTTTTTTTTTCTTTTATGGTATGTCCTTTATATGTATATGTTTCAAAATATCAGACAATATATGTGTTTTTGAAATGTTCAGTGTCAGAATCACAGCTTTTCTCAGCAAGTGTTTCCTCTGTTTACTTCTCCTCATAATATGTCTAGTGTTTCTGTATGGGCAAAACAGAAATTGTTGTGATTCCTCTGAGGCGTTTTACTGTGCAAACGTAGTGTCTTTAAAACATTCATAACATCATTCCTGCAAGCCACACGTTATGACAAAAAAAAAAAAGAGAAACAAAAGAATCTGATGACAAACATGAAAGCTCTGTGATGAAACATACAGAACTAAACCAAACGAAATTATTAATGTCTTTGTATGCCAGTACGAAAAAAAAATTGACTTCATTTCAATATTCAACTAGAATCTATCATACAAACTGGTAGGTTATAATTTGCTTAGTATGTGCTAACTAAAAACTGCCTGTTTTGACAGCAAAAGACTCCCTGCACCCAGTCTTAAAAAAAAAACAAAACAAAAAAATTAGCGTCCACCACCAAAACATTTGGAAGAGATAACTCAGAAAAGCTGAAGCCTGACCAAAGAGTGCCAAGATGAGAGATGGCACAGACATCCAGAACAGAGAGCAGCCTCTTATGTTCTAAGTGAGGATTTATATGGATGAAATAGCACAAGTGTGTCAGAATCAAACAAAAATATCCAGAAAACTGATAATAATGATGATGATGATGTGAAAGTGGAAACAAATGAAGCAACTAAAGTATGAGAGACTGAGCATTAAAAGGAAAGAGACTGTGACACTGGCAATGAATGACTGCTACAACTGAGACGAAAGTACAAAGTCATCAGCTTGTGACAGAGCAAACTAAGTAGCATTAAGCTCAAAAATTTATAAAACAAACACTTCAGATGCAAGAGAATGAAAAATATTAAGAAGAAGACTAACAGCAGAACCCTGGACTCCGGAAAATTGCCCAGTTGTCCACAACCCTTGTTATTTCCACCTATACTGTTCACTAGTCTTGTTATTTCCATCTATACTGTGTATAAGCCTTGTTATTTCCACCTATACTGTGTATAAGCCTTGTTATTTCCACCTATACTGTTCACTAGTCTTGTTATTTCCACCTATACTGTGTATAAGCCTTGTTATTTCCACCTATACTGTTCACTAGTCTTGTTATTTCCACCTATACTGTTCACTAGTCTTGTTATTTCCATCTATACTGTGTATAAGCCTTGTTATTTCCACCTATACTGTTCACTAGTCTTGTTATTTCCATCTATACTGTGTATAAACCTTGTTATTTCCACCTATACTGTTCACTAGTCTTGTTATTTCCATCCATACTGTGTAAAAGCCTTGTTATTTCCACCTATACTGTGTATAAGCCTTGTTATTTCCACCTATACTGTGTATAAGCCTTGTTATTTCCACCTATACTGTTCACTAGTCTTGTTATTTCCATCTATACTGTGTATAAGCCTTGTTATTTCCACCTATACTGTTCACTAGTCTTGTTATTTCCATCTATACTGTGTATAAACCTTGTTATTTCCACCTATACTGTTCACTAGTCTTGTTATTTCCACCTATACTGTTCACTAGTCTCGTTATTTCCACCTATACTGTGTAAAAGCCTTGTTATTTCCACCTATACCATTCACTAGTCTTGTTATTTCCACCTATACTGTGTATAAGCCTTGTTATTTCCACCTATACCATTCACTAGTCTTGTTATTTCCACCTATACTGTGTATAAGCCTTGTTATTTCCACTTATACCATTCACTAGTCTTGTTATTTCCACCTATACTGTGTATAAGCCTTGTTATTTCCACCTGCACTGTCCACAAACCTTGTCATTTTCACCTATACTGTGTACTAGTATTGTTCTAAACTTTGCACAGGCCTTGTTTCTACCTATACCGTACACAAGCCTCATTGTATCTGTTTAATCTGAAAACAGTTGCCAGTCTCTGCCCAGTGATTTAATACAAAACAAAAAAAATTATACATAAAAATGTAACAAAAATAACGTAAGTAGCTGCAACCTACAACAAGTCATAATGAAAGACATGAAACCTATCAAATTTCCAAAAAATGTATCCATGATATATAAGTTAATTTTAAAAAAAACAAAAAACAATCTTTCATCTATAACTGGCTTCACAACTTCTGTCTTCAAAGTCTGGGGGCCAGATGAGACTAGACCCAACAAAGCAATAAACACAAAACAAGCATATTCCAAAAAAAAAAAAAAAAACAAGAATGTATTAAAACATCAGCATCATTCACTGCTACATGGACAACATAAGAAGCCTGGAAAATTTCCATCTTCATTAAAGCATAATGGTGTTTCTGTTCTTAATGAGATCCTTATCTGAGTAAAAGGTGCTATATCCATGAAATGTCTTGATGATTAGAGTACATTACAAATTTCCCATAACCAAAAGGAATGTATGAATTCATTTTATTTCTCTGAAACACTGAATGTATTATATTTTAAACATTTTTCTGCACTATCACTGTTCTGTGATCTCTATTTTGAAAATTCAGGTAACTTGTTTTAGTAATGTGGCTTTGCCCCACACGTCTGCAGCATCCATCATCAAAAACTTTGTAGAAAATGGGAAGATATGGCTCCTCATTAGCTGATACATGAATGTTGCAGGTGGAATCATATCTTTAAATCCTTTAGTAAATGAAAATTGGCAAACATTCCAGGCAAAATTATGGCAAAAATATAATCTTTAGTTTTCAAATAAATTCTTTATTTGACCTTATGCCAAATAATAAACAACCTTATACTGTTGCACTGTTCACAAAATTATAATGTGTAATGTCATCCAGTTGTAAAACTCATCTTTCATACACAATATTATACACTTAATATTTCAAGTTATTTACACAATAATCTTGAAAAAAACCATTAACTAGAAGCATCAGCATGGGATATAAATTACTTTTTTTCTGCTGTACTATATCTGTGAGTAGGAATACTTGTCAAAGAGTTAGCCTGAGAATACAGAACTATTTCGCTGTATTTTTAAGAAGGCAATGATGTTGATCATTGTCATATTAAACATGAACAATACTGGACAAATATACTGCTAGGATCTTATAAACAAACCTTTCTGATTTTTAATTTAAAGAAGAAAGAAAGAATCTCTTTAAGTTTCTAGACTTTCCTAAACAAGTCTCTACATACACAAGCCTGAACCACTGGTACCCTAGCGTGCCAAAGCACAAATGAGATTGGCACACATTTCAAAGAACTCCAGTGTCTGATGAGGCTGTCCCTGGTTTTCCTGATTATCATCCGTGTCCATGCGATCATCGATAGAAAGCTGTGAGCCACACTGCGAAGGACTGGGAGCACTGCTACTGACAGCCGGTGGGCTCATCTCAAGAGGGTCACTGCAGTTGTTAAGACTCTTGAAGTCTAACAGGTAACTTTTCTGGTCAACTTGGTACAGCTGCAAGCTAAGACATATCTGAGACAGTCAAGAAAACAGATGAAGTTCTCAGAAAACCTGTGGGACATCAAAATAACACATAAAGAAGACAATAACTATTTATTAGATGCATCACAGAATGGCAGAAGTTACAGACACTGATAATCACTGGAAAATTCCACAGTGAAAAATAAAGACAGTGACCAATAGAAAAATATCTAAAAGGGCCTACTAAGTAGCACAGGATGACCTTACTAGAAATTTGAAGGACAACATAAAATAGCAAAGGCATAATCACCAGTGTCTGTTGGTGTCACACATGATCATGATGAATGACAAAAAACTGATTAATTGTACAAGATTGAAGAAAAGAGAATAATAACTCACATATCGTAAGGTCACAGGGTTCTTCCTTCGTACTCTGACATGCCATTGGTTTATCACCTTCCACTCCTGGGGAATACATTATAGCATTTCATGAACAAAACATATATTCAGTTTCCGTATAGAAACAAAAATATACATTATAGCATTTCATGAACAAAACATATATTCAGTTTCCGTATAGAAACAAAAATATACATTATAGCATTTCATGAACAAAACATATATTCAGTTTCCGTATAGAAACAAAAATATACATTATAGCATTTCATGAACAAAACATATATTCAGTTTCCATATAGAAACAAAAATATACATTATAACATTTCATGAACAAAACATATATTCAGTTTCCATATAGAAACAAAAAAAGTCTAGAAATTTTCTGAATGAAAGTTCTTGACTGGACTTCTCGTTCAGTAATGGCAGGTCACATATCATTTCATGCTCTCACAAGCGACACTCCGATTGTCATGATATCCAATGTGGAGCTGGATTTCTGCGCTGCTGGTTGAAAGTTCTTAGGCCCTGTGGTGGCTCCTCACAGTTTGAAAGAGAGTGGTATGAAGCAGGAATGCACAAACATGTCAAATGAGCAACAGTGTTGTCACTGCTTTCAAGACGGAGGTCAGTTGTGTGTGCCCAGCTACTGAGCTTAGTGCTATGGTACCGCCGTGAGCTGTGAACTTCACATAGACAGCGCTGATGATTTGTTCTGTGTGATATTCACTGGCACAGACAGTGGAGCGATTATGGGAGTGTCTCATCCATAATTATACCAAGAACCTAGCCAAGCTCAAACTCCTGATTAAAAAGCCTGAAACTCTGGTCTTAATTTTCATGGAGATATTATTCTGAAATAGTAAACTTAAGAATATTAACATTATACATCAGTTCTAAAATACAAATTTCACACTGAATATCTAGAACTAACATGGAAGATTTATATATAAGTTGAAAATGTTTAATATCACATCGTCAGGACTGTCAAAATATGATGACAATAAGCAGAGTTGACATAAAGCTAGGTCCATTACAAGGGATTTAACTGGGCCAGTGTGTGTGTCCATCCCACATTTGCTACATTAAGCACATAACAAACAGCCAAAGCTATCATTGGACGCAATATGTACTATCACATAATATATGAGGGGCTTTCAGAAAGTAATGCACCACATCATTTTTTTCAGCTAATGATGAAGACAGAAGCATGAAATTTTGCACACTTTAAATATGGCATGTGCCAAATGTGTGAACAAAATTGCACTGCAACCGGCCAAAGAATATGTGGCTGCCCTAAACGTTGAAATGGAACGTGCTAGCAACTTGTGGTATAAGCAGCAAACTGTGATAGAATTTCTTGTTGCAGAGAAAGAAACTGTTGTGAACATTCACAAGTGTTTATATGATGCATATGGAAGTTTATATGATGCGTATACTTACAGAGAATCAAAGAATCAACAAGTGGAGATAAAGAGTTGCATGATCGGCCACACTGTGGACGTCCTGCCACAGCCACCAGTGCAGAACATGTTGAAATGCGCTGAGGGCATTATTCTTACTGATAGGCGTATCACTACTCAACAATTGGCCTTAAAGCTGTCAGTCAGCAACGGTAGTGCAAATGCAGTTATAAAAGCTCTTGGATTTTCTAAGGTTTGCACAAGATGGGTTCCTCGAAGTCTTATAAATGACCATCAATTGCAATGGAAAGCAATTTCTTCTGAATTGCTGGAGCGTTTCAATGCTGATGGAGAGAACTTTTTGGCCAAGATCATAACAGGAGACAAAACCTAGGCACATTATTTTGAACCTGATATAAAAAGACAGTCAATGGAGTGGCATCATCCGCAATCACCACGAAGAAAGAAATTCAAGAAAAAACTCCTTCAGCTGGAAAGGTCATGATCACTGTCTTTTGGGATATTGAAGGTGTGATTCTTGTGGATGTTATGTCAAGAGGAGAGACAATCAATTCACAAGTTTACATTAAGACACTGAAAAAACTCAATCAATGTTTTCGCAGAGTTCGGCTGTGCAAGAATCCAGCAGACCTGCTTCTCCTTCATGACAATGTGTGCCCTCACATAAGTCTGGCAACACGGGAAGCAATCAGCAAATTGGGTTGGACTGTACTACCCCATCCACCCTATTGTCCCGATTTGGCACTCTCTGATTTCCATCTGTTTGGTCCACTTAAAGATGCACTCCGAGAGGTAAGATTTTAAAATGACGAAGGAGTGATTCATGCAGCAAAGAAATGGCTAAATAATCAAGAGAAAATCTGGCAAGGGCTAGGAATACATGCACTTGTTTCACTGGCGTAAAGCCATACAAGTTGATGGGGATTATCTTGAATAATACCGATTTTTACATGACATATCCATGTATATTGTGTATAAATTTCATGATTTTTTAATAAACAGCTCCTGAGAAAAATGATGTGGCGCATTACTTTCTGAATGCCCCTCGTATTAGTCACAAAATATATTAATCACAAAATACAGTAAGTCTTGGTCTTACAATATAGACAACACTATAATTAAGCAGCATCTGACTTGTCAGCAGTAGTACTAAAGAAATGCATGATTTTGTATTGTGTAGTGATAACTGGTCTATTAATAAAAAAGTCATTAAACACGGTGCAGCACTAAAAACATCCTGCGTCACATCAGGCATACTGTAAATGAATGAACACGCAGTCTCGAATGCGCTTATAGACTGAGTGTAAGAAACATTTTTGGCGGGCGTCTGGTCCATGTCGGACTCACTGACATCATCAGTACTATTCTCGGCGTTGCTGTATACCTTGCTTTTACTGCAACTAGTGACAGTCTCTTCGACTGAATACACTTCCGTTGATAAGCAGGCCATCATCAGTTGAAACGAACTGACCAAACGTGACACTTCCATCAGAAATTGCTGCCCACTCTTCATGTGTGATCAAGTCCAGGGGAACGTCACAAATATTGCTGGCATTTATACTGATCACTGGCTCGGGCAAGAAAGTAAACAGCAATTTATGAAAGCAGTTCACAATCATTGACTGACTGACGTTATTCCATGCCACACGCATAAAATTAATTGCTATCTTGATGTTGATCTCGGCGACACGCTTTTGTTCCATGATGCACTATTTGCTTTCTGTACTGTTGCTTGAAGACGTAAATGATACCTTGGATGCACGGCTGCAGCACGCTGGTTGTGTTAGGTGGCAGGAAAACAAGCTTTATAGCCATCAGACTGGTGACGTCAGTGTGCGCCGGACAGTTATCAATGAACAACAACTTTTTTCTGTTCATATGGTTCACTTTGTTGTCGAAAGAAATGACCCAGTCCTCAAACAGTTCACTTGTCATCCAAGCATGTTGGTTGGCCTTGTAAGTGATGGGCAGGCTCTTTATGTTCATGAAGCACCGCAGATTTCACGACTATTTTAAACTTGGATTTGGAGCTTAATGCCGCCCACGTCTTGATAAAGAAGACAGTGACTGAAAGAAGTCAGATTTTTATCACGAAAGGGGGGGGGCCATGGTAAGCCTTTTATTCAGCCCACCTGAGTTTTGATGTCCACATCTTCATGGTTAATGCTGCATGTACTCGGTGATCAAACGGCTGCCCTCTTCTTTGATGAGTTGCAAAGGTAACAAGGCTTTTTGAGATGTTTATAGCTTGGATTCGCCCAGTTTGGGTTACAAAGTGGAGTCTTTTAACTCTTCCGAGAGCAAAAATACTGTAACATTAACCAATTTGTGCCAATAAACGGAGTGATAGTAACCGGAGTAAAGCCCATTACTTACTTAAGGGAGATGGCTGGGGATACAAATTTCTGTGACATTATCCAGGTTGTGACATAAAGCGATGTGATATTAAGTGGGTTCGACTGTATATGTACATTTTTTTCACTGAAATACTTACAAAATCCAAGTACTTCATGGCACGATAAACTTCATGCATGATGTCCTGAGGTTTGCTCTGAGACCGGATTCCTATTTCAATTGGAGAGAAGGAAAAAAAAACTTCATTTACCAAATTTTTGGTTCATTTTCTGTGATAGCTGGAGAAGATAAAACAAACAAAAAAAAAGTGTTTTTATGCTCACAATATGTGTATTAAGGAGCAGAAAGGAGGCTTTGCATAGCTCCTCAACTCAAGATGTGTGGGACATGAACCCACTGAACTGCTGCTTTGGTCTCTGAGAAGCATTTGTATGTACAAGTTTTAATTACTTCATAATACTAAAACACATCAAACTCAAAACTACACTGGACCACAAAGAACAGGAAAACGTAAACAAATTTTAATATCTAGGATCAATCAGTCATCATCACCAAAGGCTACTGCACAGTGGAAACCAAAAGAAGGCTAAAAGCTGCATCACAGAAACTAGTACAAATGAAGAGCAAGTAGCAAGGTACCAACAAGAAAACATGTTTACTAAGAGCTTAAATATTCCCAGTGACAACATAAGGATGTGAAACATGGACACTTAAGAAATCACTAGAAAAGAGAATAACAGCATTTGAAATGAAATGTTACAAAAGGGTACTTAGAATATCAAGGATAGAAGGAAAATCAAACAAAGAGATACTTATTCATCACAGAAGACTGGCTCATTATCACCATAAAAATTAGAAACCTGAAATACATTAGCCACATCAAGAGACAATGGTCTAGAGAAGTTGATAATGAAGGCTTAATGTCTGGTAAAAGAGAAAAGGTGTGATCTCGCTGCAGGTGGACTCAGGACATCATGGATAGTCAGAATATGTAATTGTGAAACGCTGGTCAGCTTGCACAAGACCACACTGCATACAGGGTAGCAGTGAGAGAGACAAAGTTCTGAAAAAGACATCATATGAAGACTAACATACATAATTATTTTATAGCACTAAAACACATAATTATTTTGTAGTACTAAAACACATAATTATTTTATAGTACTAAACACATAATTATTTTATAGTACTAAAACACATAATTATTTTATAGTACTAAAACACATAATTATTTTATAGTACTAAAACACATAATTATTTTATAGTACTAAACACATAATTATTTTATAATACTAAGCACGTAATTATTTTACAGTATTAAAACACTTAATTATTTTACAGTACTAAAACACACAATTATTTTATAGTACTAAAACACATAATTATTTTACAGTACTAAAACATACAATTATTTTATAGTACTAAAACACATAATTATTTTATAGTACTAAAACACATAATTATTTTATAGTACTAAACACATTATTTTATAGCACTAAAACACATAATTATTTTATAGTACTAAACACAATTATTTTATAGTACTAAAACACATACTGGAAAATTAGAAAATGGAAAGGATGAAGACCAACATATTAGGAATGAGTGAAGTTAGATGGACAGGTGCAGGAAAGATAAACTCAGATAAATATACAATAATATATTCAGGAACTGAGAAACATGAACGAGGAGTAGTAATTATATTTGATGAAAAAACGGCAAGGACAATTGTAGGATATTTGAACATCTCGGACAGAGTCCTGCTAGCCCAACTGAAAGGACAACCAATAAACATAACTATTATACAAGTGTATGCTCCAACATCTGAAAGTTCTGAGGAAGATGTACAGATATTTTATAATGACATAGAGACAGCACTAAAACACACAAAGTCACATGAAGTTACCATAGTCATGGGAGATTTTAATGCCAAAGTTGGTAAAGGAAGAACTTCGGACATCGTTGGTGACTATGGACTGGGGGAGAGGAATGACAGAGGTTATAAATTAATTGAATGGGCAAGAATACATAGCATGGTTGTAGGAAACACCTGGTTTAAACAACATCCTCGAAGACTGGCAACGTGGTGCAGCCCAGACAAAAAGATATTTAACCAGACAGACTATATATTAATCAACAAACGATTCCGCAATGCATTACTGACAACAAAAACCATGCCAGGAGCTGACTGCAATAGTGACCATGATCCACTCTGTGGAAAAGTTAGAATAAAGCTAAAGAAAGCAGGAAGAAAAGTGAGAAACATCAAACTGAATACAGAACTTCTTAAAAATGACCAAGAACTGAGAGAACAATACAAAGTTATTATAACAAATAGATACAATGCAATAGCAAAGATAAATAGTATAGATGAACAATGGGAAATGTTAAGAGATTCTATCCACCAAACTGTTAAGGAGATAATACCACCGAAAAAAGAAGCCCCTAAAAATAAATGGATGACAGACGACATCTTAGGACTGATGGACAAGAGGAGGAGGAGTAAAAATAACGAGGAAAAATATAGCAAGATAAATAAAGAAATAAGACGCAAATGCAGAGAAGCAAAAGAAGTGTGGTTAAATGAACAGTGCAGACAGATAGAGGACTCTCATAATAAAGACAGCAAAAACATGCATAAACGAATTAATGAACTCACAGGCAGGAAAACAAAATATACCACAGGATGCCTGAAATCGAAAGAAGGTAAAATGTTAATGGGAAAAGAAGATATTGTGGACAGGTGGACAGAGTATATCAGTGAGCTATATGGAGGAGAAAGACCAGAATTAACACCAGATACTGAAAACTGTGATGGACCGCCAATACTTGAAGATGAAATCATAGATGCCATCAAACACATGAAGAAAGGAAAAGCGACTGGGCCTGATAATATAACAATAGAATAAATAGAGGCACTAGAGGAGACAGGAATAAAAATAATAACCAAGTTACTGAATGATATTTACAACAGTGGTTATATTCCCAGTGACCTGATTAAATCCACGTTTATAGCACTACCAAAGAAACCAGGTGCAAAGGAATGTGACGACCACCGGACTATCAGCCTCTCATGTCACATAACGAAGCTACTTCTGAGAATCATTATGAGAAGAACAAGGAAAAAGATAAAAATGGAAATAGCAGATGAACAGTTTGGATTTGTTGAAGGAAAGGGAACACAATGCCATTTATGCTTTATGAACACTAACAGAAAGAGCTTTAGAAGTACAGAAAGATCTCTACTTATGCTTCATTGATTACACCAAGGCATGCGACAAGGTGAAACATAGTGAAATTATTAAAATGCTTGAAGACATCAATATAGACGGCAAAGACTTGAGGATTGTAAAACATCTATACTGGAAGCAAGAAGCAGCAGTTCGAGTTGAAAATAGAATTGGAAAATACCAACCTATAAAACAAGGGTGCGACAAGGATGTGTACTATCTCCAGACCTTTTTTCTCTGTACAGCGAGAATATTTTAAGAACAATCATCACAGAACCAGGCATAAAAATTGGAGGATACAATATTAACAACCTTCGGTATGCTGATGACACAGTACTGATAGCTGAGAACCAACAAGACCTGCAAAATCTCTTGGATAAAGTCGCCAAAGAAAGTGAACAGAAAGGCCTTACTTTGAACATCAAAAAGACAGAGACTATGGTTATATCTAAGAAACAGAATCCACCAGCATGCAGTATAAAATTAAACGGAACCATTCTAAAGCAGGTGCAGAAATTCAAATACCTTGGAGCAGTAATAACTTCAGATGGGAAATGCAGAACAGAAATTAGGAACAGAATAGGCCAAGCAAAGACTGCATTTCAGAGAATGAGAAACATATTAACTAACACATCTTTATCAATGAATGTTAGAAAACGAGTCCTAAAATGCTATATTGAACCTATCCTGTTATATGGAAGTGAATCATGGACAATAGGCAAGTCTGCACAAAAATCATTGGAAGCAGCAGAAATGTGGTTTATTAGAAGAATGTTGCGAATCCCCAGGACAGCATAAATAACTAATGAAGAATGTATGAGAAGAGCTGGAGAGACAAAAATATCTTGTCAAAAAGATAAGAGAGAGACAATGTACTTTCATAGGACATGCAATGAGAAGAGGGGGCATTGAAAATATTATAACGACAGGAAAAATAGAAGGAAGAAGATCAAGAGGAAGACCAAGAGAAATGATACTGGACAGTCTGACGGATGGTGTGAGAGGAGATCACCAACTGAACTGATGGCCTGCATGAAGGATCGGGTACTCTGGAGAAGCATAATAGCCAACGCCAGTCGGCACGGCACCTGATGATGATGATGATGACTAAAACATATAGTTATTTTATAGTACAAACCACATAATTATTTTATAGTATTAAAACAGAAAATTATTTTATACTACTAAAACACATAATTATTTTACAGTACTAAAACACAGAATTATTTTACAGTACTAAAACACATAATTATTTTACAGTACTAAAACAAATTCATCATCTTCCTTGGGTATCTTGCAACGTAAATGGGGTCACATAGACTGCCCTGATTTGATTCATACAGAAACTAAGTTAGTCAAACTGACCAAGTTGGTCAGTCTTTCCCAGCTGTTTCTTCACCAGACACATTTACATCAATCTAATCAATTCAAACACCCAGCTTATACAAAATCACTAACTGCAGTGAGTATAAATCTTACATTCTTCCTGTACCATTAAACGTCACATAGAGCTTGCATGGTAGCTCTATACTAGTATGTCTATTTTTTGTATTAATGTTTCTTCTTCTTCTTCTTCGTTCACTTCTACCACCAAAAACCGCACTGTGAACCTACTGAATTCACGCATGTGGTCCTCGTTAGGTCCCGTGGTCCCCTGTGTGGTCCAAAATAGACCACACGAGTTATACGAAAGGACCACAAGGAGTTCAGAGTATCACAGTGCTTTAGCCTGTATTCTTGGTGGGTCTCGGAAGCGGGATTGCGTGACACCGTGGCTTTCATTGCACCAGTTTGGTCTAGGGTTGGACTTTCTCACCGGAAGACCTCAACGTGTTTGGAATATCAGTGCATCCCCGCTGGGTGAGAGGCGTTAGCCCACCCAGGCCAGAGTTGGACTTTCTCACCGGAAAACCTCGACGTGTTTTGAGATACCCGTGTATCACCACCGGGTGAGAGGTGGTTGCCCATCCAGTCCAGGGTTGGACTTTCTCACCGGAAAACCTCAGCGTGATTAGGATACGCAGACATCCCCGCCGGGTGAGAGGTGGTTGCCTATCTAGACTTCCCTGGTCCAGTGTCTCCAACTTCAGCATTTTGCGGTCGTGGCCGCTACCCTTCCTAGTTGTGACCAGGGTGGAGCTTTTGTCCAGGAGGATGAATCCTCGCCACTAGTGACTTCTACCCCTGGGTTGAGCCGGTTTAGGCATTTCCCAGTATGGGCGTGTTTGGGACGGGACCGACCTCTAGGGCAGAGGTACTGTGACATTCATAGCCTTCAAGATTCACCCCTGGTATGAGCCGGTTTAGGCAAAATTCACCAGTATGGGTGTTTATCAGGCGTTACCGACCTCTAGAGCGGAGGTTGCATGACATGTCTAGCCATCAAGTTCCACCCCTGGTGTGTGCCGGTTTAGGCATATTTCACTAGTGTAGGTGTATTTCGGACGTAGGCGGCCTCTAGAGCAGAGGTGCCGTGGTATAGCTCTCGTAGCGATACTACTGGACATACCAGGTTAAACTTCACTTTCCACCACCTTTTCCCATCGGCGCCGCACAGCAACCTTTATTTCCGCATTTACTTCCTTAACCGGGAGGAGCTTCACTCCACGCCGGCATTTGAAAAGTCAAGCCAGCAGAGACTTAACCTCTGGGACAAGCCGGTTCATGCATTTCACCCGATATGACTGCACTCAGGACGTGGCCGACCTCCAGACCAGAGGTGCCGTGATTTGACTGTTTGCTTCGCTTTATTCTTTCAACCACCTTTTCCGCAGTGATGCTGCGCGGCAACCTCATTTGCAAATCTATTCATTGGCCGGGAAGAGCACCGCTCCACGCACGGCAGCTGAAGTTTTGAACTAATAAAAGCGCTCTTTCCACGAGGGTCAGAGCTTGGTAAGCATGTATTAGCTCTAGAATTGCCACAGTTATCCAAGTAGGATCGTGTTATCTAAGGAACCTCGATTGATTTAATGAGCCATTCGCGGTTTCACCGTGAGACAGTGTGAACTTAGTCATGCATGGCTTAATCTTTGAGACAAGCATATGACTACTGGCAGGATCAACCAGATAGCTTTCTTCACCGAACCTTTGTCGGATATCTGCCGACAGACCGACGCGGGGCAAGGGAGACAGCGCTCTGCTCAGAGCGGATCCCTGTCGACCCCGGTAGCGTTTCATTTCCTTTAACCGGCGGGGGCGGCTCTCTCTGCTCTAACGAGCGGAAAAGAAAGCCTGGCCACCCACAAACAACACACGTTACATACTGCAGACCCGATACTCTTTGCGAGAGATGGGCCAATTTCGAGACCATTGGTCGACAAAACCGTACTACATCGTTATCACGAACCTGGCTGGCTAGCCGTTTACATGCTTCGCTCGACGGAAAAACCACTTGCTTCTGCATCGAAACACCTTAACTCTCGCCGTCCGGGAAGGGAGCAAAAGCCTGTCTCCCCACGCACGGAACTCGAGAGCGCTTTTTCGCCAAAAGAACTTGTATTAATGTAAATGCTAACACTAAATATAAAACACGTGGTTTGTCCACACAATGCACTGTACTTGGGTGGTGGTGGTGTGTGTGTGTGTGTGGGGGGGGCAGCGGGACTCTAACTGTCTTAAACTAGTGAACTCTTCATTCGTTATTACAACGTCACTATTTACAGAGCAGATTTACTTTACTGCTATACAAATGACACAACAGACATCACATTGTTATATACCATATGACAACGACAACCCAGGATGATAACCACTACATTTCCATACACGAACATGACCAGTTACATGTAATTAACTCACTCAATACCACAGTTAACACTCAACATGAATCCAATTATCACAGGATTCAACAAGATTCACAACAGTTTAATGATGAATTCCCATTTATTAAATGCGTG
The DNA here is from genome assembly GCA_009760885.1 of Achatina immaculata. Classification (NCBI taxonomy): domain Eukaryota; kingdom Metazoa; phylum Mollusca; class Gastropoda; order Stylommatophora; family Achatinidae; genus Lissachatina; species Lissachatina immaculata. The sequence goes on along the minus strand of CM019705.1, from coordinate 3,947,711 downwards.
TTGCAACGGATGTAGTGTGTAACTGATGGAATAATTAACGTGAGGATATAAGAATGGTCCGGACGACTGGCGTTGCCATGGGACCCTCACTACCATACAACATCCAAAAATAACATACCTCATATACAGTGAAAACTTCCAACACAGTCTTTCAACACAGAATCACATTTTTGTCCTAAAAAGGACAATCAACTACAACACTACATAAATAACTTTACAATCTTGTGTCCTAAAAAGGACAATCACTAACAAAAACTACATTTCAACTAACAGAGGTACAGCCTCTCTCTATCTAGCTCTATCTGTCCTAACAGTTTTTAATCATGTCGTCCCCTTCTTCTCTATCCCTAATCTTGTCCGCTCATCCTTGTTGTCTGCTAGTTCAAGTGCCGCATGGTGTGTTTTTCTATCCGAGCGACAACAAAGGACCGGGTTTTCCCGATCACTCTGTACTTATTCTAATATACTGCAACAGCTCACCAAGTTTAGCGAGTATAAATAATGAACCTTTTTTTCAATTATTCAGCTACAGAGACAATATACAATCCTGTTTTGATTAAGAATCTGCTACCACAGTCATGTGTGTTATGTATACTGGGTGAAAACAAAAAAGGATGCCCATGTGAGAGAGGAATACAGATTCTAGAATATACAGGGTATACACAAAGTCTCTGAACACTTTTTTAAAAGTTCTTACTAGCGTAATATAACATCTATCGTAAAAATTGATATATCATTTTGAAGAGAAAAGTCTCAACGTTTTTGATCTAAAATTTTCATGCTGCATTCACTTCAATATTTTTCCACCAAAGTGGCACCGAGTTAAATATAGCAGTGCAGGGAAACAAGAAAGCCTTCTTCACTTTGCAAAAAGTGAACTGTGCTACAGCCATGCAGCGGTCTTTCCAAACAGGAAGTAAATCATCATTCTGGCGTGTGGTTTCTTCTTAAATTTCATATGGAAAGGCTGGTGCACAGCTTTTGCAAAGTGAAAGACACAGAAAGCTTTCTTGTCTCCCTGCATTGCCACATTCAACTCAGTGCCACCTGAAGGCAAAATACTGAAACGAATGCGGCAAGAAAGTTTGGATTAAAAACTTTCAGACTTTCTCTTCAAAATGATGTATCAATTATTACAATAGGTCAATCATTACAACAGGTGTTTTATAACACCAGTAAAAATTTTTTTTAAACTGTTTAGGGACTTCATGTACACTCTGTACATTCCAAGATGTATAAACTAGGAAAAAAGTAGGAGCAGCTTTATTACTTAATGATTATAAAATCGTTAAGTAATAAAGCTGCTCCTACTTTTTTCCTAGTTTATACATTTTGGTATCACAGCTTTGCAGTGTTTCATGTATAGTTGTATGTATACTTATACACTAATTATTGTGTACGCTCCAAGATTCTCCTGCTTATGCAGACTTATCAAAGTGATCCTGGTCAAAGATTTAGATCTATTACAGGAAATGAATGACTGTTACCAGATACTAAAGAAAACTCTGAACTTCACAGGGTCCCAGATTTAGCCAAATTTAGCACCACTGAAATGGAAGAGTACTGGACTGACCAGAAAATTTTTCATCTTCATAGTTTAGTCAGTATTAATTAATCCATGCTAATGAAACTCAGACAGTAAACAAGCACATAAACTGATTTTAAGTTAAGAAAATTTTTTAAGCAACTTTTAATCAGACAGAATTTAAAATCAAGTTTTTGTTTGAAAGTACAGGATACTCTGGGTGCCTACTACATGCAACCTGTCAACCTCCCAACTGGGACAAGATCATTTACTTTATATCTGACTCAAGCAATATAAATTACACAGAAAATTTATAAAAAATAACAGTAATAAAAAATCTGTGGAAATCCATCACTTATTCTAAATGACCCAGTCCAATACCAAAAATGAGTTGATTCAGGCTTAAAAGCAAAAATGTTAGCTTTCACTGTAGTAAAAGGTTCTGGTTTTCTTGCAAAGTTTCTGCAGTTTTGTGAAATGTAGTTCTCTTGTCTTCTTTGAAATGTGCATTAGTGATGCTTGACAGCATTCTAATCAACAGAACAGCTCAGGTTCCCTAGCTGGCATGACTTCTTTTTTGTTCTCACACACTGACGAAGAAGGTGAAATCCATGGCATGATGCATGACAATGACTTCTTTTTTGTTTCCACACACTGACGAAGAAGGTGAAATCCATGACATGATGCATGACAACGACTTCTTTTTTGTTCTCACACACTGACGAAGAATGTGAAATCCATGACATTATGCATGACAGTAACTTCTTTTTTGTTCTCACACACTGACGAAGAAGGTGAAACCCATGACATGATGCATGACAATGACTTCTTTTTTGTTTTCACACACTGACGAAGAAGGTGAAACCCATGACATGATGCATGACAATGACTTCTTTTTTGTTTTCACACACTGACGAAGAAGGTGAAATCCATGACATGATGCATGACAATGACTTCTTTTTTGTTCTCACACACTGACGAAGAAGGCGAAACCCATTACATGACACATGACAATTACTTCTTTTTTGCTCTCACACACTGGCGAAGAAGGTGAAACCTATAACATGATGCATGACAATGACTTCATTCCAATAAGCACAGGAAGCACGGAAGAGTACGACTCACCCAAGTGCCACTTGGCCTTCTTAACATGGCTGCTATTCTTGTTTTCAATGACAGGATCCAGGGTGTGGGAAGTATTCTTCATTTCTAAACAGACATTGAAAGAAGTGGGGAAAAAAAAGTAGAATAATACTGCAATCTGCAGAAAGAAAGCTGCAAAATACTATAAAAACTGCATGTGTGATTTTAAATAAGCAATACATTAAATACTAAGATAAATAAATATTAAGATTCATTTTTTAAAAATTGTTCTCTTTGCTCTTCTTCCATATTTTAAAGCCACATGTTTATCTTTGATTATGTGATCCTAACACTTGTAAAAGATTATAAACGTAAACTCTCATACGTATGTAGGCATTTATTACTAAGCTTGAGAAGGGCAGACAAAAACAAAATACCTGGCATGCGTTCTGGGTGTGGCTTGAGAGGACTGGTTGCCTAGAGATGAGATATGAGGGAAACAATCAGACAATCTGATACAGACAATATGAGATATGAGGGAAACAATCAGACAATATGATACAGACAATCTGATAAACTTTTTAAAAAATATAATAACAATAATGATAATAATAATAATAATAATAACAATAATAATAATAATAATAAACATGTCTAGGTTATTAAAATTAAATGTTTACCTTTTAAAAAAAACACAACTAAACTAATTCTCCACCCAATAAGCACAAAATAGAATGAATTTTATGGACTGAAAGTACAGGGAGTTAAAAAACTGCTTCCATTACCTGAGATCATTCATTAAACATTTAGTTTTCATGCGTTAAATATATGTTTGCTATGTGTTAAATGTTTGTTATATGTTAAACATTTACTATGTGTTAAATATTTATTATATGTTTAACATTTTTGTCATGTTTAATTTTTTTTGTTTTGTATTGAAACTTTTTTTGTTATGTATTAAACAGTTTTGTAATGTGTTAAATACTTTTTCTGTTATATGTTAAACACTTTTTGTTAGTGTTAAATATTTTTTCTGCTACATGTTAATTTTTTTCTGTTATATGTTAAACATTTTTTATTATGTGTTAAATGTTTTTTTCTGTTATATGTTAAACATTTTTCTGTTACATCTTAGTTTGTTTTTCTTGCTATATGTTAAACATTTTTTATGTTAAATTTTTTTCTGTTACATGCTATACATTTTTTGTTATGTGTTAAATATTTTTTTTCTGTTATATGTTAGACACTTTTTGTTATGTGTTAAATATTGTTAATTTCTAAAGAAAAAAGTAATATTAAAGCAACAACTTCAAGCAGTATGATTGGTGATTGTTAACACCAATCAATGTTTCATTCACTGTCCACATTTGCCATTTAACATAAATAAACTGCTGTATACATAACTATACAGTATATTCATTCATTCATTTGCATGTTCCTTGCAGAATTTTGTCTCCCTAACAGCACTCCTGTAGGCCTCTCAGTTCTGAGCAAGATGGCCTGCTGCTGAATCATCCATTTGCAAATCATCAACGATGTCTTGCAGCCATCTTCACTTTGGTCTTCCTCTCTTTCTTTTTCCCATTATATTATTTCCAAGACAGTTTTCTCTAGATTATCATGACGTTTAATGTGTCCAAAATATTTAAGTTTTCTCTGTTTAATCTTCTTTACTAGCCAACCTTCTTCAATATTAAGTTCTTGTAGTATGGATATATTTGTTCTTTTTTGTGTCCATGATATCTGAAGAACTCTTCTATAGCATTTACATTCAAAGGCATTTATGTTTTGTTAAGTGTCCAGGTCTCACAGGCATATGTTGCAGTGGGAAAGATGCATGCCCTTAAAAATCTTATTTTTGTAGTTCTGTCTGTTTCTCTCCATAGATTCTTTAGTTGTTTTACTTTCTGAAGAGCGACAGATGTCCTCCTTTTAATTTCCCGCATTGTATCTCCATTATTAGCTAGCAGTGATCCAAGATATTCAAAACTCTCCATTTCTTCCAGTTTTTCCTCATTGATACATATATCAGCTGCCTTGTTTGTTTTGTCAGTTGTCATCAGTTTAGTTTTCTTCGCATTAGAGGTTTTGCTCTCCACTATTCTTACGGACTGACATAATTAGTTTTTTCATTCCTTTTTGTGTTGTGGACAGTAATACTGTAACATCAGCATCTCTGGTATTTCATAACCTCCAATTGTTATCTTATATCTTATATCTTATATCCTTCCCGTGCCGTTAGACGTCACATAGGGCTCGCAAAGTAGTTCGCCAATTGTTCCTGTCTTCGGCGAGTCTTTCAACCTCAACAAAGGATTTTATGCCTGTTAACTTGGCCTCTCTTAATAATGTTCTCTTCAGAGTTTCACGCGGTCTGCCCCTTTTTCTTCGGCCTGTTGTGGTCCACTTGATAGCTTGTTTTGGGATTCTCTGCTCATTTCTTCTCATCAAGTGGCCAACATACGTCCATCTCCTTTTCCTGATCACCCGTGAGACTGGTTGTTGTTCAGTCATCTGTCTTATCTCTGCAGTGCTCTTGAATTCATTCCACTTGATGTCGAGTATTTTCCTTAGGCATTTGTTTTCAAAAGAGTCTAATTTCTTTTCTATTTCTTTAGTTGTTTTCCAGCTCTCGCATGCATAAATGAGGGTGGATATTACATTTGAATTGAATAGTCTTAACTTGGTTTTTGTGCTTATAACTTTTGAATTCCATATGTTCTCAAGATTCTTGAAGATTGATGCTGCTTTTGCAATTCTGATCCTAACTTCCTTCCTAGTGTCACCATCCTGGTCTATGTAGCTGCCAAGGTATGCAAATTGATTGACTTCTTCAATATCTGTCCCTTCTATGTGTATTCTTCCATTTTGATTGATGGGAATTTTCATTATTTTTGTTTTGTCCTTGTTAATTTCAAGTCCTATTTTGCTAGCCAGTGAAGACAGGCTATCTGTTTTTTCTTGCATGGAGTTCACATTATTACTGATAAGAGTTATGTCATCAGCAAAATCAAGATCTTCTAGTTGGGTCCCATGTACCCAGTCAATACCTGTGTTACCTGTGCAGCATTTTTTCATTATGAAGTCTATTGTAATCCCAAAAAGTAAAGGAGACAGTATACAATTGTTATGGCATCGTAATATTCTTTGTCTACATCTTCTCTAACATTCCTCATTATATTTTCAGTATACAAGTTAAATAAGTAAGGTGACAATATGCACCCCTGACAGACCCCTTGTTTTATGTCAAACCAAGTTGTTGTTTCACCATTTATTCTCACTGCTGCTTGTTGGTCTAGATACAGCAGTGATGTTCACTGTATCAAATGTATACACTATAACATCTATGAAAACTAACCATACAGTCAAGCAGATTCTATTAGGAAAATGTTGGTGGTGTGGTAGGATACTGAGAATGTTAGAAAATCAAATCTTCATAAACTGGACACTTCCTGTATTTATTATTTAACAAGAACAACAAAAAGACCTACATGATGACATAAAACAACTGTACACGCACAAAATATATAAACATATAACACAAAACATTTCACAGTTTTTTCTGTTCTTGGTGACTCAATCGCTAAGCTCTCTGGTCTGGGACAATCTATACCCATCATGGCCAGTGATTTTAAAGTGGAAGTAGTCAAAGACAATTTAGCCACACTGTCCAGACTCTGGCAGGTGCAAGCATGTACCTTGAACATTGCTTGGCCACTTTGCTGCTGCTCAGATGTAGCCGACACGGCACTGTCTTTTGTCTGAATCATGTACAGATACATTTATACAATGTCATTTCTTTTCAAATACATGAGCTTCTACACCACTGTTATGTCATTTTTACATATTTTAAATGTCCTCAACACATACAAATCTGTCATGTTTTAAATGATAAAATCTTATTGTGTAACTTTCCTATCCAAGACTTTTCCCACAAATCCATTTAGTGCTCCATATTTGCGTTAAAGTTTTTTTAGACATGCTTATTCTAAAGAAAAAAATGTAATGTTAAATGCAGAAAGAAAAAAAAAATGAATTGTACAAATTAATTATCAGTTTGAGTTTTAAATTGCCTGTTACAATGTTGCAGTTAGAGTACAAGAAATGTAGGAAAACAAAAATAATGTGAAAGTGAAACACAACTTACAACTAAAGTTATAAATAAACTGCATTCTGTAGCTTGTTCTCTCTTTTTTTAAAAAATGAATAAGAATGAGTAGGTGATTCATCATCATCATCATCATCATCATCTTTCACTCCCTTGAGAGCATAGGCCACGGATAAAGTCTCTGCAGTCATCCCTGTTCTTGGAATTATTCTCTGCTTCCTTCCATATGTATCCCTTGTCTCTGAGCACTGTCATAATTTCTCTTCTCCACGTAAGTCTAGGTCTTCCTCGTTTTCTATTTACTTGAGGACTCCCTGTCAGTGCCTGTCTTGCTATGCTGGTGCCAGGTTTCCTCAGAATGTGGCCAATCCACCTCCATTTCCTAGACATGATTTGTAGGTTCATAGGTTCTTGTCTTGCCCTTTCCCAAACCTCCTCATTCCTGATCTTAATGTATAAACTAGGAAAAAAAGTAGGAGCAGCTTTATTACTCAACTATTACAAAGTTGTGATGGTTCTGCATGAGCCTTAATCATACAAAGACATACAGGACAAAGAAATAGAGGAGAGGAGATAAAGTATAGATTCACATGAATACTATTTTTAAAAAATTAATAATGAATAAAGTACTTAGCTGTAACTGTAAGATGTGGCTTGTTCAAAGCTGTGTGTCAGAAATGAGCATCGTAGGGCATAGAGACTGTTTAAATGGAGACCTGTGATGTGTGATCGGTGAGTCGTAACTGGGGGTGGTGGGTGGGGAAACCGTGGAGGGGAGAGAGACTGGTACAATGTTAACCTAGCCAGGAGAAGGTGAAATAGATGATTATAGTTAGGGTGGAGGGGTTGTAATATGATGCTGTGGGGAGGTTCTGAACTATGTGTAACAAGTGAGAAGGGAGTGAAGCTTAGTAGAGAGGGATTATAATTGTTGAAGAGGAGGATATTAGGTGTAGCTGAATAGAGAGTTTAACCCATGTGGTTCCAGCATCCCATAATCCTGAATATAGCTGTAAACATCACACATCGCCAGCTTTACCAGTTCTATGTCTTTGGCAAAGAACATAAACTTAACCGCCTCCAGTCTCTGCCTCCACCACAACCAGTTTCTTCTGCTTCTAGAGGTGATCCACCCTACAATCAGTCCAACTCTTCGCCACATCTAACCAACAAGCTTCTATCTCACTTGACCACCAGACTTCTTTAACACCTTCCAACCAACCTTCTCAGATTACACAGCACATTCAAGTTCTCACACCCATAGATGATACTCCCTCTCCTCCTCCTCCAACCTCTAATATAGTCTGTATCCCCCCCCCCCCCCCCGACTTGCTTCTTTCTGATGATGAGAAACAAAGGCCTTAAATTTATTCCTGTCCGCCCTAAGTGTGATCACTACTTTTACTCCGCGATGTTAAACAGTTCTACCGTCGACTATGACTTAAATATTACTTTGCTAACATAGAATCTAACCAACTCACACAGAACCCCCATGACCCATTTGTCCGTTACGACAACCATAAATATCACTGGACACCTTCCCCCAGGGCTTCCCAAGCTTTAGATCTGTACATCGATACAACGTGGCGTGAAATTCAAAACCTCCGACCACCAACACTTAGACAATTCAACCTAAACAAGGGAGAGTCCAAGGCATTGTCCAAACTCCGATGTCAAGATGACATTGTAATAAACCGGCAGATAAGACATCGAATCTCGTAGTTTGGGAAAAAAAGATTTATATATTTTGGAAGAAATGTCCCAACTCAGCAACACAAATTTCTATGCCCCATGTAAAAACGATGCTACCCATTCAAATAATGATAAAGTGGAAGCAGCCATTAAAGACCTGATTACAGAAGGTGGCCTCCCACTTCAAGTTCTTTCTCTTCACACCAAGGACAGCTGTTTAGGCAACCCCACCTTCTATCCTCTTTCTAAAATCCACGAACCCGATCACCCTGGATGTCCTATTGTATCAGCGTGTTCATGCTCCACTGAGCACATTTCTGACTTTCTGGACAGCAGTTTCCAGCCGCTAGTACACAAACTACCCTCTTTTTTTAAAGATACAAACCACGCCTTAACAAGTTTTGATATGATCACACTCTCTCAACACCACACCCATCACAACTTTCTCCTTGATGTGTACTCCCTATATACCTCTATCCCCAATGAGGATGGACTCTTAGCACTCTGCTATTTTCTCAACAAAGACCCTCACCCCACAACTAACACTGACATCATAATCAGATTTACACAGCTAGTACTAAACCTAAATTCTTTCAAATTCAATGGTGAATACTTTGAGTAAATCAGTGGTGTTGCCATGGGAACAAAAATGGGTCCCAGTTATGCATATCTATATATGGACTTTCTGGAAGTCAAATTATAGGAAACCTACACTGGCAGACTTCCAGAATTCTATAAAAGGTACATCGATGATGGCATTGGAGTTACCAGTATGCCACAGGAAGACCTAAAAAATTTACTGAATTTGCCAATTCACTTAATAATAACATAAAATTTACTTATGAAATTTCTGACAAGTCTGTCAACTTTTTAGACATTAAAATTACTATTGGCACAAACAGGTGTGTCACCTCTGTATTTTACAAGCCCACCGACAGCCACACCTATTTGCTTTACACCTCCTCCCATCCTGAAGCCTGTAAGAACACCATCCTATACTCCCAACTCCTCCGTCTTCGCCGCATATATCAGGATAATTTGGACTTTATAGATCAGTGGTTAGCGGGGTAGGGGTATCCCCTATCAAAGGAGAAGTAAGACGCCTCCTTACCTCCGTTAGTCTACGGGACACCCTTGGGCAAGGTGGAGTACCCGTATAGCCCCCCGATCAGGGTGACGTGAAGCCATGGGAGCAGGTGGTGGATGGAATGGGAGAGCAGCTGACAGATAATGTTGGTTATGGTCACCTATTCTATGATGGTAGGCAGATGATCTCAATGTAGGGACAATGGCTACGATCACTGACTAGTACAGTCACTGCCCGGAAGGAAAGCAATGGTAAACTACCTTCTGGAAACATACCAAGAAACCCAAGCAGCAATCATGGAAAGTCAAATAGGAAAAAGATCTGGTGGTGAGTCCCCCAGGCCAGATAGATCTAATTTTAACACTGGGGAAGAGTGTGAGGCAGAGGTCGGTACTAGTAATTGTGATGACGGCCAAAATCCTGACGGTGTTACCAAGGAAAACCCCTGTATCAAACTAAAAAGAAAAATAAGAGTAGGAACATGGAATGTAAGAAGTATGTATGAGGGAAAATATCAAGTAATAAGTGACGAGATGAAAAGAACGCGGATACACATTTTGGGAATCTGCGAACATCGATGGAAAGGATCAGGACACTTTAAGAGCGAGAATGATAATATATTTATATATTCTGGCGGAGAAGTAGGAGGAAAGAATGGAGTGGCTTTTTATTTGGACAAATCAACATCAAAAGCATTACTAGGCTACAATCCAGTAAGTGATAGAATCCTAACAATCAGACTTAAGGGCATTCCTAGAAATGTAACAGTCATCCAGGTATATGCACCTACATCAGCAGCAGAAGAAGATGAAGTAGAACATTTTTATAACACACTGCAGACGACAACGGATTAGGTACGGAAAAATGATATTGTATTTATAATGGGTGATTTTAATGCAAAAATTGGTACAGAAAGAGCAGAAGATGAAGGACAAGTTGTAGGGAAATTTAGCATAGGACACAGAAATGAGGCAGGTGACAATCTAATGGCGTTTTGTATGGAAAATGAGCTAGTGATCGCTAACACACGTTTTAAACAACATCCAAGAAGACTTTACACATGGACATCACCTGATGGGAAAACCAGGAATCAAATAGATTACATTTTAGTGCAGAGAAGGTGGAGGTCAAGCATAACATCAGCAAAAACTTTACCAAGTGCTTATTGTGACACGGACCATGAGTTATTAATAGCAGACATGAAGATAAAGCTAAAAAAGATAGTTATGGGATCAAGACCACTCCGCTTTGACCTTACAAATATACCAGAACAATACGGTATAGAAGTGAAGAACCGTTTCGAAATCCTGATGGCTGTACAGGAAGAGATGACACCAGATGAATTGGCTACGCAGGCCAAAGATATCTTAGTAACAACAGCTAAAGACATGGTTCCAGTAAAGAAAACACAAAAGAATAGATGGATCACAGCAGGTACACTAGAACTGATAAAACAATGTAGAGAAATGAAGACGCAATGGAGAGTGACAAACAACAACAAAGATAAATATAAAACTTTAACAAAAGAAGTACGAAGAAACATAAGAAAAGACAAAAAACAATACATACAAGATTGTTGTGAAAGAATAGAAGAACATCAGAGGTGTGGAAGAGATAGTGAAATGTTTAAAGAAATGAAGACATTGACGAGAAATGTCACACCTAAGCTAAATGTAATTTGTGATGAGATGGGGAATACCCTGACAGAGACAGAGGAAATTCTGGAAAGATGGAAGGAATATTGCAAAAGAATGTATGAAACAACCACTGTGGAAGCAGAAATCAACAGTGTGAATTATTATTGGAGGAGAAAGAACCCGAGCCGACAATGGAAGAAGTTTTATGGGCAATAAAGAGTCTGAAAAATGGTAAATCACCAGGATGTGATGAGATAACCGCTGAATTTATTAAAGCAGGAGGAAAGGAGTGTGCAACAATCTATCATGCACTATGTAAAAAGATATGGCATTCAGGTATTTTGCCAAAAGAATGGAAAAGAACTGTATTCATACCACTGCCAAAAAAGGGTAACCTGAAATTATGCACCAACTACAGAACTGTTGCCCTGATTAGTCATGCCAGTAAAATTCTGTTAAAAATCATAATGGGTAGACTTCGAAAGAAAATAGAAGAAGAAGTCAATATGGTCCAAGCTGGCTTCAGGCAAGGAAGAGGATCAAGAGATCATATATTCAATCTAAGATTAATAATAGAGAAATGCAGGGAGTTTAATGTGAATCTATATTTATCCTTTATAGACTACTCAAAGGCATTTGATTGTGTACAACACCAGAAACTTTGGGAAATAATGGAAAAAATGGGATTTCCAACACATTTGATACAATTAACATCACTGCTGTATTTAGACCAACAAGCAGCAGTAAGAATAAATGGTGAAACAACAACTTGGTTTGACATAAAACAAGGGGTCCATCAGGGTGCATATTGTCACCCTACTTATTTAACTTGTATACTGAAAATATAATGAGGAATGTTAGAGAAGATGTAGACAAAGAATATTACGATGCCATAACAGTTGGAGGTTATGAAATACCAGAGATTAGATATGCTGATGACACAGTATTGCTGTCCACAACACAAGAAGGAATGGAAAAACTAATTATGTCAGTCCGCAAGAACAGCGAAGAGCAGAACCTCTATCTTAATGCAAAGAAAACTAAAGTGATGACAACTGACAAAACAACAAGGCAACTGAAATATGTATCAGTGAGGAAAAACTGGAAGAAGTGGAGAGTTTTGAATATCTTGGATCACTACTAACTAATAATGGAGATACAATGCGGGAAATTAAAAGGAGGACATCTATTGCTCTTCAGAAAGTAAAACAAATAAAGAATCTGTGGAGAGGAGCAGACAGAACCACAAAAATAAGATTTTTAAGGGCATGCATCTTTCCCATCGCAACATATGCCTGTGAGACCTGGACACTTAACAAAACAGCTGAGAAGCACATAAATGCCTTTGAATGTAAATGCTATAGAAGAGTTCTCCAAATATCGTGGACACAAAAAAGAACAAATATATCTATACTACAAGAGCTTAATATTGAAGAAGGCTGGCTAGTAAAGAGGATTAAAGAGAGAAAACTTAAATATTTTGGCCACATTAAACGTCATGATACTTTAGAGAAGACCGTATTGGAAGGATACATAATGGGAAAAAGAAAAAGAGGAAGACCGAAACGAAGATGGCTGCAAGACATCGTTGATGATCTGGAAATGGATGCAGCAGCAGCAGGCCATCTTGCTCACAACCGAGAGGCCTACAGGAGTGCTGTTTGGGAGGCAAAGTTCCGCAAGGGACAAGCAAAGGAATGAATGAGATCAGTCCAACAAGTTATTATAATTTTTCCGTCATCGCCACTACCTAGAAAACGTCCTTTGTGAAGCCTTCAACCATATCCAACTGGTGAGCCACAAAGAAGCAATCAGAAAAAAGCCTGTTACTCCATTGGACAGAGTTAAGTTAGTACTGCCTTTCCACCTACATGATCAGATGGTTAAGAAAACTCTTTATCATCATCTGCCAATAGTTCAGCTCGACCCTGACACTCGGGACATTTTCTCTGATCCACCCCTGTTGGCATACAAACGTGAGCCAAACCTTAAGGACATCCTCGTCCACAGCCACTGAAGCTGAGCTTTACATATGTTGTTACCAGAAAATGTAACTGCCCTCGCTAGGTTACCTGCCCTGTAATCTGGGAAATGAAAACAATCACCTTTCCCAAAACCATCCTCACTCTTCATGAGGGATCCATATGCGAGTACTATAATGTGATATATGTCATGGTATGCAAAAGATGCAGGATAACGTATACTGGTGAGACTGGCCTCAGATTAGGGGACTGCATGCAGAGACATCTGTATGATATCACCCAGCATGCTTCAAAACAAGTCCCAAATCATTTCAATGGCCCCAACCACAGGGGCAAATCTGATTTTCTGGTAACAGCCATCAAACAATGTCACACAGATGACACAAGCCGCCTAGCGCTTGAGAACTGCTACATTCAGGATTATAGGACGCTGGAACTACATGGGTTAAACTCTCTATTCAGTTACACTTAACATCCTCCTCTTCAACAATTATATTCCCTCTCCACTAAGCTCCACTCCCTTCTCACTTGTTACACATAGTTCAGAACCTCCCCACAGCATCATATCACAACCCCTCCACCCTAACTATAATAATCTAGTTCACCTTCTCCTGGCTAGGTTAACACTGTACCACTCTCTCTCCCCTCCACGGTTTCCCCACCCACCACTCCCAGTTACGACCCACCGACTACACATCAAAGGTCTCCATTTAAACAGTCTCTACGCCCTACAATGCTCATTTCTAACACACAGCTTTGAACAAGCCACATCTTACAGTTACAGCTAAGTGCTCTAATCATTATTATTATTTTTTTTAATAGCATTCATGTGAATCTATACTTTACTCTTCGTCCTGTATGTCTTTGTATGATTAAGGCTCACGCTCAAACGTCACGTTGTAATCGTTAAGTAATAAAGCTGTTCCTACTTTTTTTCCTAGTTTATACATTTTGGTATCACAGCTTTCCTGCAGTGCTTCGTGTATAGTTGTATACTTATACACTAATTATTGTGCATTCCTGATCTTGTCCTGCCATTTAATGCTTAAAATCCTCCTCAAGCCTTGTATTGCCTTGGTCATTACCCATGTCTCTGAACCATACAGCAGGACAGTCTTTACATTTTGGGTAATGATTATTCAGTCTTCTCTATTATCATCTTATATCTTATATCTTATATCCTTCCCGTGCCGTTAGACGTCACATAGGGCTCGCAAAGTAGTTCGCCAATATTTCCTGTCTTCGGCGAGTCTTTCAACCTCAACGAAGGATTTTATGCCTGTTAACTTGGCCGCTCTTAATAATGTTCTCTGCAGAGTTTCACGCGGTCTGCCCTTTTTTCTTCGGCCTGTTATGTTCCACTTGATAGCTTGTTTTGGGATTCTCTGCTCATTTCTTCTCATCAAGTGGCCAACATATGTCCATCTCCTTTTCCTGATCACCCGTGAGACTGGTTTTTGTTCAGTCATCTGTCTTATCTCTGCATTGTTCTTGAATTCATTCCACTTGATGCCGAGTATTTTCCTTAGGCATTTGTTTTCTATTATCATCACCCAATAAATAATTTCAACTTTTTTTAATGACCTATAGAATTTATCATGAGTGACTGATATAGAAGACAGGTTACTTTTAACATGAAAATGTCATTAAAGCAATTTATAATCATCTTTACAAGGACAAACAAACAAACAAACAAAAAAACAGTTATCTGGTACATTTATGTTTGTTATGTTAAACATGAGGATTTCAAAATTTTAAAATTTTAATCTTTTAACTGCTAAGAAACTTAGCAGTTAAAAGATTAAAATATTAAAAACTGAAAATAGTATTGTACCTATGTGTAAATAAATACTGGGGGAAAGACCCTACAATTTCAACACTTTATCATAATACTTGTTGCTAACTACCATAATCATGGTCAGCATTGAGAATATATCATTATTTATACAACAGTGTAATTTTTACTTCATGCAGTTATTGATTTTTAAACAATGCATCATAACATGACAAAAATATATGTAAGCTTATTAACAATTAGGTTAATTTCACAACAAGCCCCAAAAAAAAATTTTTTTAAATAAAGTCTTTTAAATCTGCTCAGTAAACTTGGCTAGATGAAGCCATTTTATCTGCCATCTCGATTTTTTTTTTTTAAAGGAAACTGATCTTTATAAATAATCATTTTTTTTTTCTTTCCCAAAACTAAATTTTTTTTTAAACATAATGCTTGATCACAAATGCACATACACAGAAAATACATCACAGTATTTACTACAACAGCAATTGCTCTGAAAGGACCAAAAAGTGGTAGTTTAATATGCTATGGTCAGAACTGTCTGCTGTCTGGGACCTGCCAGTAAGGTAAAATTCCCATTTCCATGCTATTACGGCACATTGGGGATACAGTGTTAGGCCTGTATTTTTCGTGACTTTCAGCACATGAAAGTGTGATGTGGTCAGTATTATACCTGGCTGATTTACCTTCCCAGATTTCTCTGGTACCCATTTTTAGAGGCTGTGTGAATCCCACTGCTGGGACTGAACTCCATATCACTGGATTAGTAAACTGAGCATCTAACCACTCTTGCCAGTGACCCTATTCTCCCACGTACAAACACTGGAAAGCTCTTAAACTTCCAAATATGATCATCCTAATTAATTCAACACAAACACTCAAGCAAGTTAATTTTGGGTAATATGAATATTGCTGGAAATCTGTTGACTACAGGTGCATACTATGAGACAGACTTGTATTTCCTAGTGGAAAATACCATAAACTGACTTTTAGTATAGAAACTACCCTAAATGCAAGTATATACAGAAACTACCCTAAATGCAAGTATATACAGAAACTACCCTAAACGCAAGTATAACTAATCTAACACATTCCTGAAGGAATATTATATGCCCAACTTCTGGGGGGGAAGAAAAAGAAGTTGTGAAGTAAGGCAGACCAAAACTGAGATAAAATGATATGTGCATTGTATCCATGATAGACTTGTCCATCAGCCATGAGGAGTTGGGAGAACTGACAAAAGACAGTGGAATATAGTGCGAGACCATGCAAAGGGGCAAAATATTATGTGATGAAAGAAACAAAGGGCAAAATTTAAGACAGAAGACAAAAACTCAAAGAGACTGGACCTTGAAGTACAAACATGGTGTCACTGATTATGTTAATAAAAGTACTGACAGAACAGGCCTGAGACAAGACAACAGAGACTGAGTGATTATATTTAGAATACGACCCAGCCACTGTATGTGTGCCTGCTCACAGTAATAATAAGTCTTGGATGTTTATAACATAAAGCAGTTGGTTATGGTTGTTTTACTAAAGTCAGTAAAATAATGTTCATCAAGTTCCAAAAACTGTTAATATCCATATGCTCTGAAACCATCTTGTACAGTCAGAGCAGCCATTACAAATCTACCCCCTTATGTATATGCTTTTTAACCCTTTTGCTGCTATGGGTATGTTTAGATACTCTGCCGTATCACTGCTAAGGATGCCTTAACCAAATTTCTACATTTCAGGCAGTAACGACATGTTAAACATTCTGCATTTTCTGCTAAAGTCGCTGCTATAATTGATTAACAAAGTAAGAATCATATTAGCTATTTTTAGTCATATGTGGCCTAGTTTCAGCAAACAGGACTGTGAACAAATCAGTACCAATGTTATTTTTGCCTCATGAGAGAGGAGGGATTATAAGAACTGTACACGTGTTCACCACATTCCAGTCTTCATCTTATATTATGTGGTACGCTGGCATTTCATGGCTGTGTTGCATTTGGTATATTATAAAATATTTCTTATAACTTGAAAATAAATTTACATAGAAGCTATTAGAATTTCTTACTAAGGATGACAGTGAAGATGAAATTAAATATATAGTTCCAATGGTGAAAAAGATAATCAGAGCACTTTTGCCCAGCCATGAACATCGACTGCATGGCAAAATGAAAATGCTGAAAATAAATGAATACTTGTTGAATAATTCTTTGCTCTGATCACCTGTGTGAAACTATGTCCTGAGACAGTTTTTTTTTTTTTTTGGTGTTACTTTTGAGAAAGCTGCATTTCTCTGATGAAGGATGCATGTGGCATTCAACTTTTCAGACATTTCCCATCAATATCAACATCAAAGGAAAAGGGCCCACTGAGAAAGTATGCTGTATGTGCAAAAATAAAAGATGACAGGAAAAAGATATACTACTGTGTCCCAAAATTAAGTGTACCAATTTTTTATTTACATGTATGTAATACACAAAATTACAAGTTACCTCCTTCAAGTTACATAGCAGCTCTAACACTTTTTTTTTCCCACAACTGTGGCAGTACTGGAAGGTGTTTTCCATAAGTGTGCTTAGTTCATATGTTACAAATTTTTTTAAGTTTTCCACAGTCCCAAAATGATGACCCTTCAACTTAGATTTCATTTTATGGTAGAAATCACACAGAACTAGATCTGGGCTGTAGTGAGGTTGTGGAAGTGTGGGAATGTTTTTCTTCACCAAAAACTCTCGAAGTGAAAGTACTGTGTGAACAGGTGTATTATCATGGTGCAGCATCCAGTCATCGCTGGACGCGTTTACATGTGCAAAATGTTTGTTAAAATTCTATGAACAACATTTTTATCCCAACCCGTTTCTTCATCAAAAATCATCCTGTTACTCAAACAGTGGGCTTTCACTATCATAGCTTGCACAACTTCCACACTGACTGTCTGATGATGAGATTGGCCTTCTGGAATGAGGTTCGTCTTGAACAATTTCTTGACTTCTTTGAAAGCTTTGTGCCACCTAAAGACCATATTTTTCAACAGAATGTCATCTCCATAAGCATCAGTTTAATTTTCAAATGTCTCAATGGCAGATTTCTTGAGTTTCACACTGTTTGATATTTTGTTCCATCGTAAACGTAACAAGGTATTAAAACATGACCCTACATAAACTGAAGTAGCACAGGAATGACTTGACCAATCTGGTTGAAACTGATCTGGACATGCAGCTAGAATCTCTGTCAACATGCGATATCCACAATTAATGTATTACATTGCATATTCGCACAATGGAAAGTCAGTACACTTACTTTTGGGATGCACCGTGAATGTTTAGCCCAACAAAATAGTCCAAAGACTGTGCAGTTGCACTGTGTGTCATTACATCATGTTTTTGAACATTTCACATTTTACATCCTTCCTGTGCCATTAAATGTCACATAGGGCTCGCATAGCTGTTTGCCAAGTTTTCCTGTTTTTGACAAGCTTTTCAACCTCATCAAGGGATGTTATGCCCACCAAACTGGCCTCTCTTAACAATGTCCTCTTTAGGGTTTCACATGGATGACCTCTTTTTCTTCAGCCTGTTGTGTTCCACTTGATAACTTGTTTTGGGATTCTCTGACTGTTTCTTCTCATCACGTGACCAACATATGTCCATCTTCTTTTTCTTATCACCCATGAGACAGGTTGTTGTTTGCTCATCTGTCTTATCTCTGAATTGTTCTTGAATTCATTCCACTTTATACCGAGTATTTTCCTTAGGCATTTGTTTTCAAAAGAGTCTAATTTCTTGTCTATTTCTTTAGTTGTTTTCCAGCTTTCACAAGCACAAATGAGGGTGGATATTACATTTGAATTGAATAATCGTAATTTGGTTTTTGTGCTTATAACTTTTGAATGCCATTTGATGTCATTTCACATACAAAAGCATAATTTAAATATATGCTTTTTGTCTTTTTTGTCTAAAAAAAATTGTTTGCTGAAGAAGTTTTAGTCACAATAAGACAAATATTAGGATCTGACATGAATGGGGAAAAATAATCACAAAGAAGTGTGATAAATCTAAGATTTTCAGGCGACAAAAAAATATTCTGCACTAGGCAGGGAGGAAATAATGTAAGCAGAGGTATGTAGCAAGGTGGGTCACAGCACACAAGTGAACATAACAGCAAAAGGGTTAACAATCCCTAACCCAGCAAATATGAACTCTTCAAACTGACACACTGATCTACCTATAGTCTTATTAAAACATCCTCCACAACTAAAGCCACTTAGTGTCTTACATTCTTAACTTCTACCTCACTGTTTTAAAACTGTCCTCCTTAATCTAGCTTTTTTTTTTTAATATCTTTCTAAGTAAGAAAGATTGTACTTCAATCATTTTTAATATCCAGAATATCCATAAAAAACAATGTGAAAAAATGTTCTGTTGATCAATCTACATGTGACTGTATATCACTGGCGCCTTCAAAGAGTAAAACAAAAACAAATATGATGGATTTACCACAAATGATATCGCTAACACTTCTGATCTCATTATTACATGAGGTCTAAGCATACAGAAAATGTAAAGCATTGACACATAATCATGATTACATGAGCTCTGAACAAAAGTAAACCCGTTTCAAAAATAAAAACCCTCACTTCATAATTTTTTACCGGCTATGAAAAGTCCATTTCTACAACCTGATTGTAGAAATGTGCAAGCTGTGCCTAAATGATTTGCTGAATTCTTCATTTCTGTATCACCTTTCATTTCCTGGTCTTTTTCAGCATTAATTTTATTATTTTTCATTTCCTAATGTTTTTCACTACAACTTCTCTTTTCCTTCTGAAGTCAGTTTCTTTTCTTCCACTGAACTGACGAAGCTAATCTGTCTTCATAATCAAAATTTCTGAGTAATTTTACATGGAATTCCATTATCTCTAATACTCCTGTATCTGACAGATTTTGTGGCACTGCATCACATATGCACATAACAGACTATACAACACCAATTAGTTCACAACAAAATCATGTAAAACATACACAAGCAGAGAAGAACATACATGCAAGACTCACCAAACTGAATGCCTCAGGGGGTGGACTGCTGGCCAAATAGAACTCCTGGTACTCAACACCAACTATGAAATGGACAAAGAAATTGTATGCAGAAAAGATGCTTTCTAACTGAAAATAGTGCACATGAAACATATGGTGTATTCTACAGACTCAACCACAACTGTGGAAAACTCACAATCTGATCAAATTAACATATCCAAAATATAAAGAGCAATGAGAAAGACGGGATATAACAATCTTTCAAATATCACACTGCAGGCCATGAGAGAGCCAGATTTAATCATCACTCTAAAATACAATCAATACTGGAGGATATGAGAATGATGGACATAATTATCATTCTGTTATACAAATGTGGATAGGATACAGCCTGATTGAGTGCATCATATGGACACAAGAGAAAGAGGACGCTGTAGATTCATTACTGCCAATCTTCATACAGAAAATGGCACGTGATGATGATGAATCATCATTCTCAGAAGTCAATACTGGAGGTTATAAGAAAGATAGATCTGTTATCTTCCTATGGTTGGGCAGTAACAGAATGCACAAAGAATCTGAATGCAGACAAGATGTTTAAATTTCACAGATCTAATAATTGTTGATTTTTAAGGGCATGCATCTTTCCCATCGCAACATATGCTTGTGAGACCTGGACACTTAACAAAACAACTGAGAAACACAAAAATGCCTTTGAATGTAAATGCTACAAAAAAGTTCTTCAAATACCATGGACACAAGAAAGAACAAATATATCCATACTACAAGAACTTAATAATGAAGAAGGCTTGCTAGTAAACAGGATTAAACAGAGAAAACATATATTTTGGACACATTAAACACCATGATAATCTAGAGAAGACAGTCTTGGAAGGGTACACAATGTGAAAAAGAAAGAGAGGAAGACTAAGGCGAAGATGGCTGCAAGACATCGTTGATAATCTGCAAATGGATGCATCATCAGCAGGGCATCTTGCTTACAACTGAGAGGCCTACAGGAGTGCTTGTTAGGGAGGCAAAAGTTCCACAAGGGACATGCAAATGACTGACTGACTGAATAATTGTAGATCAAATCATAATCACTAGTATAAGTCAGTAATAAAGGCATCTTCTTACATCTTACATCCTTCCAGTGTTGTTAAACGTCACACAGCGCCTGCATGGTAGATAGCTAAGATTTCCTGTTTTCGGCGAGCTTTTCAACTTCAACAAGGGATGTTACTCCCGCAAAGCTGGCCTCTCTTAACAATGTCCTCTTTAGAGTTTCACATGGTCGACCCTTTTATTCGGCCTTGTGTGTTCCACTTGATAGCTTGTTTTGGGATTCTCTGGTTGTTTCATCTCAGCACATGACCGACATACGAGGGGTGACTGATAAGTTCTTGGCATAAGGTACAAATACTTGAAACACACAGCTGATATTAGTTGCATTTGTAGATCAAGTTAAGATTAAACACCACGTTTCAAGAAATTAACTGCAACCAATTTTTTTTTTTACAGGCTACTGAAGTGGTAAGGGGTGGCAGAAATTGAGAAAATGGATAAAATGTATCATTGAGTAGTCATTCGCTACCTCTGCATCAAGGGCTTATCATCAAAAGGAGATCCATGAGGATATGGTGAAGACTCTAGGGGAGTGTGCCCCTTCTTACAGCACAGTGAAGAAATGGTCAACTCAATTCAAACATGGAAGGGAGAGTCTTGAAGATGATCCCTGTCCAGGAAGATCAAGAACGGTAACCACCGATGAAACCACCGGCAGAATCCATGACATGATAATGGAGGATCGACAACTAACTGAGCGGTACACTGCTATTGAGTTGGGCATCTCCCAGGAACGTGTTCATGCCATTATTCACAATGATCTTCAGATGAAAAAAAAGGTCTCTGTTCGATGGGTCCTGAAACTTTTTGGAGCTGACCATAAACGACAGTGTCTCAACATGTCAAGAGACAATCTTGGCCATTTTTCTGTAGATCCTGAAAAGTTTCTTCAGCAATTTGTCACTGTGGATGAGACTTGGGTTCATCATTTTCAACCAGAAACCAAAGAACAGTCAAAGCAGTGGAAACATCAAGGATTCCCACCTTCAAAGAAAGCAAGGGTGGTTCTGTCTGCAGGCACAGTGATGGCTTCCATCTTTTGAGATTCAGAAGGTGGGCTATTGCTAGACTATCTTCAAAAGGGCAGAATGGTCACTGAGGCCCATTAAGCTAATCTTGTGAAGCAACTGCGGGTCACATTGAAGGAAAAGCGTCAACAGAAACTGATGAGAGGAGTCATCTTTCATCAAGACAATGCTCCAGTTCACAAGTCAGCATTGGCAGTGGCTGCCATTCATGAATGTGGCTTCCAGCTTCTTGAACATCCTCCTTATTCCCCAGATTTGGCCCCTTTGGACTATTACCTGTTTACCAAACTCAAAAAGGAGCTCAGTGGTCACAAATTTGCTTCAGATGATGTCATTCACACTGTAGACTTCTTTCTACTGGCACAAGAAGCTGACTTTTACAAAGAAGGGATCCGTATGCTCCAGGATCACTGGACAAAGTGCACAAACTTACAAGGGGAATATATTGAGAAATAACCCCAAAAAGTTGTCCACAAATAATCCACTGTACCTTATGCCAAGAACTTATCAATCACCCCTCGTATGTCCATCTCCTTTTTCTGATCACCAATGAAACAGGTTGTTTGCTCATCTGTCTTATCTCTGCGTTGTTCTTGAATTCGTTCCACTTTATACTAAGTACATAAAGGCATCTACACAATCATAAATTCTAAGAAAGGCCATAAGAAAGATTTACTTCATGTCTATAAATATCTTATTTTATGTGGCAAGTACAAACATAACACAAAAATAGAAAAGTAAACTTTTAGAGAAAAAGTCTGAATTAAGCACTTTACTTTTTCTTGTGGTAAATAAACTGCTGGTGTAGAGAGATCTAGGTATAATCACTTGTACCCTGTCAATACTTTACCTTTATCATGCATCAGCTGGTTGTCCAAGATCAAGTGGTAAGCAATGTACAGCTGATCATGAGGATTGTCTGCCAGCAAAGCCTTGTGAACCTCAACCTCATCTACATTGAATTTCTATGAAAATAAAGGTAAATTTTGATACAAATCTGTTCTTCTTTTCACTGTTCACCTGTCATCTTCACGCTAAACCTGAACTGTCACTTCACTCTTTTCTACAGCTTTTATAATTCCACAGCTTCCACTTTAGGTGTAGACCCTATGGCCTGGTCATGCATAATTGGATTAAACATCAGAATGCTTGTGCTGTATTACATCAAGGGAATCTGTTGGTGCAGGACGTCTTGATCTGGTAACAGTGACTGCTAGCAATGATTAGAACACTCATATTTGAAACAGGGTGTTCTGCTGCCCCTGAATAAGCTAAGTTTGATTTAGCCCTCAAAATGGATCTAATTTAACTATGAAGATAAGATTAATAATGAGAAATGAAACTCAGATCTCTGATTTGTTTATTCCCCCACATTACTAACTTCACTCAAAGCTCATTTAAATAATATATGCATGCAGCTGTGCAATTCATTTATAGTTACAACTGACCAACAAATGTAGCTGTTGTTTTTGAATCTTTGTTCATCAAAGGTAATAAAATGGAAAAAATACACCAGTCAGTTACTGTGCACCTTAACAGTTTTCTTAGTTATTTTAGAGCAGCCATGGCTATCTCTGTCAGAGATAGATCATTCATTTATGACTCCACATATCATCACAGTTTCTTTCTCTCCAGGATTTCTGAAGCCAGTGCTCAGTCTGGATATATCTGGAGGGCACATTCTGTCATCTCATCACACATCATTAATTACTTTTAAGTCAGTAAAACATCTATAACTGACTATTTTCTGTCACAGATACACCCAAGACTTACTTCAGCTAATGAGTGGGTATTCCTATAGTGCCAGAGTCTCATTCTAAATATAATCACTTGGTCTCTATGTTTACGATTAAGACTGTCATTTCTCAGTGTATCATTTCTCATCTTTAACTGCTTCACTTCTTCACATAATCCTTTTTTTTCTATTCTGCATCTTGCTAATCTTGATTTCAGCTTGTTTCAACACAAACCATGCAGATAAGAGACCACGGAAGCCTGTGACTACGATTATGCTGTCTGAGAGACCTAACTTCCTCACAGCACAAGTAAATGACGACACTGCTCTACATTTCACTGCAGGAACAAACATCATTATGTATCAAATCACCAAGATACACTGGCTGCAACGAGTCTCAGACTTGCCCTGCCTCTCACCTTCATGACACTTGTCTTCTTCTTTTTCGTTCGCTTCTACCACCAAAACCACACTGTGATCCTACTGAATTTACGCCTGTGGTCCTTGTTAGGTCCCGTGGTCTCCTGTGTGGTCCCCGAAAGATCCACGTGAGGACCACAAGGGGTTCAGAGTATCACAGGGCTTTAGCCTGTATTCTTGGTGGGTCACAGAAGCGGGATTGTGTGACACCGTGGTTTTCATTGCACCAGTTTAGTCTGGGTTGGACTTTCTTACCGGAAGACCTCGACGTGTTTAGGATATCAGTGCATCCCCGCTAGGTGAGAGGCGGTAGCCCATCCAGGCCAGAGTTGGACCTTCTCACCGGAAAACCTCGACGTGTTTTGAGATACCCGTGTATCACCGCCGGGTGAGAGGTGGTTGCCCATCCAGTCCAGAGTTGGACTTTCTCACCGGAAAACCTCAGCGTGATTAGGATACGCAAACATCCCCGCTGGGTGAGAGGTGATTGCCTATCTAGACTGCCCTGGTCCAGTGTCTCCGACTTCAGCATTTTGCGGTCGTGGCCGCTACCCCTCCTAGTTGTGACCAGGATGGAGCTTTTGTCCAGGAGGACGAATCCTCGCCACTAGTGACTTCCACCCTGGGTTGAGCCGGTTTAGGCATATTATCCCAGTATGGGCGTGTTTGGGACGTGACCGACTTCTAGAGCAGAGGTACTGTGACATGCATAGCCTTCAAGATTCACCCCTGGTGTGAGCCGGTTTAGGCAAAATTCACCAGTATGGGTGTATATCAGGCGTGACCTACCTCTAGAGCAGAGGTGGCATGACATGTCGTGCCATCCAGTTCCACCCCTGGTGTGTGCGGTTTAGGCATATTTCACCAGTGTAGGTGTATTTCAGATGTGGCCGGCCTCTAGAGCAGAGGTGCCGTGGTATGTATAGCTCTTGTAGCGATACTACTGGACATATCTATTAAACTTCACTTTATCCTTTCCACCACCTTTCCCATCGGCAACGCACAGCAACCTTTATTTCTTTTCCGCATTTCTTCCTTGACCGGGAGGAGCTTCACTCCACGTGCGGCATTTGAAGAGTCTCGCCAGCAGTGTTTTAACCTCTGGGACAAGCCATTTCATGCATTTCACCTGATATGACTGCACTCAGGACGTGGCTGACCTCCAGACCAGAAGTGCCGTGATTTGACTGTTTGCTTCGCTTTATCCTTTTTACCACCTTTTCCGCAGTGATGCTGCACGGCAACCTCATTTGCACCTTTCTTCATTGGCCGGGAGGAGCACCTCTCCACACACGGCAACTGAAAAATCTCGCCAACAGCGGCAGATGAGCTACCAAACGTGCCACTCTTCTACCCTAAGTATCTGGTTTTCAGGCGCCAGATATTCGCCCTCGCCCCTTCTCCTGTCAGTTTAAACAGTTCTGCCACGGGAAGGCCAGGAGCTGGACTTGACTGCCAGAGGCTGTTTGAGACGCATTTACAGTCCTTAGAACCCATGACATTTGTGTATTCCCTGACTAATGTCCTCTTGATTTTTTTCAAGTTTTTTTTCTCCAGCTTTTCTCAGCTTTAAGCAATCATTAAGTCCAATAAACTTTTATCATTAAGTCCAACAAACTTTTATAATTAAGTCCAATATACTTTTATTGTCTTTTCATTTTTTTATTTTAAAATTTTAAATGCAAATAAAAATAGAAAGGAACGTACCTCACAGATCTCCCGGACAATTTCTGTGTTGATAATGGAAGCATCATGATCTGTTGTGGATGGGAACAGGTAGTCAGGCAATTCCTTTTTAAACCACTCATATTCTCTGAAATGAGGAATGTTAGAGAAGATGTAGACAAAGAATATTACGATGCTACAACAATTGGAGGTTATGAAATACCAGAGATTAGATATGCTAGTATTACTGTCCACAACACAAAAAGGAATGGGAAAAACTAATTATGTCAGTCCATAAGTACAGTGAAGAGCAAAACCTTTATCTTAATGCGAAGAAAACTAAATTGATAACAACTGACAAAACAAATAAGGCGCTGAAATATGTATCAATGAGGAAAAAAAGTGGAAGAGGCGGAGAGTTTTGAATATCTTGATCATTCAGTCAGTCATTTGCATGTTCCTTGCCAAACTTTGCCTCCCTAACAGCTCTCCTGTAGGCCTCTCAGTTGTAAGCAAGATGCCCTGCTGCGTTCATTTGCAGATTATCAACGATGCCCTGCAGTCATCGTCACCTTAGTCTTCTTCTCTTTCTTTTTCCCATTATGTACCCTTCCAAGACGGTCTTCTCTAAATTATCATGATGTTTAGTATGTCCAAAATATTTCAGTTTTCTCTCTTTAATCTTCTTTATTAGCCAACCTTCTTCAATATTAAGTTCTTGTAGTATGGATATATTTGTTCTTTTTTGTGTCCATGATATCTGAAAGACTCTTCTGTAGCATTTACATTCAAAGGCATTTTTGTGTTTCTCAGCTGTTTTGTTAAGTGTTCAGGTCTCACAGGCATATGTTGCGATAGGAAAAATGAATGCCCTTAAAAATCTGATTTTTGTAGTTTTGTCTGTTACTCTCCATAGCTTCTTTAGTTGTTTTATTTTCTGAAGAGCGAAAGATGTCCTCCTTTTAATATCCCTCATTGTATCTCTATTACTAGTTAGTAATAAATAATGTCTTTGAATGTAAATGTTACAGAAGAGTTCTTCAAGTATCATGGACACAAAAAGAACAAATATATCCAAACTACAAGAACTTAATATTGAAAGAAGGTTGGCTAGTAAGGAAGATTAAACAGAGAAAACTCAAATATTCTGGACATTAAATGTCATGATAATTTAGAGAAGACAGTCTTGGAAGGGTACATATGGGAAAAAGAAGAAGACCAAGACGAAGATGGCTACAAGACATCGTTGATGATCTGTGAAACGACGCATCAGCAGCAGGGAATCTTGCTTACAACAGAGAGGCCTACAGGAGTGCTGTTAGGAGGCACAGTTCCGCAAGGGACATGCAAATGAGTAACAAAAAAAAAAAAAAAGATAGATTTGTTTTTCAAAACTGAAGTATCATATCCTCTTAAAATCAAATAATGTGATACTTTTACTGAACATATTTTATTTCTCCATTCTTTTGAAACAAAAAAAAAAAAACTGGATAGCATGGAGTATTGCACATACTGAGTCATGAGCAAAATTTTTTTTAAAAATCAGAATTTATAGATAGAGAAAATATAAAAGTAAACATTTTAATCTGCATCCTTTGCACTTCATGTAGAAGTCGGATGATGTCACCATCATGTGTCATGTGACCACGCGGAGCATAAACAAAATGGTGGGTGCTGAAGTTTCATTTCGTCAACGTGCTGTTATTGAGTTCCTCGTTAAAGAGGAAATCCCAGCTGCTGAAATTCACCAAAGACTTCAACTTGCTTATGGAGATGTGTGTATGGGTGCTAGCAGTGTTAGGAGGTGAGTGAAACATTTCAAAGATGGAAACACGAGCATCCAAGATATGCCTCGCAGCGGTCGTCCTCAAACTGCCTCCACTGAACACAACGTGGAAAGGGTTGACGACATCATTAAATCTTTCCCTGCCATCGGCCTTGTGACTGGCCACATCCAGTTTCCATGCTCCTGCCTTGGGCCTTTGGATAGGTCTCTGGTTTGTTTTGGTGTAAAATCGGTTGAATTTTTAGATCACATGTTATGTTTACAGGTCACATTTACCCAGCATTCGTTTCGCAAAGCAATCTTAAGGGGGTCAAATGGAGTCAAATTCAATGTTTTTCTACCAAAGTTTTCATCTTTTTTGTGTGACTTCGGAGGCAAACATGTCCCCCTACAACTACAGCACTGTTCTTGAATGTATCCTAAGTAGATCTAGACATATTAGACGACTGGAGAAGTAGTTAGAAGGTTATTTCAGACATTATTTTAGTGATTTTTGGCACATATAATCACAATATGACATTGAAAAGTTGATCTAGACATCTCAGATGATAATTAATGTCGATCTAGGCCTATCTGATGGTAAGTAGGACACAATTATTGTCTAAAAATATCACATTACTTCTTTTTTCCTAAAAAACTCTACATTTATCAAATCTTCATACATATTTTGTTATTTTGAAACATAACAAGTACACTTTTCCAATGGAAAAATTGTGTTTCATTCGCTTTTACTAATATGCCCCTAGACATATCAAGACCCATGGTTTTACTCAGGGACGCAACTGAACGTCCACGTTTTGTCATTTCTCCCCCCCCCAGCACGGAATGAGTTAAAGAAGACAGATGTGTCAGTTTCTGAAATTGCTGTAAATCTTGGAATAGGACACAATGCAGTACAGGAAATGACTGAAACCTTAGGCTATAGAAAAGTTTGTGCCAGCTGGATCCCACAGGAGAGAATGTCCAGAAAGCAGTGCATCTGTGCCGTCGGTCAGCTGGAACAGAATTCTACTGGGAGCAGAATTCTACTGGGAGGGTATTTTCAAACTTACATAGCGATGGCAAAAATGTGTGCAGAGAAATGGAGATTATGTTGAAAAGTGAAGAAAAGGATGCAATTTAAGGTGATACATTTATATTTTTTCTATCTATAAATTTTGATTTAAAAAATTTTTGCTCATGACTTTTGGTATGACCCTCGTACAAAGAGAGAATCTTTCAGTATGGAAACAATTCAAATTGTAAACAAAAAATAAGCAAAAAAAAAACAAAAAAATACCTTATGTCTTTAATGCTGGCTCGTTTGACAGGATCCACCTGTAGCATGTGGCACAAAATGCTCACAATCTCTTTGCTCAGGTACTCTGGTATTGCAAAGATACCAGCTGGAAAGAATAAATGACATAAACATTGTTCTGAGCCACACTACAAGACTGACAGCACAAAGAGAAAGAGATCTTAAGACCATTTAGGATAGAAAGTTTCTACTGCTGGAAGACTTGACAGCCTAGAGAGAACTATAATGGGGAGTATGGTTCCCATGAAAAAGAGAAAAAAGATAACTAAGGAGACTGGTGAAAAGTATTACAGACACTTTTAACACCATACACACTAAAGCAGGCATCCTTGTTAGATACTGAAACATTTTCACACAGAATATCAAGAGACAACATCTGCAAAGCTCAGACCACATGAATTCACCACCAGAACAGTCTGTACCGATATAACTTAATCCAATATGACAAATATACAACATACTGATGACATGAGCCATGATTTTGAGATTTTACAGGAAATACTTTCTAATTCCTTTAGTTTTTTTTGTTATTAATCTCCATTGCTATTCTAACAATAACTTTATGTGCATTTGTCATCTGCTCATGACTGATCTGGACAAATGATTTCTTTGCCATTCAAATACTGTTCCCAAAGTTTTTGTTTCTGTACCCCCATTTATGTGACCTACCACATTAGAATGAGATTTCATGTCACAGAATTTACTTTCAAGAAATTTTAAATGCAAACTAGCTGCATTGACCTTCAAGAATCTTGAGAACATATGGAATTAAAAAGTTATAAGCACAAAAACCAAGTTAAGATTATTCAATTCAAAATCTACCCTCATTTATGCAAACAAAAGCTGGGAAACAATTAAAGAAAAAGACAACAAATCAGACTTTTGAAAACAAATGCCTAAGGAAAATACTCATTATAAAGTCGAACGAATTCAAGAACAACACAGAGATAAGGCAGAAGAGTGAACACAACCTGTCTCATGGGTGATCAGAAAAAAAGAAATGGGCATATATTGGTCATGTGATAAGAAGAAACAGTCAGAGAATCCCAATACACGCTATCAAGTGAAACACAATAGACTGAAGAAAAAGAGGTCGACCACGTGAAACTCTAAAGAGAACATTATTAAGAGAGGCCAAATTAGAAGGCATAAAATAACTTGATGAGGTTGAAAAGCTTGCCGAAAACAGGAAAATTTGGTGAACTACAATGTGACTTTTAACAGCACGAGAAGGATGTAAGATGTTCTTAGCTTCTGTTGTTTATTTACATACAAGATTCTGTACATCATCTGGATTTTCTGCTAGCAGTACTGTATGTCATCTCCTCATCTCAGGTTGTTAACTGTTATTTCATTAATAACTAATCCAGGAATCTCACTACTATCCTTGAATACTTTCCTTGTATACATGCTGAACAAGAAAGAAGTAGCACACATAGTTGTCTGCCCTTCTTTTTATATCAATGAGCTTTGAATAGTCAGTGTTACATCTTACAACTGCTGCCTGTTTACAAACATAAGTTGCTTATCTCTTTACCATATACATCAAACTCTTTCAGGTATCTGAGTAGCTGTTCACATATTACTCTATCACATGCCTTTGTGTATTCTGTAAAGCAAGTACAGATGTCCCTTTTCTCCTCTTAAAATGCTAAAGCACAGAAATATCAGTTCTAGGTTGATTCAAATTCTCCTTATATCTTAATATGATGATCACATGTGGCATCACCATACTTTAACCCTAGTTCTCTATTCTATTTAGAGATGCATTCTGCTCTACTGTTAACTAATATATGAAAGTCACTTACATTTAATTTTTCTGAACAGAGTTGGCACATGCTCATCATCAAAAGGAAGCTGTGAAAAGAAAAACCTCACATATTTTCTTATTGAAACTTCTTTATTAGACTAGAAGATCATGCAATATGATAAAGAAAAATTTCAAGTTTATCAGAAGTTTACTGAGATAAAGTGAATATCCCTTGGAACTAGATACGCTTTTCTAGCACCTTGAGAAATCCCAAACTACTGACTTTTCTTATCTATTTTTAACAAACTCACTTCCACCCATCCCTCCCCAACAAAAAAAAGGGAAATTGTTAATGACATCTGATTATACTAAATCATATACCTGGCTCACAAAGGCATCTGATATGAAAGTCAAACACAGATGACATCTATAAAAATCAGGCAAGTATTGTAGTTCTTTTCTCCCTGAAACTTAAGCTTCATCTTCTCCGCAGCCAATGCACTGAATACACTGAGCCACAACAGCCGTTTTTCTCAGTCTCTGAATGCAGCTAAAAACCAAGGCTGTGCAATATTCCTTTAACAGACTTTGCCATCACAGGGACTATGGTTATCCCTGCCCTGTTAGCCAGGATAGGCCTCTTACCTGGGGTACCAGGCTCAAAGTCTTGGTCAGATATGCTTCACTAACCCTGATGTCAGCCATGAGTCTCGTACTGTAAAACTGGACAACATCTTCACTCCCTTTCACTGTAGTTAGACAATCTACATGCTGCTTGAACTTCACACAGAATTGGGGGAGAAAAGGGAAAGTGGATGTTTTCCAAAAGAATTGGTTTAGTGTTACCCACAACCAGTGTGTTACTGGCTCCATCAGCAAGGGGACGCTTCAGTTGGTGTTGGAATGGAAGGCAGAGCATATATGGGAATGCCCGGACCGCATGGATGCCAGTCTCTGATTACAGCTGCAACCACAGTTACACATAAATTTACAGTTATCTACCCTAACCGTATTTTGAAGTTTCCCAAATATTTTCTGAAAGTTTGTGAACAAAAGAAGATAAAGGTTTAAAATTGATTTTCCACAGGTTTTTATCTGCTTTATTTTTACAAGCATGATCTGCCACAAAAATGCTTTTCATCTTCATAAGAGAAATGATGAATGTGGTAAAACTGGTTCCAGTAGTGAAAGTAGATGGAAGTGTATGGTTCTGTTTTACAAAAAGAAAGAGTGAGGAAAGTAGGCACAAACAAGAATGGCAGAAAGTAAGATGAGCACACACAAATGAAGAACATACAATAATGCAATATTTCACAGTCTTTTTCAAAGATCACATACAAAAAAAAACAAAAAACAACACAACAGATAAAGACAAAACCTATGAGTGCCATGCCACATGGCACAGGCTATCATTTCTCTCCACAATTCCCTGTCTTTTGCACTGATTATGAGATCCACCGGTGACTTTCTTCCTAGCCACACTGACAGCCCATCCAGTAACTTCTCTCTCTGTCTTCCTCTGTCTCTTCTTCCCTCAATATTTCCAGCTGCCACAATGTATTCCAATTTTCCTCTTCTCAGGAAATGTCCTATAAATCTCGCTTGTCTGCCTCTGATCTTTGCTATAATTTGCTTTTTAACTCCAGCCTCTCTTATGACTTCTTCACTAGTTTTCTTGGCTGTCCATGGTCCTTCAACATCCTTCTTATAAACCACATTTCCATGGCCTCCATTTCTTGCTTATTCATAGACCATGCTTTACACCCATAAAACAGAATTGGCTCGATGTAACTTTTAAGTACTCTGAATCTTGTTTCCATTGATATGGATCTGTTGCACAAGATGTGCCT
Organism: Achatina immaculata; assembly: GCA_009760885.1. Taxonomy (NCBI): domain Eukaryota; kingdom Metazoa; phylum Mollusca; class Gastropoda; order Stylommatophora; family Achatinidae; genus Lissachatina; species Lissachatina immaculata. The sequence goes on along the minus strand of CM019705.1, from coordinate 3,915,116 downwards.
CATTGTCTGGAATGCTGACTTGGCCTGAGCACGTCTGATTTTTAATTCATTGTGACATGTCCCATCAGTTGTTATAATTGTTCCTAAGTACTTGAATCCATCAACTTGTTTCAAATTTGTGCCTTCGATGGTAATGCTACACTTTGGTGGTAATCTTTTCTTTGAGATGACCATCACTTCAGTCTTCTTTTTGTTCAGGCTGAGACTTTTATTTTTACTTTCATGAAACACGACATTCAGAAGGGCCTGAGCTGCAGCCGTCACTTTTACCAATCAGAACTGTGTCATCTGCATATCTTAAGTTGTTACAAAGATAAAACACAGATGAAAATAGACTGTTTTTTTGGTCTTCTCCTAGTAAGAAATATGTGCATAAAATGTGCCCAGATAGACATAGTAGAACTTACAGTGCCACACAGAAGTGCATACAGAATAACACCACAGCTCCAAATGTCAACCTCAGGCCCTGCATACAGCCTTCAGATGAAAACAAATAAACAACATATCATTACTTGGCCATACTGCAATTCATATACATTTAATGCTACAAAGTTTTTGAGTATAAGTTTTATATATATGAAACAATCAGAGAATACCAAAACAAGCTATCAAGTGGGGCACAACAGGCCGAAGAAAAAGAGGTCGATCACGTGAAACTCTAAAGAGGACATTGTTAAGAGAAGCCAGTTTAGTGGGCATAACATCCCTTGATGAAGTTGAAAGACTTGCCAAGAACAGGAAATCTTGGCAAACAACTATGCAAGCCCTATGTGACATTTAACTGCATGGGAAGGATGTAAGATATATATATACAAAAAGCTGCACATTTATTTCAACTGATGTGAATTTATATTTTCTTCTCTCTTCCTATTTCTTTGTCCTCTGTTTTTGTATGGTTAGGGTATGTAAGTGTTACATCTTTATGTTCATTAAAACTGTTTCTACTTTTGTTTTAAACAGAATTAACATCTAACTTTGCTACACTCATCGACCTTATGCTTTGAGTTTATCATAAAAAAATACAGACATAATTAAATTTACTTTCATTACTCAGGGCACTGAGCAGCTTCTGGTCTTCTTCCTTATTTTCCCCTAACTCTTCAACATAATCCAAAAAAACGTTCCTCCATCCCTTGCATTTATTTTTTTTTTTTAGTAAAATAAAGAAACCAACTCTACTCTCAACTTTTTTTTCAAAGGCTAACCACACACACACTGTCCTCTATTAGGCACGTGGATCACAGTCAGCATTTGCTGCAATAATGTACAGAAACATAAAAATTAGAGAATATTTTCTGCTTTAAAATATCAAAATTAATAGTCACCAACCCTTAATTTAAAAAAAAAAAAAACAAATCTCTTCACTAGCCCTGAATTTAGTGCTCTGACAATACAGAATAACTGTAAGGAAAACTTTGATCATTATCAGGACAAACTATCATCACACTCCAGAGTTCCATCCCACAATGAGTTTTGCTGCCGCTGTAACATTACATTTCTTTAATGTGCACAATTCCCTTAGCTGTCTTTACTACATGCATGAAAGGTTGCATGGCTATACTCTTACACCTCAGACTAATATCCAGGCCCCCAGAGCCACACAGCTATAGCAACCAGAAATCCATTCCCAGCTCTTCATGGTGCTTCCAGATAAAAGCTGCACCAGCTCCTGGGATGTGACTCAAATTCCCCAAGGAAATGGAGTCTGCCAAGAAATCTGTTTTATACCCATTCCAGGATTTCAAGCAAGCAACTGTAATGACCTCTTCATTCAACTCTTTTCCTGTGCTCCAAGATCTTTATGGACTCTGTAGCAAAGATCTACAAGAAGATCCACCTCCACTACCATCATGATCTATTTCCTAACTGATGTAGTCACAGGTTCTCATCTTGCCAAACTCTGCTCTTTCATAGCCAAACATATTAAACCTGTGTTGTCATCTGCATTTCTGTGAAAGTTCTTCATGCTCATTAAGTGATGTTATTCATGGTTTTGAAAATAACAATGCATTTCACTTCTCCGATCCAGCAGCCATAACGATGCATCAACACCTTGTTTTAGTTCTGAATGCTGTGCTCTTCTGTCCAGTAAAGGTGATCTCTATAGGTGACAATGACTGAATGCTATATCTTTCATTTCCCACAGCGTACATGAGAAGATAGCTTAATGCCCTTCTAGAAAGCTGTAACAGCAGAGTCCACAGGAAGATCTACCCTGACCACTCTGTACCCGACATCTTTAGCCAAGATGTTCTAACACATTCAGTTTCCTGCCAGCACTACATGGAAATCAGGGTGGGTCTTCTAGCTGTGGTTCATCAACCCTGACATCAGAGTACACACCTTTTCTTCTCAAACATCCAACAACTGTAAACTCTCCTCTACAATACCCACTTTCCAGAAATAACTTCAGGAGCAGCATAGTTTGGAGAGCCACAGCTGGTGCGCAGGAATTCCCCATCAGTCATCATATTTGACAGACCTGTTCATGAAAAGGTCATTAAAATAGTTGGGTGGCATGAAATTCTCAGATGTCTAAGTAAAGAGTATTCGTATTTATGAAATATTTATATCAATCATATTAGAAAAATTGATTATGGTCTTCTTCAACTGATTTTTCTAAATTAGGCATATGATATTCAAAAGATGCTCTGGTTTCAAGCATTCTGTTGTCACCATTTACTTCTGTTCTTTACTTACCTTTTTATGCTCTTCAAAAAGTAAAAGAACTAAAGAAGCTGTGGAGAGGAACAGACAGAACTACAAAAATAAGATGTTTAAGGGCATGCAATTTTCCTATCGCAACATATGCCTGTGAGAGCTGAACACTTAACAAAACAGCTGAGAAACACATAAATGCCTTTGAACGTAAATGCTACAGAAGAGAACAAATATTGTAGGATTAAACCTCGAAAAAAACGTAGACAAAGCACTTTTAGTGAGACGTGAGAGAAAGAAAAATCACAAGAGAATTACCTGGGATTCGAACACGGACTCCGGTAGGATGAGCCTAGTTGGCTAAGTCGATAGTACGCTGTTCTCTCGTGGCTAGACGGCTGCTCGTCCTACCGGAGTCCGTGTTCGAATCCCAGGTAATTCTCTTGTGATTTTTCTTTCTCTCACGTCTCACTAAAAGTGCTTTGTCTACGTTTTTTTTCGAGGTTTAATCCTACAATATTTGTTCTCTTACTTTACAGTACCAAAACCTCGTAGTTTCCTATTTATAAAAAATTGTTCCTTAATGCTACAGAAGAGTTCTTCAAATATCACGGACACTAAAAAGAACAAATATATCCATACTACAAGAACTTAATACTGAAGGTTGGCTAGTAAAGAGGATTAAACACAGAAAACTTAAATATTTTGGACACATTAAATGTCATGATAATCTAGAGAAGACCATCTTGGAAGGGAACATAATGGGAAAAAGAAAGAGAGAAAGACCAAGGCAAAGATGGCCGCAAGATGTTATTGATGATCTGCAAATGGATGCATCAGCAGCCGGGCATCTTGCTTACAACCGAGAGGCCTACCAGAGTGCTGTTAGGAAGGCAAAGTTCTGCAATGGACATGCAAATGGGTGACTGACTGACTTACCTTTTAAATCAAGGAGTAAATAAGTACTCTGCGAGGTGAATCTGGAGACAAGGCTTACCTAGCCCTTAATGTTTGTGTGTGAATAAAGATAGGCATCAAATTTTGTGAATATTTTTGGGGAAATCATGACAATTAATCAGGGAGATTTAGCCTTGAGAAGCTGTGGGCAAGCAACAACTGGTAATGCATGCATTCTTTCCTAGGACTGATTCACGGCCAAGTGTTATCATGTGCCAGTCATCGTACTGGAGTTAAGGGTTTAATCTGATCATTCTCTTGAAACTTTCTCTCAAGTTTATTCTACTAACAATATTTTCTAACATTTAAGATGCCTTGGCTTACATGTTGCATTTCCATTGACATTTTTTGGTTCAAAATTCCATTATACATTCCTTGAAAAAGAAAAAAAAATCTGAAGCAATTATCCTCCATAAAAAATGGAAGGGGGGGGGTCATAAAACTTAAGTCTACAGTCATTTTTGACAAAAGAAAAAACCCCAGAAAATACTGAAATTCTTATTTCTGCTTTGCTGACATTTCAATACCTTTGTATTGTTTGTTATGATCATATCACTGATTCCATCTTCTACATTTCATTGCAAGAGAACTTAAGTGGACTTATTTCTAACCATATGTTCACTATTTTAAAATATTACCTTCTTTGGTCACTTGCATACAAAGAACCAACTTCACTTACCAAAATCAGCAATTTTGACATTGTTGCTGGAATCCAGGAGCAGGTTTTCTGGCTTGAGATCTCTGTGAACAACCATGTGCCTGTGACAGTAATCCACGCCAGAGATAATCTGCTGGAAAAAGCGCCGTGCCTCTGGCTCCTTCAGCTGAAAGATGTTTCAGACATTAATAATTCCAAGAACAAAGCAGTAAAAAATCTGTTAAAACAAATATCACTTGATAACATGTGTTACAAATTCAGAACAATGAAAACTTGTTCAAATTGTAAGAAAAAAAAGACAACTGACTTTTTTAAATTGTAAGAAAAAAAAAAGACAATCAAAATTCCTTGGACATGTTACAAGACAGAAAACAAAGAATGTGATAATGTAATTAAAAATCAAGGAAAATGTAGGCGAGAAAGGCCAACAGAAAAATATCTTAATTGACTGACACAAATGGCATTGTAAACAAACATTATCTGAACTGACTTGAAACACCAAGGAACATATGAGACAGAGAAGATTATCACCAACACAATGCAGCACATGATGATAATGTGTTTCCAGTTTAAATCATGGCTGGTCTGGATTTTTTTCTGCTGGGTACTAAATTTAAAAAAAAAACCAAAAAACTTAGATCTGCATGCTCACATAAATGACAACAGACTATGTGCTGCCATCTTCATCGACTTTAAAAAGGCATTTGATATGACTAACCATGATATTCTTGTAAACAAAAAATAAAGACTTATAGACTGCAACCTGACCTGGTAAAATTAATTGCATCATTTCTTTCAGACAGATGACAGGTAGTATTCTTAAACAATTCTCTATCAAATTCTGCTATAGCTGACACTTGTTCCGCAAGGTTCTATTCTAGGCCTGTTACTCTTTGCTATCTATATTAATGATCTTCCACTTCATCTTAAACACTCTTCTTATGACCTCTTTGATGATGATTGCATAGTCTACACTAGTGACTATGACTGTATTAACCTAGAATCAACTCTTCAGATCGAGCTAAACAATCTAATTAGATGGGCAACAACAATGGCATGATTATATACTCATGGAAAAAAGTAAGTGTGCAATGCTTTTAAAAGCACCATGAACATGCTCAGGTGATGACTGAAATAAAATTTGGCACACATTATGTTTGATTATCCAATAACAGATAAAATGATAACTTTCAGGCCAGTCACATGTCACACAAAAAAAAGTGTAAAAAACCTCATCTAATGTGGCACATCACCCCAAGAAAAGAAAATCAGGGTTTCAATATCGTGTTTCCTCCTCAGGCAGTTATCACTGCTTGACACCACCTTCTCATCGAACCAGTGACATGTATCAATTATTGAGGCATGTTATTTCATTCTTGCAACGCTTGGGCTAATTCTTGGTGGATTCCAGGACAATTGTGCCATCTTCGCAACCTGCAGTCCAGTTCATCCCAATTGTGCTTGACAGGTGACAGGTTCGGTGAAACTACTGGCCATGGCAAGACAGTAATCTGATGCTACTGAATGTGGTCCCTGACCACATGTACAACATGTGGATGAGCGTTATCCTGCTGCTGTATCACGCCGTGTCCATTAGCATCCAGAAAAGGCATCACGTATCATGTAATGACTTCAACCCTATATCGTAAACCTGTAAAGTTGCCAGTGAGGAAGACTAGCTTTGTTCGGCCAGCGTAGGAAATTCCTCCCCAAACCATTACACTGCCTCCTCTCCTCCTATCTACCTCTAGCACAGTTATTCGCAATGCGTTCTCCTCTTTGCCTGTACACTAAAGCACACTCATCATGACCTTGTAGGCAGAATCTGGACTCATCAATGAACAGGATCCATCTCCATTGATGATAGGCCATGCCACGTGAAGCCTGGCCCAGGTCAAGTGAGTTTGTCTATGGCAAACTGTCAGTACTGGTTTAACTGCAGGCCTATGAGGTAAGAGATCTACCTCTTTGAGTCTGTTTGCACTGTCCTGCCCAACACACAACTTAAACCTGGAATATTGCTGGCAGTCCATGTTGTCTGGAGAAACCTGTTACGAAGGTGCATGAGATGGATGTAGCGGTCTTGTGCAAGGACGGTAACTCGTGGTCTACCGCTTCTGTGGTGGCCAGCAATGGAACCATTTTCGTTAAAATGACTTTGAAGGCGTGATATTGTGTTTATGTGAACATTAAAATGTTGAGATACTGCTGCTACTGTTGATCCAGCAATTAACATCCCAACAGCTATTTCTCGCTGATGCTCGTTCAATCTTGGCATGATGAAAAAAGATGTTTATGTTGGAAATCCACTACTCCTTTCTTCAATAATTACGTGAAGAGATCTGTGAGAACAGAATTACACATTTACCCTCATTTTATCCATGGTCAGTAACCAATCATGAATCACTGAATGTGATTTCACTAGAGCTGTGGTTATAAATAGTGCGATCAACTTTGTGCAGCATGGGGAAGTGGACAACACTCAGACAAAACTTCATGCTAAATTTGATTTCATTTCACTCATGATGTGATTGGTGCACTTGACACCACTGAACACTTACTTTTTTCTATGAGTATAAATACTGATAAAACAAAATCAATGCTCATAATAACAAGACAGAAACTACAAAACGTGACAAAAACAACACTTCAGCTCTGTATGGAAACATCACAGATAGAAAATGTTAGCAAGCACAAAACACTTGGTCTTATTATTGACCAACATCTGACCTGGAACTCTCATGTGCAAGGTCTAACAAAACTTATCGCACAAAAAGTATATCAGTTAGCCAAAATTAAGCACCTCACTGATCAAGACACAAGGAAGACATACTACGTATCACATATACAAACACAATTAGACTATTGCTCAACAATCTGGGGTGGCTGCTCAGTATTAAATACAAAGAGGCTTTACTCACTTCAAAAGTGAGCAGTAAAGCTTATTAGCAATAAAGATCAAGCACAAACAACCAACCAGCACAAACATATCAAAATACTGCCTCTTAAGAACAAGTTCCTCTTCAACAAACCCAAGTAGGCACATCAAATTCTTTCACAGCATATTCTGCCTTATCTATGGAACTTGTTTAAATATACCCCAAAGTGCAGTCAATGCTTGAACAACACATGTCTTCCAAAACCTAGACTTGACCTTTACAAGAAAAGCTTTACTTATTCTGCTGCTCATCTTTGGAATACCCTCCCATCCTGTATAAAAAGTATAAACTATACTCCTTCTTACTACTAAAAAACTTTTCCAATATCTATTTGATGTAAATTACATGCCTCCATGAATCATAGAACTTAAAAGGCTATTTTAGACTGCTCTTACAGACACTGAATTCAGTTAATTGTTTATTCTGAATACTAATGAAATTTTTGTTTGGCAGACAGTCATTTATGTGTGTTTGTAGTTAGTCATTTATATGTGTAAGTAGTTATTTATAAGTGTATGTAGTTAGTCATTTATATATTATGTAGTTAGTCATTTATATATGTATGTAGTTAGTCATTTTATGTGTATGTAGTTACTTTATTGTTAATTGTGTTTGTTATATGAGCAGCATATTTGTAGAATGTATGGAACAGAGTGAAAGTTGTATGATAAAGGGCAGAATGTCAGGCAGCTCTGCTTGCCAAATTCTTAACCCGTTTGAAATAAAGATCAATCAATCAATCAGTGGAAACTAATAGGGAAGTGCTTTAACCCCTAAGCTCAAAGTACTCCCTGGTAACACTGGGAAACTAAGAAGATAGTTTTTTTTTTGTTTTATCATCCATTTCATTCAGTTTTTTAAACTCTTCCATGTGACGTCAGAGGTATAAAATTTTAAAGACCCTGATACAATCAATTCTTCTTCTTCAATCTCCCTGAAACTGCGAGCTGGTGTTATTTGCAGCCAATGCCTTAAAAAATGAATGAATGATATTTATTTTTAAAGGGAAAGAACTGGGCAGGCAGGCCTGTCTTACATTCTACCCCACAGCGTCATTCAGTTTGGGAGTGGGTTAAGGTGGACTTTTGTCAGTTCCAGCATGTTGCTAAAGAGCAAGGAGTGTGCAAGTCTTTAGCAGACTCCATCACCATAGGGTCTATGGTGATCTCTGCCCCATTAGCCAGTTAGTAATCTCTCTCTCTCTGAACCTTAAGTGCCCAAGGTTTTCCACAAATGTCTGTCTTTTGCCTTTTTTTCCCCACTCTTGTCCAAGTGAGCCCTCTATCACTCAACATAGTTATTAATCTAATAACATTAAAACCCTGAATTTCTGATCAGAGATTACATTCTTCTACAACAAGCTCAAATGTTTACAGATGAATTCTGATATAAATGTAAAATCTGAGAACCTCACAACCTTCCTCTCCTTTATTTATATAACACAATTCAGATTCTAATGCAGGTTAGACTCTGAGAACAAATTCATTCATCTTCTGCTATACAATTCTTGATTCAGGTATTATGACTTTCCCCCTGGTGGATGATGAAATGATCACTCTTTGTGGTGGTACATACTGCAACTTCCTAGGAGAGCACTATCCTATCTTCTTGTGTACATCCCATGATACGTCAGTTGGTACATCAGCACCATCGTCAAAGGGCCATAACATTCAAAAAAGAAAATATAAGCATTTGTTAACATTCTCCAGTGGTCAAATGTCAAAACTTTCCATCTTTTTTTTTTTAATGTCAAAATTGAGAATGAGCGAACATACTTTCAAAGAAAAGGAGAGAAAGTGAAGAGAGTCATAAATGTAATCTTTTGGCTTACCCTGCCATGCTTGACAATGTAGTCAAAGAGCTCTCCACCAGCAACATGTTCCATCACCATAAAGATGTCTGTTGGTGTGGAAATTACCTGGTACCTTAAATACAAAGGAAAAGATTAAAATATTCTGCTAGGTTCATGATAATGAAATGTTCAGTACAGTGAAGCTGGGCAAATATACTTTTTCTGCATGGCAACACAAAGGATTGTCACTGATGCATTCATTCTCAGCATATTTTCTTTCTTACTATGGTTATTTTCAACATTATTGGCCTTGTTAAACTGAGAACTTTCAGGTGGTATATTTTCTAGAACATGGTGATTTTTTTTTTCAGCTTATAGAGTGATTTTTTTTTGTCTGCTTGAAACATGGTCCTCATTGCTCTTTCTCCCCCCCCCCCCCCACACCCCCCTCCACCTCTTTGATTTTTCATTCACCAATTACTGATCATCATATACATGGTGTGTCTAAAAAGTTCCGTGAATGGTACCAGAAAACAAAACAGACGATACAAGCAAATTACCTTTATTGGCCTTCAAAATAATCACAATCCTTCACAACACACTTTTGGCAATGTTCGTAAAGCTTCTGGAAACTGTCAGCAAAGGCCTCTTTAAGAATTGATTGCAAAACCATTGTCTTACATTGCCACCACGTCCACAAAGCGTGGGCCTTTCACGACACTTTTCAGGTGGGGAAACAGAAAGAAGTCCACAGGCGAAAGATCAGGGGACCACAGTGGATGATGGAGAACATGTACGCCACACTCGGCCAAGAACTGGCGCATATGGATCATGTTTGTGTTTCTTCTTGTTGACAGCCAACCTGAACGTGGCTCATCCTCGGTCATTTCATTCCCGTCGTGAAAGTGTTTGAACCAGTTGTAAATTCACTTTCTGCTCACGGCTTCCTTCCCATACACTTGCACCAACATTTCATGCGTCTCCGTCGCCGTTTTCCCCAGTTTGCAGCAGAACTCGATGATCACTTGCTGCTCCATTGCACTGTGACCTTGCCTCTAATACACTGACGACGTTCAACTGCTTGCAGCGGGTTTACCCTTTCGGTCATGTGTACTCCATACTAGGCCGTGCTTCTCTACGTGTCTCTGGACAGCCATATGCATGGCCACACATCTGGCCTATGTTGCCATTGAGATATTAGCCCATTCACCAAACTTTTTAGACAACTCAAAGTGAAATAGATTTTTACATTTATATCTTATTTTCCCTCTGTATGGTGACAAATTAGGTTAGCAGGGTAGAGGTATTCCCTATCAAAGGAGAAGTAAGATGCCTCCTTATCTCCATCAGTCTATGGGACACCCTTGGGCATGGTGGAGTACCTGTATAGCCCCCCGATCAGGATGATGCGAAGCCATGGGAGCAGGTGGTGGATGGAATGGGAGATCAGCTGACAGATAATGTTGGTTATGGTCACCATTCTATGATGGTAGGCAGATGATCTCAATGTAGGGACAATGGCTACAACCACTGACTAGTACAGTCACTGCCCAGAAAGAAAGCAATGGTAAACTATCTTCTGAAAATATACCAAGAAACCCAAACAGCAACATGGAAAGTCAAATAGGAAAAAGATCTGGTGGTGAAGCCCCCAGGCCAGATAGATCTAATTTTAACACTGGGGAAGAGTGTGAGACAGAGGTCAGTACTAGTAATTGTGATGATGGACAAAATCCTGACGGTGTTACTAAAGAAAACCCCTGCATCAAACTAAAAAGAAAAGTAAGAGTAGGAACATGGAATGTAAGAAGTATGTACGAGGGGAACTATCAAATAATAAATGACGAGATGAAAAGAATGGGGATACACATTTTAGAAATCTGTGAACATCGATAGAAAGGATCACGACACTTCAAGAGTGAGAATGATAATATCTTTATATACTCTGGTGGAGAATTAGGAGGAAAGAACGGAGTGGCTTTTTACTTGGACAAATCAACATCAAAAGCATTACTAGGTTACAATTCAGTAAGTGATAGAATCCTCACAATCAGACTTAAGGGCACTCCTAGAAATGTAACAATCATCCAGATATATGCACTTACATCAGCAGCAGAAGAAGAGGAAATACACACTGCAAATGACGATAGACCAAGTACGGAAAAATTATACTGTATTAATAATGAGGGATTTTAATGCAAAGATTGGTACAGAAAGAACAGAAGATGAAGGACATATTGTAAGGAAATTTAGCATAGGACACAGAAATGAGGTAGGTGACAACCTAATGGCTTTTTGCATAGAAAATGAGCTAATGATTGCTAAAACACTTTTTAAACATCCAAGAAGACTTTACACATGGACATCACCTGATGGGAAAACCAAAAATCAAATAGATTACATTTTAGTGCAAAGAAGGTGGAGATCAAAAACTACCAGGTGCTGATTGTGACACGGACCATGAGTTATTAATAGCAGACATGAAGATAACAAAATTAGATGAACAGAACCTAGAACTTTAAAAGCAAGGATATAAAAACATATGTATTCTATTTTACCATAAGCCACTCTAGCACAAAAACTATAAAAAGCAATAATGGACTTCAATTTTTAAGTGTACTGCAAGAAGAGGCACAGCTCATGCACAGTACAACAGCTCTGCATTACCAGAACAAATACATTCCATTCTGCAACCTTATTAGAATACAGAATTGTTATTATTAGAATAATACATGGTCAAGTGTGCTTCTTTCTTTGCAGCCTCTTCAGATAATTATCTGCTCTTGAATGGAACCTCATTTTTCTTGTATATTTTTTCCTATATGCTCTTTTACTTTCATAAGAAAAAAAAAGAAAAAGGCAACATATTTTGCAACTAATACAAGCTATAAATTCAGCTAATATTTAAAGAAGCCATTCTCTTAAAAAAATAAGCAGCTGATTTTTTAAATATATATATATATATATTGGGCAAGAGCAGAAAAAAAGGCGAAAGACAGGCATTTGTGGAAAACCCTTGCGGAAGCCCCATGTGCCCTGGGCACTTAAGGTTCAGAGAGAGAGAGATATATATATGACTTTTGACTGACTTTTCCGGTCCCCAGGTTTACGAGTTTTCACTCTTTTTCTCTTGTGTCAGATAATGCAACATGCAGGTCCTCTTCAACTGTTCTACATCGCCATATATATATATATATATTTTTTTTTTTAATCTGTAGCTTCTGGATGTGTAGTGTACACAGATCTGCTTTCTCTCTACAGTGAGAGTATTATGTGAGCTATTACCAACAAGCCTGAGATAAAAGTTGGAGGACATATCAATAACCTGAGAAATGCTGACAACACAGTCCTGATAGCAGGCAAAAATCTATGAGAGCTGCCAGATACAGATGTAGCAGAAAGTGAATGCATTAACACCATATCCCTATGTGCCTCTAAGGCATGACAGGATTACCTTTACCTTTTTTTTTTAACTGAACAGTAGGAAAACATAAACAAGTATCATGTCCAGAAAGAAAACTGTACCAGAATGCAACATAAAATTCAGAGGAATAACATTAAAACAAGTTCACAAATTCAAGTATCTTGTTACAGCAATAACATCAGATGGTAGGTGTACCACAGAGGTCAAAAACAGAATAGGTCAGGCAAAGGTACCTTTCAAAAAATGAAATCTATTTTGTGCAGTCCATCTTTGTCAAGAGATAAACATAGGAAAAGAGTCTAAATGCTACATCGAGTCAGTACAACTATATATGGAAGCAAATCATGGTCACTGACAAAACAACAAATGCAAAACTGAAATGTTCCTACAAAGAATGTTAAAAATACCATGGACAGCCAAAATGACAAATGAAGAATGCCTAAGGAAAGCCAACAAGAAACAAACATTAATAACACATACTACAAGGGAAACAGTCAAGGTTAATTGGCCATATGAGGAGGGACAGAAAATATTGTGACAACAGTGAAAATTGGAGGCAAGGAAGGGAGAGGCAGGCTAAAAGAGAAAGCTGGGCAACAAATGGCATGGAAGAGATGCAACAGCACATGAATTACATGAAAGATTGGAAACTGTGGAGAGACATGGTTACCAACACCTCCAGACATGGCACATGATGATGATGAGCTGCTGGTAAGGAATAATTACCCATTAACATATGAGAAACAGTTACACACTCTGGTAAACAAAATTAAACAAGTGATCATTACATTAGAGTAACAGTAAAAAAAAAAAAAATAAAATAAAAACTTACAACTTAATTATGTGAGGGTGTCTAAACAATTTGAGGTTCTGAATTTCCCTACGAATTTTGCCGACAACATCTAGATTTTTTATCTTTTGCCTGTTCAGGATCTTCACGGCAACCTTGTGTCCAGTCAGCTGATGTGTGGCTACTGTAACAAGACAAATGTGAAGAAAGACAATGAAATGATATTCATGATAAGCTTTCTGAGCTACTGAGAGGCTGAAACTACATGAAATTTCATCCAAACACTTGCTGAAATATGCCCAAAAATCTGAGAAGAGAAGAAATTCAAATATTCACATCAACAACCTGGCATTTAAAAAAAAAAAAAATAACATGACACTCAAGTGATAATTCTAATGAAATCCCATGTCATCTTTCTTTAACTTTGCTCCCTGCACCTTGCTGAAGTTCATACAAGAACAATAAAGTGAAACAATCTATCAATCTCCCTACCTACTCTCAATGTGTGATGTAGAGAAGGCTACGGTTTCCACAAACAGAAAATTCTATATAGTTACACAACCATTTGATGAAAAGTTAAGTACGTTGACAAGTACTGGGAAATACTGAGAGAAAATATGTGGGCGAGCCAAAAAGTAATGGCAAATCAAGGGATGTAACACTGAAAAATATATGAAAAGAGTTTCTGACTCACCCTCAAGTCTTTCCATTTTATTTTTCAATAGTTATGTCCCTTATTTTGCATTACTTTTTTACTTGTCCTCATATATGAAAATAAAAGCTAGCTTACGATGAAATGCCAAGTCTCTTGTATAATGTACCACACAATTGCTAGTAGCAAATTTTTCAAGCAATGTACCTGATATTTCAAAATGAACTGGTGTTTTCAAACAAATAATTTGGGCATAAGCAAGTGATTGTATTAACCAGCAATTACCAATAAATTACCAATTTACATAAAAAAGGAAAAAAAACTAAAACATTTGGAGGTCGTCAGTTACTGTAACCGGTTTATATTATCTAAAACCTAGTAAAATGTAGCTAGTGAAATCAGTTGGAGGATAAGTAGACCATTAGGTTGATGATGGTGAATTTGCATGTAGGAGAATCAGTCAATTTTTACTTTGGTTTAGAATGTGAACATTTTGTAAAGATTAATCTTGCTGCAAACAAGGTAAAAAAAAATGTTCACATGAACATTTAAGTCCTGGAGATGTTTGTAAAGTGTGTTGAAATTTACATTTAAAATGAAATATAAAGTCAATCAATCAATCAATCAATCAATCTAGTATCAATCAATAAAGTACTGAATGTTGTACTGATAAAACTGGTATTTCAGAAAGTACTTCATGCAAGGTATGAGACAGGTATAGTTCTACTGGTTTTGAAAATTCCTAGTGCAATCACTGTAAAAGTATATACATAAAACTAAATAATATAAATATACACAAAGCCACTGCAGTAAAGCTGTGATAATGGAATGCTAAAACTATTTAAAACAAAAGCAGGAACAGCTCAATTAATTAACAATCACACATTTGTGACATTTTCGTGTAAAAATGGTTTTTCAAAAGAATTATAAGTGCATACAGAATCATTTTACACAATACCATAATACCATCAGATAACATGACCAATAATGCTCTTCTCCTGGCCTCAGCTGATGATTTCTATCATGCCCACTGTATTTTGCTGTTCATTATCTTTTATCTTATTCTTCTTCTGTCACTCTTAACATTTATCTTTCTACGTGTCATGCTTTTTATAATCTTTTACAAAATCTTTTTTAAGTTAAAAACTATTTGATAGCAAAGATTTTTTTTCAGAAATAATTCTACTGACAATAAAATGTTCCTGAAATCCTACCTCACAGTAAGATTTCATTCACATATATTTTGTTATAAATGAAATTTCTAATGGATCATGCAACATGAAAGACAAATGTCTACCACAGTAAAACAGCAACGAAATGGTATATATAGTTTGACAAAGACGGTCACCGGTGTAAAGGAACTATAATAATGAAATGCTAGTGAAGTTTCTTCTCTTTTCTTTTTAAGACAACAGTACATCTTTGTTCCTTTGTGATTAAGTTCACAATTTTTAAAAAAAACAAAAGTCGGTTCTGAGATCGGAGTGGGACAGCTTTTTTTTAAGTACTGTTTTATTACCCTTTGATTACTGCTAATTATGGCATATTCGAATTGTACATGCCACGTAAACTACAAATCTATCTGTTATGTATGAATTTTGAATACGCCTGTAGTGCTTTTCAATACAATAGTAGATACTAATAAACAAAATGAACTCGGTTAATTTCTTCGGGCACAAAGTTCACGGCAATGATAAACAAGTACACTCGTTGTTCGTATGATCATTTTATTTTGCAATCACGCACACATCTTTAGTATAGTCTTCTGATTTCCAATATATGCAGAAATTATACAAGAATCATCTTCCTTACTCTTGACTTTGCCGAAGGTGCCAACACCGAGTGTATCGCCCAAAATATAGTGACCTATTTTCACTTGGGCTCCACTTTTGTCCGCCATGATGATTAACTTCTGCAGGATAGGGGAGATAAACATTATCAACATCATCATCATCTCGTGCCGTCTCCCCACGGAAGGTTGGCTGCAATGAATCTCCACTTAGCGTTGCTAGACGTCCCGAAAAAAAAATTGACTGTCCCGAAAGTGTTACGACACCTATTATTAGATTAATAACCTATTTGTCCTGTAGGTTTTTTTTTCGCTCAAATGAAAAAAGAATGGCATTCGAGTTCTCTCTCACTACGATTTCAAGTCGGCAGAATTGATAACATCATCATCATCGCCTTTCACTCCCTTGAGAGCATAGGCCAGGGATATAGGCTCTCCAGTCATCCCTGTTCTTTTAATTACTCTCTGCTTCCTTCCATATGTATTCCTCGTATCAGAGCAATGTCATAATTTCTCTTCTCCAAGTAAGTCTAGGTCTTTCTCGTTTTCTATTTACTTGAGGATTCCATGTCAGTGCCTGTCTTGCTATGCTGGTGTCGGGTTTCCTCAAAGTGTGGCCAATCCACCTTCATTTCCTAGACATGATTTGTAGGTTCATAGGTTCTTGTCCTGCTCTATCCCAGGCCTCCTCGTTCCTGATCGTGTCCTGCCATTTAATGTTTAAAATCCTCCTCAATCAGTCGTTCCTTAGAGTTTCTGCATTCGACCTATGAAAGCAACTGGGCATAAAGGGACAAGCAAGAGCAAGGGCATTGAAAAGCCTTTCAGACCAGCAGCAGAAAAGGCTTCATGCTGGCTGTGGAGTATGCGAAACAAGCACTGAGAACATAAATAATTTCGTTTGTCACAACCAGTACCAGTCCTCCGTAGCTAAATCGCTAAAGACGCACTTAAAAGTACAGTGTCAACTAAAAAAAAAAAGGCAACAACTCACAAGACCTCTGGGAGTCATGACCCAGAGGCCCCCCCCCCCTAGAGTGGCAGGTGTTTAATAGGGCCGAAACACTTGTCGGGTGGGGGTACTTCCTCTCATGATCTGAAGGACTTGTGCTATTGTTCCGTTCTCTACAGTAGAGAGTTTCCTGTATATATATATATATATATATATATATATATATATACTCTTTTGTATTGTCTTGGTCATAACCCAAGTCTCCGAACCATATAGCAGGACAGTCTTTACGTTTGTATTGAAAAACCTAAGTTTGGTTCTTGTTTTGATGTTCTTAGATGATCATATTTTGTTAAGTTGGAAAAATGCTGTCCTGGACCTTTTATAAAATAAAATAAAATAAAGTTATAATGGGTAGACTTCGTAAGAAATTAGAAGAAGTCAGTGTTTTCCAACATGGTTTTAGACAAGGAAGAGGAAGAAGAGATTATATATTCAATATAAGATTAATAATAGAGAAATGCAGAGAGTTTAATATGAATCTGTATTTATTCTTTATAGACTACTCAAAGACATTTGATTGTGTACAACACCGAAAACTTTGGTAAATAATGGAAAAAAATGGGGTTTTTCAATACATTTGATGTAATTAATATCACTGTTGTGATATTACAGGCGGCAGTACGAATAAATGGTGAAACAACAACTTTGGGGGTGCATTTCATCTTTACCTGCAGCTTTGTTGTTAGTTATTAGATTTAAAAAAGAATATTATATTATATTATATTATATTATATTATATTATTCTTATAACTTATATCCTTCCCGTGCCGTTAAACGTCACATAGGGCTCGCAAAGTAGTTTGCCAATTTTTCCTGTCTTCAGCGAGTCTTTCAACCTCATCAAAGGATTTTATGCCAGTTAATTTGGCCTCTCTGAATAATGTCCTCTTCAGAGTTTCACGTGGTCTGCCTCTTTTTCTTCGGCCTGTTGTGTTCCACTTGATAGCTTGTTTTGGGATTCTCTGATCATTTCTTCTCATCAAGTGACCAACATATGTCCATCTCCTTTTCCTGATCACCCATGAGACTGGTTGTTGTTCAGTCATCTGTCTTATCTCTGTATTATTCTTGAATTCGTTCCACTTGATGCCGAGTATTTTCCTTAGGCATTTGTTTTCAAAAGAGTCTAATTTCTTTTCGATTTCTTTAATTCTTTTCCAGCTTTCGCATGCATAAATGAGGGTGGATATTATATTTGAATTGAATAGTCTTAACTTGGTTTTTGTGCTTATAACTTTTGAAATCCATATGTTCTCAAGATTCTTGAAGATTCATGCTGCTTTTGCAATTCTGATTCTAACTTCCTTTCTAGTGTCACCATCCTGGTCTATGTAGCTGCCAAGGTATGCAAATTGATTGACTTCTTCAATATCTGTCCCTTCTATGTGTATTTTTCCATTTTGATTGAGAGGAATTTTAATTATTTTTGTTTTGTCCTTGTTAATTTCAAGTCCTATTTTGCTAGGCAGTGAAGACAGGCTATCTGTTTTTTCTTGCATGGAATTCACATTATTACTGATAAGAGTTATGTCATCAGCAAAATCAAGGTCTTCTAATTGGGTCCCATGTACCCAGTCAATACCTGTGTTACCTGCGCAGCATTTTTTCATTATGAAGTCTATTGTAATCCCAAAAAGTAAAGGAGACAGTATACATCCTTGTTTCACACCTGTTTCAATCTGGAACCATTCACTCATCCCTTCTTCTGTCTTGACTGCACAAATATATCCATTGTAGAAGTCCTTAATGATGTTGACAATTTTAGATGGCATTCCATATAGACATAAGATTCTCCATAATGAATCTCTGTGTATGCTATCAAATGCCTTTTTAAAAATCTATGAAGTTCAGTATTAATGGTTTCTGCTTTTCAATATGTTCTTCAAGTATTATTCTGAGAGTAAAGATCTGGTCGAGACAGCTTCTTCCTTTTCGAAATCCTGCTTGTTCTTCTCTCATTGCAGTATCCACTATATCTTTGAATCTATTCAAAAATGACCTTGCAAAATACTTTTGACACAACTGATATTAAGGTTACTCCTCTCCAGCTGTTACAGTCACTAAGGTTGCCTTTTTTTGTATTTTAACAATGATTCCTTTCTTCCAATTAGAAGGGACCTTTTCTTCTTTCCAAATCTTGTTAAACATTATATATTAATATTATCAAAAAATAATATTACGATGCCATAAAAATCGGAGGTTATGAAATACCAGAGATTAGATATGCCGATGACACAGTATTACTGCCCACAACACACAAAGGAACGACAAAAAACTAATTATGTCAGTCCGTAAGAATAGTGAAGAGCAAAACCTCTATCTTAATGCGAAGAAAACTAAACTGATGACAACTGACAATAAAGCAGCTGAAGTATGCATCAATGAGGAAACATTGGAAGAGCTGGAGAGTTTTGAATATCTTTGGTCATTACTAATGTAATAAATGTATTTAATTGTTTATATCTTTGGGTCTTTTAGTTATTTCTCAGGGTTATTAATTATGTGTATTACTTTACACTCTGCCCCCAGCTTTAACCTTTATTAAACTGGACCGTTGTCCAAGAGTCTTACAAGTTATCATTATGTGTATGGGCATGTGACAAACAACTCTGCGGCCGGGCGAAAATCTCTATTTTCCCCTTTTTATTCACAACCCAACCCTTCAACGTTTTATTACTTTTAGTTGGGAGCACGGCTAATCTTTAGCCTATTAGCCTACATTATGATGTGGCACCCACGTTACAGCTTCCGCGCCCCCCCCCCAACCTGCTTATTCCTTGCCCCCCCCCCCCACCCAATTGTATCTCCACCCAGATTCCCTTCCTTCCTGGGAGCTCCTGTTGCCTGGGTCCACTACCCTATGATCGTATAGTGTCCTGACAATGACCTTATCGAAATACCATCCCGTCATTCATCTCTAACAGACAAATCATAAATCCAACAACGTGTATATAAATTCCAGCACAAACTATTTATTACAAAATATGTACTCAATAACTGTGGCGATCCAGATCATGCACAAGCATGTTACGTAATATATTGTTCTGTGTATCTCATTTAATGACATCATTCTGCCGTTGTGCGTCCAATATCCACTTTTCCAGCGATCTTATCTTCCTTGATATACCCTGCGTCCTCCCATCTGGTTTAAACTACTCCTAATATGTCTAGGTCCATATTGCCAGCTTCCAAATAAGATTTGCCAGTTTACCACTTTGGTGCAGGATTCTAGCGTCTCATGTACCTACGTAAGTAGATGTTTCTTTCTAGTTTTTAGGCAACTTTTGTCGGAGCACACCCCCCCCCCCCCACCTTCCATTGGATGACTTGAGGACATGCTCATCATTGTAGTATACCCTGGTCTCTATAAGTAAAATCTCTCATCTGTAACTATAACAAGCTCCAGGGGTCATTGTGGCTGCATCGCTTGTTTCTTCTTCTGGTAAATTCAGTGTTGTCTTGGAGTTATACGTGGCAAGGTCTCTGTCTTTTCCACGGTGACCAGTCATATTGTTCTGTACGTGTCCAAATTGCCTCGTGTGCGCCACACACTTTGCTGTTTCACCTTGCGAGCTGTTGCTCACGATTCTTACGATTCTTCTCATCGTCCCAGACTTCATATACAAGGGATGGACATTCCTTTATATAACTGGTCAACGTAACGTAGTTTTGCCGGCCAGTCAAAGCTGTTGTCCAAGGGGTTACGCTGCTGTACACAGGCAGAATCATGGAGTCATACATGAGCAAGGTAGGTATGGGGGAACCAAATAGAATTTAGGCCCTTCAGAGAATTGAGGGTGCCTGCCTCTCACTGTGAGGTTCTATCCCTTACACACAGCTACCCTACCCCAATAATTATCATCATGTGCCCCTTTCAGGAGAAAGATTGACTGCAGTGGATGTCCATCGCTCTCGCACGAAAACCCGGTTAAGTCGAATCCCATACACCCCTTCATGATGATTTTAGATGTATATAGTCTTCGTTTCTTTGCTCCTTTCTCATCAAGCATAGCTTCGCAACAGCACGTGTACTATGCATCTAGATGGGGCCAACATATTTTGGTTCTTATGTTGTTGTTGTTTTTTTGCATTTCTTTCTTTGTTTTTTTTCTGTCTAATGAATATACATCATTCTTCTGTATATCCATTTTTCAAAGCCTTTAGTTTTTTTTTTCCAATCTTCCTTTTTTACCATTAACGCTTCCGAGATTTTTTGCTTGTTCTTCTGTACTACTTTCTTCTTTCACTTTTCTGATTATCTTTTATGGTACTAGGTTGAATAGTGAAAGGGATAATGTATTATTTTGTTTTAAACCATTTTTTTATATTTATAGAAGGGTTCTGACTTTCCATTATTATATTTTGTATATCCTCCATGCATAATCTGGTCAAATTGATTAATCTATTAGGTATCTCAAATTCTTTAATAATTTTCCATAAGCTGCTCCCATCAACTTTGTAAGGAGGTTCCCAAAAATGGTATACACATGTGATACACAGTAATTTGTGTATAAGTATACAACTATACACAAAGCACTGCAGTAAAGCTGTGATATCAAATTGTATAAATTAGGAAAAAAGTAGGAACAGCTTTATAACTTAACGATTACAAAGTTGTGAAGCTTTCGTCAAGAGCCTTCATCAAACAAAAACAAACAGGACGAAGAATCAGAGAGGAGATAAAGTACAGATTCACATGAATTTTATGTTAACTAAATAATAAAAAGATATTTAAAATGACCTATCTTAGGTCTTGGAACAGTATAGAATTACAATCGCCTCTATGTCGCAAGGAGCACAAACAATAAAATTTATACATTTAGGGTATACACATGCAACACTGACACAAAACATGAGTCTACAGTACAAGATTAAATTCATTCATTTCTCTTTGGTACATTTCTCACAATGCAAATCATAGTAGAATAATCAATGGAGTGGAATTCTTTACTGTTTGTTACATTCACTGATTACAGAAGGCATTTCATAGTTTTGATCGGATGATGCTGTGGAAACTACTGGAACACTATGGAATCCCAGCCAAGATAGTAAAGCTTACAATGACATTATATAAAGAAACAACTTGTAGGATCGTGCATGGGAGAACTCTTATAGAAAGTTTTAAAGTAGAAACAGACATGCAGCAAAGATGTTTCCTGTCACCATTCCTATTTCTTCTTAAAGTCGACCGGATCAGCAAGACACTACACAGGGGAAAAGAACTGAAATACAATGGACATCGTGGAAGCAACTGGAAGACCTTGACTGCAGATGATGTGGCACTTCTGACATACACAAGTGCAGGAGAAACTTCAGATCATAAGCAAGAATTTAGCTAAACTGGGACTATATATTGATTGATTCCTTTTGGGTCAGCGTTGGCTCATAGGGCGGAAATCATATCTTTCCATGTCTGACGACTCGCCGCCTCCCGCTGTAGGTCTTGGATGGACTTGAATCCCAAAATTGTACTCTCTCTAGTGATGGTTCTACGTAAAGTCTCCCTTGGCCTGCCTTGTTTTCTTTTGCCCTTTGTTGACCACGTGAGGGCTTGGCGAGGGAGTCTGGATTCGTCCATTCTGAGAACGTGGCCGAGATAGGCCCATCGACGTCTTTTGATGTATCTTGACACGTAGACTTGGTTCGATTCATGTCTTATTGACTCTTTCGATTTAAAGTCGGACCATCTGATCTTCAATAGTCTACGGAGACATTTGTTCTCAAATGCATCAAGTCTTTGATTGAGTAGACTGGTAGATTTCCACCTCTCACAACCGAATGTTAACACTGGGATCACAAAGGAGTTGAACATTTTAAGTTTCGTGGTTTTACTGAGCGTATTTGACTTCCAGATAGTAGACAGTTTATTGAAAGTATTGGAAGCCACTGCAATGCGGGACTTGATTTCTGGTGTTGTATCACCCGAGGTTGACATTTTGCTTCCCAAATAGGTGAAATTGTGGACTTGTTCAAAAGCAAAACCGTTTAGCAAGACCTCGTCAGGTTCATTTGTGAGATCAATACTTTTTTTCATTATTAATCTGTAGGCCAAGTTGTTTTGAATAGAGTGGAGGCGACCCGTTTTCTCTTGGGCGTCTGCATGCGACGCACTCAGTAGCGCCATGTCGTCCGCATATATATAACAGACCCAAAAAAAATTTGAAAAGTAATACCCCCATGGTAATCGAGGGAGTGTCAGTTGAGGAAGTATATTTCACATAATTAGACAGCAAAGTGGATAAATATGGGGGAATGGAAAAGGATGTTAAAGCTAGAATAACCAAAGCCAGGACGTCATTTATCCAACTTAACAAAGTATGGGCATCAAAGAACACCAAAACAGAAACCAAACTTAGGCTCTTTAATACAAACATAAAGAATGTCCTACTATATGGTTAAGAGATATGGATGATGATAAAGACAATATAATGGAGGATACAAACATTCATGAACTACTGTTTAAGGGGGATTTTTAAATATTAAAATAGCAGGACAAGATCAAGAAAGAGGAAGGCTGCGAAGGAGCAGGACAAGAGCATATGAACCTACAAATCATGTCTAGGAAACTGAAGTGGTTTGTCCACACACGGAGGATACCTGACACCAGCATAACAGCTGAAAGGGAATTCTCTGGGAGATTAAAAAAGATCTTAGTTGCACATTACAGTTCAGTACTTAATAAGTTGCAGTACATCTTCATAAAAGACTTGCTAAACCAGTATGTGGATTTTAAAATAACTGTCAGCGAGAAAATAAAAGATAGGTGAAATGCACAATTTTGGAGATATTATCCCCTACACATTTCAACAAACCAGTTTGCAGAACTGTCTCTCCTTCTGGATATTCGTGGAACATTTAAGGCTTCTAGGGCAGATCATGAAAGAGGCTTTAGCCTGATGAATTAAATCAAAACAAAAGCCAGGAACCTTCTGGAAGCTCATCACTTGGACAATATTAAGAGAATCAAAGTTTATTTAGCTTCAGACAACATAATTAACTTGGACACTGTTATGAGAATCAAACTTTATTTGGTTTCAGGCAACATAATTAACTTGGACACTGTTGTGAGAATCAAACTTTATTTGGTTTCAGGCAACATAATTAACTTGGACACTGTTATGAGAATCAAACTTTATTTAGTTTCAGAAAACATAATTAACTTGGGCACTGTTAAGAGAATCAAACTTTATTTAGTTTCAGGCAACATAAGTTAACTTGGACACTGTTACGAGAATCAAACTTTATTTAGCTTCAGTCAATATAATTAACTTGGACACTGTTTATACATTTTGGAAAAGTGACAAAGAATTAAAAACGAGGATTTTTTTTACATACTAACTTATCATATAATATTCATATTATTTTAGGTTGATTGAAACATAACCTCACTGTAGTCAAGGATATATAAAAACATATATAAAAATATATACATATATTGTGCTACTCCTTTTAGTGTATTTTTTATATATTCATTCATTCATTTGTACGTTCCTTACGGAACTTTACTTCCCTAACAGCACTACTGTAAGCCTCTTGGTTGTAAGCAAGATGCCCTGCCGCTGATGCATCCATTTGCAAATCATCACGGATGTCTTGCAACCATCTTTGCCTTGGTCTTCCTCTCTTTCTTTTTCCCATTATGTACCCTTCCAAGATGGTCTTCTCTAGATTATCATGATGTTTAATGTGTCCAAAATATTTAAGTTTTCTCTCTTTAATCCTCTTTACTAGCAAGCCTTCTTCAATATTAAGTTCTTGTAGTATGTATATATTTGTTCTTTTTTTGTGTCCATGATATTTGAAGAACTCTTCTGTAGCATTTACATTCAAAGGCATTTATGTGTTTCTCAGCTGTTTTGTTAAAGTGTCCAGGTCTCACAGGCATATGTTGCAATGGGAAAGATGCAGGCCCTTAAAAATCTTATTTTTGTAGTTCTGTCATCTGAGGAGAGGAGCAGACAGAACTACAAAAATAAGATAAGTTGTTTTACTTTCTGAAGAGCGATAGATGTCCTCCTTTTAATTTCCCTCATTGTATCTCCATTATTAGTTAGCAGTGATCCAAGATATTTAAAACTCTCCACTTCTTCCAATTTTTCCTCATTAATACATATTTCAGCTGCCTTGTTTGTTTTGTCAGTTGTCATCAATTTAGTTTTCTTAGCATTAAGATAAAGGTTTTGCTCTTTGCTGTTCTTACAGAATGACATAATTACTTTTTCCATTCCTTTTTGTGTTGTGGACAGTAATACCGTGTCATCAGCATATCTAATCTCTGGTATTTCATAACCTCCAATTGTTATGGCATCGTAATATTCTTTGTCTACATCTTCTCTAACATTCCTCATTATATTTTCAGTATACAAGTTAAATAAGTAGGGTGACAATATGCACCCCTGACGGACCCCTTGTTTTATGTCAAACCAAGTTGTTGTTTCACCATTTATTCTTACTGCTGTCTGTTGGTCTAGATACAGCAGTGATGTTAGTTGTATCAAATGTGTTGGAAATCTCATTATTTTTTATATATCAAACTATATATATATTATAGTTGTAATTTGATGTCACCACACATGTTTACCACACAATATTAGTTTTCTCTCTTTGTTCAAATATATTTTCACATGAACCGACTATTTTGCACATGCTAAACCTTAGATGGTTCAATGGTGACCACATACCAGATATCAAACACTTAAATAGTGACAACACAACACACAAACACACAGTGATCACACACAACACAACAAACACTCACATGGTGATAACACAGCACACATCATGCACTCACATGGTGATCACACACCATACTACAAACACTGCAAAGTTCAAGAAAAAATTGTTCAACCAGTTAAATGGACTGCCCTATATTCTCAAACATCCCACACACAAAGTTTATGCAGAAGTGAAAAAAAGTTCTGCATATTTTACTATCCGATATATGTATTGGTCAAACAGAGGAAACATTTGTAAACTTGGAGAGAGAATGGTCAAATTTATATCAGACCGAAACACTCAATAAATCCAGCACCACTAAACATATTTGTATAAACTAGGAAAAAAGTAGGAGCAGCTTTATTACTTAATGATTACAAAGTTGTGATGTTTTGGCGTGAACCTTAATCATACAATGAAGAATTATCTTCTCTTGTATGTTTTTGTATGCAGACTTACGAGAGCAAACCAGGCTTTTGTAGTGCTGCAGACCATATGAAAATCTAAAAAACTAAGCATAAATACGAAAATCAGGATATTTAAGAGTAATGTTCTAAGTGTACTACTCTATGGAAGTGAATGCTGGAAAATCACCAAAACCATAGAAAATAAGTTGAATTCTTTCCAGACTAAATGTTTACGAAGAATTAGAAAAATATTTTGGTCAAACACCATAAGAAATAACATCTTATTGGCAGAAATGCAGATGAAGCCACTGACAACAATTATTGAGGAAAGATGCTGGCGATGGTTGGGACATGTGCTCCAAATGACTGACAACTCACTACCAAAAATAGCACTAAGATGGACACCACAGGGGAACAAAAGTAAAGGCAGACCAAAAGAGACATGGAGAAGAACAACAGAAAGGATGTTGAGCAATAGAGGGCTCACCTGGGCAAGAGCAGAAAAAAGGCAAAGGACAGGCATTTGTGGAAAACCCTTGTGGAAGCCCCATGTGCCCTGGGTACTTAGAATTCAGAGAGAGAGATGTTTTTATATGATTAAGGCTCACACCAAAACATCACAACTTTGTAATCATTAAGTAATAAAGCTGCTCCTACCTTTTTCCTAGTTTATATATTTTGGTATCACAGCTTTACTGCAGTGCTTCGTGTATAGTTGTACACTTATACACTAATTATTGTGTGTAAACATATTTGTAAGGTTTCTCTCTTGTAAGTTTTTAGATTTCTAAATTTAATACTAGAATAACAAACATTATAGTCTGTGGCTACTCTCCTACATGCTTATGTTGGTGTTACTGAAGGTTTTCTTTAAGAGAACATTAGGCATTATAAATATCTTACTTGTAAGATTTCTTCCCAATGTATTTTTAAGCTGTCTTAAGATAATTCTTCAAAGATAATCTTGTATCACAAATATACTCCATAAAGCTTCTCTCATGTATGTAGTCTTTGTGTGAGAGAAAAGTACGTGTCTGAGAAAAATGAAAATTTCTGAAATGTTTCTAGCCTGTATATATTTCTTTATGTGATTGCACATGGCATTTTTATGAACATCCAGAATATAAACATCACACCTGTAAAGTTTCTCTCCTATATATGTTTTTAAATGTGACTAAAAGATGCTGCTTCATGAAAATACAACACCAGAAACATCACCTTCTAAGGTTTCTCTCTTGAATGTGTTCTTATATGTGACTGCAAAGAATATTTGTATGAAAATTTATTACCACAAATATCACACTTATAAGGTTTTTCTCCTGTATGTATTCTTTTATGTGACTGCATACTGCTTTTATGTGAAAATCCAGTACCACAGATATCACATTTATAAGGTTTATCTCCTGTATGTATTCTCTGATGTGATATCATATGGCTTATCTGTGAAAATCCAGTACCACAGATATCACACTTGTAAGGTTTCTCTCCTGTATGTATTCTTTTATGTGATATCAAATTGCTTATTTTTGAAAATCCAGTGCCACAAATATCACACTTATAAGGTTTCTCTCCTGTATGTATTCTTTTATGTGATATCAAATTGCTTATTTTTGAAAATCCAATACCACAAACATCACACTTGTAAGGTTTCTCTCCTGTATGTATTCTTTTATGTGAATGCAAAGTACTTGTATGTGAAAATCCAGTACCACAGATATCACACTTATAAGGTTTTTCTCCTGTATGTATTCTTTTATGTGACTGCATACTGCTTTTACGTGAAAATCCAGTACCACAGATATCACATTTATAAGGTTTCTCTCCTGTATGTATTCTCTGATGTGATATCATATGGCTTATCTGTGAAAATCCAGTACCACAGATATCACACTTGTAAGGTTTCTCTCCTGTATGTATTCTTTTATGTGATATCAAATTGGTTATTTTTGAAAATCCAGTACCACAGATATCACACTTGTAAGGTTTCTCTCCTGTATGTATTCTTTTATGTGATATCAAATTGCTTATTTTTGAAAATCCAGTGCCACAAATATCACACTTATAAGGTTTCTCTCCTGTATGTATTCTTTTATGTGATTTCATGCTGCTTATTTTTGAAAATCCAATACCACAAACATCACACTTGTAAGGTTTCTCTCCTGTATGTATTCTTTTATGTGAATGCAAAGTACTTGTATGTGAAAATCCAGTACCACAGATATCACATTTATAAGGTTTCTCTCCTGTATGTATTCTTTTATGTGATTTCATGCTGCTTTTTTGTGAAAATCCAGTACCACAAATATTACACTTATAAGGTTTCTCTCCAGTATGTATTATTTTATGTGACTGCATACTACTTTTTTGTGTAAATCCAGTACCACAAATATCACACTTGTAAGGTTTCTCTCCAGTATGTATTATTTTATGTGATTGCATGCTGTTTTTATATGAAAAACCAACACCACAAACATCACATCTGTAAGGTTTCTCTCCTGTATGTATTCTTTTATGTGATTGCACACTGCTTTTATGTGAAAATCTGGTACCACAGATATCACATTTATAAGGTTTCTCTCCTGTATGTATTCTTTGATGTGATATCGCATGGCTTCTTTTTGAAAATCCAGTACCACAAATATCACACTTGTAAGGTTTCTCTCCTGTATGTATTCTTTTATGTGATTGCATACCACTTTTACATGAAAATCCAATACCACAGATATCACACTTGTAAGGTGTCTTTCCTGCATGTACAGTTTCATGATAATACATTTTAACATTCACTGAAACTTCAGATCCTGAAAGATTCTCTCCTCTATGCCTTATTTCATGTCCATCTAGCGTAGTTTCACTACCAGAAGTCACATCAGAAATATCACACTTGTATGGTTCCTCAGTATCAGAAATATCTCTTTGTGATGTAACTTTCAAGTCCTCTACTTGCATATATCTCTTACTCAATACAGCCTGAATATTTTGATTATTAAATGAATATATGCTACTGGACTTCTCATTATGTTCATCTTTTTGTAAAACAGCACTGTCATCATTCTGGGTCTCCAGAAAATTTATAGATATCAATGATTCCTTATCATCAGTCTGCCATAATGAGCTATTTCCTTCTGTCACTGTTTCTAAAAATCTATCATTTCCAGTTACTCTGTCTGTTTCTTCAACTTTCACATTCTTAATAACACAAGCCAGCACATTAGGATGATCATGTGTCTGTAGTGTCATGTGACCAACAGCATGTGTCATCTTCATATCTCCATGACAGGTATTAAGTTCAGGGACAGAAAGTTTGCCCAGCAAACCCAAGTGTGTACCTGAAATGTGAAAGGAGAAGGGTAAAAAATTATATACTCCAAATTCTTAAAACTACTTTAAATAATTAGAAATTAACTTTTATAATTACAGTTTTTTTCCCTTCAAATGTAGTCCTACAGGTCTAGCTAAAAGATCTTTGAAACAGATGAGAAACATCTAGTGAAACATATCTCTACTACTGAACATCAGACAGAGTGTGTTCTAAAATGCCACATCAAGCCTATCCTACATTATGGTAGAGACCAGTCAAGAGACCAATGTAAACATCACTAGAGGCAACAAAGCTGTGGTTTCTCAGAAGAATGTTAAGAACACCATGGACACCTAACATGACAAACAGAGAATGTCTAAGAAAAGCAAATATAGAAAGGAGTCTAATTAAATCTTCTTCTTCGTTCGCTTCTACCACCAAAACCGCACTGTGATCCTACTGAATTTATGCCTGTGGTCCTCATTAGGTCCTGTGGTCTCCTGTGTGGTCCCCGAAAGGACAACACAAGATCCATGAGAGGACCACAAGGGGTTCAGAGTATCACAGGGCTTTAGCCTGTATTCTTGGTGGGTCTCAGAAGCGGATTGCGTGACACCGTGGTTTTCGTTGAACCAGTTTAGTCTAGGGTTGGACTTTTCACCGGAAGACCTCAACGTGTTTAGGATATCAGTGCATTCCCGCTGGGTGAGAGGCGGTAGCCCACCCAGGCCAGAGTTGGACCTTCTCACCGGAAAACCTCGACGTGTTTTGAGATACCCGTGTATCACCGCCGGGTGAGAGGTGGTTGCCCTCCAGTCCAGAGTTGGACTTTCTCACCGGAAAACCTCAGCGTGATTAGGATACGCAAACATCCCCGCCGGGTGAGAGGTGATTGCCTATCTAGACTGCCCTGGTCCAGTGTCTCTGACTTCAGCATTTTGCAGTCGTGGCCGCTACCCTTCCTAGTCGTGACCAGGATGGAGCTTTTGTCCAGGAGGACGAATCCTCGCCACTAGTGACTTCCACCCCTGGGTTGAGCCGGTTTAGGCATATTATCCCAGTATGGGCGTGTTTGGGATGTGACCAACCTCTAGAGCAGAGGTACTGTGACATGCATAGCCTTCAAGATTCACACCTGGTGTGAGCTGGTTTAGGCAAAATTCACCAGTATGGGTGTATATCAGGCGTGACCGACCTCTAGAGCGGAGGTGGCATGACATGTCTAGCCATCAAGTTCCACCCCTGGTGTGTGCCGGTTTAGGCATATTTCACCAGTGTAGGTGTATTTCGGATTTGGCCGGCCTCTAGAGCAGAGGTGCCGTGGTATGTGTAGCTCTCGCAGCGATACTACTGGACATACAGATTAAACTTCACTTTATCCTTTCCACCACCTTTTCATATCGGCACTGCACAGCAACCTTTATTTCTTTTCCGCATTTTCTTCCTTGACCGGAAGGAGCTTCACTCCACGCACGGCATTCGAAGAGTCTCGCCAGCAGTGTTAAATGGTAGATGTTGCAGTCTACTCCTGGTCTTATCTTTACAGAGGTCAGTGCATTTCTAAATCTCTCTTTTATCATTATATAGTCTATTTGGCAGAGTATCTTATTATCTGGGCTTTTTCAAGTTCACAGTCTTTGTGGGTGGTGTTTAAAACAGGTGTTCCTGATTATCATGTTGTTCTTTCTGGCCCAGTCAATCATTTTCCCTCTTTCATTCCTAGTGCCTAGCCTATATTTTCTGGTGACATCCATATCATTATCTTGTCCAACCTTTGTATTAAAGTCCCCTAGAATGATATTTACTTCATGTGGTTTGTAATGTTTCATCTAGATTTCCACAGAATTCATTAATGTCTTCCTCTAAGCCTTCAGCTGCTGGAGCATACACTTGGATCAAGTTTATGTCCATTTTTTTTCTTTCTTTCAATCTGACCAGACTTGCTTGGCAACCTGCCTGATATGCTCCAGAATACTTTCATACTTCTTATTTTTCCTTTATCAAGTATTATTCCCATTCTATTGATATGTTTAAATTATGTTATATTTACCTGAGTCTCTGACACCAGCATCTTTCCATCTGATCTCATGCTGTCCCTGAATGTTAATATTTAAAAGCTGCATTCCTTTCAGTAAGTTCTCTAACTCTCCTATTTCCATTAGGATCCTGATATTCCATGTCCCAACTGTTGTTGTTTCACTGTTTTTACATACAGTGGGTTGATAATGATCTGGTACCACCTATAAGCATGTGGTGCTCCCTACCAGATTAGCTGTCTATGGGAGTCCCCTTTCACATAATTTTTTAGTGAGTTATTTCAAGCTGTGAACCTAATGTTGGCTTCTATTGGGTTTTTGTGAAGTTTCCCTTCTCCCAGGTTGGCTGCCAGCCAAAGCTAATAAACCTATACAAGCACCAGAAGTTATACAAGCTATCCACCAAATGAAGACTAATAAAGAACCTGGCCCAGACAACTTAACTAAAGAATTATAAGCACCAGATAAACAGGTAAAAGGTAAAATCCCCATTTCCATGCCATTAAGCCATACAGGGGATAGAGTGTTTGACTCGTATTCCCATGCCCTTCAGCACATGAAAGTGTGATGTGGTCAGTATCTCACCTGGATTTCTCTGGACCATTTTTTGAGGCTGGGTGGACCTGTGGCCTTTTTTTATGTGTGCTGGAAAAATCCCACTGCTGGGATTGAACCCCATGCCACTAGATTAGTAAACTAAGCAACCAGATTAATTCTGAATAAAAATAATAGCAAAACTCTTAAATGACATCTACAATTTAGGGAATATACCAAATGACCTAATGAAATAAATATTCATTGTCCCAAAAAGAAACCAGAAATGATAGTGTGATGACCACAAGCTGTAAGTCTCATGAGCCATATCAACAAAATCTCTCTCAACATAATTATGAAAAGAGCCAGATGTAAGAAACTGCAGAAGAACAGCGCAATTTTGTGAAAGGAAATGGTACCAGCAATACCATATATACAATATGGATGCTAGAAGAAAGAGTCAATGAAGTTCAAATACCTACATCTTGTAGATTACTACAAGGCTTTTGGTAATGTCAAACATAACCAGATCATAACAGTGTTAGAAAATATACATATAGATAGTAAAGACCTAAGAATTATTAAAAAAACATCTACTGGCAACAGTTGGTAGCAGTGAAAATTGGACAAGAAATTGGAAAATATCAAGAAATTAAACTTCGCATGTGCCATGGATGTGTGTTAACATTGGACCTATTTTCTCTCTACAGCGAAAAACAGAATAAGACACATAAAAGAACTACCTGGAATAGAGACATAAAAGAACAACCTGGAATACTGTAATAGGTGAATATAACTTCAACAACTTACAATGTGCAGATGACACATTCTTAATACAGAGAAGAGACAAAAGAACTACAAGAACTACTGGATACAGTGGTAAAGGAAAGCAAAAGTCATGACTCAACTTGAATAAGAAGAAAACTGAAGCTATGGTCAACGCCAAGAAAAGAGAGATCCCTAAAAGCAAAATAACAGTAAATGGCACAATATTAACTCTTCGACTGCCATAGTTGATATCGTGATAACTTCCTGTTAGTCTAGTGACTGCCATGGTCGTTATAACGATTTTGTTTCATTGCAATGTAAAACTATTGTAAAACTTCTTATTGTACATGATTTATCTGCGCATGTATGGTGACCTTTCATAGTTCAAATCAAAGCGTGGCTAACAACCAAGCGAAATCGATGTGTTAACGGAGAAATTTCAGTATTTATTGTGATTTCTGAGGCATAAGGACATGTCCTATGACCTGACAACTGTTCCTGAATGTACCCCAAGTACATCTAGACCTATTAAATGGACTGGAGAAGTAGTTAGACGGTTATTTCAGACATTGTTTTAGTGAGAATGTCACCATACGACGAGATCGGGCAAAAATTTAAGTAGATCTGGAAATCACCGATGGTAAACATTGTACATCTAGGCATCTCTGATGCTAAGCACTATACAATTATCAGCTAAAATCATCACACTACTTCTTTTTTCCTAAAAAACTCTTCATTTATGAAATCTTCTTACATTTACAACTATTTTCATGCATAATATGTATACTTTTAAAGTGGAAATACTTTGTACATTCACTTTTACAACTATACCCCCTATACATATCAAGACCCGCACTTTTTGTGGCACTGACGGGAACGTTCACGTTTTTTTTCTGGGCCTGGGAAGAATTACAGTAGGTAGACAAGTTCAAGTATCTAGAAACAATCCTGACATTACATGGAAGCTGCCTAATGGAGATAAAGAGCAGAATAATAAAGGTAGATAGAGGTGTATGGTGTAGTTTTACAAAGTGGCAGAGGGAGTGAGTAAAGTGAGAAAAAAATGAATAGGAAGTATGAGAATGTATAGATGAAAAACATACAACATCTGATATTTTGGCGTGAGCCTTTTTCGAGGATTACATGCACAAACAAGACAAAAAAAAATAACTAAACGAAGAACTTATCTTAATATGGGGTCCTCCAGAAGTAGGAAACTGAGAAATGCGTGTCCACTAGAAGACGCATTGAGAACACGTGGACCACACAAAGGATAAGCTGATAGAGCCAATCGTAAAGAAGAGGTGGAGAGAGAGGAGGAAACAGGTGGTAGATGGGTGGGGGGGGGGAGGCAATAGAAACATGATAGCTGCTAAAGGAGAAGGTGTTGGGGGGAGGAAGTAGAGAGATAATGAATGAAGAATATAAACACCTGCAGGGAGAAAATAATGGATGCATCAGCAGCAGGCCATCTTGCTCACAACCGAGAGGCCTACAGGAGTGCTGTTTGGGAGGCAAAGTTCCGCAAGGGACATGCAAATGAATGATGATGATGAGGGAGAAAATGTGAAACTGGTGAATAGGACAATTCCCTATAAACACCAATGTTGCCAGAGAAGAAAAGAAGGTGGCAGTACGGAGGGGTAGCTAGGAGAAAGAAAGTAGAGTAAAAAAAAAAGGGAAGTGGAAAACTGAAGAAGTTACAGAAAGCTGAAGACACTGTTAATTCCAGCTGGGTGGAGACAGCCATCCTGGAAAATAAGGCGCTGTTCTAGGACCCTCTAAGATCGTACATTGGCAGAACAGGAGCGGATCACACTAACAGAAATGTCTTGTTTTCCCCTGTGGTTGTTAAGGCAAAAATGTTTAGCCACAGGTGTCCAGGCCCTCTTAGAAATATCATTAAGATGTTGGTGAAATCAATCTCCTAAGCGTAAACCGATCTCCCCTATGTACTTCATACCACAACGTTTGCACATAATAGCATAAATAACATTGCGTGAAGTGCAAGTGAACCCTCCTGAACTGATAACGTGGACTTAGGGAAGGAGATCTGGCTAGCCTCGACAACAAACGGACAAGTGTTGTCATAGATGCTGTCTCCACCCAGCTGGAATTAACACTGTCTTAAGCTTTCTGTAACTTCTTCAGTTTTCCACACTCCCCCTCTTTTTTTTTACTCTACTTTCTTTCTCCTAGCTACCCCTCCCTACTGCCACCCTCTTTTCTTCTCTGGCAACATACTGGTGTTTATAGGGTCTTGTCCTATTCATCAGTTTCACATTTTCTCCCTGCAGGTATTTATGTTCTTCATTCATTATCTCTCCACTTCCCCCCCCCCCCCGACACCTTCTCCTTTAGCGGCTATCATGTTTCTATTGCCTCCCCCCCCCCACCACTTGTTTTCCTCCTCTCTCTCTCTCTCTCCACCTCTTCTTTACGACTAGCTCTATCAGTTTATCCTTTGTGTGGCCCACGTGTTCTCAATGCATCTTCTAGTGGACACGCATTTCTGTTTCCTACTTCTGGAGGAGGCCATATTAAGATAAGTTCTTCATTTAGTTATTTGTTTTTGTCTCGTTTATGCATGTAATCCTTGAAAAAGGCTCACGCTGAAATATCAGATGCTGTATGTTTTTCATTTATACAATCTCTATTCATTTTTTCTCACTTTACTCACTCCCTCTGCCACTTTGTAAAACTACACCATACACTTCTATCTAACTTATTTAAACCAGTTTTACTGCAGTCACCATCCCTTTTATCTAACCCAAGCTAAGCTGATGTTCCAAAAGATGAAAAGTACTTTGTGCAACAAATCACTGTCACTGAATGTAAGGAAAAGGGTGGTCCATAGAGCCAGTTGTGATCTGTGAATGTGAAGCCTGGACAGTTACTAAAGAGAAACACTCATGTCTGGAAGCCATGGAAATGTGGTTTATTAGAAGGTTCTTTAGCTCTTTCCGTGCTGGAGGAAGAAACACGGACGTGTCTTGGAGTGCGGGAGTAAAAATGCAGGTCTTGTCTGTAAGGGGGTCTAGTTGTAAAATGGAATGGAAAACAGCAGTTCCATGTACTTCCGTTACTTAATATGTTTCAACGTATAGCTAAATGAATGAAAATTTCATAAATGCAGAGTTTTTTAGGAAAAAAGAAGTAATGTGATGTTTTTAGACACTGATTGTGGCCAGCTCACCATCGGCTAGGTCTAGATCCGCGCTACTTACCCCTATTTACCATCTAAGATGTGTAGATCTACTTGTCGATCTCGTATTGTGACTCCGTATTGCATTCTCGCTGAATGAATGTCTGAACTAACCTCCTAACTACTTCTCCAGTCGTCTAAATATGTCTAGATCTACTTAGAAAACATTCAAGAGCAGCGGGGTGGCCATAGGCTATGTCCATAGCCCTATCTACATCGCCAAAAATTGAAAAATGTCCATGCTTCGCGTCCTTGTTCTCGCTCGGCATCGCTCGTAACTAGGCACGCATTCTCCATTTTGAAAATGTCAACGGAATCGCGGACGAATATGTACAATCTAAATGTTACACCGCTTGTTTTAATGAAACAAACAATGTCACTATATCGACCATATGGTAGCTTAGGGACACTTCCGGTGTCGATATATCAACCATACGCACGGAAAGAGTTAATCATCACATGCCTCAGCGCAAATATATGGCTCTTCCAATATACACTGTGAGTGCTGGGAGTCAATTTTTCGACCCATGTTTTATTTCATTAAAAACTAGTGTAAATTTTGACTGCACACATTTTCTTTACACATGTGCGGTGACCCTTGTTCGTTCCCCAACAAAGCGTGGTTAGCAACAAGTGTAAAATTTGAAGTTTTGATCGAAAATATTCAATATCTGGTGACTTAGTTAGGCATATGGACATGCCCAATGACCAGACAACTGTTCTTGAATGTACCCCAAGAAGATCTAGACCTATTAGATGGGCTACAGAAGTAGTTAGAAGGTTATTTCTGACATTATTTTTGTGAGCATGCAAAGATGAGATTGTATAGATCTACAATTAGATCCAGGCATCGCCAATGGTTAGTAGGACACAATCGTCATTTTTCTCTTGTTGTTGGTGCTAAAAATGTTCTCCTATATTCACACCACTTCTTTTTTCCTTAAAAAAACTTTGCATTTATGGCATCTTCATATGTATACAGTTATTCTGATGCTTAATGAGTATACTTTTAATGTGGAAATAATTTGCTACATTCACTTTTTCAACGATACACTAAAAATATCATAACATGAGCATATTTTCTTCGTTACAAACAGAAAGTCCATGTTGTTGCATTCAGCATGTGATGAGTTAAGGACGGCAAGAAAATCAAAATAAAGAAATTTTGAGAGAGACTGATTTGACAACACAAACAATTACAACAGTCAGGAAAAGACAGTCTAAATTTATAGGTCATGTTATGAGAAAAGGCAAACATCATGACAGCAGGAAAGTCAGAAAAGAAAGAAGACCAGGGTAGGCCATGAGAGAAATCCTGGATGGATTGTCAAGATGGCATGGAAAGAGAACACCAGAACTCAGAGAGGCAACTTTAAACAGGGAGTTGTGACTTAATGCCAGTAGGCACAGCACTTGATTGATAGATAGGTAGGTAGGTGGGTCAGTAGGTAGATAGACAGGAATCTCATGATTTATGATCTGCATAAAATTTGACTTCTGAATTCTTGAGATTATACCAAATCTACCAAAAGTTTTATGATCTTTTCTTTCAATGTATTTACTAACCACAATCTCACCTTTGTCATGTTCACTAGTTTCAACTTCTTCCTTTTCTATTTTCAGCATTTTCAAATAATCTCTCCGTACATCAGACTCTTTACAACTGCAGTCAATTTTCTGAAACACATTATTATACTCATAATATGCAGAAAAATAGTGTTAAGTTAAAAGTTAATATATTCTTGCAACAGACCCCTTCCAAACTAAGATTTATGTCATACACAAACATTTACTGCCATTTGTGAATGTATGTTGAAGTAAATGCCTGGTCCAAGTTTTCGATATGAAAGCTGAAGAACATACTAATCTATATAAAACTACTTCATAAAACAAAATGTTACAGTCAAGATAAATATGATGTGTTGTCAATCTCTCCCCCTCCCCCTCTCTCTTGTCCCTTCAGTGCTCAAGACACATGGAACTGCTGGTAGAATGAGAATTCTACTTTTTTTTTCAGTCTTTAGCTATCTTCTTAGGGTCTCCCATGTCAGTCCTTTGTTTACCAGTATTTTCTCTGCTGTACATCTTCATATCTCTTTTGGTCATCCTATGCTTCTTTTATTCTGACTCTATACATCAAAGCTGCTTGTGGTAAGGATTTGTCTGCCATTTTCACAATGTGACTTATCCATTGCCACTTTCTTTTAATTGCTGTTGAAAATCGTATCATTTATAAACTATCATGTCTGTGTGACTACATGCATAAGAATAAAATTTTCCAGACAAAATATTACCTCAGCGCTGTCGAGGGGAGATGCAATCCAAGGGCAATCCTCATTTTCCTTCTGTTTGCATTCATCACAATCTATCAAATAAGATTCCATAATAAATCTGAACATCTTGAAATCTCAGAAAGCATCAGAATGATGTAATGTTTTATAATACAAGTAACACATATCAACATTTAGATCAGATGATCATAAATTCCTACTTTATGTTGACAGAACTAATCAAAGTAACAAAAGCTGCAAGATACTGAAGACTTGGCTAGCAAATAAGATGACATGCCTGAGCTCCAGAGAGTGCTCCTAAAGGGAAACTACAGAAATCCATGGAGACAGAGGGCAAAACAAGCTAGAAAGAAGACTCAAGTACGTGCCTGAAATTTATTTATCAACATACCCCCATGTACACTCAATCTGTATACCTAGGCAGCTATATAGACCAGAATGGTGATACCAATAAAGAAGTTAGAACTGCAAAAGCAGCATCAGCATTTAAAAATCTTGAGAAAATATGGCAATCAAAAGTTATAAGCATGGAAACAATGTTAAAATTACTCAACTCAAATGTAATATCAATCCTTATTTATGCATGTGAAAGCTGGAAACGCCTAAAGAAACAGATAATAAACCAGATGCATTTGAAACAAATGCCCAAGGAAAATACTCTGTACACAATGGAATGAATTCAAGATCAATGCAGAGATGAGCACACAACAATCTGTCTCATCAGTGATTGGAACAGGGAGATGGACATACATCAGCCACTTGCTGAGAAGAAATGATTAGAGAACACCAAAACAAACTATCAAATGGGACACAACAGGTCAAATAAAAAAAAAGAGGTCAACCACGTGAAACTCTAAAGAGACCACTGTTGAGAAAGGCTAAATCAATGGACATAAGACCCCTTGACAAGGTTGAAAAACTTGCAGACAATAGAAAAACATAGTGAACTACAATACAAGCAACTCTGCAAGAATCTTGAGAACACATGACACTCAAAAGTGAAGATTTTTCAATTCAATTGTAATATAAAAACAAAAGGTAAAGGTAATCCTGTCATGCCTTAGAGGCACACCGGGATATGGTGTTAGTGTCCATATTTTCCTTGACCTGTCAGCACACTAGAGGGTGATATGGTCAGTATCACGCCTGGCCGCCTATCTTTCCCCAACTCCAGAATAAAATTTGGGTATCTATTTCTACAGCTGGGTGACTAGGGTGCCTCCAGCCAGATTTGAACCCCCGGCCTTCGCCATGAGAGACCAGTGCACTAACCACTTCACCACTCAGACACCCAAATGTAATATCCACCCTCATTTATGCATGAAAGTTGGAAAACATCTAAAGAAATAGACAAGAAATTAGACTTTTGAAAACAAATGCCTAAGGAAAATAATATAAAGCAGAAAAATTCAAGAGCAATGCAGAGATAAAACAGATGAGACAACCTGTCTTATGGGTGATCTGAAAAAGGAGATGGACTTATATCAGTCATGTGATGAAAAGAAACAGTCAGAGAATCTCAAAACAAGCTATCAAGTGGAACACAACAGGGAGAAGAAAAAGAGATTGAAAAGGACATTGTTATGAGAGGCCAGTGTAGGGAACATAAAATCCCTTTTTTGAGGTTGAAAAGCTTGCTGAAAACAGGAAAACTTGGTAAACTGCCATTCGGACCCTATGTGACATTTAACAGCACGTGAAGGATGTAAAATATAAGATTCTATTATTTATACATAAACCTGAGATCCCAAAAATGGATACAGTAAAAGAGCATGGGTGGTTGGGGGGGGGGGTCTTGCATTAAAAACTCTTGCTGATGGTGGGATTCAGGGAGGTAGCCAGTCCCCTTGTCTAGATGGTTAAGCAAGAAGAAGAAGTAGAAGAAGAAAAAGAATTTATTCACACTTTAGTCTCTGAATATGTTAAGTGTAAATATATCATGATGAATAGAATGACACGGTTCTAAAATTCTATAAACGCACTGGAACTTTTTGTTTCTGTAACACTGTTAATCATCACTTATCTTAATACAGATGTCTTGTAAAGAATAACTGATTGATTGATTGATCTTTATTTCAAAAGGGTTAAGAATTGGGCACGCAGGCCCGTCTGACATTCTGCCCTTTATCATACATCTTTCACTCTATTCCAGGCATTCTACAAATATGCTGTTCATATAACAAACATACCTAACACTGAAGCTGAGAGACATAAAATAAAATAAAACATTTACGTTTTGCTCTTAAACATTCACTCAGTACAGAAGTAACTATATACATTATAAATGACTATCTACTAAACAAAATTTTCGGGACTATTCAGAAAACTATTAATTGTATTCAGTGTCTGTAAGAGCAGTTTAAGATAACTTTTAAGTTTTATAATTCATGGTGGCTTGTAGTCGACACCAAATAGATATTGGGAAAGTTTGTAGTTGTAGGAAGGAGTATAATTTATATTTTTTATATAGGATGGGAGGGTATTCCAAAGATGAGCAGCAGAATAACTAAAGCTTTTCTTGTAAAGATCAAGTCTAGGTTTTGGAAGACATATGTTGTTCAAGCGTTGGCTGCACTTTGGGCTAAATTTAAACAAGTTCCATAGATAAGGCGGGGCATGCCGTGAAAGAATTTGATGTACTAATTTGGCTTTGTTGAAGAGGAACCTGTTCTTAAGAGGTAGTATTTTGATACATTTGTGATGGTTAGTTGTTTGTGATTGATCTTTGTCACTAATAAGCTTTACTGCTCGCTTTTGGAGTGAGCAAAGCCTCTTTGTATTTGACACTGAGCAACCATCCCAAACTGTTGAGCAATAGTCTAAATGTGTTTGTATATGAGATATGTAGTATGTCTTCCTAGTGTCTTGATCGATAAGGTTTTGTTAGGAAGATATCCATGGTTTAGCCATCTTTTTTTCTGCTTGACATAATCAAATCATTATGTACTGGATGAAGTTCTTTCTGAAATGGAAAAAAATGGGGAAAAAATCAGTTACATTTCTCATGGGCATATAGAGAAAGTAATAAAATTCTACAGTGTGACTTACAAAATAAACTGTTCTCAGGAAGATCAGTAGATGGCAGAGAATTGAAGCTAATCCTTCTTGTGATATGATCACTTACTTTCTCATCACTTTCAGTCTTTACTGTGAGACACTGATTAGAAAAAAAGAAATAAAAAAAACTGTAAACTGTTGAAGTCTTGAAGGATGTGACCAGCCCATAAGGAACTGGGTTATAGATTAATTAAGCACCAGCTCAGTTTTTAATCACATGACAAAGAAAGATACTGTCTGTGTCTACAGGCATTTCATAAGTAAGGGTTTTTACCCCTCCTGAATGTATTCCTGTTCTGAGGGAGAATCTTAAAGTGTCTCAAGTCTTGTCTTGTCTCCTTCATCCTATAGCTCTCAGTGTTAATGAGACAGAGTTCTTGATAGACCTCAGTGATTTGTTTCTTGTAATAGGGTATTTAAGGTTTCTGTATCTTCTTGCTTTGATGGCCTCTTCCTGCTTCCTACCAATATTAGCATGAATGTTTTCTATGGTAGACTTTCTAGTGGTAGTTGTGTAGCATGGCCTAACAGTCTGATTTGTTTTTGGAAGTAGTATAACATTGGTGTTACTTCAATCCCTTGTCCTGATGGTGTCATTTTTTTTTTTTGGGGGGGGGGGGGTTGGTTGGTCTCTTGTCACATTTAGTATTCTCCTCAAAGCATTTCTATTATCCATCTTTTCAGAAAAAATTTTCATATTGTAATTTTTACATGCCCTTGCTAAGTTATCCCTATTTTGCTGTAAGTTTTTCTTTGATGTGACTATAAGTGCTTGCTCATCAGCAAAATGGATTTCATTTGTTTTCTGAAGGGTTTTGGGAGTTTAGTGCCATTTTTTTTTCTGGAGCTTAGATATCAGGAAGTTCCTTGGTGGAATTTTTACTGTGTATATCAGCTTCTTTACAGATGTTGTTAATGTATGTTATGATTAGTAAAGGATTAGTATACAGCCTTACCATACTCCAGATTTTATGATTAATGCTTCGGAACGTCCCACATTTGATCTAACTGTACACTGTCATAAGTCAGAGGAGTAAACCCAACAGAAAAAATCTGAAGTTTGTGGCAAACTTCCTGGTCATCTTCTGGTATCCAGTACAATGCTACTAGATTTCCACACATGTGGATCATGTCCTTCCTTTTATATGAGGATCATAAAACTGAGAAGTGGTTAGTGCAATGCAGGTAAGCAACTGCCTAGGCAAAACAAGATAAGCACTAACTGGAGAGGTCAGGTCAAACCTCATCTTTATTCACAGCTTGAACATTTTTCTTCTTCTTCTTAGTTCGCTTCTACCTCCAAGATCGCGCCGTGATCCTACTGAATTTACTCCTGTGGTTCTCACGATGGTCTCATTTAGGATGGAGCTCAGAGAATTGTGGGGCTTGGGCCTATATTCTTGGTGGTTCACAGAAGTGACATTGTGGTTTTTGTTGCACCGGTTTAGCCTTGAGTGGGACATATCACTGGAAAACCTCAACGTGGTTTGGATATGAATATATCCCAGCCAGATGAGAGGTGGTTGCCCATCTAGCCTAGAGTTGGACTTTCTCACCAGAAAACCTCGACGTGTTTTGGATACCAGTATATCCCTGCCAGGTGAGAGGTGGTTGCCCATCCAGTCCAGCGTTGGACTTTCTTACTGGAAAACCTCAATGTGATTTGGATATAATATATCCCCATTGGGCGAGAGGTAGTTGCCTATCTAGACTGCACTGGTCCAGTGTCTCCAACTTCAGAATTTTGTGGTCAAGGCTGCTACCCTTCCTGGTGGTGACCAGGATGGAGCTTTTGTCCAGAAGGATGAATCCTTGCCACTAGTGAGTTTCACCCCTGGGTTAAGCCTGTTTAGGTGTATTATCTCAGTATGGGCATGTTTAGGGCGTGACCGATCTCTAGAGGAGGTACCGTGACATGGGTAGTCATCAAGTTTCACCCCTGGGTTAAGCCGGTTTAGGCATATTTCACATCCTTGCCATACACCCAGACTTATCTTCTGGTATTCTCCTATTTGCTCTTCCACTTTAAACAGCTGCCTTATGTTGATTATGTCCTACAACATTTTTCTTTTTAATTTCAGTGTGATTAACTTTATCAAATGTCTTACAGTAGTCAATTTAGGCCTGTTTTAACTTATATCACCCTTTCTGTCAATGTTCTTAACATGAAGATAACATTTGTTGTACCTTGTCTGCTACAAATCCACATC
Organism: Achatina immaculata; assembly: GCA_009760885.1. NCBI lineage: Eukaryota > Metazoa > Mollusca > Gastropoda > Stylommatophora > Achatinidae > Lissachatina > Lissachatina immaculata. The sequence continues at coordinate 3,871,918 of CM019705.1, read as the reverse complement.
TGCTCTTCTGATATTTCAGTGGTTATCTTATTTCTGATTCCTTTCACTATTATTCACATCAGTATCTTGATGCATGTCTCATGAGACTATTAGTTCTACGTTCTTCACAGTCTATTGTTCCTGGTTTCTTTGGTATAGCAATGAACATGGATTTCAGAAATGCAAAGGGGTGATCACAAAGGGTACCATATGGTAAACTACATGACGTTATGCCACAAATAGCCATAGTTTGCTACCATCTGATACCTATGGCCTAAACAAAGCTGCCCAGATGACAAAAAAGTGACAAGGCAATATGGGGGATGGGGATGGGTGGATGGAGGAAGGTTCAGAAGAACAGAGAAACTGAGAGGACAAGGCTGCTTGTCAAGCATGCCTGGACAAGGAAGTTCACAAAGCCTGCAAGGGGCTATGAAAGAAGGATAGAAAGGGCTGGAAAATAAACCATAAATTTTCTCTGGCAAGAATGAGAAAAAGCAGCAAAGTGAATGGGATTAAGTTGGGCATGAGTAGCAGAAGAGGAAAGAACTAGGTGGAAATGTAGTTTAAAGAAATATGAATTTACTGTTCATTCCAGCTTTCACTTTGTGCTCTACTACATCTATCTGGGTGCATTTTGTGCCCAGCTTTCTTACTAGGTGGAAGCCATTTTTTTGTGTTTATGTCTGTTGTGTTGTTTTTGTATGTGATCCTTGAAAAAGGCTTTTTACTGAAATACTGGACTGTTGTATGTTCTTTGTAAGTACTCATCTTGTTTTCTGCCATTCTTGTTTCTACCAACTTTCCTCACTCTTTCCATCTTTTTGTAAAACTGAACCATACACCTCCATCTATTTTGATTCTAAGACGCTCCTATACCATGTATTTTGGTAAAGAAGAACTGGTTAGTTTCATTTCAAGACACTCCAGATCCACAGCAGCATCTATGGTTTTCATTTGCATAACTTGTTAACATTTTTGTTGCTAAATTTTCCTGATGGCATTTTGTAAGTGGACTGTATGCTTTGAATTTTTTAACAGACTTTCAAGCAGATCTGTCAGGCCATCAAATCTCTGTTACATAGATCTCCATTACCTCAACAGAAATGAAAGTCTCAGTGCAGACAGTCCTCTCATGAATTACATTTATTTATGATCATTTGTGTAAAAGCACTGAACTTTAAACAAATAAAATAACAAAAATAAAACAAAATAAATTTTAAAAAAAGACTTGTACTTTAGCGTTTTGGCATTTCCTCATTATACAGCACCTGGGATGACCATCCACATCAACAACCTGTTGCTATGCTACTGTACATTACACTGTATAAATGGTTAGTAGTGCACATCTTCATATATAAATTAGCCCAATACATAAAGTGTCTTGTCAAGTTTCACAGCACATAAATGTCAAACTTAAAAAAGTTCTTACTTATTTCAAACTGCCAAAGTACTGAAATCATGACAACAGAAGCAAACACTCACTAACCTGATCTAGTTCTGGTTTTGTCTGTATTGTTTCTTCATGCCAGTCCATTTCTTCACAAAATTTTTTGGTACAATTTCTGCAAGAGACAAATGTGAGCTATCATTTATTTTGTGAAGAAAATTCACAAAGTGAAGTAGCTCATTTTGTGAGGAGAAAAGTTTACAAAGTGAAGTAGCATATTTTGTAAGGAAAGTTTACAAAGTCAACACTTCTACTAGATTACTGCAACAATATTGTACATTTCTCTGGTTTGTTTTGCCTACTCAAGGTATAGATGCTCAAGTTCAGCTTCTTGTTTGAGCTTGGCTAGAATAAAGTGTCTGACCCATTTTAAAAGAAAACTTGTTTGAAATTTAATGTTGATAGCTCTCACAATCCCCTGTGTGGTACCTAGGACCTGGTCACATGCCTGGGAAGCAAAGAATAGGACCACTGTACTCTACCATGCATGATTATAAAAGGTGAGTAAGAAGGGTTCAGCATAGGGCCAGCAACCCTGGTAAAAAAACCATCAGACTGTTACAGAAATGGAAACAAGGGAAAAAACAAATGCAAGTAGAGGGAAAAATGCATATCAGAAAACTGTTTTATAAGGAGAAATTGTTCCATGAAGGTTGCGGATGAAAGCCAGCCTCTGGAAGTCCCCAGCCCGACTGCAGACCTCCTGGAACCTAAACGCAAGATGCAAATAGGCAGCTGGAATGTAGGAAAACAATCAGACTGAAAAACTAGCACAAACCATCAAGGAAATGCACAGATACAAACTAGACATATCAGGGATACAAGAGGCAAGATGAACAGGACAAGGCAGAAGGAAATTAATAACATGGCACACAGAAGATACAATAATATGGTCAAGTAAAGAAGATAATCACAAAGCAGGAGTTGTATTGATTATAACAAAAGATCTAAAGGCATTGCTAAAATGGACCCCTATGAGTGAGAGATTATTATATGCACGGTTCAACTCAAGATTCATGAAGCTGTCTACTATAGTTTGTTATGCACCAACAGAAGCAGCTGAAGAGGAATTAAAAGATTTTTACAACAACCTCCAAGCCACAGTAGAATCAATACCAAAGCATGATATGCTATTCATCTTGGGAGACTTTAATGAAATGAAGATGGAATAAGAATCATGGGAAGAGAAGGAATTGAAGAAATAAATGAAAATGGAGAAAGACTGTGCAATTTCTGTGAAGAAACATGATGACCATCAGAGTGACAATTTTCCAACATAAAAACATCCATAAATGTACTTGGAGGTCCCCAGATAAAACCACAGAAAACCAAATCGATCACATATTAATAAACAAGTGGAAACAGTCACTACAAGATGTGAGAACAAGGAAAGGAGCCGATGTAGGAAGTGATCATAACCTTCTGATAGCAAAAATAAAACTAAAATTAAGGAAAGCCAAAATCAGAGAACACAGAATGGCACACTTTGATACAGCAAAACTGAAAGACCAGCAAACAAGGAATGAATTCTCAATAGTACTTAAGAACCGCTTCAGTGTCCTGCAAGACAAAGCAGAACTGTCTATAGAGTTCAACGAAACACTACAGGAAACGGAGAAAAAAGGAATGGATAAGCAAGAACACATGGGAAAAGATAGAGCAAGGAAAGGAACTCAAGAAAAAAATTACTGAGCACCAAATCACAAAGGCTAAAAGTACAAGTCTTAAATAATTATGCATAAAAAGACAAGGAAGTGAAGGAATTGTGTCGTCAAGACAAACATCAAACCACAACAACTGAGCAGAAGCAGAAGAGGAAGCAGCATATGCAAATGACATGAAAACCATCTACAAAACCACAAAGCAGATGACAAGTAACTTCAGCACAAGATGTGAGAGTGCAGTAAGGATATGTAAGGGACAAAATGATCAGTGGAGAAAGAGAAAAAAATCAAAAGATGGAGGGAACACTTCAACACCCTATTAAACAGAACACAAGCAGCACAAAAAATAGACATACCTGAACCAACAACAGAACTAAACATCAATACAGGACTAATAACAATAAGTGAAGTAAAGGAGGCTAAGTAACGAAGCTAAAATTAGACAGGGCACCAGGTGAAGATGAAGTGACTGCTAAGATGTTGAAAGCAGAAGAAATATAAACAAATCTGCAATCTAGAAAAAGCTCCAGAAGAGTGGAAAACTGGTCTTTTAGTAAAACTAACAAAGGAGGGTGACCTCACAGATTGTGGAAACTGGAGAGGCATTAACCCTCCTGCTACGCACCAGTAAAATATTCTGCCACATAATCAACAAAATAGTACCAACACTAGAGGGAAAACTTCGGAAAGAGCAGGCAGGATTTAGGAAAGGAAGATCATGCATAGACCACATATTTGTACTTAGGCAAATATTATAGCAGGCAAATGAGTGGCATAGCACAACATATGCACTATTTACAGATTTTGAGAAAGCCTTTGACAGTGTCAACAGAAATGCACTATGGAAAATTGTAAAATGGCATGACCTCCCCCATAAGACAGTGAATGTCATCAAAGCCCTATTCGAGGATTTTCAGTGCAAAGTGATCTAAGGAGAACATACCTCCAACAGCTTTAGGGTACAAACAGGAGTGAAGCAAAGATGTGTACTTTCACCAACATTATTTATCTTGGCAGTAGACTGGTTAATGAAGGAGGCAATATCAGACAAATGCAGAGGATTACAGTGGACCCTCAACACAGAGATGGAGGACCTTGATTTTGCCGACGACATTTGTCTACTGTCAAGCAGGCACAAAGATATGCAAGATAAAATAAACAAGCTAACTCAGAATGCTAACAACATAGGATTAAAAATCAATGTAGGAAAGACAAAGTTAATGAAGCAAAATGTGAACAATAGAAATGTACTCAGAGTAGATAGCAAGTTAGTGGAGGTCAATGAATTTGTATATGTTGGCAGCAGAGTAGTAGAAGATGGAGACAGCACAGAAGACATCAAAAGCAGACTTACTAGAGCAAACCACGCTTTTGCAATGCTGCAGACTATATGGAAATCTAAAAAAAACTAAGCATGAAGACAAAAATCAAGATATGAGTAATGTTTTAAGTGTACTACTCTATGGAAGTGAATGCTGGAAAATCAACAAAACCATAGAAAACAAGTTGAATTCTTTCCAGACTAAATGTTTAAGAAGAATTAGAAAAATATTTTGGCCAAACACCATAAGAAATAACATCTTGTTAGCAGAGATGCAGATGAAGCCACTGACAATAATTATTGAGGAAAGATGCTGGCGATGGCTGGGACATGTGCTCTGAATGACTGATAACTCACTACCAAAAATAGCACTAAGATGGACACCACAGGGGAACAGAAGTAAGGGTAGACGAAAAGAGACATGGAGAAGAACAACAGAGAGGATGTTGAGCAATAGAGGGCTCACCTAGGCAAGAGCAGAAAAAAAGGCAAAGGACAGGCATTTGTGGAAAACCTTTGCAGAAGCCCCATGTGCCCTGGGCACTTAAGGTTCAGAGAGAGAGAGAGAGAGAAATGCTTATGAAGAATTAGAAAAATATTTTGGCCAAACACCATAAGAAATATCTTGTTGGCAGAAATGTAGATGAAGCCATTGACAGCAATTATTGAGGAAAGATGCTGGCGATGGTTGGGACATGTGCTCCGAATGACTGACAACTCACTACAAAAATAGCACTAAGATGGACACCACAGGGGAACAGATTGATTGATCTTTATATCAAAAGGGTTAAGAATTGGGCATGCAGGCCCGTCTGACATTCTGTCCTTTATCATACATCTTTCACTTTATTCCAGACATTCTACAAATATGCTGTTCATGTAACAAACATAATTAATATTTAAGCTGAGAGATATAAAACATTTACGTTTCACTCTTAAACATTCACTCAGTACAGAAGTAACTACATACATATATAAATGACTATCTACTAAACAAAAATTTCGGGACTATTCAGATTAAACAATTAACTGTATTCAGTGTCTGTAAGAGCAGTTTACGATAACTTTTAAGTTTTATGATTCATGGAGGCATGTAGTTCACATCAAATAGATGTTGGGAAAGTTTGTAGTTGTAGGAAGGAGCATAATTTATATTTGTTATACAGGATGGGAGGATGTTCCAAAGATGAGCAGCAGAATAACTAAAGGTTTTTCTTGAGAGAAGAGCTCTCAATATCATTTGTGCCAGTTCAAAGCCTAAGCTAGGAAAAAAAATTTATTCTGGTTTTACATCACCAGTCACTTGCATATTCTTTATGGTATGAGTTAGGAAGCCTACATACTGTCACAAAAAGTGGAAATATGTTTTAAATATACCTTAAGTATGATCAAAATGCTAAATATGTTTTTAAACACACTGCTAATCATTACAAGATAAAATGGTTAATAACTACATACATGATGGTTCTATGGAACCTCAGTTGTAAGTACAAGTAGCTTAATTTGGCACATAACTATACCACTATAAACAAATTATTATTATTCTTGCTTATCATCTGGATAGCTTTAGTGATCATGCTTCTCCATCTTATGCAGTCTTTGGTGTTTCTGATTAACTCATATCCTTTTATTTTTTCATCTCCCTTGGCCAGTCCAGGGAGATATTTTTCTCTTTGCCTTCCTCTCTTCCTTTTTACCATGAATCTTCCACTCATTACTTATATCCTTCCCGTGCCGTTAAATGTCACATAGGGCTCGCAAGGTAGCTTGCCAATTTTTCCTGTCTTCGGCAAGTCTTTCAACCTCATAAAGGGATTTTATGCCTGTTAATTTGGCCTCTCTTAAAAATGTCCTCTTCAGAGTTTCGCATGGTCTGCCTCTTTTTCTTTGGCCTGTTGTGTTCCACTTTATAGCTTGTTTTGGGATTCTCTGACCGCTTCTTCTCGTCACGTGACCAACATATGTCCATCTCCTTTTCCTGATCACCCATGAGACTGGTTGTTGTTCAGTCATCTGTCTTATCTCTGCATTGTTCTTGAATTCATTCCACTTGATGCCAAGAATTTTCCTTAGGCATTTGTTTTCAAAAGAGTCTAATTTCTTGTCTATTTCTTTAGTTGTTTTCCAGCTTTCGCATGCATAAATGAGGGTGGATATTATATTTGAATTGAATAGTCTTAACTTGGTTGTTGTGCTTATAACTTTTGAATGCCATATGTTCTCAAGATTCTAGAAGATTTATGCTGCTTTTGCAATTCTAATTCTAACTTCCTTTCTGGAGTCATCATTCTGGTCTATGTAGCTGCCATGGTATGCAAATTGATTGACTTCTTCAATATCTGTCCCTTCTACATGTATTTTTCCATTCTGATTAATGGGAAATTGGCTATATATATATATATATATATATATACGCCACACACAAATGCAAGAGAAACTTCAGATCTTAATCAAGAATTCAGCGAAACTGGGACTATATATTAACAGACAAAATAAAAACAAAACAAAGATAATGAAAAGTAATAGTGCAAGCAATAGCCTCATGGTAACTGAGGGAGTGCCAATTGAGAAAGTAGAGTATTTCACATATTTAGGCAACGTGGATAAATACGGGGGAATGGAAAAGGATGTTAAAAGCTTGAATAACCAAGGTCAGGACAGCATTTACTCAACTTAACAAAATATGGTCATCTAAGAACATCAAAACAAGAACCAAACTTAGGCTTTTCAATACAAACGTAAAGACTGTCCTACTATATTGTTCAGAGACATGGGTTATGACCAAGACAATACAACAGAGGATACAAACATTCATGAACTACTGCTTGAGGAAGATTTTAAACATTAAATAGCAAGACAAGATCAGGAATGAGGAGATCTGAGAAAGGGCAGGACAAGAACCTAAAAACCTACAAATCAGGTCCAAGAAGTGGAGGTGGATTGGCCACACTCTGAGGAAACCCAACACCAACATAGCAAGACAGGCACTGACAGGTTCTAAGAACTGTTATAGCCAGAGGTGGGGTGGGGGATACACTTTCCACTCCAATTAAATGTCTCCAAGGCGTGCGTCTCAAATAGCCTCTAACAGTCCACATCCAGCTCCTGGCCTTCTCATGGTGGAACTGTTCAAACTGACAGGAGAAGGGGCGAAGGCAAATATCTGGCGCCTGAAAATCAGATGCTTTGGGTAGATGAGAGTCATGTTTGGTAGCTCATCTAGGAGAAGGAAAATTCTGATTTAAAACTCGCTACTGGTGAGATTCTTAGCTACCATGTGTGGGGTGAAACTCCTCCCAGCCAATGAAGAAAAGATGCGATTAGGGTTGCCGTACAGCACCATCATGGAAAAGGTGAAGGAAAGGATTAAGTGAAGTAACCAGTAGTCTCGAGGTCAGGACTACTCAAATCACAGCAGCTCGCTCTAGAGGCCGGCCATCTATTGGGGCATATTGCTTGAACCGGCTTAACCCAGGGGTTAAACTAAGACATTGCTGGTGAGATTCTTCGATTGGCGTGCGTGGAGTGAAACTCCTCCCAGCCAATGAAAAAATGCGATTAGGGTTGCCAGGCGGCGCCACTGTGAAAAGGTGACGGAAAGGATAAAGTGAAGTTTATGTCCAGTAGTCTTGTGGCAAGAGCTACTCATACCACGGCACATCTGCTCTAGAGGCCGGCCACCTCCCATACTGGTGAAATATGCCTAAACCGGCTTAACCCAGGTGTGAAACTTGATGACTATGCATGTCACGGTACCTCCACTCTAGAGGTTGGTCACGTCTTAAACACGCCCATACTGGGATAATACGCCTAAACTGGCTTGACCCAGGGGTTAAACTCACTAGTGGCGAGGATTCGTCCTCCTGGACAAAAGCTCTGTCCTGGTCACAACTAGGAAGGGTAGCTGCCACGACCATAAAATGCTGAATTCGGAGACACTGGACCAGGGCAGTCTAGATAGGCAACCACTTCACCCGACGGGGATGTATGCGTATCCTAATCACGCTGAAGTTTTTAGTTGAACCCTAGATTAAACTTGTGCAACGAAAACCACGGTGTCATGCAATTCCACTTCTGCGACCCACCGAGAATACAGATCCAAGCCCTGCGATACTCTGAACCTCTTGTGGTCCTCTCGGGGATCTTGTGTGGTCTCAGGGACCACAGGACATATCGAGGACCACAGGAGTAAATTCAGTAGGATCACGGAGCGGTCTTGGTGGCAGAAGCGAACAAAGAAGAAGGAGAGGCACTGACACAGAATCCTCGAGGAAACAGAAAATGAAGAAGACCTCGATTTACTTGGAGAAGAGAAATTATGACAGTGCTCAAAGACAAGGGGTGCACATGGAAGGAAGCGGAGAATAATTCTATGAACAGGGATGACTGGAGAGCCTTTATCTGTGGCCTGTGCTCTCAAGGGAGTGAAAGGCAATGATGATGACGACACACACACACACACATATATATATATATAAGAACATTTTCTTATTTGTTATTATCTTTTTCATGTCTTAAAAAGCTGCCTTTACCTTATCTATTCACGACTTTATTTCATCTGTGCACGTGTCAGCTGTTATTGTTGTCCCAAGGTAATTGAATTTATTTACCAGTGTCAATGTCTTCCTGTCTGAAACGATATTGCTCTTTGGTGTGTTTATTATTTTCAATATTACCATTTTTTTCAACACAAATGTCAAATCGGTGCCGGAGTATGGATCAGAAACACGGACAGCACCACATTCTGTGCTGCTCGTTTAACAAAATTACTTTTCGAGTTCTTTTATTATTATTCAAATAATGAAAGGGAGTAGAAGTTTCACAACAGTGCTTTTAAAAAAAATCTGAACCAATGCTTTACAATTACTCAAATGACTTGCTGCGGTTTAATCTACAACATGCCACCCTAAAAGTTTTCGTTGTTTTCTTCATTTATTTTCGCATTTTCACGCTTTTATTATTCAATTCAACATCCTTGTATTTATTCGTTGTTTTATTCATTTCGATCAAATCACACACCTCCATATCAAGTATGCCCGCTTTAGCTAGCTTGTACATAAGTAAAAGATAAAATTCCCGTTTCCATGCCATTAAGGTAAAGTGACCATATTTTTAGCAAACCAAAGCGGGACACCCCGCCCATCCCCGCAAAACAAAATTTGCTCTATATCCTTTACTGTCTATGTAGGTCTATATAAGTCTTTAACAATTGTATGCTCGCTTCAGTAGTTTTTACATCCATAGCTAGTGTTTTGTTTTAAAGTTCACATAAAAAATTTAAAAAGCTCAGTATAAAGGAATCGTACCTTATTGTCACACCAGCAGTAATTAGTAGTCATCACAGCTGCTCTGCAGCAGATGATGTACTTGGTACTGTCTCCTCTGATGTTGTGGCGCAATATTTCTGTGAGGAATGTATTTTTCTTAGTAGATCTGGGAGCTGCATGAACGTGTCGTGGAGTTTCTGGCCTGGGTTTCCCGCGCCCTCAAAGTTGCATTTACCATAAGCATCGCTTTCAATGTTTTAACGCAAAGTTGTGTTTTCTGGCTTGTCCATATCGTATTCGCGTATGAGAAGAATCTTTCAGTGGGTGCGTTAGTCGTAGACAGACAGAGAATAAATTCGATAATTTTTTTTTTACAGAGTTAGCTTGGAAATGGTAAAGCACTTCCACTCACCGGATATCAGTCTTTGCTTCTTTGGAGTTCCAGTGTGAAACTTTTTCCACTGAAGCAAATCTACAAACATTATTGATTTCATCAAGCAGTTCGTTTTCGTTGATTTCATCAAACAGTTCGTTTTCGTTGATTTCATCAAACAGTTCGTTGTTGTTGATATCAAGATCTGGAAATTCTGAACCAAAGAGGTTTAGGCTCGTTTGGACGTTTTCCCAAGTGGGTGGATGTCTCAAAGGCACCCAACTGAAGCCACTCAAATATTGAAATTGGTTCGTTCTTTCCTGTAGATATTCAACACAATTGTACTAGAAATTGGTGATAATATTCATCACATCTGTTTTTCTGACGAGACCCTCGTCTTCTAGACAGCGAATCTGGATTTTCACCTCGTTTGGAACAAAGTTGGTTCTACTCCTGTCCTTGCATTTTTTTGCAGGAGATCAACTGCAGACGACACTTCCAGTGCTGACATTGTTTGCTCCTCAATTTTTAAGACAGCAGCATGAAAAATGGCAGAAATATTGTGAACAAAGAAGAGCCACAATTCGGCACATGGATTTTCGAAGAAAATTCGCATTACCGTAGGGCATATCTGCTGAGACAAAAACAAAAATAGGATTTCAACACAGGAAAGAGCTTAATTATTCTCTGAACTGAGAAATGGCATTAATGAAAGCCATCTGGTTTTTCTGTATCCTAGAATCCGTTGGTACTAAACCACTGCAAAGTCACAGAATTCCTTCAGTTCTACCTCACGAACAGTGTAAATATAAAAGTAGGAGTATATTTTCACAACAACAGTTTCAACATCAACAAGAATGCAATCACTTGCCGTTTGCATTGCACTGTGGACAATATGAGCTGCGCACCCAATCCCCACAAGTTTTTCTCCAATCGAAGATTTTAATTTCGCAAATACGTTGTTTTGTTCTTTTCTTTGAACACCACCGAAGTTTGTGTTGGCATTATCAGCACAGAAACCCACACATTTTGTAGTGAGATCATTTTGTTTCAACACCTTAAGTAGAAACTCACAAATTATGTCTTATGTTTCGCCAGAGGTTGACTGCAGATCTAATAACTTGACTTCGACACAGAGTGACGGCACAAATTATCTCACACGCAATGGGAACAGCTTCATATCTTTTTGATTTGAGGCATTTGTCATTACTGCCACAAATTTTGCATTCTTCAGTTTTTCTTGAAATTGGTCAATGATGAATGGAAAAAAGGACGTTAGTTATTATGGCCTCACATTTTGTGCACCCACAGATAAACTCCGGCTCAAACAAATGTGGAATCAATTTGTTGGTGCAAGTCATTGATTGATTATGGCATAAGGTGTGATATGCAAATGTGCCTTCTGCACCTGGTACTCATGCTTCCAAACGTTGCTGGTCGGAAATAATTTGTCACGAGACGGGCGGATAGTGCAGCTGACAGGGCTACCTTATGCCGATCACTCTTCAGATGTTTTTTTATATCCAATCTGCCACCGTGCGAAATTGAAAATTCAGATCTGCAAGTGTCACATCTAACATGGGAGTCATTGTCGATTCTTGCCTTCTTTATGAAAGGAAAAATCACTCTCTAATTGTTGATTCAATTTACACGCTCGTTTAGACTTCGTCGGAGTGGAGGCTAAATTTTCAATAGCCCGCCACGTAATGTTCAGTTGGTTAATCGATAAAAGAAATAAAATTAAACACACAATAACGCACGTGAGATGCGTCTTACTTAATAACTTAAAAAATACAGTATTACTAATTAACGTGACAAAAAATCCAAACTACCCTCTCAGTCGTTCTGTCGATATAAAACCTACCATTGGATCAAACATTTAGCGCCGTCAAACTTTTACACTAACCATGCGATTGGTTAATTTAGTCACCAGGAAGATAACTATACTCTGATTGGTTCAACGTTTCTAGAAAAAGTGAAGAACATTTTCTGATGCAACCAATTAATGCTACCACAAATTAAAAATAGAATAATAAATACTTCTGATAAATTAGGTCACACGCCGCCATTTCGAAATTAATGGATTTTGTGTACAGATTTTATTAAACTTTAAAGTTAGCAGGCTCAAAACGGGACATTTGTGCGTCCCGCCAAGACTTTCGGCTAAAAAGCGGGACTGTGCCGCCTAAAGACATTAAAGCATATTGGAGATACAGTGTTAGGCCCGTATTTCCCATGACCTTCGACACATGAAAGTGTGATGTGGTCAGTATCACACTTCACCTTGTACACAGTAAAGCTAGTTCCGTGCCGGAAGAAGAAACACGGACGTGTTGTGGAGTAACAGAGTAAAAACACGGGTCTTGATATGTTAGGGGGTATAGTTATAAAATGGAATGGAAAACAGTATTTACATGTACTTCCGTATACTTATTATGTTTCAAAGTATAACTAAATGAATGAAAATTTCATAAATGCAGAGTTTTTTTTAGGAAAAAAGAAGTAATGTGATGTTTTTAGACACTGACTGTGCCCAGCTCACCATCAGCTAGGTCTAGATATGCACTACTTACCATCTGAGATGTGTAGATCTACTTGTCGATCTCATATTCTGATTCTATGTTGCATTCTCGCTAAATTAATGTCTGAAATAACCTTCTAACTACTTCTCCAGTCGCCTAATATGTCTAGATCTACTTGGGATACATTCAAGAGCAGTGTGGTGGTCACAGGCCATGTCCATACCCCTATCTACATCATCAAAAATTGAAAAATTTCGGTCTTTCTCTTCCTTTTTCTCGCTCGGCATCGCTCGTAACTAGGCACTCTTTCGCCATTTTGGAAAGTGTCACCGGAATCGCGGACGAAATATGTACAATCTAAATGTTACACCGGTTGTTTTATTGAAACAAACCAATGATCACTATAATGACCATTGGTACGCATCGGGAAACCAGAAGAGTCATAAAAGTGACCAAAGGCACGGGAAGAGAATACAAGATGAAGATTAGGATAGACGCAATTAGAAGATTAACACGGAAAACAAAGGCTCTGAACTATCCGACCCGTGTTCTTGAGATTTTTCTTTTCTAAACGGACATGAACGGTAGACAAAATGAGGTTACCATGCTGTTAAACCATACAGCATCATAAAAAACTGCTTAGGTAATCCAAGAAATGGATAGAAACAACCAAGAGATGCTGGGCATCAGTGAAATGCAATGGCCAGAAGCAGGGAAAAGAACGGCAGAAACTGTAAGAAATTGTAAGGGTACATTCAGGCATAGACAATGGGAAATACCAAGAAGGACTGGGTATAATCATGTCAAATGTAGCAGAAAGGAGTCTGATAGAATTGGAACCACTGAACAGTTGCATAAGAAAAGCATGATGCAAACTAAGACACGGAAGAATGACAATCATTAGCAAAGTCCTAAACATGACATCCTAACTGTCATAGAAGACTTCAACACCAAGTTAGGAAAAGATAACACTGATGTTGAAAAAGGAATTGATATGGTAAATCAGAATGGAGAAAGATTAATTGAACTATATCTAACAGAGGGCATGGTAATTAGAGGAACAATATTTCAACACAAAGAGATACACAAAACAACATGGATATCTCCAGATGACAGAATCAGAAATCAGGTAGACCATTTTTGTATTAGAAAGCAATTCAGAACATCTCTGATGGATGTAGGTGCATACAGAGGTGTAGATGTCAACAGTAACCACAACCAGTGTATTGGGGAAAATAAGACTAAAACTGACAAACCAAAACAAGAGAACAATACCCAGAAAGATAAACAGCCACATCCAAGAGGAAAAAAAATACTAACAGCAATTTAAATTAGGAACTTACCATTCATTTTGAAGCACCCAGTGAGGTAGAGGAGACAGATATAGATGAACTATGGAATGTTTGCAGCACAGCCATAACAACAGCTGCAAAAGTAAGTGCTGGACTGCAAAAAACAAATAGAAAAGCATGGATATAAGAAAACACATGGAAATACATACATGAAAGATGAGCACCCAAATTAGCCATGTTGAATGTAAAGACAGATCTTAGAAAAGATTTGGCAAAAGCAACATACAAAGAACTAGACAATAAATTAAAAAGTTCAATTAGAAGGGATAAAATAGAATACATGGACAATATGGTGAAAGAAGCAAAAACAGGAGACAGCAAAACTCTATATAACATACAAAAGAGGCTAACAGGTACCATTACATCCAAAGAAAGATCAATCTTTAGCAAAACAAGCACCCTATTAACATCAACTAAAAACCAAAACCAAAGATGGGCTGAACACTTCCAAGAGATACTTAACCGACCAAACCCCAAAAAAATGAGAAACCTTGAAACCGACTTACCAGTTCCACAACTAAATGTCAACCTAGATGAAATTATATTGAATGAAATTGAAGCAGCAGGGAATTTAATGGCTAGCAACAAAGATGCATGTGAAGATGAAATAATAGCTGAAATGTTAAAAGCTATTAAAAGTGATAACATGTGCCAACTACAGATAATGTTTAATAAAATTCAGAAAGAAGAAAGGTCCCTTTTAAATGGAAAAAAAAGGGAATCATTGTTAAAAAAAAAAAAAAAGTAACCTTGGTGACTTCAATAATTGGAAACGAGTAACGTTACTATTAGTTATGTCAAAAGTATTTTGTAAAGTCATTTTGAATAGAATTAAAGATATAGTGGATACCGCAATGAGAGAAGAACAAGCAGGATTTCAAAAAGGGAGAAGCTGTCTCGACCAGATCTTTACTCTAAGAATAGCACAGCACAAAAAAAAATTTTTTTCTTGGTGTCTTGGTTTTTAGATTGGTTGCTAGGATTATTCAGGGCACTGATTCAAAAAATTCCATTGAATAGACTGCATCAGCTTTAGTTTCTTAGATATGGTTGAATTTATACAATTTTAGTCTACTCTTTAACAAATCTGTTCTGCAGAATTAGGATGTCATAACAAGCTGTCTTATTTGAATAGGAAATTTATGTGTTTAATTTACCCACATTTTTTTTGGTGTACAAATGCCATTTGTTTCACAACTATTCATCTACTTCTTTTCCTATAATGCACACTGGCATAAAAATGTATAGCTCAAATGATAAAATCACTTTTGTTCTGTTTTATTACAATATTATGTGTAAAAAATTAAATGACAGAGCTACTTGAATTGTCCTGACATATTCTGCTATATTTGTGGGGAGTACACACTGAAACCAAGTAGGAAATCTATTTCTGAGTTTGTAAAAAAGAGCTTATGTAGATTATTTTGGTGTCAAGCTTGGAGATCAAGATAAACCATGGTCTCCTCATACTGTATGCAAAACATGTACAAGCATTTCTGCCAGTGAAAGAGAAGCTGCCTGGAAATTGGAGTACTAGTGGTGCGGAGGAAACTGAAAAACTACTTTGATGAATGTTACTTTTCTATTGTTAATATCACAGGCATCAGTCGAAATAGTCGTGACAGGTGGTCTTACCTTGATATACCTTCAGCCAGGAGACTTGTTCTGCACTTAGATCTTGTACCTGTTCCACCTTTCCTTGAAATACCACAGCCTTCAGAGGGTGATTCTTACATGTCTGATATCGCATAAGGTTAAGAAAGTGGGGGCTGTGACAGTAAATACCAGACAACTTCACATAGTGATCGTTTTGATCAGAATGAATTGAATAATCTGATCAGAGACTTAAATCTTTCCAAGGAGTCTTCTAAGTGCTTGCCTCCAGACTAAAGGAAAAGAATGTACTTCAGCCTGGAACAAAAATTACATTTTATTGAAGGAGAGAAAAGAATTTGCTGCTATTCTTTACCAAAGACAACAACTCAGTATTCTGCAATGACATCAGAAACCTTGTGAAGAAAACTGGTCTTTCAGAAGTCAAGTGAGTGGGGTCTTTTCATCGACAGTTCAAAACGTAATTTGAAGTGAGTTCTTTTAAATAACGATCATTCCACCAGGATGAAAGAAGAGTACAAGGCCATCTCTTTAGTCTTGGAAAAGATCAATTACCAAAACATCAATGGGTGATTTGTGTAGACTTGAAGATGGTTAATTTTCTTCTTCGTCAACAAAATGGCTACACAAAGTATCCTTGCTTTTTGTGCTTTTGGGATAGTAGAGCCAAATATGAAAACTTGGCAAGAAAAGATTGGCCTCTGAGGGAATATATGGTGGCTGGAGGACAAAATGTAATCAATGAATCTTTAGTAGCATGAGACAGAATCATACTACCACCACTACATATAAAGCTAGATCTGATGAAACAATTTGTAAAGGCTTGAATAAAGACAGTTTATTGACAGTTTATTAAAGACAGACATTGAATACATAATGCATAAGTTACCTGGACTTACCATGGAAAAACTGAAGGCAGGAATTTTCGATGGTCCACAGATCAGACAACTTATAAATGACCCATGTTTCATAGAATCAATGAATGAAATTGAATAATGTGCTTGGTCTTCATTTGTTCTTGTTGAGCAAAGCTTTCTTGGCAAGAAGAAGGCAGACAACTACATACAATTAGCAGAGGATATACTCTTCTATTTTTTTTAACAGACCCGGCTGTAACACGAATGTTAAAATTCATTATCTGCAGTCATTTAGATTCTTTCCAGAGAACCTTGATGACTTAAGCGAAGAGCAAAGTGAAAGATTTCACTAAGACATAAAAGCAATGGAAGCCAGATACCAAGAAAGATGGAGTGCACACATGATGGCAGACTACTGTTGGAATCTTATGGGGGATTGTCCTGGCAGATCCCACTCTCAGAAGTCTTACAAAAGAAGCTTATTGTGTGTTGAATGAGTGGAAACTTCATATCACAAACTTGTGCTTTTGGTATGAAATAAATAGATTTTCATGTACTACACTATTCTTTTAATTTTTAATATGTTTCCTTCATATGTAAAAGATACTAATTTAAAAACCACATCAAAATATCATGATTTGTTGTAGGCGAGCAGAGTGAAGTATATGGCTTTATATCTCAAAAACTAGACCTGATAGTGGAAAAATTGTTCCATTTTTGGAATCATCAGGTCAAATACACCCAGAAACAGGTCTAACATTTGAGTCACAAAAATATGTGTTGAATAGTGTAAATATTTTAAAGAAAATATTGAAAAGCAAAAACCATTAATCCTCAATTTTATAGACTTAAAAAAAAGGTATTTGATAGCACACTCAGAGACTCATTGTGGAGAATTTTAAGAATATATGGAATATCATCTAACATTGTCAGCATCATTAAGAATCTCTACAACGGATATGTTTGCGCAGTCAGCACTTAAGAAGGAATGAGTGAATGGCTTCAGATTGAAGCAAACATAAGACAAGGATGTATACTATCCTCATTGCTTTTTGAAATTGCCATAAACTTCGTAATGAAAGAGTGTTGCACATGTAAAACTGGCATTGAGTAGGTACATGGGAACAAACTGGACATAACTCTTATCAGTGACAATGTGAATTTGATGCAAGAAAAAACAGATACCTTGTCTTCATAGGATAACAAAACAGGACTTGAAATTAACAACAAAAAATAAATTTCTCATTAATCAAGAAGGAAATATATACACAGAAAGAACAGCTGTTGAAGAAGTACACTAATCTGCATACCTCATTAGCTACATAGACCAGGATGGCAGTGCCAGAAAGGAAGTTAGAATTGCAAAAGCATCATTGACCTTCAAGATTCTTGAGAACATATGGCATTCAAAAGTTATAAGCACAAAAACCAAGTTAAGATTATTCAATTAAAATGTAATATCCACATTCATTTAAGAACGCGAGAGCTGGAAAACAGCTAAAGAAACAGACAAAAATTAGACTCATTTCAAAACAAATACCTAAGGAAAATACTCAGTATAAAGTGGAATGAATTCAAGAACAATGCAGAAATAAGGGAGATGAGTGAACTTGTCTCATGGGAGATCAGAAAAAAGAGATTGACATATATCAGTCACGTGATGAGAGGAAACAATCAGAGGATCAAGCTATCAAGTGGAACACAACAGGCTGGAGAAAAAGAGGTTGACCATGAAAAGCTCTAAAGAGGACATTGTTAAGAGAGGCCAAATTAGTAAGCATAAAATCCTTTGATGAGGTTGAAAAGCTCGCTGAAATCAAGAAAACTTGGCGACCTACCATACGAGCCTTATGTGACATTTAACTGCACAGGAAAGATTAAAATAATATGATACCTCAAAATGAGGACACTTCCATATTGTAAAATAACAATATTAGGGGGAACTCCACTACCCCCACCCCACCCCACCCCAAACCTGTTCCCAAAAGAGATGAGGTTGAAGTCCTGAAAAAAAATCTGACTACAGCAACCAGGTGAGTCACAGGTGGGCAATGGTGAGTGTCCTCTAGATATGAAGGATCCTGTGAATAAAGGCTTCCTAAAATAAACAGTCATGGACCAGCTGGTGGCAGTCATGGAGCACGAGGTGGAATAGTGAGTGGCGTCATTATCTCTGTAAAATACCTTACATCTGCAGAGAAGTGACTGTCAGGTGAATAAGAGGCACCTTAAAACCTTAAGCCCCTACTGCCTTGTGGATAGAACAAAGTTCATAGACTAGAAGAGAGACCATATGCAAACCTCAGAAGGCAATGGGAAACCACTGTCATAACTCACAAGAATAGTTATGCAGATCTACAGAAATCAAACTGAATGCCGTTAATGGCCATTCAAATGGAGCAACCTTGTCCACTAGGATATTTCATGAGCCACAGGCCATCAGATTGTCACCAAGCTACTACTGGCAAAACAAACAAAGTCAAACTTGCAACATAGAATGTGAGATCTTTATATTAGAAAGGAAAAGTGTAAAGTGTGATAAAAGAAATGAATGAAAATTAATATAACTAGGAATGTGTGAAGTGACATGGACAGATGGAGACAAGCTGAATCAGGACAACGCACTACTCAGAAGTGGATAAACGTGAAGGAAGAGTAGGGATAATCTTTGATGAGAAAGCAGTGAAAACAATTCAAGGATTTTGGAATATTTCAGATCAAGTTCTATTAGTCCAGTTGAAGGAAATAAATGTGAACATTGTATAAATGTGAACATTGTTCAAGCATATGCTCCATTGGCAGACAGTTCTGAGGAAGATATCCAGACATTTTATAATGACTTAGAACAATCTATGAGCCACACCAAATCCCATGAAGGTAATATCATACTCCCCAATTTTAATGCTAAAGCTGTAATTGAAAATAGTGAAGATAAAGTATGGGATTATGTTCTAGGAACAAGAAATTAATAAGGAGATAAATTAATAGAATTGGTCATAATGCACAACATGACTACTGGAACATGTTGTTTAAGCAACATTCAAGAAGGCTGGCTACATTGAGCAGTCCAGATATAAGACCTCTAATCAAATTGACTACATTCTCATTAATAAACGATTCTGAAAAACTTTACTAAGAATGAAAACTGTGCCAGGGGTTGAAGCAACAGTAATCATGGTCCATTATGTTGTATAATAAGCGTAATATCAAAGAAAAGATGCAGAAGGATTAGAAACATAAATCTAGACATGAGCCTATTTAAATGCAGTGAAGAATTAAAGAACAGATGCAAAGTTGTGATTATGAATAGATACAATGCGTTACCAAAGGTATAAAGTGTCGATGAACAGTGTAGAATACTACAAGACTCAGTCTATCTAGCAGGAAGATAAATAATACCTGGAAGAAAATAAACGGCAAAGAAGAAATAGATGGCACCAAAAATACTGTAGCTCATAAGCAATCGTATAGTCCAACTGTAAGCCACTACTGTTGACATGTTTACTGTGTAGTAGATAATCTATCTAAAGTGAATAAACATCGTTTCAAACAATACCCAGGTTCTTACTCATTTGTCCAGTCAATCACTTGCTACAAAATAATCAGATGATTTACAGAACATTTAATAGATAATGTTGTGGCGATGAAGGTAGAACATAACTTTAACATATCAAACTGTATGTCTCCAGTCCATCGGGTCATGGAACTAGTATCTTCTCATCCATTCAGACAAACAGGAGTAATATTGACGAAACATATTCATTCCCACTTTCAAATAACATCCAGGACTCAATGATAGACAGTAACGACAAAATGTATCCTCTCACATCAAGCGTTCATTCTGTTCTCTCCACAGTAAAATACTAGCAGTCCGAGTTCACTGACCAAAACTCATGCTAACTGTATGCACGAACTCTGCCCACAACTCAGGTAAACATTCACTGAACACAACACCAACTGTAAATAATAAATCATGGGCACATACCACATAGTAATGGGTTAGTTTTTGGAACATATACTGCTACACATGGTCAATATATATATATATATATATATATATATATATATACTGTCCAAAAAAAAGAAATGCATAGCTTTATAAGCTTCATTTTTTATATGTTATGACAAAATTTTTTTTTTCCCAGGTATCTCAAACCAAACCAAAAATTGTCACCAACATATCAGGTCCATGATTTAGTGTGAATTTTGCTCTTCTCGTGTATAGTCAGAATGCAGGAGCTGCCCTTTCTAATCAAGCATTTTTTACCATAACTCACGTTGTGTTTATGGAAAAGTCATGATTTTTGTGATGAGTACAACTCACTTCCCATGCAAATGATACCCTATAAAAGGATGAGGTTACACAAACAAATTCAGTTAATTTTCAAGCAGACAATTACGGCTCATCTATCGCAAAATTTACGAAACATTGCTATTGGTCGCCTGCAAGCAGGCTAAAGTCAAAGTCAGGTTGCCAGGCATTTAAATGTGCAGCAGAGTACCATCAGTTGACTCTGGCACCGTTTCCAAGCCACTGGCTCAGCTGAAGACCTGCACCACAGTGGGCGACCCAGGGTGACAACAGCAGCTGATGACTGCTTTGTTTTGGTTCATCAAATCAGAAACAGGTTTACAACAGCTTCCTCAAGT
Organism: Achatina immaculata; assembly: GCA_009760885.1. Taxonomy (NCBI): domain Eukaryota; kingdom Metazoa; phylum Mollusca; class Gastropoda; order Stylommatophora; family Achatinidae; genus Lissachatina; species Lissachatina immaculata. The sequence goes on along the minus strand of CM019705.1, from coordinate 3,850,869 downwards.
GCACAGTCATTGCTTGCAGGACGTCATGTGTCTGATCAAAATTTCAGGAATAGACTGCATGAAGCTGGACTGGTGGCATGATGACTTCACCGAGGTCTTGTCTTAATGAGGCGCCATCGCCAGAATCGACTTGTTTGGGCTAACCAGCATTGGTCCTGGACAACTGACAATCAATGGAGACGTGTCTGGTTTAGTGACGAATCTTCCTTTTTGTTGCACCGCCATGATATGCGGAGAAGGGTCTACCGTAGGCCAAATGAACGTTTATGAAGCTCCGCCACACAGTGGTGGAGGTGTAATGGTATGATCAATTTCAATGGAAGGAGTCCACTGGTGCAGATTGAAGTAGGCTTGAATGCGCAACGATACGTCAATGAAATTCTTTGACCCCATGCCCTTCCATTTTTGGCTGCGCAAGGGTCTGTGTTTCAACAGGACAATGCCAGACCCCATTCTGCATGGTTCACCACACAGTTCCTTACTGCCAACAACATTCTCACCTTTCCCTGGCCATCGCTGACTCCAGACATGAATCCGATCGAGCACCTATGGGATGAGCTGCAAAGACGTGTTTGTTGCTGAAATGTTTCTCCAGTCAATCGTCATGATCTGTGGCAGGCACTCCAGGAAGCATGGGCAGCCATCCCACAGGCACACATCAGACATCTGATCGCATCTATGCCCAGGAGATGCCTGTCGCTGATCGATGCAAGCGGAAGCCTCACACTGTACTAACTTGAGAACCCCTGAGACTAACAAATTCTCAATACAGATGCAAGAAACTGTCAAGTGAGTGTTTAAACCGTTGGGTATTATTGTGTGCAATTTGAAAATTTTATTCATTCAATTTAAAAATCTACAGAATATCAAAGTTATGGCTAAAATTGAGTCATCAGTCTTCTTCTTCTTCTTCTTCGTTCGCATTGTCTGTCTATACCTGCAGTCCTGTCTCTTGGATAAATTTCATTGTTGTTTGTAATTCATGTATGGAACCGTAGAGCTTATCTTCTTTAGTGGTTTCACTGGGCCAGTAATTATTTCTCAGTGTTTCATAGTTGGTGCAGTTCTGGAGGATTTATTGCCCTAACTTCTGCATCAAAGTTGTTGCAGTATTTTCCAGTGGGTATGGAAATCTTGTCAGTGGTGTTGTTTGGATATTCAATATGTGCTCCTGCCCCTCCATTCTTTATGGCATTGTGTGCAGATCCGTCTGTATACACACGTATCCAGGTGTCACATGGATATTTGTCATCAAGCACACTAAGTGTGGCTGTTGATCTTACAAGGCTGCTTTGCATCTCACCATTCTGCACACCTTTCACTTCAGTCTGAATAGTTATTTGTGTATAATCTGCTTCTTTCCATGGTGTATGCTCTGGTACAGATGATAATGGAGTGACTACAGTTGGAAGGTCAGGTATCAGCTTACGCATACGCTTGGCCTGGTGAATGAAGCTGCTTCTTCTAAGCCGTCTTAATGCCAAGTTATTGAATCTCTCCTTCAGGGGATGGCTTACAGAGCTAAGGAATTTCTCTCCCATGGTCATGACCTTTGTGTCTCTACATTCCTTTAACGCTTGAACACCAACTATTTTCTGCATTTCTACTATTGGTGTGGACCTCATGGCACTTGTGATAATCCATAGTGACTGATTTTGAACCTTGTCTAGATTATGCAGTGTAGTGTTTGATGCTGTGCACCAAGATGTTGAGCCATATTCTAAATGTGGTAGAATACTTTGCTGATATACATTCTTGAGGATTCTTTCACTAGCTCCCCATGTGGTTCCACTCAGTTTTCTTAATATGGCTAGTTTTCTTCTGGCTTTTGCTTCTGCACTGTTGATGTGTTGCTTCCAAGTCAGTTTTGAGTCAAGAGTCACTCCTAAGTAAGTGGGTTGGTTGTCCATCATTAAGGATATTTCATTTACAAAGATCTTACCTGCTTTCTGTTTAGATGAGAGGGTGAACAGAGTGGTACTTGATTTCTCTGTGTTGATACTTACATACCATTTGTTTGTCCATGATGTCAAGATGTCTGCTGCTCTTTGGAGTCTCTGTGTAGCAACTGTCGCATGTTCATCTGTACACCACATGACCAGATCATCTGCATACAGTGCCGCTTTGATTCCATAGGGAAGTTCCTTGACCAGGTCATTAATGAATACAAGGAATAGTGTAGGCGAAAAGACTCCTCCTTATGGTACACCGTGTTGCAGAAGTACTTTCTGACTTTTTGTGTCCATCCATTACTACTCTAGCTCTTCTATTGTGTAAATAGGACTTTATCCAGTTGTACAGTCTTCCATTCACATTGCAGTATTTTAGTTTCCACAGCAGACCTTTTTTCCATACTTTATCAAAGGGTTTCTTTAGGTCTATCCACGCTGCTAGTACAAGGTTTTTCTCTTGGAATGCATCCTCAATCTCTTGAGAGAAATAGTTCACTTGATCTTCTGTATTGTAGTACTGCCTAAATCCTGCTTGTTGTGGAACGAGGTTTTCACTTTCTAGGTACCATTTTAGCCTCAGGTCAATGATGCGTTCCATCGTTTTGCATAGGCAGCTAGTGAGACTGATTGGCCTGTAGCTGGAGGCAGTATCACTGTTTTTCCCTGGCTTTAGCAGTGATACCATGCTTGCTTCCTTCCAGATTTGAGGTAACTTACCTGTGCTCCAGCACATATTGAAAATATCCAACAGCTTTCCCATTGCTGCCATTCCCAGGTTCTTGATCATTTCATTGGACACTCCATCTGGTCCTGGTGATTTCCTTGGTTTCAGTTTACTAACTGCTAGGTCTAACTCACTGCGTGTGATTGGTGTATCCATGACCTTCACTTTTCTGCCTTGTTCCTCTTCTTTCTGTGGGTCAATGCGCACTGCACGCTCTTTCTCTGGATGGATATCAATGTTGCAGTCCTGTGCAAACATGCGAGCAAAGTGATCTGCTACCTGCTTACCTGTAAGAGTTTTCCCATCCTCTATTAGTGTAATCTTTGTACTTCTTCCAGTACTCATCATTTAACTGTTTGATTAGTTTCCACAGTTTCCTTCCATCCTTTTCAAAGTTTAGGGACTCTGTTTTCTCTCTCCAACTTTCCCGTCTGGCGTGCAGCTTGACTCTCTGAAATTTGGCCTTAGAATGTTGGTAATTATTGTGGTGTTCTTGGCATGGTCTATTTTCTGCTTGCTTTCGAGCTGCTTCCACATCATCATGGAGTTTTCCCAGCTAACTAGACCAGTATGGTTTATAGTCCCTGCGAGCTCCTCTGGGAATGGTTTCACGAGCGGTTTGAAGGATACAAGCATTGAATTCCTTCACTATGCTGTTAATATCTTTACCATCTATGGACAGCTGTCCCACCAGGATACCTGTATGATGTCTGTACATTGTCCAGTTTGCTTTTTTATAGTTCCATCTGGGGAGAGGGTTACTGGTGTTAAGGAGTTCATTTTCTATTGTCAGGAAGACTGGTCAATGGTTGCTACCTCCAAGTTGTTTTCCAACTTCACGTGTAATGTTCCACTTCAGATCTGGAGAGTGGAATGCCAGATCTGGTGTTGAGGTTGTACACCAAGCCCTTGAGTAAAATGTTGGGGGATCCATTGGCTAGTTGATCAGCAGAAGTCCATTATCATCCTGCCAGCTCTCAACTTCCTCTCCTCTCTTGTCTATGTGGTCATAGCCCCAGCTCTGGGAATGGCTGTTAAAATCGCCACAGACTATCAGTCTCTCTTTGTGTGTGATTGTTTCTAAAGCAAGTGGGCGGTCATTAGGACAGAAATAGTTAAGGAGGTGGAAATCTGTATTACTACTTTTTAGATGGATCATCTGATATTCGGCTCTTTCCATGAACACTCCCACCTGACATGCGCTGATGTTATTCTTAACAAGTGTGAGTACTCCTCTTTTTCTTTTGTCCTGTCGGTCTGATCTAAAACACTGGTAGCCTCTGATTTTAAAGGCGGCATCTTTGGTTAGGTGTGTCTCCTGTATGCAGCATATACTTACCTGCTCTGCAAAAAGTATGTTCTCTAGTTCCACCTTTTTGCTATAGCCATCTCTAACACTACTGACTCCCTCAGCATTCCACTGCATTATTTTAAGTTCTTGCTTTTTGGCTGTTTTCTTCCGTTGTATTTTTGGCCAGTAGCTCTACTCTCATGTCTCCTGACTCCACAAGACGAACTGAGAGGACCTCCAGTAGCACTGGGTGGACCCTTTCGAGGCAGGGGGCCCGGCACTGCAACTGCCTGGTTAGTCTTCACAGGGCGAGCACCATGTTTGAATACTGCAGATAGAGACATTTCATTAGCGATAATGCATGTTACCCTGATTTTTGTGATGCACCTTTTGGCTGGGTAACTCCGACATCAGCACCTTTCCTTGCTAGGGCAGACTGTGGTCTTGCTCGGACTGCCATTAAGACAGTGTGGCTGGCCTGGCCAAAACTTTGTTTTCCAGCCTCTGGTGGCTGTATTAAGTCCCTTCTCCATGTCAGATGGTTTGGAGACAGTTCCAAAAAGACACTCTGACTTTGAGATGAGGAATCTGATGAGTGCTTCAACAATATCCATTCCCCGCCAACTATAGTCTGCTGGCTCTGTTTTGTTTACATCATTCTGATAGCCATTGTTGTAAAGACCTATAGGCTTGTCACATCCTGGATTCATTGGTTTCACACCAGACTTCCCTCATCCCCGCCAGAGATCTCCATGTCCCCATCCGTCCACCAACCTGACATTACATTTTACAAAAATAACAATTACAATTAGTGTTGATTGCTACAAGTTTCTGGGCTACAGAAGTAGGTCAGAGTTTTTAAGCAAACAGATCTATGTTCCCCGTCTCACAAACATTATGTTAAGATAAGTGTGCTCTTAACACAGTTGTTCCGGGAGGGGGGGGGGTCATCAGTAGTTATGCGTTTCTTTTTTTTTTTCACAGTGTATATATATATATATATATATCATGTGTAGCAGTATATGTTCCAAAAGCTAACTGCAAACCTATTTGATATGTGCCCATGATTTATTATTTACAGTTGGTGTTGTTTTCAGTGAACATTTACTTGAGTTGTGGGCAGAGTTCATGCATACAGTTAGCACAAGTTTCGGTCAGTGAACTCGGATTGACAAAGAGATAAGAAGCAGATGCAAACAAGTTAAAGAAAACTGGCTAGATGAGCAGTGCAGGCATATTGAAGATCATCATCAAAAAGATTCCAAAAGTATGCACAGAAGAATAAGTCTTTGTCGTTGGTCGCTCAGACATCAACATCAATCTCTCTCACAAAGGTGACAGTTTGTCTCAGATTTTCAGCATCATGGCAGAGCTGTTCCTGCAGGGGACTGGAGTCTGGTCAAGTTCTTTGCCTAAGTGGCTTGTGTAGTTGGTAACTCTGGAGAATGTGATGTTGTGTCTAATGTTCCTTCTACATTGCTGGCTGCACATAGAAATGAAAAAAGAATCCAGCCTCGTGCATAATTTATGTACAGCATAATAAATAAATAAATAAATAAATAAATAGTCTCATTTTGTTCTCCATTCCTCAGATGTTACTCTGCGCTATAGTTGCGATGAAGAAAAATATGATGATGGTACGCATATTTTCTTCACTGTTTATTTCTTATGAGATACGACTTTCAGACCAACTAGTCTTTTATCGTGTAGTTTTGAACTGTGCTTTAACAGAATCGTGATGCGGCAAATGGGCACATAGATAGAGGGTAATTAAAACACTCGTGCTGATGAATTATCTGGGTTACCAACTGCGTCATGGAAAAGGAGAATAACTGCTCAAGTATGCTAACTGATCTGTCTTAGTAATTAAAAACAAGACATTGTGAACACCAACATTAGAAAAGTGGGCATCACACAGCCGTCCTATTTGTTTAATAGCGATAGATGTGCTATCGCTGTGGAAATGTGCAAAACTGTGTGGAACTCAAGTACACTATATGTTTCTGTACTGTTCACACTGTTATTGACAAAGACTCATGCATCCTGTGTGCCCTATACTTTTCAAACATAAATTTTGATGGCTAGAGGTTTTATGTCAATGTACAAAGTTATGTCTACTAGGAGCTTACATATTCCCCATGGCAATATATGAATGTGAAACATGGATACTTAAGAAAATCACTAGAAATTAGAATAACACTATTTGAAATGAAATGTTACAGAAGGGTACTTAGAATATCATGGATAGAAAGAAATTCAAATAAAGAGATATTGATGGGATTAAATGTTGCAGAAAACTGGCTTGTTAACACCGTAAAAATTAGAAAGCCACAACAAGGAACGATGTAGCCTGGAGAGGCTGATAGTAGAAGGCATACTGCCCAGCAAAAGAGAAAAGGGAAGACCTCGCCACAAATGGACTCGGGACATCAAGGAAAGTGTCACTGCAAAACGCCAGTCAACTTGCGCAAGACTGCTTTGCATTCAGGAAGCCTATGAGAGGGACAACATTCTGGAAAGGACATGTCAAACGAATGAATGAGAGGTTTTAATAAGAATGTTATCTTTAAAGTGAGGGCAACCTTGTTCTAACCTATAATTATGTAGTTACTTTTTCTGGAAGCATTCCACAGCAAAGAGCATAAGTGGTACATTAGGTCTTTTCTACTATCACATTAACTTAACCTTCTTTAGCCTGGTAAACTGAAGATCTTATGGTCTCGGGTGATGTTACTCTCTAACTTATTCTTGATAAGATAACCCAAACTTCAGACAACTGGAACATCAGGATTTATTTCTTCAGAGGGTATTTCAGAAAGGAGGGAAAGAAGTTGGGAAAGACAGTATGAACTAAGTTCTGACAGAATGTAAGGTTTGCAGTAGAGATGTTGGCAGACAAGAGTGGAAGTAGAATGTAGAGTTAAGCTGCACATTGTGCTGCACACTAACTTCTGGGGATGATTTCTCCATAGTACACCATTCCAAGTGACAATAAATGATGAAACAACAACTTGGTGTGACATAAAATGAGGAATCCGTCAGGGGTGCATACTATCGCTTTACTTATTTACCTTGTATACTGAAAATATCATGAGGAAGGTTGGAGAAGATGCAGACAAAGAATATTATGATGCCATAAAAATTGGAGGTTATGAAATACCAGAGACTGAATATGCTGATGACACAGTATTACTGTCCCAACACAAAAAGGAATGGAAAAACTAATTATGTCAGTCCGTAAGAATAGTGAAGAGCAAAACCTCTATCTTAATGCGAAGAAAACTGAACTGATGACAAAGGACAAAACAAATAAGGCAGCTGAAATATATATATAAATGAGGAAAAATTGGAAGAGGTGGAGAGCTTGGAATGTCTTGGAATATTACTAATAGTGGAGATATAATGAGGGAATTAAACGGAGGACATCTATGGCTCTTCCAAAAATAAAACAATTAAAGAAGCAGTTGAGAGGAACAGACAGAACTACAAAAAATAATATTTTTAACGGCATCGCAACATATGCCTGTGAGACCTGAACACTTAACAAAACATCTGAGAAACACATAAATGCCTTTGAATGTAAATAGTACAGAAGATTTCTTCAAATATCATGGACACAAAAAAAAAGCATATATATGCATACTACAAGAACCTAATATTGAAGAAGGTTGGCTAGTAAAGAGGATTCAAAAGAGAAAACTTAAATATTTTGGACACATTAGATGTCATGAGAATTTAGAGAAGACTGTCTTGGAAGGGTACATAATGGGAAAAAGAAAAAGACCATCAGCAGCAGGACATCTTGCTCACAACCGAGAGGTCTATAAGAGAGCTGTTAGGGAGGCAAAGTTCCACAAGGGACATACAAATAACTGAACACCATTTGCACTGTTGTGATCAGTAATATTCCATTATATTCTTACAAACTGCTGGAGTATTGGATTATATTCATAAGTCTGCTGGGATACTGGAGTATACGTAATTGAAAAGAAAGTGAGTATGACTGGCGTCCAAGAAAGTATGCTACAGATGTAAGGAAGAATGGCTGCGAGAATTTATAGAAACTGACATGCCATCTGTTCATGGTAAGTTGCGTATTGTATCAAGAGACATTTACATATACTAGATATGACTTAGTTATGTGTTTCAATACACTCGGGACATGACCAGAAGTGTTCTGGATTCGACATCAAGATGTCCTTTAATGTTTTGGCTGTTACAATATCAAAACTATGTTGCCTCAAAATTGTTAGTGTTCTAGTGCAAAGAACGGATTTACTTCCACCTCCTCCGATTACACATAAGTCATCGAGACGGGTTAGGTATGTACTTTTCAATAGTTTTTTTTTTGGGGCGCAGATTCTTCGATTTGCTGTTAGAAAGACTGCTATATGTCTTGTTTGTCCAGTTTGATATTTCCTAGTGGGTTAGTCCTGGCTGCAAGTTGATCAGCTGTTTCATTGAAGACATCACTGGAATGCCCAGGACAGCATGTCCATGTGATGTTTTGAATTTCAATATTTACATGTACAACAAAGAAAATGGTGGAGTCATTTGCAAACAAGTGAAAATGTAATGAATGAGCTGCTGGAAAAATTTACAATGAACAGAAATTAGACAAATGACATCTGCTTCAAAAAACAAAAAAAGCCACATTTCTGCTGTACACTTGTCATGAAATCAGCATCAGGGCACATTAACTTGTTGACAGGAAAATGCAGTGACAGACAAAATAATCTTCAAATGTCTAAAAGAAAAACAGCAAATCTGGATGAAATAAAAATTTTAATCAACAATGTTTCTCTTGGCAGTTAAACTAAACACATCATATTATCAGTGCAGTAGATTCATAATCATGCTACTAAATATATTTCTATTCCAGATCATTGGAGAAGTGAGAATTATGTATAGAATTTGTTAAATGCATAAACTCAGTAGTAAAAGAGGAAATGCTAAACATATGGAGAAACTCAATGTTTCACACACTCACTGTTGATGTAAGTACTGACACATCTGTCAGCAAAATGTTCATTATTTATGGCATGTACAGAAAATTTGAAGAATTATCATATCATGCGATATTTGGAGGAATTATAATACTCACATGACAGTCCAAGCATAGCTGAAGCAATTAAGCAGTGTTACACAGAAAACATTATAGATATGAAGAAAATAGCTATATTTACATCTGATGGTGCTTCATCAATCAACATCAAAAGCATTACTAGGCTACAATCCAGTAAGTGATAGAATCCTAACAATCAGACTTAAGGGCATTCCTAGAAATGTAACAATCATCCAGATATATGCACCTACATCAGCAGCAGAAGAAGAGGAAGTAGAAAACTTTTATAACACACTGCAAATGACAATAGACCAGGTACGGAAAAATGATATTGTATTAATAATGGGTGATTTTAATGCAAAAATTGGTACAGAAAGAGCAGAAGATGAAGGACATGTTGTAGGGAAATTTAGCATAGGACATAGAAATGAGGCAGGTGACAATCTAATGGCGTTTTGCATGGAAAATGAGCTAATGATCGCTAACACACTTTTTAAACAACATCCAAGAAGACTTTACACATGGACATCACCTGATGGGAAAACCAGGAATCAAATAGATTACATTTTAGTGCAGAGAAGGTGGAGGTCAAGCATAACATCAGCAAAAACTTTACCAGGTGCTGATTGTGACACGGACCATGAGTTATTAATAGCAGACATGAAGATAAAGATGAAAAGGATAGTTACGGGATCAAGACCACTCCGCTTTGACCTTACAAATATACCAGAACAATACAGTATAGAAGTGAAGAACCGTTTCGAAATCCTGATGGCTGTACAGGAGGAGATGACACCAGATGAATTGGCTACGCAGGCCAAAGATATCTTAGTAACAACAGCTAAAGACATGGTTCCAGTAAAGAAAACACAAAAGAATAGATGGATCACAGCAAGTACACTAGAACTGATAAAACAATGTAGAGAAATGAAGACGCAATGGAAAGTGACAAACAACAACAAAGATAAATATAAAACTTTAACAAAAGAAGTACGAAGAAACATAAGAAAAGACAAAAAACAATACATACAAGATTGTTGTGAAAGAATAGAAGAACATCAGAAGTGTGGAAGAGATAGTGAAATGTTTAAAGAAATGAAGACATTGACGAGAAATGTCACACCTAAGCTAAATGTAATTTGTGATGAGATGGGGAATACCCTGACAGAGACAGAGGAAATTCTAGAAAGATGGAAGGAATATTGCAAAAGAATGTATGAAACAACCGACTGTGGAAGCAGAAATCAACAGTGTGAATTATTATTGGAGGAGAAAGAACCCGAACCGACAATGGAAGAAGTTTTATGGGCAATAAAGAATCTGAAAAATGGTAAATCACCAGGATGTGATGAGATAACAGCTGAATTTATTAAAGCAGGAGGAAAGGAATGTGCAACAATCTATCATGCACTATGTAAAAAGATATGGCATTCAGGTGTTTGGCCAAAAGAATGGAAAAGAACTGTATTCATACCATTGGCAAAAAAGGGTAACCTGAAATTATGCACCAACTACAGAACTGTTGCCCTGATTAGTCATGCCAGTAAAATTCTATTAAAATTCATAATGGGTAGACTTCGAAAGAAAATAGAAGAAGAAGTCAATATGGTCCAAGCTGGTTTCAGGCAAGGAAGAGGATCAAGAGATCATATATTCAATCTAAGATTAATAATAGAGAAATGCAGAGAGTTTAATGTGAATCTATATTTATCCTTTATAGACTACTCAAAGGCATTTGATTGCGTACAACACCAGAAACTTTGGGAAATAATGGAAAAAATGGGATTTCCAACACATTTGATACAATTAACATCACTGCTGTATCTAGACCAACAAGCAGCAGTAAGAATAAATGGTGAAACAACAAGTTGGTTTGACATAAAACAAGGGGTCCGTCAGGGGTGCATATTGTCACCCTACTTATTTAACTTGTATACTGAAAATATAATGAGGAATGTTAGAGAAGATGTAGACAAAGAATATTACGATGCCATAACAGTTGGAGGTTCTGAAATACCAGAGATTAGATATGCTGATGACACAGTATTGCTGTCCACAACACAAAAAGGAATGGAAAAACTAATTATGTCAGTCCGCAAGAACAGCGAAGAGCAGAACCTCTGTCTTAATGCAAAGAAAACTAAATTGATGACAACTGACAAAACAAACAAGGCAACTGAAATATGTATCAATGAGGAAAAACTGGAAGAAGTGGAGAGTTTTGAATATCTTGGATCACTGCTAACTAATAATGTAGATACAATGAGGGAAATTAAAAGGAGGACATCTATCGCTCTTCAGAAAGTAAAACAAGTAAAGAATCTGTGGAGAGGAGCAGACAGAACCACAAAAATAAGATTTTTAAGGGCATGCATCTTTCCCATCGCAACATATGCCTGTGAGACCTGGACACTTAACAAAACAGCTGAGAAACACATAAATGCCTTTGAATGTAAATGCTACAGAAGAGTTCTCCAAATATCGTGGACACAAAAAAGAACAAATATATCTATACTACAAGAGCTTAATATTGAAGAAGGCTGGCTAGTGAAGAGGATTAAAGAGAGAAAACTGAAATATTTTGGACACATTAAACGTCATGATAATTTAGAGAAGACCGTATTGGAAGGATACATAATGGGAAAAAGAAAAAGAGGAAGACCAAGACGAAGATGGCTGCAAGACATCGTTGACGATCTGGAAATGGATGCAACAGCAGCAGGCCATCTTGCTCACAACCGAGAGGCCTACAGGAGTGGTGTTTGGGAGGCAAAGTTCCGCAAGGGACATGCAAATGAATGAATGGTGCTTCATCAAGAATGTTAGGAAAAAAGGAATGATGTGGCAGCAATTCTGCACAATGCATTTACTAGAACAGTCTTTCAAGACACTGCAAGATATTCAGCAGGATTTTGCTAAATAGAATTAAGACATCAGTAGATGGTGAGCTAAGAGAAGAGCAGGCAGGAAAGGGAGATCCCATGCTAACCACATTGCCACACTGTGAATCATAGTAGAACGGTCAATGGAGTGGAATTCTTTAGTTACATTCATTGATTACGACATGACTTGATAGTTTAGATCGGAGGATGGTATGGAAATTACTGAAACACTATGGAATCCCAGCCAAGCTAGTAAAGCTTACAATGGCATTATATAAAGGAACAGCTTGTAGGATTGTTTCATGGGAGAAATCTTACCAAAGTTTTAAAGTAGGTACAGGCATGCAGTAAAAAATGTTTGATGTCATCATTCCTGTTGAAGTCGACTGGATCAACAAAGCTACCACACAGGGGAAAAGAAATGAAATACAATGGACACTGCGGAACCAACTTGAAGACCTTGATTTTGCAGATGATGTGGCACTTCTGACACGTAGGCACAAACAAATGCAGGAAAAACTCCAGATCCAAAGAAAGAATACAGCTAAACTGGTACTACATACTAACAGACAAAAGAGAGAGAGAAAGAGAGAGAGAGAGAGAGAGAGATAATGAAAAGTAATAGCACAAGTAATACTCCATGGTAATTGAGGGAGTGCCAGTTGAGGAAGTAGAGTATTTCACATAATTAGGCAGTTTAGCTGATAAATATGGGGAAAAGGAAATGGATGTTAATCAAAGCTAGGACATAATTTATTCAACTAAACATAGCATCAAAGAACACCAACACAGGGACCAAACTTAGGCTCTTTAATACAAACATAAAGACTGTCCTACTATATGGTTAAGAGATATGGGTGATGATAAAGACAATATAATGGAGGATACACAAATGAATGAATGGTGCTTCATCAAGAATGTTAGGAAAAAAGGAATGATGTGGCAGCAATTCTGCACAATGCATTTACTAGAACAGTCTTTCAAGACACTGCAAGATATTCAGCAGGATTTTGCTAAATAGAATTAAGACATCAGTAGATGGTGAGCTAAGAGAAGAGCAGGCAGGAAAGGGAGATCCCATGCTAACCACATTGCCACACTGTGAATCATAGTAGAACGGTCAATGGAGTGGAATTCTTTAGTTACATTCATTGATTACGACATGACTTGATAGTTTAGATCGGAGGATGGTATGGAAATTACTGAAACACTATGGAATCCCAGCCAAGCTAGTAAAGCTTACAATGGCATTATATAAAGGAACAGCTTGTAGGATTGTTTCATGGGAGAAATCTTACCAAAGTTTTAAAGTAGGTACAGGCATGCAGTAAAAAATGTTTGATGTCATCATTCCTGTTGAAGTCGACTGGATCAACAAAGCTACCACACAGGGGAAAAGAAATGAAATACAATGGACACTGCGGAACCAACTTGAAGACCTTGATTTTGCAGATGATGTGGCACTTCTGACACGTAGGCACAAACAAATGCAGGAAAAACTCCAGATCCAAAGAAAGAATACAGCTAAACTGGTACTACATACTAACAGACAAAAGAGAGAGAGAAAGAGAGAGAGAGAGAGAGAGAGATAATGAAAAGTAATAGCACAAGTAATACTCCATGGTAATTGAGGGAGTGCCAGTTGAGGAAGTAGAGTATTTCACATAATTAGGCAGTTTAGCTGATAAATATGGGGAAAAGGAAATGGATGTTAATCAAAGCTAGGACATAATTTATTCAACTAAACATAGCATCAAAGAACACCAACACAGGGACCAAACTTAGGCTCTTTAATACAAACATAAAGACTGTCCTACTATATGGTTAAGAGATATGGGTGATGATAAAGACAATATAATGGAGGATACACACATTCATGAATTACTGCTTAAGAAGGATTTTAAACATTAGATAGCAGAACAAGATCAGGAATGAGGAGGTCTGGGAAAGAGCAGGACAAGAGCATAAGAACCTACAAATCATGTCTAGGAAACTGAGATGGTTTGTCCAAGCACTGAGGAAACCCAACACTGGCGTAACAGCTGAAGGGGAATCATCTGGGAAATTTTTTTTAAAAAAAAGAGGAAGACCTAGATCTACTTGGAGAAGGGAAATTATGACATTGTTCAGAGACAGATTATACACATGTTAGCTGAGAACAAATAGAAGGGGAAAGACAGGAGAGCCTTTCTCGAAAGGTGATGAAGAAAAATTTACAAAAGTCAAGATTTTAAAAATATGAACACAGTATGTTGGTTCAACTGCTTAATTCCCAGCAGAAATTCAAGAAAATATGACATACCAATTTCTTGTTGACACAACCACAGTAGGTAGTTCACTTTACTGAAGGAGTAATTGATAATTTTGACAGACATTTTCCAGAGAATGAGTGTCGTTAAAGGTTCTAGCGCAGACCATGAAAGAGGCTTTAGTCTGATGAATCATATCAAAACAAAAGCCAGGAACATTCCGGAATCTTATCACTCGGACAATATTAAGAGAATCAAACTTTATTTAGTTCCAGGCAACATAATTAACTTGGACGCTGTTATGAGAATCAAATTTTATTTAGTTTCAGTCAACATAATTAACTTGGACACTGTTATGAGAATCAAATGTTATTTAGCTTCAGTCAACATAATTAATTTGGAATACTGTTATGAGAATCAAACTTTATTTAGCTTCAGACAACATAATTAACTTGGACACTGTTAAGAGAATCATACTTTATTTAGTTTCAGTCAACATAATTAACTTGGACACTGTTATGAGAATCAAAGTTTATTTAGTTTCAGTCAACACAATTAACTTGGACACTGTTATGAGAATCAAACTTTATTTAGCTTCAGTCAACATAATTAACTTGGACACTGTTATGAGAATCAAACTTTATTTAGCTTCAGTCAACATAATTAACTTGGGCACTGTTATGAGAATCAAACTTTATTTAGTTTCAGTCAACATAATTAACTTGGACACTGTTAAGAGAATCAAACTTTATTTAGTTTCAGACAACATAATTAACTTGGACACTGTTATGAGAATCAAACTTTATTTAGTTTCAGTCAACATAATTAACTTGAACACTGTTATGAGAATCAAAGTTTATTTAGTTTCAGTCAACACAATTAACTTGGACACTGTTATGAGAATCAAACTTATTTAGCTTCAGTCAACATAATTAACTTGGGCACTATTATGAGAATCAAACTTATTTAGTTTCAGTCAACATAATTAACTTGGACACTGTTATGAGAATCAAACTTTATTTAGCTTCAGTCAACATAATTAACTTGGGCACTGTTATGAGAATCAAACTTTATTTAGTTTCAGTCAACATAATTAACTTGGACACTGTTAAGAGAATCAAACTTTATTTAGTTTCAGTCAACATAATTAACTTGGACACTGGTATGAGAATCAAAGTTTATTTAGTTTCAGTCAACACAATTAACTTGGACACTGTTATGAGAATCAAACTTTATTTAGCTTCAGACAACATAATTAACTTGGACACTGTTAAGAGAATCATACTTTATTTAGTTTCAGTCAACATAATTAACTTGGACACTGTTATGAGAATCAAAGTTTATTTAGTTTCAGTCAACACAATTAACTTGGACACTGTTATGAGAATCAAACTTTATTTAGCTTCAGTCAACATAATTAACTTGGACACTGTTATGAGAATCAAACTTTATTTAGCTTCAGTCAACATAATTAACTTGGGCACTGTTATGAGAATCAAACTTTATTTAGTTTCAGTCAACATAATTAACTTGGACACTGTTAAGAGAATCAAACTTTATTTAGTTTCAGACAACATAATTAACTTGGACACTGTTATGAGAATCAAACTTTATTTAGTTTCAGTCAACATAATTAACTTGAACACTGTTATGAGAATCAAAGTTTATTTAGTTTCAGTCAACACAATTAACTTGGACACTGTTATGAGAATCAAACTTTATTTAGCTTCAGTCAACATAATTAACTTGGGCACTATTATGAGAATCAAACTTTATTTAGTTTCAGTCAACATAATTAACTTGGACACTGTTATGAGAATCAAACTTTATTTAGCTTCAGTCAACATAATTAACTTGGGCACTGTTATGAGAATCAAACTTTATTTAGTTTCAGTCAACATAATTAACTTGGACACTGTTAAGAGAATCAAACTTTATTTAGTTTCAGTCAACATAATTAACTTGGACACTGGTATGAGAATCAAAGTTTATTTAGTTTCAGTCAACACAATTAACTTGGACACTGTTATGAGAATCAAACTTTATTTAGCTTCAGTCAACATAATTAACTTGGGCACTGTTATGAGAATCAAACTTTATTTAGTTTCAGTCAACATAATTAACTTGGACACTGTTATGAGAATCAAACTTTATTTAGTTTCAGTCAACATAATTAACTTGGACACTGTTATGAGAATAAAACTTTATTTAGCTTCAGTCAACATAATTAATTTGGAATACTGTTATGAGAATCAAACTTTATTTAGCTTCAGTCAACATAATTAATTTGGAATACTGTTATGAGAATCAAACTTTATTTAGCTTCAGACAACATAATTAACTTGGACACTGTTAAGAGAATCAAACTTTATTTAGTTTCAGTCAACATAATTAACTTGGACACTGTTATGAGAATCAAACTTTATTTAGTTTCAGTCAACATAATTAACTTGGACACTGTTAAGAGAATCAAACTTTATTTAGTTTCAGTCAACATAGTTAACTTGGACACTGTTATGAGAATCAAACTTTATTTAGCTTCAGTCAACATAATTAACTTGGGCACTGTTATGAAAATAAAGTTTATTTAGTTTCAGTCAACATAATTAACTTGGACACTGTTATGAGAATCAAACTTTATTTAGCTTCAGTCAACATAATTAATTTGGACACTTATGAGAATCAAAGTTTATTTAGTTTCAGCAACATAATTAACTTGGACACTGTTTATACATTTTGGAAAAGTGACAAAGGATGAAAAACAGTTTCTTTGAGGCACCAATAATGACTGCACTCCTATTTCTGAACTCTGATGAAAAGAATAAATACATGGAACTGAAAAAATATTTTTCTGTTGTGTTTTTATTTTTCATTGGATATACTTG
The DNA here is from genome assembly GCA_009760885.1 of Achatina immaculata. NCBI lineage: Eukaryota > Metazoa > Mollusca > Gastropoda > Stylommatophora > Achatinidae > Lissachatina > Lissachatina immaculata. The sequence goes on along the minus strand of CM019705.1, from coordinate 3,833,821 downwards.
AAACAATGCTTTAACCAGACTATAAGCTCTGCTAAGGAAGAGAAATTGATGACCCTATCATTGTAACCTCCTTCCGAGCATTTTCTTCCAGCAATTAATACATAGTTCTATGTCACACAACATTCTTCAGGCCCAGAGTACTTTCAGTTGATCACATTACTGGTGACCTCTTGTACAACATTTCACTAATGTACTTATTTCACTCTTTAGTAATCAAATCAATGTACTGTAATTCTTTTTTTTTTATACTTACTGTAAAGTCCTATAATGAGAGGATAAACTGACATGCCATCTGTTCATGGTAAGTTGCGTATTGTATCAAGAGACATTTACATATACTAGATATGACTTAGTTATGTGTTTCAATACACTCGGGACATGACCAGAAGTGTTCTGGATTCGACATCAAAAAGGAGATGGACATATGTCACTCATGGGACAAGAAGAAACAATCAGAGAATCTCAAAACAAGCTATCAAGTGGAACACAACAGGCCAAAGAAAAAGAGGTCAACCTTGTGAAACTCTAAAGAGGACATTGTTAAGAGAGCCCAATTTAGTAAGCATAAAATCCCTTGATGAGGTCGAAAAGTTGACCGAAGACATGAAAACTTGGTGAACTATCATGTGAGTTCTATGTGATGTTTAATGGCACAGGAAGAACGTAACATGTAAGAAACTGAGATATTTCTTTTACTACATTTTCTATGTATGGAACTATAAATTATAGTTGTAATTTGATGTCACCACACACATTTGCATACACAATCTTTTCTTCAAATATATTTGCACATAACAAGCTAAAATACTAGGATACACTGATGACATCAACCTAGTGGGGGAAACTATGCAAGAAATCATCCATACCTGCATACACATGAGAGATGTGGCACTAAAAATGGGCTTGACCATTAACCAAGATAAGACAGAGTATATGAAGACATCAAAAGACCAGAGGCATAATGATCTAGATTATATAAATGTTGGAGATTATGATCATTAGGAAAGCAGAAAACATACACATATCTAGGCACAACCTTCAACAGAACCAACATAGCAAGTGATGAAATTAAAAGCAGAGTACAGATAGGGAATAAAATATACTTTGTCTTGCAACACCTGTTAAAATCCAAAATCCTGTCCCAAAACACCAAAATAACAATCTCAGTCAGTCATTTGCATGTTCCTTGTGGAACTTTGCCTCCCTAACAGCTTTCCTGTGGGCCTCTTGGTGGTAATCAAAATGCCTGCTGCTGATGCGTCCTTTTTCAGATCATCAAGGATGTCTTGCAGCCATCTTCGCCTTGGTCTTCCTCTCTTTCTTTTTCCCATTATGTACCCTTCCAAGACTGTCTTCTCTAAATATAACAATCTACAAAACTATAATAAAAGAAGCCATCATTGTATGGGTCAGAAATATGGAGTGCAACAAGAAAGATGAACAAATGCAGATTTTTGAGAACAACATCCTAAGAAGACCCCACAAAGGATACCAACAGTGGAAAATGGAGAGCTAGAAAGAACACTGAACTGAACAGCTTATTTAAATCCCAACAAATTACAAATGTCTTGAAACTGAACAGATTACACTGGTTAGGTCATGTAGAAAGAATGGAAGAGAACTAACAAATGAAAATGCACAAGAGATGAAGGAGAGTAGACCAAGGCACAGATGGAAAGACAATATAAAAGAAAAATTGGTATCACCAAATAGAGAGAGAGGATCAGGAATAGAGAGGAATGGAAGTGAACTTCATCTGCAGCAGTGAGACTTAATGGCTCAGAACATTGTGGAATAAGAAGAATCTGCACATGAACTGAACATTTTGTACATGCTAAACTTTAGAGAGTTTACTTCTGGGTGACATGAAAGATGGCGGGGGCATTTTAATGCTCTTGCTGGCATACTTTCATATGATTCTTTTGATTCATCATATATCATGAAACGGGAGTTGGGCAAAAGGCTAACAACTTTATCCTGAGACCCATGGGGAATAAAGGAACTGTTATGAAAACCTGCAACAAAACAATCCGAGCATCAGGGATACCAAGTCCGAAGAACGCAGACAAAGATCGAAAGAATACATTCATCGGCCCCAGATACGTGACAAAGAGTGGATTCTGGAATGTAAGAACAATGACAGCACCATCAAAAACTGCTCAGGTAATACAAGAAAGGGATAGATATCACCTAGACGTACAGGGCATCAGTGAAATGTGAATAAAAGAAAAGAATGGTGGAAGATGGTAAGCAAATAATACATTCAGGCAGAGACAATGGGAAATACCAAGAAGGAGTGGGCATAATTATGTCAAATGTAGCAGCAAAGAGCCTTACAGAATGGGAACCTGTGAACAGTCAAATAATAAGAGCATGATACAAACTAAAACACAGATGTGCCCACGAATGATGCAGACGAAGAAATAAAAGGCAATTTCTATCACCAACTACAACAACTCGTTAACAAATTTCCTAAACACGACATCCTAATTGTCATGGGAGACTTCAACGCCAAGGTAGGAAAAGATAACACTGATGTGAATAAAGTAATGGGGAGAGAAGGAATTGATATGGTAAATCAGAATGGAGAAAGATTAATTGAACTATGTCTAACAGAAGGCATGGTCATTGGAGGAACAATATTTCCACACAAAGAGATACATGAAACAACATGGATATCTTCATATGATGAAGCCAGAAACCAGACAGACCATTTTTGTATTAGAAGGCAAGTCAGAACATCTCTGACCATCTTCTTAAGAATATATGCAGACTTTAACAGTGATCATAATCTGTGTATAGGGAATATAAGACTAAAACTGAAACGCCAACACAAGAAAGCAACACTCAGAAAGGTAAACTCAGAAAGATAAACAGCCATAGCCTATGAGAAAAAAATACTAACAGTAATTTCAATCTGGAACCTACCAACCATTTTGCAGCACTCAGTAGAGGAGACAGATAAAGATGAAATATGGAACTCTTACAGCACAGTCATAATCACTGCAGCAAAAGTGAGTACTGGACTGCAAAAAAACACACAGAACAGCATAGATATCAGATGGAAATACATACATGAGAGACAAGCAGCCAAATTAGCCATGTTGAATGTAAAGACAGATCTTGGAAAAGATTTGGCAAAAGCAACATACAGAGAACTAGACAATAAATTAAAAAGTTCAGCTAGAAGGGATAAAAGAGAACACATGGACAAAATGCCGAAAGAAGCAGAGAAAGCAGCAAAAACAGGAGACAGTAAAACTCTGTACAACATACAAAACAAGCTAATGAGTACTACTATATCTAAAGAAAGATCAATCTTTAGCAAAACTGGCACCCTATTAACATCACGTAAAGACCAGAAGCAAAGATGGGCCAAACAATTCCAAGAAATACTTAATCGACCACATCCAAATGAATTGACAAAACTTGAAACCATTTTGCCAATCCCACAACTAAATTCAACCAGATAAAATTACATTGAATGAAACTGAAACAGCAGTGAATCTAATGGCTAGCAACAAAGCCGCAGGGGAAGATGAAATAACAGCCTAAATGTTAATATCAACAGTGACAACACGAGCCAACTACATAGAATGTTTAATAAAGACTGGAAAGAAGAGAAAGTACCTTCTAAATGAAAAAAAAGGAATCATTGTTAAAATACCAAAAAAAGGCAACCTGTAATAGTTGGAGAGGAGTTTCTTCAGTTGTGTCAAAAGTATTTTGCAAAGTCTTTCTGAACAGACTTAAAGAATATAATGGATACTGCAATGTGAGAACAAGAAGCAGAATTTTTAAAAGCTGTCTCAACCAGATCTTTCTTACATCTTACATCCTTCCCGTGCCATTAAACATTACATAGGGCTCACATAGTTGTTTGCCAAGTTTTCCTGTTCTCGGCGAGTCTTTCAACCTCATCAAGAGATTTTATGCCCACTAAACTGTCTTCTCTTAACAGTGTCCTCTTTAGAGTTTCATGTGGTATACTTCTTTTTCTTCGGCCTGTTGTGCTCCACTTGATAGTTTGTTTTGGTATTCTCTGATTGTTTCTTCTCATCACATGGCCTACATATGTCCATCTTCTTTTTCTGGTCACCCATGAGACAGGTTGTTTGCTCATCTCTCTTATCTCTGCGCTGTTCTTGAATTCGTTAAACTTTATACTGAGTATTTTCTTTAGGCATTTGTTTTCAAAAGAGTCTAATTTCTTGTCTATTTCTTAGTTGATTTCCAGTTTTCGCATGCATAAATGAGGGTGAATAATCTTAACTTGGTTTTTGTGCTTATAACGTTTGAATTCCATATGTTCTCAAGATTTTTGAAGGACAATGCTGCTTTTGCAATTAGAATTCTAAATTCCTTCCTGATGTCACCATCTTTGTCTATGTAGCTGCCAAGGTATGCAGATTGGTTTACTTCCTCAACAACTGTTCCTTCTACATATATTTTTCCTTCTTGATTAATGAGAACTTTCATTATTTTTGTTTTGTCTTTGTTAATTTCAAGACCTATTTTGCTAGCCAAGGAAGACAGAGAATCTTGTTTTTTCCTGCATCGATTTCACATTGTCACTGATAAGAGTTATGTACCATCAGCAAAATCAAGATCTTCTATTTGGGTACCATATCAATGCCACTTTTACCTGTACAGCATCTTTTCATTATAAAGTCTATGGCAACTCCAAAAAGCAATGGAGATAATATATATCCTTCTTTCACACATGTTTCAATCTGAAACCATTCGCTCATTCCTTCTTCTGTCTTGACCGCACAAATATATCCATTGTAGAGGTCTCTAATGATGTTGACAATTTTAGATAGTATTCCATATATTCTTAAAATTCTCCACAATGATTCTCTGTGTAATGCTATCAAATGCATGAAGTTCTGTTTTTCAATATGTTCTTCAAGTATTATTCTTAGAGTAAAGATCTGGTCGAAACAGCTTCTCCCTTTTCAAAATACTACTTGTTCTTTTCTCATTGCAGCATCCACTATATTAGTAAGTAAAAAGTAAAGATAGTCCCATAGCATTTCAAATGCCGTAGGGGGTGAAGCGTTAGAGACCTCATTATGCTGGGTCATCAGCGTGTGAGGTAGGGTGACCAGTTCCTTTCCTCGCTGCCTTTACTTCCCAGATTTTCTCTGGTACCCATTTTACGAGGCTGGGTCGACCTCAGGGCCGTATTGGTCGGAAAAAAAATCCCGCTCAGCTGGGGATTCGAACCCTCGACCATTTGGTTGCTAGACGAGTGCTCTAACCACTACGCTAGCCGGCCCACCATATTAGGCATTATAAAAATCATATTTGTAAGGTTTCCTCACAACGTATTCTTAAATATATCTTAAGCTAAATTTTCAAAGAAATCTTATATCACAAATATCATACCCCATGAAGCTTCTCTCATGTATGTAGTCTTTGTACAAAAGACCAGTATGTGTATGAGAAAAATGAAAATTCCTTAAATGTGTCTAGCCTGTATGCATTTCTTTATGTGATTGCATATGGCATTTTCATAAAAATCCACTAACATAAATATCGCACTTAGGTTTCTCTCCTGATTTGATGTAAAGTACATTTTTGTGAAAATCCAGCACCACAAACCTCACTCTTGTAAGATTTCTCTCCTGTATGTATTCTTTTATGTCACTGCAAACAATTTTTGTCTAATAATTTAACACCACAAACATCACATTTGTAATGGTTTCTCTCCTGTATGTATTCTTTTATGTGAATGCAAAGAGTTTTTGTGTGAAAATCCAACACCACAAATATCACACTTGTAAGGTTTCTCTCCTATATGTATTCTTTTATGTGACTGCATATTCCTTTTAACTGAAAATCCAACACCACAAACATCACATTTGTAAGGTTTATTTCCTGTAGATATTATTTCATATGACTGCAAAGTGTTTTTCTGTGAAAATTCAGCACCACAAACATCATACTTGAAAGGGTCCTTTCCTGTGTGTATTATTTTATGATTTTGCATATTGCTTTCATGTGAAAATCCAGCACCACAGATATCACACTTATAAGGTTTCTCTCCTATATGTATTCTTTTATGTGACTGCATATTCCTTTTAACTGAAAATCCATTACCACAGATATCACACTTGTAAGGATTTTCACCTGTATGTATTCTTTTATGCGATTGCATACTGCTCTTTTGTGAAAATCCAGTACCGCAAATATCACACTTGTGAGGTTTCTCTCCTGTATGTATTCTTTTATGTGATTGCATACTGCCTTTTTGTGAAAATCCAGTACCACAGATATCACACTTGTAAGGTTTCTCTCCTGTATGTATTCTTTTATGTGATTGCATACTGCTTTTTTGTGAAAATCCATTACCACAGATATCACACTTGTGAGGTTTCTCTCCTATATGTATTCTTTTATGTGACTTCATATTACTTTTATCTGAAAATCCAGTACCACAAATATCACACTTGTAAGGTTTCTCTCCTGTGTGTATTCTTTTATGTGACTGCATACTGCCTTTTTGTGAAAATCCAGAACCACAGATATCACACCTGTAAGGTTTCTCTCCTGTATATGTTTTTTTTATGTAATTGTATATAGTTTTTATGTGAAAATTCTGCGCCACAAACATTACACACATAAAGTTTCCTTCCATCATGTACAGTTTCACCATAAATTTTAACATTCACTGAAACTTCTGATCCAAACAGATTCTCTCCTCTATGCCTTATTTCATGTCCATTTAGTATAGTTTCACTACCAGAAGTCACTTTGGAAATATCACACTTGTAAGGTTCCTTGGTATTAGATATATCTCTCTTTGACATAACACTGAAGTCCTCTACTTGCATATATCTCTTACTCATTATAGCAGGAATATTTTGGCTATTAAATGAATATGAGTTACTGGATTTCTCATTATGTTCTTTTTGTAAAGCAACATTGTCATCATTCTGGGTCTCTAGATAGTTTATTGATATCAATGATTCCTTATCATCAGTCTGCCATAATGAGCTATTTCCTTCTGTCACTGTTTCTAAAAAACTATCATTTCCAGTTATTCTGTTTGTTTCTTCAACTTTCACATTCTTAATAACACAAGCCAACACATCAGGATGATCATGTGTCTGTAGTGTCATGTGACTAACAGCATGTGTCATCTTCATATCTCCATGACAGGTATTAAGTTCAAGGACAGAAAGTTTGCCCAACAAACCCAAGTGTGTACCTGAAATGTGAAAGGAGAAGGGTAGAAAATTACATACTACAAGGTACTTTAAATTAGAAATGATCTTTTACAATTACAGTTAGTTTTGTTTTTTAAACATGGACCAACAAGTTGAGCTAAAACATCTTTCAAACAAATGAGAAATATCTGGTAAACACATCTCTATTACTGAACATCAGACAGAAAGTGTTCTAAAATACCACATCAAGCCTATCCTATGTTATGGTTATGAGTCATGAACAATTAGTTGACCAATGCAAACATCACTAGAGGCAACAGAGCTGTGGTTTCTTAGAAGAATGTTAAGAACACCATGGACACCTAAGATGACAAACAGGGAATGCCTAAGAAAAGCAAATATAGAAAAGGAATCTAATTAGATCCATAAGAAAGAGACAGTCATTCACTGGAGAAGGGGAGGGCATGAAAACATTATAAAAACAAGAAAGATAAATGGGAAGAGGGGCGGGGGAAGACCAAGAGAAAAAGTCATTGACAATCCAACATGGCAGCACAATTAAAAAGTCACTTACTGATCTAATGGAAAATATCAAGGACAGAGATCTACAGAGAAGCATGGCCACCAACACCTGCCTGCATGGCACCTGATGATGACGAACCAACAAGACAACATAAATTAAATGAATACATTTTTCCTATTGCATTTAGTCTTCATATCAGCCAATTTTGTATAACATGGGGTGAAAAATTGTAATAATCAATCACTATTTCACTCTGTCCCCCGTGTGGTACCCAGGATCTGCAAAGAATAGGACCACTGTACCCTACCATGCATGATCATAAAAGGCGACTAAGGAGGGTTCAGCATAGGGCCAGCAACCCTATCTGGTAAAAAAAAAAACTACCAGACTGCTACAGAAACGGAAGCAAGGGAAAAAACAAATGCAGGTGGAAGGAGAAATGCTTATCAGGAAACTGAGCCCATGAAGGTTGTGGATGAAAGCCAGCCACTGGAAGTCCCCAGCCCGACTGCAGACCTCCTGGAACCTAAACACAAGATACAAATAGGCAGCTGGAATGTAAGAACACTAAACCAGACTGGAAAACTAGCACAAACCATCAAGGAAATGCACAGATACAAACTAGACATACTAGGAATACAAGAAGCAAGATGGACAGGACAAGGCAGAAGGAAATTAACAACACAGCACACAGAAGATACAATAATATGGTCAGGTAAAGAAGATCTTCATGAAGGAGGAGTAACATTGATTATAACAAAAGAAGCATCAAAAGCATTGCTGAAATGGACCCCAATAAATGAGAGATTATTATATGCACGGTTCAACTCAAGATTCACGAAGCTGTCTATTATAGTTTGTTATGCACCAACAGAAGCAGCTGAAGAGGAATTAAAAGAAGATTTTTACAACAGCCTCCAAGCAACAGTAGAAACAATACCCAAGCATGATATGCTACTCATCTTGGGCGACTTCAATGCAAAAGTAGGTGAAGGAAATGAAGATAGAAGAAGAATCATGTGATGAGAAGGAATCGGAGAAATAAATGAAAATGGAGAAAGACTGTGCAGTTTCTGTGAAGAAAACATGATGACCATTGGAGGGACAATTTTCCAACACAAAAACATCCATAAGGTGACTTGGAGGTCACCAGATAAAACCACAGAAAACCAAATTGATCACATACTAATAAATAACAAGTGGAAACGGTCACTACAAGATGTGTGAGCAAGGAAAGGAGCAGATGTAGGAAGTGATCACAACCTTCTGGTAGCAAAAATAAAACTAAAATTAAGGAAAGCCAAAATCGGAGAACACAGAAAGATACATTTTGATACAAGAAAACTGATAGACCAGCAAACAAGAAATGCATTCTCAATAGTACTTAAGAACCGCTTCAGTGTCCTACAAGACGAAGCAGAAATGTCCATATTCTCTCTCTCTCTCTGAACCTTAAGTGCCCAGAGCACATGGGGCTTCCGCAAGGGTTTTCCACAAATGCCTGTCCTTCGCCTTTTTTTCTGCTCTTGCCCAGGTGAGCCCTCTATTGCTCAACATCCTTTCTAATATGTCCATATTAGAGTCCAATAAAACACTACAGGAAACAGCAAAAGAGGTGCTGGGATATCGAAAAAGGAGAAAAGAGGAATGGATAAGCGAGACCACATGGGAAAAGATAGAGCAAAGAAAAGAAATCAAGAAAAAATTACTGAACACCAAATCACAACGGCTTAAAGAACGAGTTTTAAGTAATTATGCACAAAAAGACAAAGAAGTGAAGGAATCATGCCGTCAAGATAAACGTCAATATTATGACAACTTAGCAGAAACAGCAGAGAAAGCAGCATATACAAATGACATGAAAACCATATATAAAATCACAAAGCAGATGACAGGTAACTTCAACACAAGATGTGAAAGTGCAGTTAGAACACAAAATGGACAACTGGTCAGTGGAGAAAGAGAAAAAATTGAAAGATGGAGGGAGCATTTTAACACCCTACTAAACAGAACACAAGCAGCACAAACAATAGACATACCTGAAGCAAAAACAGAGCTAACCATCAATACAGGACCAATAACAATAAATGAAGTAAAGGAGGCGATAAAGAAGCTAAAATCAGACAGGGCACCAGGTGAAGATGAAGTGACTGCTGAGATGTTGAAAGCAGAAGAAACAGAAACACCAAAACAACTTTGCCGGATATTACAACAAATTTGGGATCTAGAAAAAGCCCCAGAAGAGTGGAAAACTGGGCTTATAGTAAAACTACCAAAGAAGGGTGACCTCAGAGATTGCGGGAACTGGAGAGGCATTACCCTACTGCCACTCACCAGTAAAGTATTTTGCAGAATAATCATCAACAGAATTGTACCAACACTTGAGGAAAAACTTCGGAAAGAGCAGGCAGGATTTAGGAAAGGAAGAGCATGCATAGACCACATATTTGTACTTAGACAAATATTAGAACAGGCAAATGAGTGGCATAGCACAACATATGCATTATTCATAGATTTTGAGAAACCCTTTGACAGTGTCAACAGAGATGCACTGTGGAAAATCCTAAGATGGCATGGCCTCCCCGATAAAATAGTTAATGTAATCAAAGCCCTATACGAGGGTTTTCAGTGCAAAGTTATCTGTGGAGAACATACCTCCAGCAGCTTTAGGGTCAAACAGGAGTGAAACAGGGATGTGTACTATCACCAACATTATTTATCTTGGCAGCAGACTGGTTAATGAAGGAGGCAACATCAGACAAACGCAGAGGATTACAATGGACCCTTGACACAGTGCTGGAGGACCTTGACTTTGCGGACGACATTTGTCTATTATCAAGCAGTCACAAAGATATGCAAGAGAAAATAAACAAGCTAACTCAGAATGCAAATAACATAGGACTAAAGATCAACGTAGGAAAGACAAAGTTAATGAAACAAATTGTGAACAACAGAAATGTACTCAGAGTAGATAACAAGTTAGTGGAGGAGGTCAACGAATTTGTATACCTTGGCAGCAGAGTAGTAGAAAATGGAGACAGCACAGAGGACATCAACAGCAGACTTACTAGAGCAAACCAGGCTTTTGCAATGCTGCAGACTATATGGAAATAAAAAAAACTAAGCATAAATATGAAAATCAGGATATTTAAGAGTAATGTTCTAAGTGTACTACTCTATGGAAGTGAATGCTGGAAAATCACCAAAACCATAGAAAATAAGTTAAATTCTTTCCAGACTAAATGTTTACGAAGAATTAGAAAAATATTTTGGCCAAACACCATAAGAAATAACATCTTATTAGCAGAAATGCAGATGAAACCACTGACAACAATTATTGATTGGCGATGGTTGGGACATGTGCTCCGAATGACTGACAACTCACTACCAAAAATAGCACTAAGATGGACACCACAGGGGAACAGAAGTAAGGGTAGACCAAAAGAGACATGGAGAAGAACAACAGAAAGGATGTTGAGCAATAGAGGGCTCACCTGGGCAAGAGCAGAAAAAAAGGCGAAAGACAGGCATTTGTGGAAAACCCTTGCGGGAGCCCCATGTGCCCTGGGCACTTAAGGTTCAGAGAGAGAGAGAGAGATTTCACTCTGTGCAAACAAACATTATCTGTGGTTAGCATTCAGGGTCAAACTATTTCATCTCATTCATTCATTCATTTGCATGTCCCTTGCGGAACTTTGCCTCCCAAACAGCACTCCTGTAGGCCTCTCGATTGTGAGCAAGATGACCTGCTGCTGTTGCATCCATTTGCAGATCGTCAACGATGTCTTGCAGCCATCTTCGTTTTGGTCTTCCTCTTTTTCTTTTTCCCATTATGTATCCTTCCAATACGGTCTTCTTTAAATTATCATGACGTTTAATGTGTCCAAAATATTTAAGTTTTCTCTCTTTAATCCTCTTTACTAGCCAGCCTTCTTCAATATTAAGATCTTGTAGTATAGATATATTTGTTCTTTTTTGTATCCACGATATTTGGAGAACTCTTTTGTAGAATTTACATTCAAAGGCATTTATGTGTTTCTCAGCTGTTTTGTTAAGTGTCCAGGTCTCACAGGCATATGTTGCGATAGGAAAGATGCATGCCCTTAAAAATCTTATTTTTGTGGTTCTGTTCATTTGATCTCAGATTCCACAATTTTTATAACTTTCTTGGCAGTCCTTCATTGTTACTTATAGAGTTTGGTCTTGTATTTTTATCACTGCAGGGGTCTTCGATGTATTCTGTCCACTTCTTCATTATTTCTTCTGGGTGTCTGAGTGGTGAAGTGGTTAGTGCACTGGTCTCTCATAGTGAAGGTCAGGGGTTCGAATCTGGCCAGAGGCACCCCAGTCACCCAGCTGTAGATATGGGTACCATACTTCTTATGGAGTTGAGGAAGGAAAGGCGGCCAGGCGTGATACTGATCATATCACCCTCTAATGTGCTGACAGGTCAAGGAAAATATGGGCACTAACACCATATCATTGGAAGCAGCAGAAATGTGGTTTATTAGAAGAATGTTGCGAATCCCCTGGACAGCAAAAATAACTAATGAAGAATGTATGAGAAGAGCTGGAGAGACAAAAAAACCTTGTCAAAAAAGATAAGAGAGAGACAATGTACTTTCATAGGACATGCAATGAGAAGAGGGGGCATTGGAAATATTATAACAACAGGAAAAATAGAAGGAAGAAGATCAAGAGGAAGACCAAGAGAAATGATACTGGACAGTCTGACAGGATGGTGTGAGAGGAGACCACCAACTGAGCTGATGGCTTGTATGAAGGATCGTGTACTCTGGAGAAGCATAATATCCAATGCCAGTAGGCATGGCACCTGATGATGATGATGATGATGATGAACACCATATTCCTGTGACATGACAGGACTGCCTTTACATTATAATATCACCTTTCACTGATTTCAGGCAGCCAGTTTTGTTGTCTATTTTTCTACCTGTCAGCATCCCAACAATGTGCTTACTGCTATGGTTTGAAGCCATTATTATCTTTTTCTTTTTAAATCTTTAGTGTCCCAGCTAATAGCAAATGGTCGCTGTTGCAATCTGCTCCTGATCTTAACTTTACTGAGGTCAGTGCATTTTTAAATGTCTTGTTTATCATTATATTGTCAGGATTTCTGGTCAAGATGGCGATGGGTGTACAACACGTTGTGAACTATTGGAACAATTCTTGATATTTCGGACATCATTCACACACAGATTATAACCTAGTGATATTACCTAGATGCGATTGACAGGATCTTGTCAAAATATAATCTTGTGGTGAAATTTTAACCAGGTTTAACAGATAATTCAAAGCTTTAGCACTAATGAACGGAATCTAACCTAGTGTCGTGCACTAGGAGGGCGAGCACATGTAAGATGTAGCCTTCTTGTCTGGGAAAACCCCCCCGGGCACAACCTGGGAAGCCAACAGCAACATACTGAAAAAAGCATATGTGGGCACCATAAGGCCAACACTCGAATATGGCATGACAGCCTGGGCCACAGCCTCCAAACACAAACACCACACACCAAACAAAAGTGCAAAACACTGGCCTGTGGCTGATCACAAGAGGAATGAAGAGCATTTCCATCAAGGAGATGGAGAAATACACACAAATTCAACCTCTTGAGGTCAGGTGCAAAGAAAAATTAATGATCCACAAATGAAAGTTAATGCACCTGACAACACACCCTGCAAACAAAAGAATTCAGGTGTCCACAAAAAAACAGACTAAAAAGAACCAGCTTCAACCACCTGACAAACACAACTGCAACAACACTATAAAGACCTCCTTCCCACCTCTCATGAAGAAACTGAACCACTTCAAATTGTGGAGGAGCACAGTCACTGTGAAAAGATAACAGTCTTCGCAGAGGTACCAGGCATACACAAAAAGGACTACCTAACAACATTTTAGATGAAGACATTGACCCAGGATCTGACTGACAGCAAATACAACCCAGCTGAATGGACACATGTATACATAGATGGGTCTGCAGAAAAAGCAGTAAAAAAAATGGAAGTAGGGGTGTTTACATAAGATACATAGATGGGAGACAAATCAAACAGACCTTTGCGGTGGGAGGGATTTCCTCCAACTACAGGGCAGGCCCTCCTCAAAGCCCTCAATATACTTAAAACAGAAAACCAGCACCCACCACCCAAAATACCCTTCTTCACAGACTGCAGGGTACTTCTAGATTCACTAAAAACAACAAACAACCCACAGGCAAACATACAGGAAATCACAACAGAAATGAAGCACTTTACACTGTCAACAACTGTGGCCCTACTTTGGGTACAATCCCACTGTGGAATAGGTGACACCCCAACAAAAGCTGGCAGCAATCAACATCAAACAAATTATCCAGTAAACTATCAAGAGGCAAAAGCCATAGTCCATAACCAGTGCAGATCTGAATGGAAGAAACAACTGAAATGCAACAACAAACCATATGCAATACACCAATTACAAAGCCATCAACAAACCATCCTCTTTTGCCTAAGGACAGTCCATCTACATCAACTCAAAATGTCACACAGACGAGTGTCCATGCAGCAGTGGAGTCCAGACTCCAGAACATATCCTTCAAAAGAGTGCCCAAACCATGTGGACCTCAGACGAGAGACATGGCTAGAGGACACAATCTTGGGGCAAAAGCTTTGGGGCTCCTATCAAGATCTGGAGAGGACTGCGAGCTTTGCCATGATGACAGGGATCAGGATCTGATGTGACCAACAACCTCGAATGCAGAATAAGAAGATTATATAGTCTGTTTGGTCAAGTCTTATTATCTTCATTCATTCATTCATTTGCATGTCCCTTGTGGAACTTTGCCTCCCAAACAGCACTCTTGTAGGCCTCTCAGTTGTGAGCAAGATGACCTACTGCTGATGCATCCATTTGCAGATCATCAGTGATGTCTTGCAGCCATCTTCGTTTTGGTCTTCCTCTTTTTCTTTTTCCCATTATGTATCCTTCCAATACGGTCTTCTGTAAATTATCACGACATTTAATGTGTCCAAAATATTTAAGTTTTCTCTCTTTAATCCTCTTTACTAGCCAGCCTTCTTCAATATTAAGTTCTTGTAGTACAGATATATTTGTTCTTTTTTGTGTCCACGATATTTGGAGAACTCTTCTGTAGCATTTACATTCAAAGGCATTATTATCTTATTATCTGGACGTTTTGAAATCATAATCTTCATGTCTTATGAGCACAAAAACCAAGCTAAGATTATTCAATATCTGCCGTCATTTATGCATGCAGAAGCTGGAAAACAACTAAAGAAACAGACAACAAATTAAACTCTTTTGAAAACAAATGCCTAAGGAAATTACTCAGTATAAAGTGGAATGAATTCAAGAACAACGCAGAGATAAGGCAGATGAGTGAACAACAACCTGTCTCATGGGTGAACAGAAAAAGGAGATTGACATATGTCTGTCACATGATGAGAAGAAACAATCGGAGAATCCCAAAACAAACTGTCAAGTGGAACACAAGAGGCCAAAGAAAAATAGACTGACCACATGAAACTCTAAAACATTGTTAAGAGAGGCCAAATTAGTAGGCATAAAATCCCTTGATGAGGTTGAAAAGCTCACCAAAAATGGAAAACTTGGCGTACTACCACGTGAGCTCTATGTGATGTTTAATGGCACGGTAAGGATGTAAGATGAAGTCTTTGTGGGTGGTGTTTAAAACAGGTATTTCCGATTATCATGTTCTTTCTGGCCCAGTCAATCATTTTCCCTCTTTCATTCCTAGTGTCTAGCCTATATTTTCTGGTGACATCCTTATTATTATCTTGTCCAACCTTTGCATTAAAGTCCCCTAGAATGATATTTACTTCATGTGGTTTGCAATGTTTCATAGTCTCATCTAGATTTCCACAGAATTCATTCATGTCCTCCTCTGAGACTTCAGCTGCTGGAGCATACACTTGGATCATGTTTATGTCCATTTTTTTTCTTTCAATCTGACCAGTACTGGCTGGCAACCTGATATGCTCCAGAATACTTTCATACTTCTTGAATATCCTTTATCAAGTATTATTCCCACTCTATTCATGAGTCTCTGACACCATCATCTTTCCATCTGATCTCACACAGACCCAGGATGGTAATATTTAAAAGCTGCATTCCTTTCAGCAAGTTCTCTAACTCTCCTACTTCCATTAGGGTCTTGATATTCCATGTCCCTACTGTTGTTGTTTAATTGTTTTAACATACAGTAGCTTGATAATGATCTGGTACCATGTGGTGCTCCCTACTGGATGAGTTGCCTCCACTAGAGTCCCCTTTCACATCGTTATTTAGTGAGTTGTTTCAAGCCATGAACCTAATGCTGGGGATGATACAATGGTGGTATCCCCTTACATTCTATTGGGTTTTTGTGAAGTTTCCCTTCTCCCAGGTTGTTTGCCAGCCAAAGCTAATAAACCTATACAAGCACCAGAAGTTATACAAGCTATCCACCAAATGAAGACTAACAAAGAACATAGTCCAGACAACTTAACTAAGGAAGAGTTATAAGCACCAGATAAACAGGTAAAAGGTAAAATCCTCATTTCCATGCCATTAAGCCATATTAGGGATACAGCGTTAGGCTTGTATTTCCATAACCTTCAGCACATAAAAGTGTGATGTGGTCAGTATTACACCTGGCCATATTTACCCTATGAGATTTCTCTGGAACCCATTTTTTGAGGCTGGGTGGACCCCGTGTTCATTTTTATGTGCATTGGAAAAAATCCCACTGCTGGGACTTGAACCCAGTACTGCTGGGACTTGAACCCAGTACTGCTGGATTAATAAGCTGAGCAACCAGATGAATTCAGAATAGAAATAATAACAAAACTCTTAAATGACATCTACAATACAGGGAATATACCAAATGACCTAATGAAATCAATATTCATTGTCCCCCCAAAGGAACCAGGAGTGGTAGAGTGTGATGATCACAAAGCTGTAAGTCTCATGAGCCATGTCAACAAAATCTTTCTCATCACAATTATGAAAAGAGCCAGGTGTAAAATAAAGTCACAAATTGCAGAAGAACAGTGAAGTTTTGTGGAAGGAAATGGTACCAGTAATACCGTATATACAATATGGATGCTAGACGAAAGAGCCAATGAAGTTCAAACAGATTTATAGCTACGTTTCATAGATTACTACAAGGCTTTTGATAAAGTCAAACATAACCCGATCATAAAAATGTTAGAAAATATACATGTAGATAGTAAAGACCTGAAAATTATTTTTAAAATATCTACTGGCAACAGTCGGTAGCAGTGAAAGTTGGACAAGAAACTAGAAACTATCAAGAAATTAAACTTCGCCATGGCTGTGCGTTAACATTGGACCTATTTTCTCTCTACTTCAAAAACAGAATAAGACATAAGAGAACTGCCTGGAATAGAGACACATAAAAGAACCACCTGGAATAGCAGTAAGTGAATATAATTTCAACAACTTACAATGTACAGATGACACATTCTTAATAGAAAGAAGAGATAAAAGAACTACAAGAACTACTGGATACCGTGGTAAAGGAAAGCAAAAGAAAAGAATAAGAATAAAACTGAAGCTACGGTCAGTGCCAAGAAAAGAGAGATCCCTAAATGCAAAATAACACTAGAATGGCACAATATTAAAGTAGGTAGACAAGTTAATGTATCTAGGAACAATCCTGACATTAGATGGAAGATGTCTAATGGAAATGAAGAGCAGAATAACCTAAGCTAAGCTAATGTTTCAGAAGATGAAAAGTACTTTGTGCAACAAATCACTGTCACTGAATGTAAGGAAAAGGGTGGTCCAATGCTACATAGAGCCAGTTCTGATCTGTGAATGTGAAGCCTGGACAGTTACCAAAGAGAAACACTCATGTCTGGAAGTCATGAAAATGTGGTTTCTTAGTAGGTTCTTTAAGGATGGCAAGAAAACCAAATGAAGACATTTTGAGAGACTGATTTGAGAACACAAACAATCACAACAGTCAAGAAAAGATAGTCTAAATTTATAGGACGAGTCAAGAGAAAAGGCAAACTAGGGCACATCATGACAACAAGAACGTCTGAGGGGAAAGACCAAGGTAGAGCAAGAGAGAAAATCCTGGATGGATTGACAAAATGTCATGGGAAGAGGACACTAGAACAACTCTGAGGCAACATAAAACAGAGAGTTGTGGAGAGTTATGACTGCCAATGCCATTAGGAATGGCATTTGATATACAGATAGGTAGGTCTGTAGATGGGTAGGTAGGTAGGCAGATAGATAGACAGACAGGCATCTCATGATTTGTGATTTGCATAAAACTTGACTTATGTATTCATGAGATTAAGTAATCTACCAAGTTTATGATCTTTTCTTTCAGTGTTATTTACTAACCACAATCTCACCTTTGTCATATTCACTAGTTTCTACTTCTTCCTTTTCTACTTTCAGCATTTTCAAGTACTCTCTCCGTACATCAGTCTCGTTACAACTGCAGTCAATTTTCTGAAACATTGTTATACTCATGATATGCGGAAAAATAGTGTTAAGTTAAAAGTTAATATATTCTTGCAACAGACCACTTCCAACCTAAGATTTATGTCATACACAAACATTTACCGGCACTTGTGAATGTATGTTGAAGTAAATGCCTGGTTCGAGTTTTTGATATGAAAGCTGAAGAACATACTAATCTATATAAAACTACTTTATCAAACAAAATGTTACAGTCAAGATAAATATGATATGTTGTCAATCTCTCCCCCTCCCCCTCTCTCTTGTCCCTTCAGTGCTCAAGACACATGGAACTGCTGGTAGAATGAGAATTTTTTCAGTCTTTAGCTATCTTCTTAGGGTCTTCCATGTCAGTCCTTTGTTTACCAGTATTTTCTCTGCTGTACATCTTCTTATCTCTTTTGGTCATCCTATGCTTCTTTTATTCTGACTCTATACATCAAAGCTGCTTGTGGTAAGGATTTGTCTGCCATTTTCATAATGTGGCTTATCCATTGCCACCATCTTTCAATTGCTGTTGAAAATGGTATCATTTATAAACTATCATATCTGTGTGACTACATGCATTTGTGTGAACAAAAGTTTCCAGACAAAATATTACTTCAGCACAGTCAAGGTAAAGGGGAGATCCATTCCTTGGGCAGCTCCCATTTTCCTTCTGTTTGCATTCATCACAATCTATTAAATAAGATACCATAATAAATCTGAACATCTTTAAGTCTCAGAAAGCATCAGAATAATGAATGGTTTATAATACAAGTAACACTTATCAACATTTAGATCAGATGATCATAAATTCCTACTTTACGCGGACAGAGCTAATCAAAGTAACAAAAGCTGCAAGATACTGAAGACTTGGCTAGCAAATAAGATGACATGCCTGAGCTCCAGAGAGTGCTCTTACTAAATGGACACTGCAGAAATCCATGGAGACAAGGAACCAAACACATTATTTTGATGTTAAAATATAATGATGGCAAGTCAATAAATAGGTCACTTTGACTTTTCTGATCCCACAGGTTTATGAGTTTTCATTCTTTTTTCCCTTGTGCCAGATAATGAAATGCACAAGTCCTCTTCAGCTGTTCTACATCTCCATACAAAACGTCAGCAACTGAGGAGTTTGGTGATATCAGGTTCTTTTGAAGATCCTTCAAATGCTGCAGTCCAGCAGGCAGTGCTTAACAGTTTTTTCTTCTTGTCTGTTGCAGTGCATGCAGTATGGTATGTGATCAGTGGTCACTCCATGTAAGTGCTTATTGAGGGTGATGTTTCTTATTCGCAATCTGAAGATTGCGCATTGGTCTCAACGACATGAGCTGTTGATGTGATCTCCGGTGTTAGGCTCTGGTAGGCGTGTATATAGGGATCTTCCAGCTGGATTACTGGCCCAGCTGTCCAAGAACAGGGATGACTGGAGAACCTTTAACCATGGACTATACTCTCAAGGGAGTGAAAGGCGATGATGATGACGTCCATCCACCGCTGCTTGCAGTTGTGTATAATATGTCTAGCTGTTCTCATGTTGATGGTGATATGGGGGGGATATGAAATGTTGGCTCCACTCTTTGCCAGTCTGTCATCATGTTCATTTCCTCTGATATCTATGTTCCCTGGTATCCACTGTAGAGTGGTCTTGATGTCATAGGAGGTGAGTTGGTTTATTGCACTGAGTATGTCAGTTTTAATGTGATCAGCTGTTGGTATCTAATTTTCAAGGGCCTGGAGAGCAGACTGGGAGTCTGAGAAGCTAACAAGGTTTTTTTGGCGAGAGGCACTGTTTTTGTATTTGTTGGTGGTGGCTGCCAGTATTGCAATAATATTATACCATAATTGGAGCAGCAAGATCCACAAGGAGCAGAAGTGTGGCTTTTTGTCTTGTCTGGAAACTTGAGTACCCCATATCCTGCATTGTGTTTCCTTGAATGCTGATCCATCAGTGTGTACATGGATCCAGTCCTTGGGGTAGGATTCTATGGTTTCCAGTGCACACAGGTTTAGAGTGTTGGGATCTGATGATTTGTTCACTAATTTGTTCTTAGTCTGGTGTTAGTTTGAGGAAGTGTGTAGTTTGTGTTTGGTGGGATGTCTGGTACTTCTGTAAGTTCTCTGTCATCAGTCTTGTGTTTAACCATTTTGCTATGTTTTCAGTTTCAGTCTATTATCATACTTCCATTTATCAACCACTATTCTGTTAGGGTGATCTGGTGGCATGCGTTTATATCTTTCTAATAAATAAATATTTAAATAAATATTTTTGTTCACCGTCAAAGTTCTATAACCATATAGCAATATTAGCTCTATATATAGCACAATATATATCTAGGGACATTTTCTTATTTGTTATTACCTTTTTCATGTAATAAAAAGCTGCTTTTGCCGCAACTATTAATGAATTTGTGCACTTGTCAGCTGTTATTGTTGTTCCAAGCTAACTAAATTTATTTACTTGTATAAATGTCTACCCATCTGAAATGATATTGCTCTCTGGTATGTTTATTCTTTTCAATATTACCATTATTTCAACATAAATGTCAAATCAGTGCTGCTGTATGGATCAGAAACATGGACAGCAACAGCCAAAAGTACCAAGAGCGCAGACCTTTGTTAACACTTGCCTGAGGAAGATCCTTCAGATTAGATGGCCAGATAACACCAGCAAATGAAGTGCTATGGCAGAAAACAAACCAACCCACAGTGAAAGAAATGATAATGAAAAGACGCTGGAGATGGACAGGACATACACTTCATTAACATAACCAGACAAGCTCTCATCTAGAGTTCCCAGGGTAAGAGGAAACAAGGAAGACCTAGAAACACTTGAGAAGAAGTCTTGATGCAGAGATCTGAAAGATGGACTACACATGGAGAAAGATAGAAGAAGTAGCCTAGGACAGAAGTAAATGAGAGCCCTTGCTTATGGCCTATGCCCCAGACAAAGGTAGAGAAGGCGTGGATGTATGGATTATTTCTGCCTTGTTGCTGTTTACCTCTGTGCCTCTTTTATTGCTGTCTTCAGTAATCTTGTTCAAAAGTTCCTGCAAATTGTTTTCACTTTCTGCTATTAGAACAGTGTCATATGCACACCTCAGTAAAGTTGGGATATCAAAATATTAAACTGTTTATGAAAAAAAGGGGATAAGAGCAGCTTTACTCATCAACAAGCCCACAGATGCAACATTTAGAGTGCTTAGATACAGTTTTATCCAAGTCACAGCTGTTCTCTTCCCCCCTCCATTTATTACATCTCATCCATGTCAATATTCCTCTTGTATATAAACATATACAAGAGCATATGAACCCACAAATCATGTCTAGGAAACTGAGGTGGTTTGTCCACACACTGAGGAAACACGACATCAGCATAACAGCTGAAGTGGAATCCTCTGGGAGATTTAAAAAAAAACAATAATACCTAGATCTACTTGGAGAAGGGAAATTTTGACAGTGTTCAGGGACAAGAGATACACATGGAAGCAGAGAACAAATCTGGAATGACTGGAGTGTCTTTATCCATGGCTTATGCTCCCAAGGGAGTAAAAGGTGATGATGATGAATTTATAACAGTCTAGATTTGAAAAATATGAACACAGTATGCTAGTTCAACTGCCTAGTTCTCAGCAGAAATTCAAGAAATCATGACATCATACCACAGTAGGAAGTTCACTTTGCTGAAAGAGCATTTGATCATTTTGACAAGCATTTTTTAGAGAATGAGCTTAAAGAATGGTATATACCTGATAGAGTATATATTTTCATCTAATCAGAATTTAGATGAATTCACTTTGGATAGACAGCAATTAGAAATCTTGGTTGCACATTACCGTTCAGTACTTAATAAGGCACAGCACATCTTTGTAAAAGATTTTCTAAATCAATATATGGATTTTAAAATAACTGTCAGTGAGAAAATAAAGACAAGTGCACCGCAATATTTTGGAGATATTATTTCCTACACATTTTAACAAACCAGTTCACAGAACTGTCTCTCCTTCTGGATATTTGTGGAACATTTAAGGCTTCTAGGGCAGGTCATGAAAGAGTCTTTACCTGATGAATTAAATCAAAACAAAAGTCAGGAACCTCCTGGAAGCTCAACACTTAGACAATATTAAGAGAATCAAACTTTATTCAGTTTCAGGCAACATAATTAACTTGGACACTCTTTTGAGAATCAAACTTTATTTAGCTTTAGACAACATAATTAACTTGGACACTGTTTATACATTTTGGAAAAGTGACAAACAATTAAAAACAGTTTCTCTGAGACACCAATAATGACTGCACTCCTACTTCTGAACTCTGATGAAAAGAATAAATATATGGAACTGAAAAAATATTTTTCTGATGTGTTTTTATTTTTTTGTACTGGCTATGACTTGAAACAATGCTTTAACCAGACTATGAGCTCTGCTTCTGAACATGAAGAAGAAAAATCGATGACCCTATCACTGTATCCTCCTTCCCAACATTTTCTTCCAGCAATTAATGTTAGTTCTATGTCACACAACATTCTTCAGGCCCAGCGTACTTTCAGTGCTGGTGACCTCTTGTACAACATTTCACTACATGCACTGTACTTGTTTCATTCTTTAGTAATCAAGTCAATGTACTGTCATTTTTGTTCTGCTTACTGTAAAGTCTTATACACTTAAAGATAGGATAAACTAGTATTCATTTACTTTTCACTTACTGATATTTAGTAAGTTACAGTAATTATTTATTGCTTTAATTATGCAGAGGTAGTAATTATTTATTTACATACTTACTTATTATATGATACTCATATTATGATGGGTTCAGTGAAACATAACCTCACTGTGAGTCAAGGAGCAAACATATATAAAAATATATACTACATAAATTGTGCTACTCCTTTTAGTATATTTTTCATATATAGAACTATAAATTATAGATGTAATTTCAAGTAACCACACACATTTGCATACCAATATTTTTTTCAAATACATTTGCACATGGACTGAACATTTTGCACATTCTAAACCTTAGCGGCTACATCTGTGACCACATACCAGATATCAAACACTCAAATGGTGACAACACAACACACAAACACATAGTGATCATACTCCATACAACAAACACTCACATGGTGATAACACACCACACAACAAACACTCACATGGTGATCAACACCATGAAACAAACACTGAAAAGTTCAAGAAGAAATTGTTCAAAAAGTTAACTGGACTACCCTATATTCTCAAACATCCCACACACAAAGTTTATGGAGAAGTAAAAAAAAAAAAAAAGTTCTGCATATTTTACTATCTGATATATGTATTGGTCAAACAGAGCAAACATTTGTAAACTTGGAGAGAGAACGGTCAAATTTATATCAGATTGCAACACTCAATAAATCCAGCACCATTAAACATATTTTTAAGATTTCTAAATTAGATAAAGCTAGAATAACAATTATAGTCTCTGGCTACCCTCCTACATGCTTTCTTCGGTGTGACTGAAAGTTTTCTTTTTGAGAACATTAGGCATTATAAATATCATACTTGTAAGATTTCCTCCCAATGTATTCTTAAGTTGTCTTAAGATAATTTTTCAAAGACAATCTTGTATCACAAATATAATACCCCATAAAGATGGACATATGTTGGTCACTTGATGAGAAGAAATGATCAGAGAATCCCATAACAAGCTATCAAGTGGAACACAACAGGCCAAGAAAAAGAGGCAGACCATGTGAAACCCTGAAGAGGACATTGTTAAGAGAGGCCAAATTAACAGGCATAAAATCCCTTGATGAGGTTGAAAGACTCGCCGAAGACAGGAAAAATTGGTGAACTACTTTGCGAGCCCTATGTGATGTTTAACGGCACGGGAAAGATATAAGATATAAGAAGGCTTCTCTCATGTATGTAGCCTTTGTGTGAGAGAAAAATGAAAATTCCTGAAATGTTTCTAGCCTGTATGTATTTCTTTATGTGACTGCATATGGCACCTTCATGAAAATTCAGTAACATAAACATCACACTTGTACGGTTTCTCTCTCATATGTATTCCTTCATGTGGCTGAAAAATGCTTCTTCATGAAAATACAGTATCACAAACATCAAACTTGTAAGACTTCTCTCCTGTATGTATTATTTCATGTGACTACAAAGTGCTTTTTTTTTTGTGTGAAAATACAGCAACACAAACCTCACTTTTGTAAAATTTCTCACCTGTGTGTATTCTTTTATGTAACTGCAAACAGTTTTTGTCTGAAAATCTTACACTACAATCAAAACACTTGCAATGGTTTTTCTCCTGTAAGTACTCTTTTATGTTACTCAATATAGATTTTTTGTGAAAATTCTGTACCACAAACATCCCACTTGTAAGAATTCTCTCCAGTATGTATTCTTTTATGTGACTGCATATTATCTGAAAATCTAATGGAACAAACATCAAACTTATGTTTCTCTCCTGTATGCATTCTTTACGTGATTGCGTATTGCCTTTTTTTGTGAAAATTCAATACCACACTTGTAAGGTTCTCTCCTGTATGTAATATTTTATGTGATTTATCATCATCATCATCCACCACCCTTTATTCCTTAAGAGCATAGGCCACAGATAAAGGATCTCCAGTTATCCCTGTTCTTGGATTTATTCTCTGCCTCTTTCCATGCATATCCCTTGTTTCTGTGCACTGTCATAGTTTCTCTTCTCCAAGTAAGTCTAGGTCTTCCTCGTTATGCTGGTGTCGGGTTTCCTCAGAGTGTGGCCAATCCACCTCCATTTCCTAGACATGATTTGTAGTTTCTTAAGTTCTTGACCTGCCATTTAATGTTTAAAATCCTCCTCAAGCAGTAGTTCATGAATGTTTGTATCCTCTATTGTATTGTCTTGGTCATAACCCATGTCTCTGAACCATATAGCATGACAGTCTTTACGTTTATATTGAAAAAGCCAAAGTTTGGTTCTTGTTCTGATGTTCCTAGATGACCATATTTTGTTATGTTGGATAAATGTTGTCCTGGCCTTGGTTATTCTAGCTTTAACATCCTTTTCCCCATATTTATTCACTACGCTTTCCAAATATCTGAAATAATCTGCTTCATTAATTGGCACTCCCTCAATTACTATGAGGCTATTGCTTGTACTGTTATCTTTCATTGTCTTTGTTTTTTGTCTGTTAATATAAAGTCCCAGTTTAGCTGAATTCTTACTTAAGATCTGAAGTTTCTCTTGCATTTGTGTGTGGTTGTGTGCCAGAAGTGCCACATCATCTGCAAAGTCAAGATCTTCCAATTGGTTCCACAATGTAAATTGTATCCAATTTCTCTTCCTGCGTGTGATGTCTCACGCCTATTTCCACTTTAAAACTTTCTGTGAGAGTTCTACAAGCAGTTATTTGTTCCTTCATATATGGTCTTTATACAAGCTTTGTTCTCTTGGCTGGGATACTATAATGTTCCAGTAGTTTCCATAGCATTCTCCGATCTAAACTATCGAATGCCTTCTTGTAATCAATAAAAGTAACTAACAGTGAGGAATTCCACTCCATTGACTGTCCTATTATTATTCACATTGTAGCAATGTGGTCAGTACAGTATCTTCCTTGCCTGAAACCTGCTGTTTGTTTGTTGTTATTTCTGTGTTTGCAAAGAGCAATTCTGCTATAATTCCATCTGGACCCAGCAGTGCCTTACTTCTCTTCAACTCTGAGATATCGTGTTCAATTTCGGCCTTGCTGGGTAGTTCTACATTGACATCTAGAGTATTCTCTGCTTTTGGAATCTCCTTTGTTTCTGTCGGTGCTGGCCTATTTAGGATTCCGCTGAAGTATTCCACCCATCTTTGCATCTGCTCTTCTTCTGATGTTACTACTTTACCTTCCTTGTTTTTGATGGCCTTTTCTACCCTACATGGTCTATTTGCCAACTTCCTGGTGATTTCATACAGAGTTCTCATATTGTTTATACCAGCTGCCTCTTCTGCCTGTCCTGCCATATTATCAAAATAGGCTTGTCTGTCTGTCTTTATGCTTTTCCTAACCTCTTTATGGGCCAAATTGTGTTCTATCTGAGCTGAGGCCTTTGCTGCTCTTGTTTTACTGTCATTTATTTTTTCTTTCATTTCTGTCCATCTTCTTCAGTGTTCCCAATGTAATCCACTGGTTGTGCTGAGGTTTCTTAAATCCCACTGTCTCTTCACATGATTTGCTCCACATTTCTTTAGAACTATTCCACACAATTTTATGTGATTCCGAAGCGCCTGTATATGAAAATCAGGTACCACAAACATCACACTTGTAAGGTTTCTCTCCTGTATGTATTCTTTTATGTGACTGCATATTCCTTTTAGCTGAAAATCCAACACCACAAATATCACACTTGTGAGGTTTCTCTCCAGTATGTATTCTTTTATGTGACTGCATATTCCTTTTAGCTGAAAATCCAACACCACAAACATCGCACTTGTAAGATTTCTCTCCTGTATGTATTATTTTATGTGACTGTAAAGTGCTTTGTTGTGAAAATCCAAAACCACAAACATCACACTTGTAAGGTTTCTCTCCTGTATGTATTCTTATATGTGATTGCAAAGTGCTTCTATCTGAAAATCTAGTACCACAGATATCACATTTGTAAGGTTTCTCTCCTGTATGTATTCTTTTATGTGACTGCATACTGCTTTTATGTGAAAATCCAACACCACAAATATCACAATTATAAGGTTTCTCTCCTGAGTGTGTTATTTTATGTGATTGCATAGTGCTTTTATATGAAAATCCAACACCACAGATATCACACTTGTAAGGTTTTTCTCCTGAATGTATTCTTTTATGTGACTGCATACTGCTTTTATGCGAAAATACAGTGCCACATCTATCACACTTGTAAGGTTTCCCCTCTGTATGTAATAATTTATGTGATTGCATACTGTTTTTATGAGAAAATTCAGTATCACATATATTACACTTGTAAGGTTTCTCTCCAGTATGTATTCTTTTATGTGACTGCATATTCCATTTAGCTGAAAATCCAACACCACAAACATCACACTTGTGAGGTTTCTCTCCAGTATGTATTATTTTATGTGACTGTAAAGTGCTTTGTTGTGAAAATCCAAAACCACAAACATCACACTTGTAAGGTTTCTCTCCTGTATGTATTCTTATATGTGATTGCAAAGTGCTTCTATGTGAAAATCTAGTGCCACAGATATCACATTTGTAAGGTTTCTCTCCTGTATGTATTCTTTTATGTGACAGCACAGTGCTTTTATGTGAAAATCCAGTGCCACAAATATCACACTTGTAAGGTTTCTCCTCTGTATGTAATAATTTATGTGATTGCATACTGCTTTTATGTGAAAATCCTGTACCACAAACATTACCCATGTAAGGTTTCTTTTCTGTATGTACAGTTTCAGGATAACAAATTTTAACATTCACTGAAACTTCAGATTGAGAAAGATTGTCTTCTCTATATCTTATTTCATGTCCATCTAGTGTAGTTTCACTAAGAGAAGTCACATCAGAAATATCACCCTGTGACATAACATTCAAGTCATCTACATACATACATCTCTTACTCATTATAATCTGAATATTTTGATTATTAAATGGATATATGTTACTGGACTTCTCATTACATTCATCTTTTTGTAAAACAACATTGTCATCATTCTTGGTCTCCAGAAAGTTTATTGGTTTCAATGATTCCTTATTATCAGTCTGCCATAATGAGCTATTTCCTTCTGTCACTGTTTCTAAAAAACCATCATTTCCAGTTATTCTGTCTGTTTCTTCAGCTTTCACATTCTTAATAACACAAGCCAGCACATCAGGATGATCATGTGTCTGTAGTGTCATGTGACTAACAGCATGTGTCATCTTCATATCTCCATGACAGGTATTAAATTCTGGGACAGAAAGTTTGCCCAACAAACCCAAGTGTGTACCTGAAATGTGAAAGGAGAAGAGTAAAAATTATATACTCCAAATTCTTAAAACTGCTTCAAATAATTAGAAATTTTCTTTTATAATTAGTTTTGTTTTTTTTTCCCCTTCAAATGTGGTCCCACAAATCAAGCTAAAAGATCTTTGAAACAGATGAGAAACATCGGGTGAAACACATCTTTATTACTGAATATCAGACAGAGTTCTAAAAGCCTATCCTACATTATGATAGAGACCAATCAAGAGACCTATGCAAACATCACTAGAGGCAACAGAGCTGTGGTTTCTTAGAAGAATGTTAAAAGACCATGGGCACCTAAGATGGCAAAAAGGGAATGCCTGAGAACAGCAAATATAAAAAGGAATCTAAATCCATAAGAAAGAAACAGTTATTCACTGGAGAAGGGGTGGGCTTGAAAACATTATAAAAACTGGAAAGATAAATGAGAAAAGAGGCAGGGGAAGACCAAGAGAAAAAGTTATGGACAGTACAACATGACAGCACAATAAAAAGTCCCTTACTGATCTGATGGAAAATATAAAGGACAGAGATCTACAGAGAAGCACGGCAGGTGTTGACCTGCCTACATGGCACCTGATGATGATGAACCCATAAGACTCCATAACTTAAATGAATACATTTTTCCTGTTGTATTTAGCCTTTTATTTCATTGTATTTAGCATACACAGAGATTCACTGTGGAGAATTTTAAGACTATATGGAATACCATCTAATATTTTCAACATCATTAAAGATCTCTACAATGGATATGTTTGTGCAGCCAACACAGAAGAAGGAATGAGCGAATGGTTTCAGACTGAAACAGGTGTGAAACAAGGATGTATACTATCTCCCTTGCTTTTTGGAATTGTTTAGACTTCATAACGAAAAAATGTTGCTCAGATAAAAAAGGGCATTGGTTGGGTACATGAGACCCAACTAGAAGACCTTGATTTTGCAGATTTCATTCTTAACAGTGACAATGTGAATTTATGCAAGAAAAAACACTGATTATCTAAATCAGTCAGTCATTTGCATGTCTCCTGCGGAACTTTGCCTCCCTGACAGCTCTCCTGTAGGTCTCTTAACTGTAAGATCAACGCATCCATTTGCAGATTATCAACGATGTCTTGCAGCTATCTTCGACTTGGTCTTCTTCTCTGTCTTTTTCCTACTATGTACCCTTCCAAGACAGTTTTCTCTAAATTATCATGATATTTAATGTGTCCAAAATATTTAAGTTTTCTCTCTTTAATCCTCTTTACTAGCCAGCCTTCTTCAATATTAAGTTCTTGTAGTATGGATATATTTGTTCTTGTTTGTGTCCATGATATTTGAAGAACTCTTCTGTAGCATTTACATTCAAGAGCATTTATGTGTTTCTCTGCTGTTTTGTAAGTGTCCAGGTCTCATAGGCATGTGTTGTGATGAGAAAGACTCATGCCATTAAAAATCTTATGTTAGCAAAATAGAACTTGAAATTAACAAGGAAAAAACAAAAATAATGACATTTCCCATTTATCAAGAAGGAAAAACATACATAGAAGGAACAGTTGTTGAAGAAGCACACCAATTTACATACCTCAGCAGCTACATAGACCAGGATGGTTACACCAGAAAGGAAGTTAGAATTGCAAAAGCAGCATTGACTTTCAAGAATCTTGAGAACATATGGCATTCAAAAATTATAAGCACAAAAACCAAGCTAAGATTATTCAATTCAAATGTAATATCCACCCTCATTTATGCATGCGAAAGTTGGAAAACAACTAAAGAAATAAACAACAAATTAGACTCTTTTGAAAACAAATGCCTAAGGAAAATACTCGATATAAAGTGGAACGAATTCAAGAACAGCCTGACTAATGGGTGATCAGAAAAAGGAGATGGAGATATATTTCACGTGATGAGAAGAAACAGTCAGAGAATTCTAAAACAAGCTATCAGGTGGAACACAACAGGCTGAAGAAAAAGAGGTCAACCAATGTGAAACTCTAAAGAGGACAGTGTTAAGAGAGCCAAATTAGTATGCATAAACTTCCCTGATGAGGTTGAAAAACTCATCAAAAACAGGAAAGACTTGGCGAATCATCATGTCAGCCTTACATGATATTTAATGTCAGGGGAAGGATGTAAGATGTAAGTAGGATTTCGTCATATCACCCAATTTGATATAATATCAGACAGACAGACAGACGGACGGACGGATGGACAGACAGACAGACGGATAGGTGGATAGACGGATAGACAGACAGACAGACAGATGGATAGGTGGATAGATGGATAGAGAGACAGACAGATGGATAGGTGGATAGACGGATAGAGAGACAGACAGACAGATAGATATGTGGGTGGGTGGGTCAGTAGGTAAGCAGGCAGACAGATAGACAGGAATCTCATAATTTATGATCAGCATAAAATTTGATTTCTGAATTCATGGGATTAAGTAATCTACCAAAAGTTTTATGATCTTTTCTTTCAATGTATTTACTAACCACAATCTCACCTTTGTCATATTCACTAGTTCCTACTTCCTCCTTTTCTATTTTCTGCATTTTCAAGTGATCTCTCTGTATATCAGTCTCGTTACAACTGTAGTCGATTTTCTGAAACATTGTTATACTCATGATATGCGGAAAAGCAGTGTTAAGTTAAAAGTTAACAAACCACTTTCTATCTAAGATTTATTGCATACACATACATTTACTGGCGCTTCTGAATGTATGTTCAAGTAAATGCCTGGTCTGAGTTTTTGATAAGAAAACTGAAGAACATATTAATCTATATAGAACTACTTCATCAAACAAAATTTTACAATCAAAATAGATATGCTGTGTTGTCAGTCTCTCTCCCTCACTCTCTCTTGTCCCTTCAGTGCTCAAGACACATGAAACTGCTGGTAGAATGAGAATAAATTTTTCAGTCTTTAGCTATCTTCTTAGGGTCTCTCATGTCAGTCCTTTGTTTACCAGTATTTTCTCTGTTGTACATCTCCATATCTCTTTTGGTCATCTTATGCTTCTTTTATTCTGATTCTATACATCAAAGCTGCTTGTGGTAAGGATTTGTCTGCCATTTTCATAATGTGGCTTATCTATTGCCACCTTCTTTCAATTGCTGTTGAAAATGGTATCATTTATAAACTGTCATGTCTGTGTGACTACATGCATTTGTGTCAACAAAAGTTTCCAGACAAAATATTACCTCAGCACAGTCAAGGTAAAGGAGAGATCCATTCCTTGGGCAGTCCCCATTTTCCTTCTGTCTGCATTCATCACAATCTATTAAATAAGATACCATAATAAATCTTGAAGCTCTGAGAAAACATCAGAATGATGTAATGTTTTGTGATACAAGTAACACATATCAACACTCAAATCAGATGATCTCAATAAATTCTTATTTTATGTGAACAGAGCTGATCAAAGTAACAAAAGCTGCAAGATACTGAAGACTTGGCTAGCAAATAAGATGACATGCCTGAGCTCCAGAGAGTGCTCTTACTAAATGGACACTGCAGAAATCCATGGAGACAAGGAACCAAACACATTATTTTGATGTTAAAATATTATTCTGCAGCATATAATGATGGCAAGTCAATAAATAGGTCACTTTGACTCTGACTTTTCCGATCCCACAGGTTTATGAGTTTTCATTCTTTTTTCCCTTGTGCCAGATAATGAAATGTCCTCTTCAGCTGTTCTACATCTCCATACAAAACGTCAGCGACTGAGGAGTTTGGTAATATCAGGTTCTTTTGAAGATCCTTCAAATGCTGCAGTCCAGCAGGTGGTGTTTAACAGTTTCTTCTTCTTGTCTGTTGCAGTGCATGCAGTATGTGGTGTGTGGTCAGTGGTCACTCTGTTAAGTGCTTACTGAGGGTGATGTGTTCTGTTCGTAGCCTGAAGATTGTGCATTGGTCTCGACGACGAGCTGCTGATGTGGTCTCCAGTGTTAGGCTTTGGTAGGTGTGTATATAGGGATCTTCCAGTTGGATTACTGGCCCAGCTGTCCATCCACTGCTGCTTGCAGTTGTTGTGTATGTGTTTAGCTATTCTCGTGTTGATGGGGATGTGGGGGTATGACATGGTGGCTCCACTCTTTGCCAGTCTGTTCATTTCCTCTGAAATCTATGTGCCCTGGTATCTATTGTAGAGTGGTCCTGATGTCATAGGAGGCGAGTTAGTTTACTGCACAGCATATGTCAGTTGTAATGTGATCAGCTGATGGTATCCAATTTTCAAGGGCCTGGAGAGAGACTGGGAGAAATTAACAAGGTTTTTTGGGTGGGGGGCAGCGTTTTTGTATTTGGTGGTGGTGGCTGCTAATATTGTCTGCATCTCTGCATCATAACTGGAGAAGCGAGATCCACAAGGAGCAGAAATGTGGCTTGTTGTCCTGTCTGGAAACTTGAGTACCCCATATCCTGCAGTTTTTCCTTGAACGCTGACCCATTAGTGTATGCATGGATCCAGTCCTTGGGGTAGGATTCTATGGTCTCCAGTGCACACATGTTTAGGGTGTTGGGATCTGATGATTTGTTCACTAATTTGTTCTTGAGTCAGCTGTTAGTTTGAGGAAGTGTGTAGTTTGTGTTTGGTGGGATGTCTGGTACTTTTGTAAGTTCTCTGTCGTCAGGGAGTTTGTGTCTTGTGTTTAACTGTTCTGCTATGTGTACTGGAGTTTTCAGTTTCAGTCTATTATTACACTTCCATTTATCAACCATTATTCTGTTAGGGTGGTCTGAGGACATGTGTTTACATCTTTCTAATTAATAAGTCATAAAATGGACTAGAAAAAAAGAACGACTGCGAGTACCTGCCTGATTTTTTTTTTTAACGACATAACTCCCCCATACATTCAATTTGTATACCTAGGCAGCTATATAGACCAATAAGTGACACCAATAAGGAAGTCAGAACTGCAAAAGCAGCATCAGGATTTTAAAATCTTGAGAAAATATGGCAATCAAAAGTTATAAGCATGGAAACAATGTTAAGATTACTCAGCTCAGATGTAATATCAATCCTTATTTATGCATGTGAAAGCTGGAAAACGCCTAAAGAAACAGATAACAAACTAGATGCATGTGAAAACAAATGTCCAAGGAAAATATTCTGTACACAATAGAATGAATTCAAGATCAATGCAGAGATAAAGAAGATGAGCACACAACATACTGTCTCATCAGTGATTAGAAAAAGGAGATGGACATATATCAGCCACTTGCTGAGAAGAAATTATCAGAGAATCCCACAATAAGTTATCAAATGGGATACAACAGGTCAAAGAAAAAAAGAGGTCGACCATGTGAAACCCTAAAGAGAACATTGTTGAGAAAGGATAAATCAGCGGGCATAAGACCCCTTGATGAGGTTGAAAAACTTGCAGACAACAGAAAAACATGGCGAACTACAATACAAGCCCTATATGACATTTAACAGCACGGGAAGGATGTAAGATGTAAGGCATTTGATCCACAAGTTCTTGAAAGCCGGCATTAAAGTTTCTGGCTGCTGCTGCAGCCAACAAGTTACTTTCTTGGCAAAGTCATCACTCTCATAAATGGCGATCATCCAGGTGATTTTTCTGGGGCCCAAAAGGATGGAAATCACTGGGGGGCTAAGTCTGGACTATAAGGTGGATGCTCCAAAGTGTTCCCAACTGAAGGTTTTCAACAGCTCGTTGTTCTGGCTGCGTGAGGGCAGCCACTGTCATCCTGACCAGTGTTCAAGACATAAGAGAGTTTTTGGTGAATGGACTGCTGCAGTTTCTTCAAGGTAACACAGCATGAGGTGGTACTGATGGTTTCACCATGATCCTGGAATTCAGCGATCATTACGTCCTATGATTCCCCCCAAAAAATGCTCAGCAAACCATGTGTACTGATGAAACAATCTTCAACTTTTTTGGTGACTGTGGAGGAGAAGCGTTTTCATTCAATGGAGGCTCTCTTTGGCACCAGCTGAAAGTGTTGAATCCAAGATTCATTTCCTGTCACAATTCATTTGATGAAGTCCTCCTCTTTGCATGAAACTGTATGAGGTACGGACAAGCCCATTCTGTTCAATTTTTTGCTCAGTAGAAATTTGGCGTGGGATCCATCATGTGCAGACTTTATGGAATTTTAGCTGTTCATGCATGATGTAGGCACATGAGCAACCCACCCTACTAGTTACATCATCTATTGGCTCACGTTAGTCAGCATGGACTATCTCTTCCACATGCTGAATTCTGGTGTCAGCAGCAACCTCCATGGGATGAACTTGATACTCCTTGTCTGTGATGCTAATTCATCCCTCAATTTCTGGATTAATTAATACACATGACATACAGTTTTTACCCTACACTTCAAGCACTTCTTTACGCACTATCTCTGTGTGGAGTCCTTAGTCTATCTTACATCTTCCTGCGCTGCTAAACGTCACACCTGGCCTGCATGGTAGTTAGCCAAGTTTTCTTGTTTTAGGTGAGCTTTTTAACCTCATCAAGGGATTTTATGCCTACTAATTTGGCCTTTCTTAACAATGTCTTCTTTAGAGTTTTGTGCGGTCAACCTCTTTTTCTTTGGCTTGTGTTCATTTGATAGCTTGTTTTAGGATTCTCTGACTGTTTCTTCTCATCATGTGACAGATATATGTCTATTTCCTTTTTTCTGATTACCCATGAGGCAGGTTATTATTCACTCATCTGTCTTATCTCTGCATTGTTTTTGAATTTGTTCCACTTTATACCGAGTATTTTCCTTAGGCATTTGTTTTCAAAAGAGTCTAATTTGTTGTCTATTTCTTTAGTTGTTTTCTAGGTTTCCCATGCATAACTGAGGGTAGATATTACATTTGAATTGACTAATCTTAGGTTCTTCCACTTATAACTTTTGAATGCCATGTTCTCAAGACTCTTGCAAGTCAATCTGCTTTTGCAATTCTAACTTCCTTTCTGGTGTCACCATCCTGGTCTATGTAGCTGTCGAAATATGCAAAATGATGTACTTCTTCAACAGCTATGCCTTCCATGTATATTTGTCCTTCTTGATTAATGGGATGTTTTATTATTTTTGTTTTTTCCTCGCTAATTTCAAGTCCTATTTTGCTAACCAGTGAAGACAGGCTATCTGTTTTTTCTTGTATCCATTTCACATTGTCACTAAGAGTTATGTCATCTGCAAAATCAAGATCTAGTAGTTGAGTCCCATGTACTAAGTCAAAAAACTCCCAGAGAGCCAGCTCTGCTCCGAGCAATAAAACCATAAGGACCCCCAAATCTGCATCACCTGTTCCACAGCAAACCACCGACTATGACACAAAGTTTCCACCCCTACCCTAACATCAGCCTCAGAATGTCAGACGAGCTGATATGAGTGTCAACAACGTCAGGTTTCTTCCACAGTCGCACGGCTGATTGGAAGACTTCAACACACAAGCAAGTTCCATGCAATATCCTCAAAGAAATCTGGAGCTGCAGTATTTGTTCCAATTTAGCCCTGCAGCCTTGAGTCATGCATGGTACCTTACAGACACCACATGCCTTAACCTGATGGCAATATCATCGTGATCCATCACAAACTGAA
Organism: Achatina immaculata; assembly: GCA_009760885.1. Lineage (NCBI taxonomy): Eukaryota > Metazoa > Mollusca > Gastropoda > Stylommatophora > Achatinidae > Lissachatina > Lissachatina immaculata. The sequence goes on along the minus strand of CM019705.1, from coordinate 3,798,102 downwards.
ACCTTCAACCCGTAATATCAAAAAAGAATTATTACACAACAGGACATAGTGACTGATATCTTTTTTCTTAAAGTTTATTTAGAATTCTTTACATTTTATTATTGCATTTTATTTCTTGCCCCTTTTCTTTTGTACCAGAAAACATTCCTCATACTTTGTTAAGTGATCATTACCCAGTCTGCTGTACGTGGACAAGAAAGGGGGTATAAACTTTCTAAACACAATCACACTAGTATGAAATTTAGAAGCTTCAGAAAATTTAACCTAGAATTATTCCTTAATGATTTGCAAGCATCTTCACTTACAATACACACGTGTACCAACTAACTGACCCTGATGAGGCAATAGAATACTGGCTAAAGATCTTCAGAGATATATTAGACAAACATGTCCCCGTGAAAGAGGTGGGAGTAAAACACTAGATGAAGTCACCTTGAATAACACCTGAAATATTACAATCCATGAGAATTAGTGACCGGGCACACAAAATCAAGGACTCTAGGACCTACCGTTCACTCAGAAACAAAGTTAAATACTTAATAAGACGAGAGAAAAAAAATTACTTTAGGAATCTAGTACAAAATAAATCAGACAGTAAATCAATTTGGAAAGCCATAAATACCCAATCAAATAAAAGAAAAGAATTTGATTTTCAAGCCATCAATTGTGCATACACTAGTGCACATATCAGTACACATTTCAGAGAAGAAGAAATCAACGTTCTTAAATCATCAATACCAGCTCCTGTATGTGACTTATATGAACTACAAACATTCCTGGACAGCAGATGTACTGATTTTAAACAGTTACACATTCCATTCTTAACAGTCAGTGAAGTTCACAGTTATCTCTTAACCTTAAAAAACAATACCGCTGGGCTTGATGATATCAGTAATAAGATCTTATGTTATGCTGCACCTGTCATTTCACATACACTAACATACATTTACAATCAGTGCATTGCAAAATGTTATTTCCCTGAGGCTTTTAAAACTTTAAATATGGCTCATCCAACAATCTTACCAACTAAAGACCAATATCCATATTATCGTCATTATCAAAACTCTCGAAAAACACATACACAAAATAACTCAACACATGCAAGAGAACAATTTACTCATAGACACTCAGTCAGGCTTTAGACCCAATCATTCCTGCCACAAAGCTCTTACCAAAATTACAGAAAACTGATTATAAATGACAACAGACTATGTGATGCCATCTTTGTCAACTTTAAAAAGGCATTTGATATGACTGACCACGATATTCTTGAGAGAAAAATAAAGACTTATAAATTGCACCCTGACCTAATAAAATTAATTGCATCATTTCTTTCAGACAGACAACAGGTAGTATTCTTCAACAATTCTCTATCAAATTCTGCTATAGTTGACACTGGTGTTCCGCAAGGTTCTATTCTAGACCTGTTGCTCTTTGCTATATATATCAATGATCTTCCACTTCATCTTAAACACTCTTCTTGTGACCTTTCTGCTGACGATTGCACAGTCTACACCAGTGCTACGATTGTATTAATCTAGAATCAACTCTTCAGGTCGAGTTATACAATTTAATTAGATGGAGCAAAAACAATGGCATGATTATAATTACCAATGAAACAAAATCAATGCTCATAACAACAAGACAGAAACTACAAAACGCAACAAGAAACAACACTTCGGCTCAGCATGGAAACATCACATATAGAAAACGTTAACGAGCACATAACACTAGGTCTTATTATTGACCAAAATCTGATCTGGAACTCTTATGTGCAAGGTCTAACAAAACTCATTGCACAAAAAGTATACCAGTTAGCCAAAATTAAGCACTTCATCGATCAAGACACAAGGAAGACATACTACATATCACATATACAAACACATTTAGACTATTGCTCAAGTCTGGGATGGTTGCTCAGTGTCAAATACAAAGAGGCTTTGCTTACTCCAAAAGCGAGCTGTAAAGCTTATTAGTGACAAAGATCAAGCACAAATGTATCAAAATACTGCTTCTTAAGAGCAGGTTCCTCTTCAACAAAGCCAAGTTAGTACATCAAATTCTTTCACGGCATGCCCCACCCTATCTATGGAACCTGTTTAAATTAAGCCAAAAGTGCAGCCAACGCTTGAATAACACATGTCTTCCAAAACCTAGACTTAATCTTTACAAGAAAAGCTTTAGTTATTCTGCTGCTCATCTTTGGAACACTCTCCCATCCTGTATAAAAAATATAAATTATACTCCCTTCCTACAACTATAAACTTTCCCAATATCTATTTGATGTGAACTACATGCCTCCATGAATCATAAAACTTAAGTTATCTTAGACTGCTTTTACAAACACCGAATACAATTAATTGTTTATTCTGAACAGTCCCGAAATTTTTGTTAAGTAGACAGTCATTTATATATGTATGAGGTTACTTCTGTACTGAGTGAATGGATAAGAGCGAAATGTAAATATTATATTTTATGTTTCTCAGCTTCAATGTTAATTATGTTTGTTACATGAACAGCACATTTGTAGAATGTCTGGAATAGAATGAAAGATGTATGATAAAGGGCAGAATGTTAGACAGGCCTGTGTGCCCAATTCTTAACCCTTTGGAAATAAAGATCAATCAATCAATCAGTGCTGGTTTTACCTGTGCAACATTTTTTTCATTATGAAGTCTATGGCAATTCCAAAAAGCAAGGGAGATAGTATGCATCCTTGTTTCACACCAGTTTCAATCTGGAACCATTCACTCATTCCTTCTTCTGTGCTGACTAAGCAAACATATCTATTGTACAAATCCTTAATGATGTTGACAATTTTAGACAGTATTCCTTATAGTCTTAAAAATCTCCACAATGAATCTCTATGTATGCCATAAAATGCCTTTTTAAAGTCTAAAAAATTCAGAATTAATGGCTTTTGCTTTTCAATATGCTCTTCAAGTATTATTCTTAAATATTATTCTGGTTGAGACGGCTTCTCCATTTTCAAAAGTCTGCCTGTTCTCTTGTTGCAGTATCCACTATGATTTCGCAAAATGCTTTTGTCACAACTGTTTGTAAGCTTACTCATCTTCAAGTATTGCAATCGTTAAGGTTGCCTTTTTTTGGTATTTTAACAATGATTCTGTTTTGCCATTCAGAAGGGATTCTTTTGTATGTTATATAGAGTTTTGCTGTCTCCTGTTTTTGCTGCTTTCTCTGCCTCTTTCACCATATTCTTTATGTATTCTCTTTTATCCCTTCTAGCTGAACTTTACAGTTAGTTTTTTGTATGTTTCTTTTGCCAAATCCTTTCCAAGATCTGTCTTTACATTCAACATGGCTAATTTGGCTGCTCGTCTTTCATCTATTTCCATGCGTTTTGCGATATCCACGTTTTTCTATTTTTTTTTTTTTTGGCAGTCCAGGACTTGCTTTTGCTGCTGTGATTATGGGTGTGCTGTAAGAATTCTATAATTCATCTATTATTTCATCATCTGCATCGTTTTTGGGTGCATAACACTGTATGACTGTCATTCTTCTGTATCTTAATTTGTATCATGCTCTTATTATACGACTGTTCACTGAGATATAGCTTTGGTTCTAATACTGCACCAATGAGCCCTATGTGATGTTTAACGGCATGGGAAAGATATAAGAAGGCTTCTCTCATGTATGTAGCCTTTGTGTGAGAGAAAAATGAAAATTCCTGAAATGTTTCTAGCCTGTATGTATTTCTTTATGTGACTGCATATGGCACCTTCATGAAAATTCAGTAACATAAACATCACACTTGTACGATTTCTCTCTCATATGTATTCCTTCATGTGGCTGAAAAATGCTTCTTCATGAAAATACAGTATCACAAATATCAAACTTGTAAGATTTCTCTCCAGTATGTATCCTTTTCCCCATATTTATTCACTACGCTTTCCAAATATCTGAAATAATCTACTTCATTAATTGGCACTCCCTCAATTACTATGAGGCTATTGCTTGCACTGTTATCTTTCATTGTCTTTGTTTTTTGTCTGTTAATATAAAGTCCCAGTTTAGCTGAATTCTTACTTAAGATCTGAAGTTTCTCTTGCATTTGTGTGTGGTTGTGTGCCAGAAGTGCCACATCATCTGCAAAGTCAAGATCTTCCAATTGGTTCCACAATGTAAATTGTATCCAATTTCTCTTCCTGCGTGTGATGTCTCACGCCTATTTCCACTTTAAAACTTTCTGTGAGAGTTCCTCCATGCATGATTCTACAAGCAGTTATTTGTTCCTTCATATATGGTCTTTATACAAGCTTTGTTCTCTTGGCTGGGATACTATAATGTTCCAGTAGTTTCCATAGCATTCTCTGATCTAAACTATCGAATGCCTTTTTGTAACCAATAAAAGTAACTAACAGTGAGGAATTCCACTCCATTGACTGTCCTATTATTATTCACATTGTAGCAATGTGGTCAGTACAGCATCTTCCTTGCCTGAAACCTGCTGTTTGTTTGTTGTTATTTCTGTGTTTGCAAATAGCAATTCTGCTATAATTCCATCTGGACCCAGCAGTGCCTTACTTCTCTTCAACTCTGAGATATCGTGTTCAATTTCGGCCTTGCTGGGTAGTTCTACATTGACATCTAGAGTATTCTCTGCTGCTGGAATCTCCTTTGTTTCTGTCGGTGCTGGCCTATTTAGGATTCTGCTGAAGTATTCCACCCATCTTTGCATCTGCTCTTCTTCTGATGTTACTACTTTACCTTCCTTGTTTTTGATGGCCTTTTCTACCCTACATGGTCTATTTGCCAACTTCCTGGTGATTTCATACAGAGTTCTCATATTGTTTATACCAGCTGCCTCTTCTGCCTGTCCTGCCATATTATCAAAATAGGCCTGTCTGTCTTTCTTTATGCTTTTCCTAACCTCTTTATGGGCCAAATTGTGTTCTATCTGAGCTGAGGCCTTTGCTGCTCTTTTATGTGACAGCATACTGCATACTGTTTTACTGTTATTTATTTTTTCTTTCATTTCTGTCTATCTTCTTCAGTGTTCCCAATGTAATCCACTGGTTGTGCTGAGGTTTCTTAAATCCCACTGTCTCCTCACATGATTTGCTCCACATTTCTTTAGCACTATTCTACACAATTTTATGTGATCCCGAAGTGCCTGTATATGAAAATCAGGTACCACAGATATCACACTTGTAAGGCTTCTCTCCTGTATGTATTATTTTATGCGATTGCATACTGCTTTTATATGAAAATCCAACACCACAAATATCACATGTGTCAGGTTCTTTGTGTATGTATTATCTTATGTGGCTGCATGCACTCTTTGTGAAAATCAAACAACAACAAGCATCACACTTCTAAGGTTTTTCTCCTTTATGTATTATTTTATGGGACTGCAAAGATTTTTTGTGTGAAAATCCAACACTACAAACATCACACTTGTACAGTTTCTCCCCTGTGTGTTTTATTTTATGTGACCGCAAAGAGTTTTTACGGGAAAATCCAACACCACAAATATCACACTTGTGAGGTTTCTCTCCAGTATGTATTCTTGTATGTGACTGCATATTCCTTTTAGCTGAAAATCCAACACCACAAACATCACACTTGTAAGATTTCTCTCCTGTATGTATTATTTTATGTGACTGTAAAGTGCTTTGTTGTGAAAATCCAAAACCACAAACATCACACTTGTAAGGTTTCTCTCCTGTATGTATTCTTATATGTGATTGCAAAGTGCTTGTATGTGAAAATCCAGTGCCACAGATATCACACTTGTAAGGTTTCTCTCCTGTATGTATTCTTTTATGTGACAGCATACTGCTTTTATGTGAAAATCCAACACCACAAATATCACAATTATAAGGTTTCTCTCCTGAGTGTGTTATTTTATGTGATTGCATAGTGCTTTTATATGAAAATCCAACACCACAGATATCACACTTGTAAGGTTTTTCTCCTGTATGTATTCTTTTATGTGACTGCATACTGCTTTTATGTGAAAATCCAGTGCCACAAATATCACACTTGTAAGGTTTCTCCTCTGTATGTAATAATTTATGTGACTGCATACTGTTTTTATGAGAAAATTCAGTATCACATATATCACACTTGTAAGGTTTCTCTCCCGTATGTATTCTTTTATGTGACTGCATACTGCCTTTTTGTGAAAATCCAATAGCACAGATATCACACTTGTAAGGTTTCTCTCCTGTATGTATTCTTTTATGTGATTGCATACTGCTTTTTTGTGAAAATCCAGCACCACAAATATCACACTTGTAAGGTTTCTCTCCTGTATGTATTCTTTTATGTGACTGCATACTGCCTTTTTGTGAAAATCCAATAGCACAGATATCACACTTGTAAGGTTTCTCTCCTGTATGTATTCGTTTATGTGACAGCATACTGCTTTTATGTGAAGCTCCAGTACCACAGATATCACACTTGTAAGGTTTCTCTTCTGTATGTATTCTTTGATGTGATTGTATACTGCTTTTTTGTGAAAATGCAGCACCACAAATATCACACTTGTAAGGTTTCTCTCCTGTATGTATTCTTTTATGTGACTGCATATTGCCCTTTTGTGAAAATCCAGTACCACAAATATCACACTTGTAAGGTTTCTCTCCTGTATGTATTCTTTTATGCGATTGCATACTGCTTTTATGTGAAAATCCTGTACCACAAACATTACCCATGTAAGGTTTCTTTTCTGTATGTACAGTTTCAGGATAACAAATTTTAACATTTACTGAAACTTCAGATTCAGAAAGATTATCTTCTCTATATCTTATTTCATGTCCATCTAGTGTAGTTTCACTAAGAGAAGTTACATCAGAAATATCACCCTGTGACATAACATTCAAGTCATCTATATACATACATCTCTTACTCATTATATTCTGAATATTTTGATTATTAAATGGATATATGTTACTGGACTTCTCATTACATTCATCTTTTTGTAAAACAACATTGTCATCATTCTTGGTCTCCAGAAAGTTTATTGGTTTCAATGATTCCTTATTATCAGTCTGCCATAATGAGCTATTTCCTTCTGTCACTGTTTCTAAAAAACCATCATTTCCAGTTACTCTGTCTGTTTCTTCAGCTTTCACATTCTTAATAACACAAGCCAGCACATCAGGATGATCATGTGTCTGTAGTGTCATGTGACTAATAGCATGTGTCATCTTCATATCTCCATGACAGGTATTAAATTCTGGGACAGAAAGTTTGCCCAACAAACCCAAGTGTGTACCTGAAATGTGAAAGGAGAAGAGTAAAAATTATATACTCCAAATTCTTAAAACTGCTTCAAATAATTAGAAATTTTCTTTTATAATTAGTTTTGTTTTTTTTTCCCCTTCAAATGTGGTCCCACAAATCAAGCTAAAAGATCTTTGAAACAGATGAGAAACATCAGGTGAAACACATCTTTATTACTGAATATCAGACAGAGTTCTAAAAGCCTATCCTACATTATGATAGAGACCAATCAAGAGACCTATGCAAACATCACTAGAGGCAACAGAGCTGTGGTTTCTTAGAAGAATGTTAAAAGACCATGGGCACCTAAGATGGCAAAAAGGGAATGCCTGAGAACAGCAAATATAAAAAGGAATCTAAATCCATAAGAAAGAAACAGTTATTCACTGGAGAAGGGGTGGGCTTGAAAACATTATAAAAACTGGAAAGATAAATGAGAAAAGAGGCAGGGGAAGACCAAGAGAAAAAGACATGGACAGTACAACATGACAGCACAATAAAAAGTCCCTTACTGATCTGATGGAAAATATCAAGGACAGAGATCTACAGAGAAGCATGGCAGGTGTTGACCTGCCTACATGGCACCTGATGATGATGAACCCATAAGACTCTATAAATTAAATGAATATATTTTTCCTGTTGTATTTAGCCTTTTATTTCATTGTATTTAGAAAACAGAGATTCACTGTGGAGAATTTTAAGACTAAATGTTGCTCAGATAAAAAAGGGCATTGGTTGGGTACATGAGACCCAACTAGAAGACCTTGATTTTGCAGATTTCATTCTTATCAGTGACAATGTGAATTTATGCAAGAAAAAACACTGATTATCTAAATCAGTCAGTCATTTGCATGTCTCCTGCGGAACTTTGCCTCCCTGACTGCTCTCCTGTAGGTCTCTTGACTGTAAGATCAACGCATCCATTTGCAGATTATCAACGATGTCTTGCAGCTATCTTCGACTTGGTCTTCTTCTCTGTCTTTTTCCTACTATGTACCCTTCCAAGACAGTTTTCTCTAAATTATCATGATATTTAATGTGTCCAAAATATTTAAGTTTTCTCTCTTTAATCCTCTTTACTAGCCAGCCTTCTTCAATATTAAGTTCTTGTAGTATGGATATATTTGTTCTTGTTTGTGTCCATGATATTTGAAGAACTCTTCTGTAGCATTTACATTCAAGAGCATTTATGTGTTTCTCGGCTGTTTTGTAAGTGTCCAGGTCTCATAGGCAAGTGTTGTGATGAGAAAGACTCATGCCATTAAAAATCTTATGTTAGCAAAATAGAACTTGAAATTAACAAGGAAAAAACAAAAATAATGACATTTCCCATTTATCAATAAGGAAAAACATACATAGAAGGAACAGTTGTTGAAGAAGCACACCAATTTACATACCTCAGCAGCTACATAGACCAGGATGGTTAAACCAGAAAGGAAGTTAGAATTGCAAAAGCAGCACTGACCTTCAAGAGTCTTGAGAACATATGGCATTCAAAAATTATAAGCACAAAAACCAAGCTAAGATTATTCAATTCAAATGTAATATCCACCCTCATTTATGCATGCGAAAGTTGGAAAACAACTAAAGAAATAAACAACAAATTAGACTCTTTTGAAAACAAATGCCTAAGGAAAATACTCGATATAAAGTGGAACGAATTCAAGAACAGCCTGACTAATGGGTGATCAGAAAAAGGAGATGGAGATATATTTCACGTGATGAGAAGAAACAGTTAGAGAATTCTAAAACAAGCTATCAGGTGGAACACAACAGGCTGAAGAAAAAGAGGTCAACCAATGTAAAACTCTAAAGAGGACAGTGTTAAGAGAGCCAAATTAGTATGCATAAACTTCCCTGATGAGGTTGAAAAACTCATCAAAAACAGGAAAGACTTGGCGAATCATCATGTCAGCCTTACATGATATTTAACGTCAGGGGAAGGATGTAAGATGTAAGTAGGATTTCGTCATATCACCCAATTTGATATAATATCAGACAGACAAGACAGACAGATAGGTGGATAGACGGATAGAGAGAGAGACAGACAGACAGATAGATGGATAGGTGGATAGACGGATAGAGAGACAGACAGACAGATAGATGGATAGACGGATAGAGAGACAGACAGACAAATAGATATGTGGGTGGGTGGGTCAGTAGGTAAGCAGGCAGACAGATAGACAGGAATCTCATAATTTATGATCAGCATAAAATTTGATTTCTGAATTCATGGGATTAAGTAATCTACCAAAAGTTTTATGATCTTTTCTTTCAATGTATTTACTAACCACAATCTCACCTTTGTCATATTCACTAGTTCCTACTTCCTCCTTTTCTATTTTCTGCATTTTCAAGTGATCTCTCTGTATACCAGTCTCGTTACAACTGTAGACGATTTTCTGAAACATTGTTATACTTATGATATGCGGAAAAGCAGTGTTAAGTTAAAAGTTAACAAACCACTTTCTATCTAAGATTTATCGCATACACATACATTTACTGGCGCTTCTGAATGTATGTTCAAGTAAATGCCTGGTCTGAGTTTTTGATAAGAAAACTGAAGAACATATTAATCTATACAGAACTACTTCATCAAACAAAATTTTACAATCAAAATAGATATGCTGTGTTGTCAGTCTCTCCCTTTAGTGCTCAAGACACATGAAACTGCTGGTAGAATGAGAATAAATTTTTCAGTCTTTAGCTATCTTCTTAGGGTCTCTCATGTCAGTCCTTTGTTTACCAGTATTTTCTCTGTTGTACATCTCCATATCTCTTTTGGTCATCTTATGCTTCTTTTATTCTGATTCTATACATCAAAGCTGCTTGTGGTAAGGATTTGTCTGCCATTTTCATAATGTGGCTTATCTATTGCCACCTTCTTTCAATTGCTGTTGAAAATGGTATCATTTATAAACTGTCATGTCTGTGTGACTACATGCATTTGTGTCAACAAAAGTTTCCAGACAAAATATTACCTCAGCACAGTCAAGGTAAAGGAGAGATCCATTCCTTGGGCAGTCCCCATTTTCCTTCTGTCTGCATTCATCACAATCTATTAAATAAGATACCATAATAAATCTTGAAGCTCTGAGAAAACATCAGAATGATGTAATGTTTTGTGATACAAGTAACACATACACAAATGTAAAAATGATACAAGTAACACATAAAACAAATGTCCAAGGAAAATACTCTGTACACAATGGAATGAATCCAAGACCAACACAGAGATAAGGAAGATGAGCACACAACAAACTGTCTCATCAGTGATTAGAAAAAGGAGATGGATGTATATCAGCCACTTGCTGAGAAGAAATGATCAGAGAATCCCAAAATAAGTTATCAAATGGGATACAACAGGTCAAAGAAAAAAAGAGGTCGACCACGTGAAACTCTAAAGAGAACAATGTTGAGAAAGGATAAATCAGTGGGCATAAGACCCCTTGATGAGGTTGAAAAACTTGCAGACAACAGAAAAACATGGTAAACTACAATACAAGCCCTATATGACATTTAACAGCACGGGAAGGATGTAAGATGTAAGACATTTGATCCACAAGTTCTTGAAAGCCGGCATTAAAGTTTCTGGCTGCTGTTGCAGCCAACAAGTTACTTTCTTGGCAAAGTCATCACTGTCTCATAAATGGCGATCACTCAGGTGATTTTTCTGGGGCCCAAAAGGATGGAAATCACTGGGGGGCTAAGTCTGGACTATAAGGTGGATGCTCCAAAGTGTTCCCAACTGAAGGTTTTCAACAGCTCGTTGTTCTGGCTGCATGAGGGAAGCCATTGTCATCCTGAAGAACTATGCCAGTGTTCAAGACATAAGAGAGTTTTTGGTGAATGGACTGCTGCAGTTTCTTCAAGGTAACACAGCATGAGGTGGTACTGATGGTTTCACCATGATCCTGGAATTCAGCGATCATTACGTCCTATGATTCCCCCCAAAAAATGCTCAGCAAACCATGTGTACTGATGAAACAATCTTCAACTTTTTTGGTGACTGTGGAGGAGAAGCGTTTTCATTCAATGGAGGCTCTCTTTGACACCAGCTGAAAGTGTTGAATCCAAGATTCATTTCCTGTCACAATTCATTTGATGAAGTCCTCCTCTTTGCATGAAACTGTATGAGGTACGGACAAGCCCATTCTGTTCAATCTTTTGCTCAGTAGAAATTTGGCGTGGGATTCATCATGTGGAGACTTTATGGAATTTTAGCTGTTCATGCATGATGTAGGCAGAAGAGCAACCCACCCTACTAGTTACATAGTCTATTGACTCACGTCAGTCAGCATGGACCATCTCTTCCACATGCTGAATTCTGGTGTCAGCAGTAACCCTCATGGGATGAGCTTGACACTCCTTGTCTGTGATGCTAATTCATCCCTCAATTTCTGGATTCATTAATACACATGACATACAGTTTTTACCCTACACTTCAAGCGCTTCTTTATGCACTATCTCTGTGTGGAGTCCTTAGTCTATCTTACATCTTCCTGTGTTGCTAAACATCACACCGGGCTTGCATGGTAGTTAGCCAAGTTTTCCTGCTTTAGGTCAGATTTTTAACCTCATCAAGAGATTTTATGCCTATTAATTTGGCCTCTCTTAACAATGTCTTCTTTAGAGTTTCGTGCGGTCAACCTCTTTTTCTTTGGCTTGCGTTCATATGATAGCTTGTTTTAGGATTCTCTGACCGTTTCTTCTCATCATGTGACAGATATATGTCTATTTCCTTTTTCTGATTACCCATGAGGCAGGTTGTTGTTCACTCATCTGTCTTATCTCTGCATTGTTCTTGAATTTGTTCCACTTTATACCGAGTATTTTCCTTAGGTATTTGTTTTCAAAAGAGTCTAATTTGTAAATCAACATTCTTAAATCAATACTAGCTCCTGTATGCGACTTATATGAACTACAAACATTCCTGGACAGAAGATGTACTGATTTTAAACAGTTACACATTCCATTCTTAACAATCAGTGATGTTCACAGTTATCTCTTAACCTTAAAAAACAACAATACAGCTGGGCTTGGTGATATTAGTAATAAGATCTTACATTATGCTGCACCTGTATTTCACATACACTAACATACATTTATAATCAGTGTATTGCAAAATGTTATTTCCCTGAGGCTTTTAAAACTGCTAAGGTGTATCCTAGCTTTAAATCTGGCTCATCCAACAATCTTACCAACTAAAGACCAATATCCATATTATCGTCATTATCAAAACTCTCAAAAAACACATACACAAAATAACTCTTCAACACATGCACGAGAACAATTTACTCATAGACACTCAGTCAGGCTTTAGACCCAATCATTCCTGCCACAAAGCTCTTACCAAAATTACAGAAAACTGATTATAAATGACGACAGACTATGTGATGCCATCTTTGTCAACTTTAAAAAGGCATTTGATATGACTGACCACGATATTCTTGAGAGAAAAATAAAGACTTATAAATTGCACCCTGACCTAATAAAATTAATTGCATCATTTCTTTCAGACAGACAACAGGTAGTATTCTTCAACAATTCTCTATCAAATTCTGCTATAGTTGACACTGGTGTTCCGCAAGGTTCTATTCTAGGCCTGTTGCTCTTTGCTATCTATATCAATGATCTTCCACTTCATCTTAAATACTCTTCTTGTGACCTTTCTGCTGACGATTGCACAGTCTACACCAGTGCTACGACTGTATTAATCTAGAATCAACTCTTCAGGTCGAGTTATACAATTTAATTAGATGGAGCAAAAACAATGGCATGATTATAATTACCAATGAAACAAAATCAATGCTCATAACAACAAGACAGAAACTACAAAACGCAACAAGAAACAACACTTCGGCTCAGCACGGAAACATCACATATAGAAAACGTTAACGAGCACATAACACTAGGTCTTATTATTGACCAAAATCTGATCTGGAACTCTTATGTGCAAGGTCTAACAAAACTCACTGCACAAAAAGTATACCAGTTAGCCAAAATTAAGCACTTCATCGATCAAGATACAAGGAAGACATACTACATATCACATATACAAACACATTTAGACTATTGCTCAAGTCTGGGATGGTTGCTCAGTGTCAAATACAAAGAGGCTTTGCTTACTCCAAAAGCGAGCTGTAAAGCTTATTAGTGACAAAGATCAAGCACAAACAATTAACCAGCACAAACGTATCAAAATACTGCCTCTTAAGAACAGGTTCTTCTTCAACAAAGCCAAGTTAGTACATCAAATTCTTTCACGGCATTACCCGCCTTATCTATGGAACCTGTTTAAATTTAGCCAAAAGTGCAGCCAACGCTTGAATAATATATGTCTTCCAAAACCTAGACTTAATCTTTACAAGAAAAGCTTTAGTTATTCTGCTGCTCATCTTTGGAATATCCTCTCATCCTGTATAAAAAATATAAATTATACTCCTTCCTACAACTACAAACTTTCCCAATATCTATTTGATGTCAACTACATGCCTCCATGAATTATAAAACTTAAGCTATCTTAGACTGCTTTTACAGACACCAATACAATTAATTGTTTATTCTGAACAGTCCTGAAATGTTTATTTAGTAGACAGTCATTTATATATATATGAGGTTACTTCTGTACTGAGTGAATGGATAAGAGTGAAACGTAAATGTTATATTTTATGTTTCTCAGCTTCAATGTTAATTATGTTCGTTACATGAACAGCATATTTGTAGAATGTCTGGAATAGAATAAAAGATGTATAATAAAGGGCAGAATGTCAGACAGGCCTGCGTGCCCAATTCTTAACCCTTTTGAAATAAAGATCAATCAATCAATCAATGCCGGTTTTACCTGTGCAACATTTTTTCATCATGAAGTCTATGGCAATTCAAAAAGCAAGGGAGATAGTATGCATCCTTGTTTCACACCAGTTTCAATTTGGAACCATTCACTCATTCCTCTTCTATGCTGACTGAACAAACATATCTGTTGTACAAATCCTTAATGATGTTGACAATTTTAGATAAATCTCTGTGTATGCCATAAAATGCCTTTTTAAAGTCTACAAAATTCAGAATTAATGGCTTTTGCTTTTCAATATGCTCTTCAAGTATTATTCTTAAATATTATTCTGGTTGAGACGGCTTCTCCATTTTCAAAATTCTGCCTGTTCTCTTATTGTAGTATCCACTATAACTTTGCTAAATACTTTTGTCACAACTGTTAGTAAGCTTACTCATCTCCAAGTATTGCAATCGTTAAGGTTGCCTTTTTTTTGTGTGGGTATTTTAACGATGATTCTGTTTTGTAGTTCAGAAGGGACTCTTTTGTATGTTATATAGAGTTATGCTGTCTCCTGTTATTGCTGCTTTCTCTTCCGCTTTCGCCATATTCTCTATGTATTCTCTTTTATCCCTTCTAGCTGAACTTTATAGTTAGTTTTTTGTATGTTTCTTTTGCCAAATCCTTTCCAAGGTATGTCTTTACATTCAACATGGCTAATTTGGCTGCTTGTCTTTCATGTATGTATTTCCATGTGTTTTGCGATATCCATGTTTTTCTTTTTTTTTTGTGCAGTCCAGCACTTGCTTTTGGTGCTGTGATTATGGCTGTGCTGTAAGAATTCCATAATTCATCTATATCTATCTCATCTACCTCAATGAGTATTGCAAAATGATTGGTATGTTACAGATTGAAATTACTGTTAGCATTTTCTTCCTGTAGTCTATGATTGTTTATCTTCCTGAGTATTGATTTCTTGTTGTTGGCTTTTCAGTTTTAGTCTTATTTTCCCTATACACAGGTCATAATCACTGTTGACATCAGCACCTTTATATGCTCTTAGATGTTCTGAATTGCTTTCTCATACAAAAATGTTCTACCTGGTTCCTGGTTCTATCATCTGGAGATATCCATGTTGTTTTATGTATCTCCGTGTGGAAATATTGCTCCTCCAATAATGTTAAACATATTTCAATTAGTCTTTCTCCATTCTGATTTACCATATCAATTCCTTCTTTCTCAATTACTTTTTCGACATCCGTGTTATCTTTTCCTACCCTGGTGCTGAAGTTTCCAATGACAGTTAGGATGCCATGTTTAAGGATTTTGTTAAGGAGTTGTAGCTGGTGACAAAAATCATCTTTTATTTCATCATCTGCATCGTTTTTGGGTGCATAACACTGTATTACTGTCATTCTTCTGTATCTCAATTTGTATCATGCTCTTATTATACGACTGTTCACTGAAATATAGCTTTGGTTCTAATACTGCACCAATTGATGCTGCTACACACTGTCAAAAAAATCCAGTGAATTTTCAGTCGTCTTCAGTCTTGAGAATTGGTGACTCAAGGAATAGGAATTGTCCTTGCAAAAGGCCATGTACATAAAATGAAGGCTAAACCCCACTGTACACATAGCAGAATGTACTAGAGACTTCACAACACATTCTGCAAAACATGCATTCTATTATTCTATACACAAAGTTGGCCACAGTCAAAAAAAGCATATGTGTGTGCATGTGTGTGGTAGGGAGAGGGGGGGGGGGTTTGTCTCTTTTTCTCTCTCTCTCTTGCATTAATAACTCTCTCTGATAGTGAGAGATTCAGGGAGGGAACCTGTCTCCTTGCCTAGATGGTTAAGCAAGAAAAAGGAGTAGAAGAAGAAAAAGAATTTATTCACATTTTAGTCTCTGAATGGTCACGTGTAAATACATCAAGAATGACACAGTTCTAAAGCTCTATAAATCCACTGAACTTTTCTTTCTGTAATTCTATTAATTTAATTATCTTAATTTAATTTTATTAATTTAATTTAATTATCTTAATACAGAGATCATGTAAAGAATAAGGTTTTGTTAGGAAGATATCCATGGTTTAGCCATCTCCTTCTGTTTGACATAATCCATTATGTACTGGATGTGGTTCTTTTTGAAAGAGAAATAAAACAAATGGAAAGAAGAATTACCACAAGTTAATCACTTTTATCAAATACAAAAGCTACTTACATTCTCATTTTAAATCTTTTATATATATATATATATATTCCAAGCTTTCACAGAACAGAAATTACTATCTAAATGAACAAGGACTTTATAATGACCTTGTAAATGTTTGTTATTGATTAAAGTAAAACAAACTCTGTTACACTTCTTATAGAGAAAGTAATAAAATTCTGTAGTCTGACTTACAAAATAAACTCTTCTCAGGAAGATCAGTAGATGACAGAGAACTGAAGGTAATCCTTCTTGTGATATGATCACTTACTTTCTCATCACTTTCTGTCTTCACTGTGTGACACTGGTTAGAAAAAAAAAAAAAGGAAAAAAAAAATTTTTTTAAAAAATCTCTATGCAGACCATTGAAGTCTTGAAGAATGTGACATGCCCATAAGGAACTGGGTTACATAAGGGTCATACCGAAAGTCGTGAGCAAAATTTTTCTAAAAATCAGAATTTATAGATAAAGAAAATATAAATATATCACCTTACTCTGCATCCTTTTCTTCACTTTTCAACATAATATCCATTTCTCTAAATACATTTTTCCCATTGCTCTGCAAGTTTGAAAATACCCTCTCTGTAGAATTCTGTTCCAGCTGACTGACGACAGAGACACATTGCTTTCTTGATGTTCTCTCCAGTGGGACCCAGCTGGTACAAACTTTTCTACAGCCTAGGGTTTCAATCACTTCCTGTACTGCAATGTGTCCTATTCTAAAATTTACAGCAATTTCAGAAACTGTGACACATCTGTCTTCTTTAATGATGTTGTCAATCCTTTCCACGTTGCGTTCAGTGGAGGCAGTTCGAGGGCAACCGCCGCGAGGCATATCTTGGATATTCACATTTCCATCTTTGAAATGTTTCACCCACCTCCTAACACTGCTAGCACCTATACACACATCTCCATAAGCAAAATGAAGTCTTTGGTGACTTTCAGCGGTGGGGATTTCCTCTTTAACAGCACACTGACGAAATGAAACTTCAGTACCTGCCATTTTGTTTCTGCTCCATGTGGCCACGTGACACATGATGGTGATGTTATGTGACCTCTACATGAAGTGAAAAGGATGCAAGTTAAGGTGATACATTTATGTTTTCTCTATCTATAAATTCTGATTTTTAAAACATTTTTGCTCACAACTTTCGGTATGATCTTCGTAGATTAATTAAGCATCAGCTCAGTTTTTAATCACATGACAAAGAAAGATACTGTCTGTGTCTACAGACATTTCATAAGTAAGGGTTTTTACCCCTCCTGAATGTATTCCTGTTCTGTGGGAGAATCTTAAAATGTCTCAAGTCTTGTCTTGTCTCCTTCATCCTATAGCTCTCAGTGTTAATGAGACAAACAGAGTTCTTGATAGACCTCAGTGA
The DNA here is from genome assembly GCA_009760885.1 of Achatina immaculata. Taxonomy (NCBI): domain Eukaryota; kingdom Metazoa; phylum Mollusca; class Gastropoda; order Stylommatophora; family Achatinidae; genus Lissachatina; species Lissachatina immaculata. The sequence goes on along the minus strand of CM019705.1, from coordinate 3,780,476 downwards.
TTTGTTTCTTGTAATGGGGTATTTAAGGTTTCTGTATGTTCTTGCTTTGGTGACCTCTTCCTGCTTCCCACCAATATTAACATGAATGTCTATCTATAGTACTAGAGTAGACTTTCTAGTGATAGTTGTGTAGCATGGCCTAACAATCTAACTTGTTTATGGATGTAGTATAATACTGGTGTTCCTTCAACCTTCGTCCTGAAGGTGTCATTTTTTTGTTTGTTTGAGTCTCTTGCCAAATTTAGTATTCTCCTCAAACCATTTCTATTATCCATCTTTTCAGAACAGATTTTCATATTGTAGTTTTTACATGCCCTTGCCTTGCTAATTTGTCCCTATTTTGCCTAAGTTTTTCTCTGATGTGACTATAAGTGCTTGTCCATCAGCAATCAAAACTGACCTGGAAGCAACACATAGCAATGCAGAAGCGAAAGCCAGAAGAAAACTAACTAGTGAAAGAATCCTCAAGAATGTATATCAACAAAGTATTCTAACACATTTAGAATATGACTCAACATCTTGGTGCACAGCATCAAACACTATGCTGCATAATCTAGACAAGGTACAAAATCAGTCATTGCAGATTATCACAGGTGACATGAGGTCCACACCAGTTGCAGAATTGCAGAAAATAGTTGATGTTCAAGTGCTAAAGGAACGTAGAGACACAAAGGTTATGACCTCGGGAGAGAAATTCCTCAGCTCTGTATGCCATCCCCTGAAGGAGAGATTCAATAACTTGGCATTAGGACGGCTTAAAAGATGCAGCTTCATTCACCAGGCCAAGCGTATGCGTAAGCTGATACCTGACCTTCCAACTGTAGTTGCTCCATTATCATCTGTACCAGAGCATACACCATGGAAAGAAGTAGATTGTACACTAATAACTATTCAAACTGAAGTGAAAGGTGTGCAAAATGGTGAGATGCAAAGCAGTCTTGTAAGATCAACAACCACACTTAGTTTACTAGATGACAAATATCCATGTGACACCTGGATACGTGTGTATACAGACGGATCTGCACATAATGCCATAAAGAATGGAGGGGCAGGAGCACATATTGAATATCCAAACAACACCACTGACAAGATTTCCATACCCACTGGAAAATACTGCAACAACTATGATGCAGAATTTAGGGCAATTATTGTTGCAGTTGAAAAACTATCAGACTCCAGAATTGATACATGTCCCATAGTAATTCTCACAGATGCAAGATCAGTATTGGAAACTCTTCAGAGAAACAAACTACCAGACCTTAAGGATGCCTTGTCAAATACTGGCTCACAACACAGAGTCACCTTGCAGTGTGCAGTGGATTCCCTCCCACTGTGGGATACCAGGCAAAGAGAAAGCCGACCATCTGCCCAAAGAGGGCACTGAAATGGAGCAACCACATACACTGATCACCTATAATCAGAAGAAAAGCATGATAAAAACCTACAGGAAGCCACAAACACCACCACATGATGACTATCACATGCTAAACAGAAAGGAACAAGTCAACATACTGCATCTCCAAACAGGACAGCTGAATCCGAAGTCATATGTATACAAATTTTAAGGTTGGTACTACTACTCTTTGTACGTGTGCCCATGTGCCCCAAACTGTGGAACATATCCTCCAAAATTGCACCAACTACGAGACACTTAGAAGTAATTACTGGCACAATGGAACCATTAAAGAAGATAAGCTCTACAGTTCCATACATGAATTACAAAAAAACCAGTGAAATTTATCCAAGAGAAAGGACTGTAGATATAGACAGACAATGCATATGAAGAAGAAGCTCATCAGCAAAATGGATTTCATTTGTTTTCTGAATGGTGGTAGGAGTTTAATGCCATTTTTTTTTCTGGAGCTTAGATATCAGGACGTTCCTTGGTGGAATTCTTACTGTGTATATCAGCTTCTTTATAGATGTTGTCAATGTGTGTTTTGATTAGTAAAGGATTAGTATACAGCCTTACCATACCCCAGATTTTATGATTAATGCTTCGGAATGTCCCACTTTTAATCTAACTGTACATTGTCATAAATCAGGGGAGTAAACCCAACAGAAAAATCTGTAGTTTATGGCAAACTTCCTGGTCATCTTCTGGCATCTGTTACAATGCTACTAGATTTCCACACATGTGGATCATGTCCTTCCTTTTATATGAGGATCACAAAACTGAGAAGTGGTTAGTGCAATGCAGGTAAGCAATTGCTAAGGCAAAACAAGATAAGCACTAACTGGGAGAGGTCAGGTCAAACCTCATCTTTATTCCTAGCTTGAACATAAAATGGAAGTGATGCTTTAAGGTTACAAGTTCTCTCAAACTGGTGAAAGGGACGGTGCTATGTGTAACTTTAAATAGAGGAAGCCTTTTCTTAAAGTTGTATTGGTCAGACAGAAATGAGAGACCTGCCTCACATGATACATACTGCATACAATCAAAAGTAAAAAAAGTGTATGTAAAATATGAATAATTAAGTGTATAAGTATATAACTATACACGAAACCACTGCAGCAAAGCTGTGATAACAAAATGTATTAACTAGGAAGAAAGTAGAAACAGCTTTATTAATTAACGAGCACACAGTTGTGACATTGTATCAGAAAAAATAAACTATAAATTCACATGAATGCTATGTAAAAAAAATATGAATGGAAAAAAAAAGAATAAAATAAAATAAATGGAACACTTGGCTGTGGCTTGTAAGAGACTTTGGCTTTATCTTTTCTCTCTATTTCTTCATCCTGTGTATTTTTCTATGATTAAGGCTCAAGCTGAAATGTCACAACTGTGTGCTCATTAATTAATAAAGCTTTTCTTATTTTTTCCTAGTTTATACATTTTGTATGTGAAATAGAGTGCCTGGAACTTGAAAGAAGCAATTGCTAATTATACTTGGTATAAGAAACACAGGGACCATATTTCCTGGACTTGACAATCTCCCCCTTTCTCTCAAACCCCTGCTGACAGGCATAGGATATCATGTCCTTCTATAACCCTCAGTCCCTTGTGCATCTCAGCAGGTTTGCCACTGATCATTTCCCACACCAGTATGCTAAGCCATCAAAAATATTTCCTCTCTGTCTACCTTTGTCTTTTCTACCTTTGATCTTTCCTGCTGTCATTAGATGCTCTAGCCTGCAACATGCACCACAAATCTGAATTGTCTTTTTCTGATCATCATTATATGTTTCTTGAGCCTCATGGAGTTCAGGTGACAGAGTGCATCCTTGTCATACACCCAACCTTATCTTCTAGTATTCTCCTATACTGTTCAAAAAAAAAAAGGAAACGCAACAAATACAATGTTGCAATTTAAACTGAAGTTTGCTGTTCAGACAATGGCAAATTGCCTGAAATGTTCACTTGGACATCAGCTTTGTGTGCTGACCTGAATTGTACTCTGCAGATGAATCATGAGCACAGAAAAGCGACACTAGTCAAAACAGTATTTCTGACAATAACTCGTGACAGGTTCACGAGAATCCCGTGAAACTTACTGGACACAAAACTCACTGACCCTGTTATTGAATGCCTATAAAAGATTTACGCTCCTCGAATCAATTCATTTGAAATTCAATGCGCAAGTATGGTTCACATCACTACAGAACAATGACTCATCATCATTGGGCGTTTACAGACTGACAGTCACAAAGTGTAGTGGCCAGATAATTTAATGTTGTTAGAAGCACCATTAGTCGCCTTTGGAAACAATTTCAAGAAACTGGTTCAGTTGCAGACAGGCCACACAGTGGTAGACCCACAGTCATAACTTCTGCCAAAGATCGTTTCATACGGCTGCGTCAATTTGCATCTGCATTCTCAACAGTCCAGTCAATGACAGCAGCTTGTCAAATTTCAGATCAAACGGTCAGGAACCGGCTGCACGATGCTGGTCTTTGGAACAGAAGACCCTACAGAGGTCCTGTTCTTACAGACCGGCATTGCCAGAACTGACTGCTGTGTGTGAACCAGCATTGTCAATGGACCATTGTGAATGACTGGATAAGGGTTTGGTTTAGTGATGAAACATTCTTTCTGCTCCAGCAATAAGAAGAGTTTACCGTAGAGTCCATGAGCACTATGGCCAGAACTGTATGGATGAGGCTCCTCTATATGGTGGTGTAGGTGTACTGGTGTGGGGAACAATCAACTTCATGGGAAGAAGTGACCTGGTGCAAACTGAAGGATGCCTGAATGCCCAATGATACATCACTGAAATTCTTCGTCCTCACGTTCTTCTACTTCTGGCTGCACCAGGGTCTATTTTTCAGCAGGATAGCACTAGACCTCATGTGGCACAACTCACTACCCAATTCCTCGCTGACAACAATGTCCAGACCATTCCATAGCCATTCATGTCATCATACATGAACCAAATAGAACACTTATGGGATGAACTCAACAGACAAGTCTGCCAGCAAGAGCACCACGCCAACCAATCTCCGATAGTTGTCTCCTGCACTGCGGGAAGAGTGGGCAGCCATCCCACAACAACAGATCCAACGGCTAATTGGATCTATGTCAAGGAGATGTCATTCTCTGATACAGTCAGAGGAGGCCATACACCTTACTGAAACGGAAGCCTCAGTCGCAAAGAATAAAAGTCTAAACCAAATTTAATGAACATCATTTCATTGTTAAAGTCTTAAAGTTTCTTCATGCCAAGATTGAAACATTAACTCCATAAAATAAAATTTTGATACAAGTTTGAAGTGTTGCATTTCTTTTTTTTTTTAATAGTATATTTGCCCTTCCACTTTAACAGCTGCCTTATGATGATTATGTCCTATAGCATTTTTCTTTTTAATTTCAGTGTGATTAACTTTATCAAATGCTTTACAGTAGTCAATTTAGGTCTGTTTTAACTTCTATCACCCTTTCTGACAATGTTCTTAACATGATGTAGCATTTGTTGTACCCTTTTCTGCTACAAAGCCAGATCTGCTCTTCTGATATTTCAGGGGTTATCTTAGTTCTGATTCCTTTCACTATTATTCACAACAGTATCTTGGTAACATGTCTCATGAGACTATTAGTTCTATGTACTTCACAGTCTATTGTTCCTGGTTTCTTTGGTACAGGTGTACGGGAATTTCGGCAGGTCGACAAGAACGTAACCTATATTATAGATATCATTTAACATTCTCCACTCCAAGATCTCCTGATGCTTTCAGTTCTTCTTATGTCACGTTATCTGGTCCTGGTGTCTTCCCATCTTTCATGTTCTCAACAGTTTCTTCTACCTCTCTTCTTAATATACTTGGTCCTTCCATGCTGTCCCCTAGAACTTACATCATAGTATAGATCTTTTATATATTTATCCCATCTTCCATTATTTCATCCTTGTCCATAAAGATATTGTTTCCTTTTCTATTTTAGACATCCTCTTCTGTAGCCTGTCTTTCTGTCTGTGAGACTGTCTATTTGTGTGTAAATACCCACACTGTTATCTCTCTGTGGAGTTCTTCTGTTTCTTTCTATCTCCTATTTAGCCATTCCTCTTTGGCTCTGTAGCACTTACTCCATACTTCCTTGTTTACCTGTTCAAATTTTGACAACAGGCAATGATAAAAATTAAGGGAAGGCCATTCATTCATTTGCACGTCCTTTGCAGAACTTTGCCTCTCTAACAGCACTCCTGTAGGCCTCTCGGTTCTGAGCAAGATGGCCCTGCTGCTGATGCATCCATTTGCAGATCATCAAAGATGTCTTGCAGCCATCTTTGCCTTGGTCTTCCTCTCTTTCTTTTTCCCATTATGTAGCCTTCCACGACGGTTTTCTCTAGATTATCATGATGTTTAATGTGTCCAAAATATTTAAGATTTCTCTCTTTAATCCTCTTTACTAGCCAACTAGGGAAAATTAGCTCATAGTGACAAAGAATTTAAAAACCAGACTCACTGACTTGGGGTCACTGAAGGAAAAGAAATACATATTCTTTTGGCAGAGCCCCAATCGTGAACGCATACTAGAAGCAGTACCAAAGCTTCTCATATTCACTTGGATTCCTTTAAAAAAAAAAAAGGACCACTCCTGAGCTGCACAGTGGTTGTGCACTCTCTCATCATGAAGGCCACTGGTTTGAAGCCCTATTAACCAAGAAATTAGCACCTGGCATCTTCTGGGGTCAGAGAAGGAAAGTCGACCTGGTCATGCTGACCACATCAGTCTTAAAGTTCTTGATTCTAAGACATAAAAGAAATTATGTCTGTGGTAAAACTGATTATAGTAATGAAAGTAGATTGAGGTGTATGGTTCAGTTTTACAAAAAGAAAGAAAGTGTGAGGAAAGTGGGCAGAAACAAGAATGGCAGAAAGCAAGATGAGTACTTACAAATGAAGAACATACAATATTTCAGCAAAAAGCCTTTTTCAAAGATCACATACAAAAACAACACAACAGATAAAAACATAAAAAATGGATGAAAAATGTAGGCTTAGCTTTTTGGCCTCCTCCTAGTAAGAAAGCCGGGCACAAAATGCAAGACTTAGTAGAGCACAAAGTGAAAGGCAGTGATTGGCTAAGAAATGTAAAGGGGTGATCATAAAGGGTACCTCATGGTAAACTACATGGCCTTATGCCACAAACAGCCATAGTCTGTCACCATTTGATACCTATGGTCTAATAAACAAAGCTGCCCAAATGGCACAAAGAGTGAAAAGGCACTTGGGGGGGGGGTGAGTGGATGGAGGAAGGTTCAGAAGAACAGAAAGGAAGACAAGACCTCTTGCTAAGCATGCCTGGACAAGGAAGTTCACAAAGCCTGCAAGGGGCTACAGAAGAAGGATAGAAAGGGCTGGAAAATAAACCATAAATTGTCTCTGGCAAGAATGAGAAAAAGCAGCAAAGTAAATGGGATTAAAACAAGAAAGTTGGGCACGAGTTGCAGAAGAGGAAACAACTAGGTAGAAATGTAGTTTAAAGAAAGATGAATTTACTGTTCATTCCAGCTGGGTGGATCACCCCTTACATTTCTCAGTCAATCACTGGCTTTCATTTGTGCTCTACTATGTCTATGTGGGTGCATTTTGTGCCCGACTTTCTTACTAGGAGGAGGCAAAAAAGCTAAGTCTACATTTTTTATCCATTTTTTTGTGTTTTTGTCTGTTGTGTTGTTTTTGTCTGTGATCCTTGAAAACGGCTTTTTTTGTTGAAATATTGGATTGTTTTATGTTCTTTATTTGTAAGTACTCATCTATTTTCTGCCATTCTTGTTTCTACCCACTTTCCATCTTTTTGTAAAACTGAACCATACACCTACATCTACTTTTATTCTAAGATCCTCCTATCCCATGGATTTTGGTAAAGAAAAACTGGTTAGTTTCAGTTCAAGACATTCCAGATCCACAGCAGCATCTATAGTGTTCATTTGCATATCTTGTCAACATTTTTGTGACTCAATTTTCCTGATGATATGATTCTATATTTCATTTTGTAAGTGGAATGTATGTTTTGAATCTTTGAACAGACTTTCAAGCAGATCTGTCAGGTCATCACATCTCCATTATATAGCTCTGCATTGTCTCAGAAGAAAGCCTCACTGCAGACAGTCCTCCACATGAACATTTATTTAGGACATTCGTGACAAAGCAGTGAACTTTAAAAAGGATACTTCCTCATTATACAGCACCTGGGATGACCACCTACCCCATCCACCTGTTGGATACTGTACAATGTAATGTACAAAGTGTGTCCGGTAAGTAATGAGACTGATTCCATAAAATTTGATTTGTTCAAGATATACTTATATATACTTAAAATTCCTCGAAATAACATCCTTGAGCATCAGTACACTGTTGCCAGCGGTTCTGGCACGCGTCATAGCTCGCCTGGAAGTCTTGAACAGGGATCTCCTTCAAAGCACTCGTCAGGGCAGCTTGCACGTCATTAACAGTCCAAAATGGTGGCCTTTCAAGCTTGATCTGAGCCGGGGAAACAAAAAGAAGTCAGCCAGGGCTAAGTCTTGGCTGTAGGGAGGTTGGCACAGCATTGCCATGGTTTGTTTTGCCAGAAACTCTCTCACTAGCAGTGATGCATGCTCGGCGCATTGTCATGGTGAAGAACCAATATGTTGGCGATGTCCAGGTGTATACACGTGACTCTGTTCTTCAATCATTTAAGCACTTCTATGTAAAATGCTGCCTTGACCATTTGTCAGGGTGGTACGAACTCCCTATGGATAACACCTTTAGAGTAAAAAAAAAAGACAATGAGCATCGATTTCATTTTCAATCTGCACATTATTCATCCTCGACCCTCTCTCTCTTTCTTTGCTGAATGTCCTGTGCCACTAAAATACTTGTGCTTTCAATAAAGCATCCTTCCTATAGACTTTCTGTATCATAGCAAGCGTCTTGGATTTTTCAAGTTTAACACAAAGCTGTATTACATATATCTGCTCGACACTCCTCTGCATTTTGACCATTATGTGACGCTTAAACAGCTGTCCGCTTCGCAAGCGACCCACACTCTGTAAAAGCTCAGAGCCAAATGGCAAGATATCGACCCTTTACCTAACATCCCCCACTAACCTTCAGGCCCGGAGAATCCGCCCCCTGGCCCTGATGATTGGCTGAATAAAATAAGTCTCATAACTTACCGGACACACTTTGTATAAAAGGTTAGTAGTGCATTAAGAAAAAAGCACATCTTCGCATATAAATTAGTCCAATATATAACGTGTCTTGCCAAGCTTCACAGCACATAAATGTCAAAAATAAAAACTTGCCAAAGTAGTGAAATCATGACAACAGAAGCAAACACTCACTAACCTGATCTAGTTCTGGTTTTGTCTGTTGTATTTCTTCATGCCAATCCATTTCTTCACAAAATTTGTTGGTACAATTTCTGCAAGAGATAAATGTGAAATATCACTCATTTTGTGAAGAAAATTTAGAGAGTCAAACAGCTTATTCTGTGTGGAAATTTTACAAAGTCAATACTTCTACTAGATACGTAACTGGAACAATATTGTACATTGCTCTGGTTTATTTTGTCTACTCAAGGGCCAAAGGTACAGATGCTCAAGTTCAGCTTCTTATATGTGCTTGGCTAGAATAAAGTGTCTGAACCATTTTAAAATAAAATTTGTTTGAAGTTTAATGCCGAGTGCTCTCACATTTGTGCCAGTTTGAAGCCTGAGCTAGGAAAAAAAAAAATCATTTTTGTTTTACGTCACCAGCCACTTGCATATTCTTTATGGTATGAGGTAGGAAAACTGGAGCCCACATACTGTCATAAAAAGTAGAAATATAATGTTCTGATATATCTCAAACACAACTAAAATGCTAAATATGTTTTCTAAACACACTGACAGTGTGAGATAAAAAAAGTTTAATAACTACATATATGATGGTCCTATAGAACCTCAGCTGTAAATATGAATGGCTTACCTCGACACATAACTGTATACATATATATACAATTATTATTATGTGCTATCTATATAGCTTTAGTGATCATGCTTCTCCATCTTGTGTGGTCCTTGGTGTTTCTGATTAACTCATAAGCTTTTCTTTTTTCATGTCCCTTGGTCAGACCGGTGAGATATTTGTCTCTTTGCCTTCCTCCCCATCATCTTCCACTCATCATTAGATTCTACAAATTCCGTCTTCTCAATATATGTTCAAAAATTTATGACAGTCTTTTTTCCTATCACTTTAACTAGTTTTTGTTGTTCTGAAACTTATTCAAGGATCTCTTTGCTGTTCTGTCTGTTCAGTGCATATGCTTCATCTTTGCCAAAACCACATCTCTCTTGCTTCCAGTCTGTCATGTTTTTGTTGACTGTCAAAGTTCCACAACTGTACAGCAATGATGACTTTATATAGCACTATATATATCAACCCCCACAACTAAATGTCAACCTAGATGAAATTAAATTGCATGAAATTGAAACAGCAGTGAATTTAATGACTAACAACAAAGCTGCAGGTGAAGATGAAATAACACCCGATATGCTAAAAGCTATCAATAGTGACAACATGAGACAACTACAGAGAATGTTTAACAAGATTTGGAAAGAAGAAAAGGTCCCTTCTAACTGGAAAAAAGGAATCATTGTTAAAATACCAAAAAAAGGCAACCTTAGTGACTGTAACAAATGAAGAGGAGTAACCTTAATATCAGTTGTGTCAAAAGTATTTTGCAATTCATTTTGAATAGACTTAGAGATATAGTGGATACAGCATCGAGAGAAGAGCAAGCAGGATTTCGAAAAGGGAGAAGCTGTCTCGATCAGATCTTTAGTCTAAGAATAATACTTGAAGGACATATTGAAAAGCAGAAACCACTAATACTGAACTTTATAGACTTTAAAAAGGCATTTGATAACATACACAGAGATTCATTATGGAGAATTTTAAGTCTATATGGAATACCATCTAAAACTGTAAACATCATTAAGGACTTATACAGTGGATATGTTTGTGCAGTCAAAACAGAAGAAGGGATGAGTAAATGGTTCCAGATTGAAACAGGTGTTAAACAAGGATGTATACTGTCTCCTTTGCTTTTTGGAATTACAATAGACTTCATAATGAAAAAATGCTGCACAGGTAACACAGGTATTGACTGGGTACATGAGACCCAACTAGAAGATCTTGATTTTGCTGATGACATAACTCTTATCAGTAGCAATGTGAATTCCACGCAAGAAAAAAACAGATACCCTGTCTTCACTGGTTAGCAAAATAGGACTTGAAATTAACAAGGACAAAACAAAAATAATGCGATAAGAGCAAGTGTGAAAACTACAGAGGAATATCCTTACTACAAACAAGGTACAAAATACTATCTATTATACTTTTAAATCGATTAAAACCATTCAGCAAGGACATACTGGGAGACTATTAAGCAGGTGTTAGGAAGAATAGATCAACCACAGACCAAATATTTTATCTACGTCAAAGAGCAGAAAAGTACTGGGAATATGGAAAAGAAGTACATAATATCTTCACTGACTTCAAGAAAGCCTATGACAGCATAGACAGAAGTAGCTTATGGAAAATTATGAAAGAATTTGAGATACCTAAATATGAATGGAGGATGCACAAAATGTACTGATATATAAGGTAAGAAAATCAGAACCATTCTATACAAGTAAAAAGGTGATATATTATCTCCATTACTGTTCAACCTAGTACTACAACAGAAAGTGAAAGAAGAAAGCAATACAGAAGAACAAGATAAAATACTAGGATATGTGGATGACATCAACCTAGAGGGGGAAACTATGCAAGAAGTCATCAATACTTGCATACACCTGAGAGATGTGGCACTAAAAGTGGGCTTTATCATTAACCAAGATAAAGACTTTTGAATACTGGGATCAGAGAGTATATGAACACATCAAGAGACCAGAGGCCGAATGATCCAGATTATATAAATGTTGGAGAGATGATTATTAGGAAAGCAAAAACATACAAATATCTAGGCACTACCTTCAACAGAAGCAACATAGCAAGTGAGGAAATTAAAAGCAGAGTACAGATAGGGAATAAAATATACTTCGCCTTACAAAACCTGATAAAATCCAATATCCTGTTAAAAACACCATAATAACAATTTACAAAACTATAAGACCAGCCATAATGTATTTATCAGCAACGTGAAGTACAACAAAGAAAGATGAACAATTGCTGATCTTTTGAGAAGAAGATCCTGAGAAGAATCTTTGGGCCCACACAGGATACCACAGTGGAGAATGAACGGACTGTGCTGATTGGGCCATGTAGGAATAGTGGAAGAGAACAGACAAACAAAAATGATGTATGCAAAAAAAGATGAGGGAAACAGGACCATGGGGTAGACCAAGACAGAGATGGAAAGACAACACAGAAGGGGATATAAAAGAAATTGGTGTCACCAAATGGAGAGAGAAGAATAGGAATAGAGAGGAATGGAGGCGAACTTTATCTGCAGCAATCTTAATGGCTCAGAAAGCTGAAGAAGTTTTAAAATGTGATGTTCTCAATCCACTTCTTATCACAAAAGCTACATCACATTTTGTGTTGCTCGTTTAACAAAATTACTTTACGAGTTCTTTTATTATTATTCAGATAATGAAATTTTTGTATTAGAAAGCAATACAGAACATCTCTCATAGATGTAAGGGATTATAGGGGTGCAGATGTCAACAGTGATCACAACCTGTGCATGGGGAAAATAAAACTAAAATTGAAAAGGCAACACAAGAAATCAGTACACAGAAAGATAAACAGCCATAGCCTACAAGAAGAAAATACTAACATTAATTTCAATCAGGAACTTGCCAATCATTCCAAAACACCCAGTGAAGTTGAGATAGGTATAGATGAATTATGGAATTCTTACAGCATAGCCATGATCACAGCAGGAAAAGCAAGCACTGGACTGAAAAAGCCAAATAGAAAAGCATGGATATCAGATAAAACATGGAATATATACATGAAAGACGAGTAGTCAAATTAGACATGTTGAATACAAAAACAGATCTCGGAAAAGATCTGGCGAAAGCAACATACAAAGAAATAGACAAGAAAGCAAAAAGTTCAGCTAGAAGGGATAAAAAGAATACATAGACAATATGGCGAAAGAGCAGCAAAAACAGGAGACAGCAAAACTTTATATAACATACAAAAGAGGCTAACAGGTACTATTACATCTAAAGAAAGACCAATACTTAGCAAAACTGGAACCCTATTAACATCAAATAAAGACTAAAAGCAAAGATGGGCTGAACACTTCCAAGAAACACTTAATCGACCACACCCAAAAGAATTGTTAAACCTTGAAACTGACTTACCAGCTCCACAACTAAATGTCAACCTAGATGAAATTAAATTGCATGAAACTGAAAAAGCAGTGAATTTAATGGCTAACAACAAAGCTGCTGGTGAAGATGAAATAACAGCTGAAATGCTAAAAGCTATCAATAATGACAACATGAGACAACTACAGAGAATGTTTAACAAGATTTGGAAAGAAGAAAAGGTCCCTTCTAACTGGAAAAAAGGAATCATTGTTAAAATACCAAAAAAAAGACAACCTTAGTGACTGTAACAACTGGAGAGGAGTAACCTTAATATCAGTTGTGTCAAAAGTATTTTGCAAGGTCATTTTGAATAGACTTAAAGATATAGTGGATACTGCAATGAGAGAAGAACAAGAAGGATCTCGATCAGATCTTTACTCTCAGAATAATACTTGAAGAACATATTGAAAAGCAGAAACCATTAATACTGAACTTCATAGATTATAAAAGGGCATTTGATAGCATACACAGAGATTCATTATGGAGAATTTTAAGTCTATATGGAATACCATCTAAAATTGTCAACATCATTAAGGAGTTATACAATGGATATGTTTGTGCAGTTAAGACAGAAGAAGGGATGAGTGAATGGTTCCAGATTGAAATAGGCGTGAAACAAGGATTTATACTGTCTCCTTTCTTTTTGGAATTACAATAGACTTCATAATGAAAAAATGCTACACAGGTATTGACTGGGTACATGGGACCCAACTAGAAGATAATGATTTTGCTGATGACATAACTCTTATCAGTAACAATGTGAATTCCATGCAAGAAAAAACAGATAGCCTGTCTTCACTGGCTAGCAAAATAGGACTTGAAATTAACAAGGACAAAACAAAAATAATGAAAATTCCCATTAATCAAAATGGAAAAGTACACACAGAAGGGACAGATATTGAAGAAGTCAATCAATTTGCATACACTGACAGCTACATAGACCAGGATGGTGACACTAGAAAGGAAGTTAGGATCAGACTTGCAAAAGCAGCATCAATCTTCAAGAATCTTGAGAACATATGGAATTCAAAAGTTATAAGCACAAAAACCAAGTTAAGACTATTCAATTCAAATGTAATATCCACCCTCATTTATGCATGCGAAAGCTGGAAATCAACTAAAGAAATAGAAAAGAAATTAGACTCTTTTGAAAACAAATGCCTAAGGAAAATACTCAGCATCAAGCGGAACGAATTCAAGAACAATGCAGAGATAAGACAGATGACTGAACAACAACCAGTCTCATGGGTGATCACGGAAATGAGATGGACATATGTTGGTCACTTGATGAGAAGAAATGATCAGAGAATCCCAAAACAAGCTATCAAGTGGAACACAACAGGTCAAAGAAAAAGAGGCAGACCGCGTGAAACTTTGAAGAGGACATTGTTAAGAGAGACTAAATTAACAGGCATAAAATCCTTTGATGAGGTTGAAAGAATCGCCGAAGACAGGAAAAATTGGCGAACTACTTTGCCAGCCCTATGTGATGTTTAACGGCACGGGAAAGATATAAGAAGAAATAATGAAAGGAGGGTGAAGGTTTCACAACAGTGCTTGAACAAACAAAAACTGAACCAAGACTCTACAACATACCCAAATGACTTGCTACGGTCAATTCTACCTACGCCGCCCTGAAAGTCTTCGTTATTTTGTTTTTCTTTTCGCATTTTTCATTCTTTTTATTCAATTCAACGTCCTTGTGTTCATTCGTTGTTTTGTTCATTCCAATCAAATCAAGAGGAAGATTAGATTAGACTAATTAGACCATTAACACTGAAAACAAGCCCCTGAATTATCTGGCCTGTGTTCTTAAGATTGTTCTTTTTTTTACATAGAAAGATTTTTACATGGATTTTACATAATATCTTATATCCTTCCCGTGCCGTTAAACGTCACGTAGGGCTTGCAAGGTAGTTCGCAATTTTTTCCAGTCTTCGGCGAGTCTTTCAATGTCATCAAGGGATTTTATGGCCTCTCTTAACAGTGTCCTCTTCAGAGTTTCACGCGGTCAGCCTCTTTTTCTTTGGCGTGTCGAGTTCCATTTTATAGCTTTTTTTTTTTTTTTTGATTCTCTGATCATTTCTTCTCATCAAGTGACCAATATATGTCTATCTCCTTTTTCCTGATCACCCATGAGACTGTTGTTGTTCAGTCATCTGTCTTATCTCTGCATTGTTCTTGAATTCGTTCCACTTGATGCCGAGTATTTTCCTTAGGCATTTGTTTTCAAAAGAGTCTAATTTCTTTTCTATTTCTTTAGATGATTTCCAGCTTTCACATGCATAAATGAAGGTGGATGTTACATTTGAATTGAATAGTCTTAACTTGGTTTTTGTGCTTATAACTTTTGAATGCCAAATGTTCTCAAGATTCTTGAAGATCGATGCTGCTTTTGCAATTCTAATTCTAACTTCCTTTCTGGTGTCACCATCCTGGTCTATGTAGCTGCCAAGGTATGCAAATTTAATGACTTCTTCAATATCTCTCCCTTCTCTGTGAATTTTTCCATTTTGATTACTGAGAAGTTTCATTATTTTTTTTTCATCCTTGTTAATTTCAAGTCCTATTCTACTAGCCATTGATGACAAAGTATTTGTTTTTACTTGCATTGATTTCATATTGTCTCTGATAAGAGTTATGTCATCTGCAAAATCAAGATCTTCCAGTTGGGTCTAGATCTACTTGGAGAAGGGAAATTACGACAGTGTTCAGAGACAGGTGTACACAAGAAAGGTGAGAACAAATCTAAGAACGAGAAAGACCGGAGCAGTTTTATCCAAAGCTGATGATGAATTACAAAAGTCAAGATTTGAAAAATATGAACACAGTATGTTGCTTCAACTGCCTAATTCTCAGCAGAAATTTGCGAAATCTTGATATCATACTAATTTCTCGTTGACACAACTGCAGTAGGTAGTTCACTTTATTGAATGAGTTTTTGATGATTTTGAAAGACGTTTTCCAGAGAATAAGCTTAAAGAATGGCATATTCTTGATAGAGATTCATTTTCATCCATTCAGAATTTAGATGAATTCATTTTGGACAGACAGCAATTGGAAATCTTGGTTGCATGTTACAATTCAGTACTTAATAAGGCACAGTACAGTTTTTGTAACTCATCATCATCATCATCAGGTGCCGTGCCGACTGGGGTTGGCTATTATGTTTCTCCAGAGTACACAATCCTTCATGCAGGCCATCAGCTCAGTTGGTGATCTCCTCTCACACCATCTCGTCAGACTGTGCAGTATCATTTCTCTTGGTCTTCCTCTTGATCTTCTTCCTTCTATTTTTCCTGTTGTTATAATATTTTCAATGCCCCCTCTTCTCTTTCTCTATGAAAGTACATTGTCTCTCTCATTTTTTTGACAAGATTTTTTGTCTCCCCAGCTCTTCTCATACATTCTTCATTAGTTATTTTTGTTGTCTAGGGAATTCTCAACATTCTTCTAATAAACCACATTTCTACTGCTTCCAATGATTTTTGTGCAGACCTGGCTATTGTCTGTGATTCACTTCCATGTGTTAAGATAGGTTCAATATAGCATTTTAGGACTCGTTTTCTAGCATTCATTGATAAGGATGTTGCATAATATGTTTTTCATTCTCTGAAATGCAGTCTTTGTTTGGCCTATTCTGTTCATAATTTCTGTTCTGCATTTCCCATCTGAAGTTATTACTACTTCAGTGTATTTAAATTTCTGCACCTGCTTTAGAATAGTTTCCTTCAATTTTATACTGCGTTTTGGTGGATTCTGTTTCTAAGATATAACCATAGTCTCTGTCTTTTTGATGTTCAAAGTAAGGCCTTTCTGTTCACTTTCTTTGGCGACTTTATCCAAGAGATTTTGCAGGTCTTGTTGGTTCTCAGCTATCAGTACTGTGTCGTCAGCATACCGAAGGTTGTTAATATTGTATCCTATTTTTATACCTGGTTCTGTGATGATCATTCTTAGAATATTCTTGCTGTACAGAGAAAAAGGTCTGGAGATACTACACATCCTTGTCACATCCCTTGTTTTATAGGTTGATATTTTCCAGTTCTATTTTCAACTCGAATCGCTGCTTCCTTCTGCCGGTATAAATGTTTTACAATCATCATATCTTTGCTGTCTATGTTTATGTCTTCAAGCACGAAGAATTAGAAAAATATTTTGGCCAAACACCATAAGAAATAACATCTTATTAGCAGAAATGCAGATGAAACCACTGACAACAATTATTGAGGAAAGACGATGGCGATGGTTGGGACATGTGCTCCGAATGACTGACAACTCACTACCAAAAATAGCACTAAGATGGACACCACAGGGGAGCAGAAGTAAGGGTAGACCAAAAGAGACATGGAGAAGAACAACAGAAAGGATGTTGAGCAATAGAGGGCTCACCTAGGCAAGAGCAGAAAAAAAGGCGAAGGACAGGCATTTGTGAAAAACCCTTGCGGAAGCCCCATGTGCCCTGGGCACTTAAGGTTCAGAGAGAGAGAGATTTTCCAGTTTTATTTTCAACTTGAGTTGCTGCTTCTTGCTGCCAGTATAGATGTTTTACAATCCTCAGGTCTTTGCCATATATACTGATGTCTTCAAGCATTTTAATAATTTGAGGATCTGCAAATGGATGCATCAGCAGCAGACCATCTTGCTTACAACCAAGAGGCCTAGAGGAGTGCTGTTAGGGAGGCAAAGTTCCACAAGGGACATGCAAATGAACGATGATGATTACATTGCATCTATTTGTTTTAATAACTCTTTATTGTTCTCGCAGTTCTTGGTCATTTTTAAGAAGTTCTGTATTCAGTTTGATATTTCTCACTTTTCTACATGCTTTCTTTAGCTTTATTCTAATTTGTCCACACAGTGGGTTGTGGTCACTATTGCAGTCAGTTCTTAGCATGGTTTTTGTTGTCAGTAATGCATTCCGGAATCATTTATTGACTAATGTCTATCTGGTTAAAAGTCTTTTTGTTCGGTTGCACCATGTTGCCAGTCTTCAGGGATGTTTAAACCAGGTGTTTTCTACAACCATAATATGTATTTTTGTCCATTCAGTTAGTTTACTACCTCTGTCATTCCTCTCCCCCAGTCCATAGTCACCAACGATGTCCAACTTTGCCATTAAAATCTCCCATGACTATAGTAACTTCATGTGACTTTGTGTGTTTCAGGGCTGTCTCTATGTCATCATAAAATAGCTGTACATCTTCTTCACAACTTCAGATGTTGGAGCGCACACTTATATAATATTTATGTTTATTGATTGTCCTTTCAGTTGGGCTAGCAGGACTCGGTCCGAGATGTTCAAATATACTACAGTTGTCCTTGCTGTTTGTTCGTCAAATATTATTCCTACTCCTCATTCATGTTTTTCAGTTCCTGAATATATTATTGTATATTTTTCAGAGTTTATTTTCCCTGCATCTGTCTATCTAACTTCACTCATTCCCAGTATGTTGATCATCATCCTTTCCATTTCCCTCTTTACATTTTCTAATTTTCCAGCCTGGAATAAAGTTCTAACATTCCATGTTGCTATTTTGAACTTATTAGTTTTGCCACCAGTAGCTTGATGACTTTCTGGCCTTGCATGTGGCTCATGAACTGCCCTACCGGACGAGGCTGTTCCAGAGGAACATCCATTAATGTCATTCATGACAAATCTATTACTCTGAATAAGCATAATTGTTCTTGGGAGCTAAAACAGTGGTTTCCTATTGCCTTCTGTCAGTTTGTGTATGGATTCTCCGCTAGCCTTTTGACTCCGTCCTACCCGCAAGGCAGCAGGAGCAAGAGGTTTCAAGGCCCCTCTTACCTGCTTGGTATTCCCTTCACTGAGCACATGAGGCACTTTATAGGAGTAGTATTGCCACCTACCATCCCACCTCACTTTCTGAGACTACTGCCAGTTGGTCCGCGCCTGCTTATTTGAGTAAACCCTTATTCACAGGGATCCTCCATATCTGGAGGACATTCACCATCCGCCACCTGTGACACACTAGGTTGAGGATGGACGCCCCAGCCTTTTTCGTAAAAGATTTGCTAAATCAGTATCACATGAATAATTTGTGTATATGTATACAACTATACATGAAGACAATGCAGTAAAACTGCGATAACAAAATGTATAAAATAGGGAAAAAGTAGGAACAGTTTTATTACTTAACGAGCTCATGTACTTAGTAATAAAGCTGTTCCTACTTTTCTTTTCCTAGTTTACACATTTTGTTAAGTCAGCACGTGGATTTTAAAACAACTGTCAGTGAGAAAATAAAGATAGGTACAACGGAAAATTTTGGAGATATTATTTCCTACACATTTTAACAAACCAGTTCACAGAACTGTCTCTCCTTCTGGATATTTCTGGAACATTTCAGCCCTCTAGGGCAGATCATGAAGAGAAGCTTTACCTGATGAATCAAAGCAAAACAGAAGCCAGGAACCTTCTGGAAGCTCATCACTTGAGAATCAAACTTTATTTAGCTTCAGTCAACACAATTAACTTGGACTGTTATGAGAATCAAACTTTACTTAGCTTCAGTCAACATAATTAACTTGGACACTGTTATGAGAATCAAACTTTATTTAGCTTCAGTCAACATAATTAACCTGGACACTATTATGAGAATCAAACTTTATTTAGCTTCGATCAACATAATTAACTTGGACTGTTATGAGAATCAAACTTTATTTAGCTTCAGTCAACATAATTAACTTGGACACTGTTATGAGAATCAAACTTTATTTAGCTTCAGTCAACATAATTAACTTGGACACTGTTATGAAAATCAAACTTTATTTAGCTTCAGTCAACATAATTAACTTGGACACTGTTATGAGAATCAAACTTTATTTAGCTTCAGTCAACATAATTAACTTGGACACTGTTATGAGAATCAAACTTTATTTAGGTTCAGTCAACATAATTAAATTGGACACTGTTATGAGAATCAAACTTTATTTAGCTTCAGACAACATAATTAACTTGGACTGTTATGAGAATCAAACTTTATTTAGCTTCAGGCAACATAATTAACTTGGACACTGCTTATACATTTTGGAAAAGTGACAAAGGATGAAAAACAGTTTCTCTGAGACACCAATAATGACTGCACTCCTATTTCTGAACTCTGATGAAAAGAATAAATATATGGAACTGAACAAATATTTTTCTAGCTATACTTGAAACAATGCCTTAATCAGACTATGAGCTCTGGTTGTGAACTTGAATAAGAAAAATTGATGACCCTATCACTGTAACAACCTTCCCAGCATCTTCTTCCAGCAATTAATGTTAGTTCTGTGTCACACAACACTCTTCAGGCACAGAGTACTTTCAGTTAATCACATTATTGGTGACCTCTTGCACAACATTTCACTATAAGCACTGTACTTGTTTCATTCTTTAGTAATCAAGTCAATGTACTTTTTTTTGCTTACTGTAAAGTCCTATACTTAATCGACCACACCCAAAGGAATTGTTAAACCTTGAAACCGACTTGCCAGCCCCACAACTAAATGTCAGCTTAGATGAAATTAAATTGCATGAAGTTGAAACAGCAGTGAATTTAATGGCTGGCAACAGGGCTGCAGATGAAAATGAAATAACACCCGAAATGTTGGGGGCTATCACTGGTGACAACATGAGACAACTACAGAGAATGTTTAACAAGATTTGGAAAGAAGAGGAGGTCCCTTCTGAATGGAAGAAGGGAATCATTTTGGAATACCAAATAAAGGCAGTCTTGATGACTGTGGCAGTTGGAGAGGAGTAACCTTGGTATCAGTTGTGTCAAGGGTGTTTTGCAGGGTCATTTTGAATAGACTTAGAGATATAGTGAGAGAAGAACAAGCAGGATTTCGAAAAGGGAGAAGCTGTCTCGACCAGATCTTTAAGAATAATACTTGAAGAGCATATTGAAAAGCAGAAACCATTAATACTGAACTTCATAGATTTTAAAAAGGCATTTTATAGCATACACAGAGATTCATTATGGAGAATTTTAAGTCTATATGGAATACCATCTAAAACTGTCAACATCATTAATGAAGTGCCATAGACTTAATAATGAAAAAATGTTGCATGGGTAAAACAGGCACTGATTGGGTATATGGGACCCAACTAGAAGATCTTGATTTTGCAGATGACATAACTCAGTGACAATGTGAATTTGATGCAAGTAAAAAACAAGATACCTTGTCTTCACTGGCTAACAAAACAGGACATGATATTAACAAGAGAAAAAATAAAATGAAACTTCCCATTAATCAAGAAGGACATATATATATGTAGAAGGAACAGTTGTTGAAGAAGTAAACCAATTTGCATACCTCAGCAGCTACATAGACCAGGATGGAGACACCAGAAAGGAAGTTTGAAATAGAACTGCAATAGCAGCATGACCTCCAAGAATCTTGAGAACATATGGCATTCAAATGTTATAAGCACAAAAAGATTATTCAGTTGAAGTGTACTATCCACCCTCATATATGCATGTGAAAGTTAGAAAACAATAAAAGATTAGAAATCAAATTAGACTCTTTTGAAAACAAATACCTAAGGAAAAACTCTGTATAATGTGGAATTAAATCAAGACCAGAGATAAGATAGATGAGCAAAACAATAACCTGTCTCACAAGAAAAGGAGATGGACATATGTCAGTGATATGATGAGAAAAAACACCCAGAGAATCAAAAACAAAGCTATCAAGTGGAACACAACAGGCCAAAGAAAAAAGAGGTCGACCACGTGAACTCTAAAGAGGACATTGTTATAGAGGGCAGTTTAGTGGGTATAAAATCTTTGATGAGCTTGTAAAGTTTGCCGAAAACAGGAAAACTTGGCAAACTACCATAAGCCATATGTTATGTTCAATGGAACAGGAGGATGTACGGTTTCTTCTCTCCTGTATTATTTTACGAGACTGCATACTGCTTTTATGTGAAAATTCACTACCATAAATATCATACTTGTAAGGTTTCTCTCCTGTATGTATTCTTTTATGTGATGACATTTACCTTTTCGTGAAAATCCAGCTACACAAACATGACACTTCTAAGGTTTCTCTTCTGTATGTATTTTTTTATGTGACTGCAAAGATTTTTTGTGTGAAAATGCAACACCACAGACACCACACTTGTAAGGTTTCTTTCCTGTATGTATTATTTTATGCGCCTGCATATTCCTTTTGTCTGAAAATCCAGCACCACAAATATCACACTTGTAAGGTTTTTCTCCTGTATGTATTCTTTTATGTGACTGCAAAGTGCTTTTTTGTGAAAATCCAACACCACAGATGTCACATTTGTAAGGTTTCTCTCCTGTATGTATTCTTTTATGTGACTGCAAAGTGCTTGTATGTGAAAATCTAGTACCACAGATATCACACTTGTAAGGTTTCTCTCCTGTATGTATTCTTTTATGTGATTGCACACTTCTTTTATGTGAAAATTGAATATCGCAAATATCACATTTGTAAGGTTTCTCTCCTGTATGTATTCTTACATGTGATTGCATACTGCTCTTATGTGAAAATCCAACACCACAAATATCACACTTGTAAGGTTTCTCTCCTGTGTGTATTTTTTCATGTGACTGCATACTGCTTTTATGTGAAAATCCAACACCACAAATATCACATTTGTAAGGTTTCTCTCCTGTATGTATTATTTTATGCGACTGCATACTACTTTTATGTAAAAATCCAACACCACAAATATCACATTTGTAAGGTTTCTCTCCTGTATGTATTCTCTGGTGTGATTGCATACTGTTTTTATGTGAAAATCCAACACCACAAAAATCACACTTGTAAGGTTTCTCTCCTGTATGTATTCTTGTATGTGACTGCATACTGCTTTTATGTGAAAATCCAACACCACAAAAATCACACTTGTAAGGTTTCTCTCCTGTATGTATTCTTTTATGTGACTGCATTATGTTTTTATGTGAAAATCCAGTACCACAGATATCACACTTGTAAGGTTTCTCTCCTGTGTGTAATATTTTATGTGACTGCATACTGTTTTTATGTGAAAATCCAGTACCACAGAAATCACATTTGTAAGGTTTCTCTCCTGTATGTATTCTTTTATGTGATTGCAAATGGCCTTTTTGTGAAAATCTCGTACCACAGACATCACACTTGTAAGGTTTCTCTCCTGTATGTATTCTTTTATGTGACTGCAAAATGGTTTTTCGTGAAAATCCAACACCACAAACATCACACCTGAAAGGTTTCTCTCCTGTATGTATTCTTTTGTGTAGCTGCAGACTGCTTTTTTGTGAATATCCTTTGCCACAAACATTGCACATGTAAGGTTTCCTTCCTGCATGTACAGTTTCACAATAAATTTTAACATTCACTGAAACTTCTGATCCAGAAAGATTCTCTTCTCTATGTCTTATTTCATGTCCATCTAGTGTATTTTCAGTACCAGAAGTCACTTCAGAAATATCACACTTATAAGGTTTCTCAGTACCAGAAAGATCTCTCTGTGACATAACATTCAAGTCCTCTACTTGCATATGTCTCTTACTCGCTATAGCCTGAATATTTTGATTATTAAATGAATATATGTTACTGGACTTCTCACTACATTCTTCTTTTTGTAAAGCAACACTGTCATCATTTCTGGTCTCCAGAAAGTTTAGTAATATCAATGATTCCTTATTATCAGTCTGCCATAATGAGCTATTTCCTTCTGTCACTGTTTCTAAAAAACTATCATTTCCAGTTACTCCGTCCGTTTCTTCAGCTTTCACATTCTTAATAATACAAGCCAGTACATTAGAATGATGACAAGTATGTAATGTCATGTGACTAACAGCATGTGTCATCTTCATATCTCCATGACAGGTATTAAGTTCAGGGACGGAAAGTTTGCCCAACAAACCCAAGTGTGTACCTGAAATGTGAAAGGAGAAGAGTAGAAAATTACATACTACACATTTTTTTAATCTACTTTAGATGATTAAAAATGATCTTTTACAATTACATATAGTTTTGTTGTTTTCTTTTTTAAACATGGACCCACAAGTTGAGCTAATAGATCTCTGAAACAAATGAGAAACACCTGGTGAAACGCATCTCTATTACTGAACATCAGACAGAGAGAGTTCTAAAATGCCAATCCTACTTTATGGAAGTGAGTCATGGACAATCAAGAGTCCAATGCAAACATCACTAGAGGCAACAGAGCTGTGGGGTGAAACATGGATGTATACTATCTCCCTTGCATTCTGGAATTTCCATAGACATCATAATGAAAAAATGTTGCACAGGTAAAATGTGCACTGACTGGGTACATGGGACCCAACTGGAAGATCTTGATTTTGCAGATGACATAACTCTTATCAGTGACAATGCGAACTCAACACAAGAAAAAACAGATAGCCTGTCTTCACTGTCTAGCAAAATAGGACTTGAAATTAACCAGGAAATAAGAAGAATAATGAAACTTCCCATTAATCAAGAAGAAAAAAATATACGTAGATGCAACAGTTATTGAAGAAGTAAACCAATCTGCATACTTCGGCAGCTACATAGACCAGGATGGACACCAGAAAGGAAGTTAGAATTAGAATTGCAAATGCAGCATTGACCTTCAAGAGTCTTGAGAACATATGGCATTCAAAAGTTATAAGCACAAAAACCAAGTTAAGATTATTCAGTTCAAATGTAATATCCACCCTCATTTATGCATGTGAAAGCTGGTAAACAAACTAAAGAAACAGACAAGAAATTAGACTCTTTTGAAAACAAATGCCTAAAGAAAATACTTGGTATAAAGTGGAATAATTCAAGACCAATGCAGAGAGAAGGCAGTTGAGCACACAACATCCTGTCTCATGGTTGATCAAAAAAAGGAGATGGACATATACTGGTCATGTGCTGAGATGAAACAACCAAAGAATCCCAAAACAAGCTATCAAGTGGAACACAACAGGCAGAAGAAAAACAAGTCGACCACGTAAAACTCTAAAGAGGACAATGTTAAGAGAGAACAAATTTGTAGGCAAAATATCACTTGATGAGGTTGGAAAGCTCGCCGAAACCAGGAAAAATTGGCGAACTACCTTGTGATTTTTATGTGATGTTTAGTAAAACACAATAATTAGTGTATGAGTATACCATACACTGAGCCACTGCAGTAAAGCTGTGATACCAAAGTGTATAAGCAAGGAAAAAAGGAGTAACAGCTTTATTACTTAACAAGTACACAGTTGTTACGTTTCCGCATGAGCTTTAATCATACAAAAACACACATGACGAAGAAATAGAGAGAGGAGATAAAGTATAAAATCACATGAATGCTGTGTTAAAAAAAATAAAATAAAATGAATAGAACACATAGCTGTAACTTTTAAGAAGCTGTGGCTTGTCCGATGCTGTGTGTAAGAAATGTGCATAGTGGAGTGTAGAGAATATTTAAATGGGGACTTGGGATGTGTGACAGGTGGATTGTAACTGAGAGTGGTGGGTGGGGAACTGTGGAGGGGAGAGGGAGTGATACAATGGTAATCTAGCCAGAGGAAGATGAAATATGTGATTATAGTTAGGGTAGAGGGGTTGTAATGTGATGCTGTGAGGAGGTTCTGAACTATGTGTAACATGTGAGAAGGGAGTGGAACTTAGTGGGGAGGGATTGTGAAAGAGGAAAATGCTAGGTGTAGCTGAATAACGAGTTCAAACCATGTGGTTCCAGTGTCCCATACTCCTGAATGTAACAGTTCTCAAGTGCTAGGTGGCTTCTGTCATCTGTGTGACAATGTTTGATGGTTGTTACCAGAAAGTCAGATTTGCCTCTGTGGTTGAGGTCATTGAAATGATTCAGGACTGGTTTCGAAGCATGCTGGGTGATATCGCACAGATGTTTCTGCATGCGGTCCCTTAATTTGAGGACAGTTTCACCAATATAAGTTATCTTGCATCTTTTGCATACAATGATATATATCACATTGCGGGACTCATATGAAGAGTGAAGATAGTTTTGGGAAAGGCAATCGTTTCTGTTTCCCAGACTACAGGGCAGGTAACACAGCGAGGGTGGTTACATTTTCTAATGCCACCATATGTAAGGTTCGGCTTCAAGTGGTAATAAACAAGGATATCCTTAAGATTGGGTTCCAGTTTGAATGCTAAAAGGGGTGGATCAGAGGAAATATTATGAGTGTTGGGGTTGAGTTGGATTAGTGGCAGATGACGAAAAAGAATATTTGTAACCATCTGATCATGCAGGTGAAAAGGAAGTATTATTTTAACTCTGTCAGATGGGATAACAGGTTTTTTTTTCTGAATGCTTCTTTACAGCTCACTAGTTTGATGCAGTTGAATGCTTTCCAGACATTTTCTGGGTAGTGGTGACGAAGGAAACATTATAATAATTTCTTGGACTGATCTTATAAAGAATGGAAAAACTAATTATGTCAGTCCGCAAGAACAGCGAAGAGCAGAACCTCTATCTTAATGCAAAGAAAACTAAAGTGATGACAACTGACAAAACAAACAAGGCAACTGAAATATGTATCAATGAGGAAAAACTGGAAGAAGTGGAGAGTTTTGAATATCTTGGATCACTACTAACTAATAATGGAGATACAATGAGGGAAATTAAACGGAGGACATCTATTGCTCTTCAGAAAGTAAAACAAATAAAGAATCTGTGGAGAGGAGCAGACAGAACCACAAAAATAAGATTTTTAAGGGCATGCATCTTTCCTGTCGCAACATATGCCTGTGAGACCTGGACACTTAACAAAACAGCTGAGAAGCACATAAATGCCTTTGAATGTAAATGCTATAGAAGAGTTCTCCAGATATCGTGGACACAAAAAAGAACAAATATATCTATACTACAAGAGCTTAATATTGAAGAAGGCTGGCTAGTAAAGAGGATTAAAGAGAGAAAACTTAAATATTTTGGCCACATTAAACGTCATGATAATTTAGAGAAGACCGTATTGGAAGGATACATAATGGGAAAAAGAAAAAGAGGAAGACCGAAACGAAGATGGCTGCAAGACATCGTTGATGATCTGGAAATGGATGCAGCAGCAGCAGGCCATCTTGCTCACAACCGAGAGGCCTACAGGAGTGCTGTTTGGGAGGCAAAGTTCCGCAAGGGACATGCAAAGGAATGAATGATCTTATAAAGTCCAAACATCTGTACAATATCACTCAGACAGAACTACAAAAATAAGATTTTTAAGGGCATGCATCTTTCCCATTGCAACAAATGCCTGTAAGCCCTGCACACTTAACAAAACAGCTGAGAAACACATAAATGCCTTTGAATGTAAATGCTACAGAAGAGTTATTCAAATATCATGGACGCAAAAAAGAACAAATATATCCATACTACAAGAACTTAATACTGAAGAAGGCTGGCTAGTAAAGAAGACTAAAGAGAGAAAACTTAAATATTTTGGACACGTTAAATGTCATGATAATCTAGAGAAGACCATCTTAGAAGGCTACATAATGGGAAAAAGAATAAGACCAAGGCGAAGATGGCTGCAAGACATCGTTGATGATCTGCAAATGGATGCATCAGCAGCAGGCCATCTTGCTCAGAACCAAGAGGCCTACATGAGTGCTGTTTGGGAGGCAAAGTTCCGCAAAGGACATGCAAATGAATGAATATCTATTACAATACCACATTTTGGTGATTTCAGGCAGCCACTTTTGTTGTCTGTTTTTCTACCTGTCTGCTCATCTGTTAGTTCGTACACATTTCTTCGTAGTGCATTTCTTGTTAGGTCAGTTTTATTTTGCTATGTTACATCTTTTCTTTGTTTCTCTGCTCAGTACTTTGAGGGTGAAGATGCCGTCCGATGAGGTAGTGAGTGACCCATAGCTGATATGCTAGTGTCAGGGTTAGCGAACCATAGCTGACCAATATCCTGTCCCACCTCTCTGTTGGTACCCCTAGTAACAGGCCTAGCCTGGCTAATGGGGCAGGGATTGCCATAGTCCCCAAGGTGATGGAGTTTGCTAAAGAAGCACTGCACACCCCCTGCTATTTAGCTGTATTCCAGGGCTGAAAAAATAGCTGCCATAACCCACTCCCATGCTAATGTGATGCTGTGCCTCAACACCTACACAGCATCGCTGCAAAGAACACCAGCTCACAGTTACAAGGAGATAGTACAAGATCAGTTTTTTATTATTTTTTTTCCTGCCATGTCATGCTGTCCTTCTGTTGCCCATTAGCTGTAAAATTTCCACTGTCACCCACTGATCTATCTGTTTCTTTATTAAGGTTTCTGCAGTTGTTTGCTGAATGGATTCCCTGAGATAACTCCACTGAACATCAACTGTTTCAATTTTTTTTCTACTGCATTATATCTGTTTTGAATTATGTTGCTGTACTCCTTTTGGATATTTAGATTCTTTTTTGAATATCCCAACATTGTATTTAAGAATGGGGTTTGAAGCCATTATTATCTTTTTCTTTTTAAACCTTATCTTTAGTTTCCCAACTACTAGTAAATGGTAGATGTTGCAGTCTGCTCCTGTTCTTATCTTTACAGAGGTCAGTGCATTTCTAAATCTCTTGTTTATCATTATATAGTCTATTTGGCTGAGTGTTTTATTATCTGGGCTTTTTCAAGTTAACAGTCTTCATGGGTGGTGTTTAAAACAGGTGTTCCCGATTATCATGTTGTTCTTTCTGGCCCAGTCAATCATTTTCCCTCTTTCATTCCTAGTGCCTAGTCTATATTTTCTGGTGACATCCATATCATTATCTTGTCCAACCTTTGCATTAAAGTCCCCTAGAATGATATTTACTTCATGTGGTTTGCAATGTTTCATAGTCTCATCTAGATTTCCACAGAATTCATCAATGTCTTCCTCTGAGACTTCAGCTGCTGGAGCATACACTTGGATCAAGTTTATGTCCATTTTTTTTTTTTCTTTCAATCTGACCAGACTTGCTTGGCAACCTGCCTGATATGCTCCATAATATTTTCATACTTCTTGTCTTTCCTTTATCAAGTATTATTCCCACTCTATTGATGTATTTATTTCCACCAGATAAGACGCGAAACTCTAAAGAAGACATTGTTAAGAGAGGCCAGTTTACTGGGCATAACATCCCTTGATGAGAAAACAGGAAATCTTGGCGAACTACCATGTGACATTTAGTGGCACAGGAAGGATGTAAGAAGTATGGGTATATTTGTTCTTTTTTGTGTCCATGGTATTCTGTAGCATTTACATTCAAAGCCATTTATGTGTTTCTCTGCTGTTTTGTTAAGTGTCAGGTCTCACAGCCATATGTTGTGATGGGAAAGATGCATGCCCTAAAAATCTTATTTTTGTAGTTCTGTCTGTTCCTCTCCACAGATTCTTTCTCTCTCTCTCTCTCTGAACCTTAAGTGCCCAGGGCACATGGGGCTTCCGCAAGGGTTTTCCACAAATGCCTGTCCTTCGCCTTTTTTTCTGCTCTTGCCCAGGTGAGCACTCTATTGCTCAACATCCTTTCTGTTGTTCTTCTCCATGTCTCTTTTGGTCTACCCTTACTTCTGCTCCCCTGTGGTGTCCATCTTAGTGCTATTTTTGGTAGTGAGTTGTCAGTCATTCGGAGCACATGTCCCAACCATCGCCAGCGTCTTTCCTCGATAATTGTTGTCAGTGGTTTCATCTGCATTTCTGCTAATAAGATGTTATTTCTTGTAGTGTTTGGCCAAAATATTTTTCTAATTCTTCGTAAACATTTAGTCTGGAAAGAATTCAACTTGTTTTCTATGGTTTTGGTGATTTTCCAGCATTCGCTTCCACCACAGATTCTTTAGTTGTTTTATTTTTTAAAGAACAATTTCCTCCTTTTAATATCCTTCATTGTATCAACATTATTAATTGGTAATGATCCAAGATATTCAAAACTCTCTACCTCTTCCAAATTTTCTCTGATATATATTTCAGCTGCCATATTTGTTTTGCCAGTTGCCAAAGGTTTCGCTATTCACCGTTCTTCCGGACTGACATAATTAGTTTTTCCATTCTTTTTTGTATGTGGACAGTAATACTGTGTAATCAGCATATCTAATCTCTGATATTTCATAACCTCCAATTGTTATGGCATTGTAATATTCTTTGTCTACATCTTCTCTAACATTCCTCATTATATTTTCAGTATACAGTTAGGGGGTAGGGGTATCCCCTATCAAGGGAGAAGTATGACGCTTCCTTACCTCCGTCAGTCTACGGGACACCCTTGGGCATGGTGGAGTACCCGTATAGCCCCCGATCAGGGTGACGTGAAGCCATGGGAGCAGGTGGTGGATGGAATGGGAGAGCAGCTGACAGATAATGCTGGTTATGGTCACCATTCTATGATGGTAGGCAGATGATCTCAATGTAGGGACAATGGCTATGATCAATGACTAGTACAATCACTGCCCAGAAGGAAAGCAATGGTAAACTATCTTCTGAAAATATACCAAGAAACCCAAACAGCAATCATGGAAAGTCAAATAGGAAAAAGATCTGGTGGTGAGTCCCCCAGGCCAGATAGATCTAATTTTAATACTGGGGAAGAGTGTGTGAGACAGAGGTCAGTACTAGTAATGTGATGACGGACAAAATCCTGACGGTGTTACCAAGGAAAACCCCTGCATCAACCTAAAAAGAAAAATAAGAGTAGGAACATGGAATGTAAGAAGTATGTATGAGGGAAAATATCAAGTAATAAGTGACGAGATGAAAAGAACAGGGATACACATTTTGGGAATCTGCGAACATCGATGGAAAGGATCAGGACACTTTAAGAGCGAGAATGATAATATCTTTATATACTCTGCCAACAGAGTAGAAGTAGGAGGAAAGAA
Organism: Achatina immaculata; assembly: GCA_009760885.1. Taxonomy (NCBI): domain Eukaryota; kingdom Metazoa; phylum Mollusca; class Gastropoda; order Stylommatophora; family Achatinidae; genus Lissachatina; species Lissachatina immaculata. The sequence goes on along the minus strand of CM019705.1, from coordinate 3,749,845 downwards.
TGGAGTGACTTTTTATTTGGACAAATTAACATCAAAAGCATTACTAGGCTACAATCCAGTAAGTGATAGAATCCTAACAATCAGACTTAAGGGCATTCCTAGAAATGTAACAATCATACAGATATATGCACCTACATCAGCAGCAGAAGAAGAGGAAGTAGAAAACTTTTATAACACATTGCAACGACAATGACCAGGTACGGAAAATGATATTGTATTAATAATGGGTGATTTTAATGCAAAAATTGGTACAGAAAGAGCAGAAGACGAAGGACATGTTGTAGGGAAATTTAGCATAGGACATAGAAATGAGGCAGGTGACAATCTAATGGCGTTTTGCATGGAAAATGAGCTAATGATCGCTAACACACTTTTTAGACAACATCCAAGAAGACTTTACACATGGACATCACCTGATGGTAAAACCAGGAATCAAATAGATTACATTTTAGTGCAAAGAAGGTGGAGATCAAGTATAACATCAGCAAAAACTTTACCAGGTGCTGATTGTGACATGGACCATGAGTTATTAATAGCAGACATGAAGATAAAGATAACAAAGACAGTTATGGGATCAAGACCACTCCGCTTTGATCTTACAAAAATACCAGAACAATATGGTATAGAAGTGAAGAGCCGTTTTGAAATCCTGATGGCTGTACAGGAGGAGATGACACCAGATGAACTGGCTACGCAGGCCAAAGATATCTTAATAACAACAGCTAAAGACATGTATAAAATAGGAAAAAAGTAGGAGCAGCTTTATTACTTAACGATTACAAAGTTGTGATGTTTCGGCGTGAGCCTTAATCATACAAAAACATACAGGACGAAGAAACAGAGAGAGGAGATAAAGTATAGATTCACATAATACTAAATCTGATTTTCTGGTAACAGCCATTAAACAATGTCACGCAGATGACACAAGCCGCCTGGCACTTGAGAACTGCTGCATTCAAAATTATGGGACGCTAGAACCACATGGGTTAAACTCACTGTTTAGTTACACGTAACATCATCTTCTTCAATCATTATAGTACCTCTCCACTAAATCCACCCCTTCTTACTTTTCAAACTTTCTCACAGCATCACTCTGCAACCCCGCTATTTTCTCTGCAACCCCTCTTCCCCAATCATCTGTTTCAATTTCTCCTAGCTAGGTCGGTATTGCGTCACTCTCTCTCCCCTCCCCGGTTCCCCATCCACCACCCCCAGTTACAACCCACCGACCACATGTCACAGGTCCCTATTTAAACAGTCTCCATGTCCCACTAGATCCATTCCTGATACACACCGCCGGACAAGCCACACCTTGCAATTTACAACTAAGTGCTCTTTTAAAAAAAATTTTTTTTTTTTTTAGTATTCATGTGAATCTATACTTTATCTCCTCTCTCTATTTCTTCGTCCTGTATGTTTTTGTATGATTAAGGCTCACGCCGAAACGTCACAACTTTGTAATCGTTAAGTAATAAAGCTGCTCCCACTTTTTTCCTATTTTATACATTCTGGTATCACAGCTTTACTGCAGTGCTTCGTGTATAGTTGTATACTTATACACTAATTATTGTGCAGCTAAAGACATGGTTCCAGTAAAGAAAACACAAAAGAATGGATGAATTACAGCAGGTACACTAGAACTGATAAAACAACGTAGAGAAATGAAGACGCAATGGAAAGTGACAAACAACACACAAAGAGAAATATAAAACTTTAACAAAAGAAGTACGAAGAAACATAAGAAAAGACAAAAAACAATACATACAAGATTGTTGTGAAAGAATAGAAGAACATCAGAAGTGTGGAAAAGATAGTGAAATGTTTAAAGAAATGAAGACACTGATGAGAAATGTCACACCTAAGCTAAATGTAATTTGTGATGAGATGGGGAATACCTTCACAGAGACAGGGGAAATTCTAGAAAGATGGAAGGAATATTGCAAAGGAATGTATGAAACAACCGACTGTGGAAACAGAAATCAACAGTGTGAATTATTATTGGAGGAGAAAGAACCCGAACCGACAATAGAAGAAGTTTTATGGGCAATAAAGAATCTGAAAAATGGTAAATCACCAGGATGTGATGAGATAACAGCTGAACTTATTAAAGCAGGAGGAAAGGAATGTGCAACAATCTATCATGCACTATGTAAAAAGATATGGCATTCAGGTATTTGGCCAAAAGAATGGAAAAGAACTATATTCATACCACTGCCAAAAAAGGGTAACCTGAAATTATGCACAAACTACAGAACTGTTGCCCTGATTAGTCATGCCAGTAAAATTCTGTTAAAAATCATAATGGGTAGACTTCGTAAGAAAATAGAAGAAGAAGTCAATATGGTCCAAGCTGGTTTCAGGCAAGGAAGAGGATCAAGTGATCATATATTCAATCTAAGATTAATAATAGAGAAATGCAGAGAGTTTAATGTGTATCTATATTTATCCTTTATAGACTACTCAAAGGCATCTGATTGTGTACAACACCAGAAACTTTTGGAAATAACGGACAAAATGGGATTTTCAACACATTTGATACAATTAACATCACTGCTGTATCTAGTAAGAATAAATGGTGAAACAACAACTTGGTTTGACATAAAACAAGGGGTCCGTCAGGGGTGCATATTGTTACCTTACTTATTTAACTTATAAACTGAAAATATAATGAGGAATGTTAGAGAAGATGTAGACAAAGAATATTACGATGCCATAACAATTGGAGATTATGAAATACCAGAGATTAGATATGCTGATGACACAGTGTTACTGTCCACAACACAAAAATGAATGCAAAAACTAATTATGTCAGTCCGTAAGAACAGTGAAGAGCAGAACCTCTATCTTAATGCAAAGAAAACTAAATTGATGACAACTGACAAAACAAACAAGGCAGCTGAAATATATATCAATAAGGAAAAATTGGAAGAAGTGGAGAGTTTTGAATATCTTGGATCACAGCTAACTAATAATGGAGATACAATGAGGGAAATTAAAAGGAGGACATCTATTGCTCTTCAGAAAGTAAAACAAATAAAGAATCTGTGGAGAGGAGCAGACAGAACTACAAAAATAAGATTTTTAAGGGCATGCATCTTTCCCATCGCAACATACGCCTGTGAGACCTGGACACTTAACAAAACAGCTGAGAAATACATAAATACCTTTGAATGTAAATGCTACAGAAGAGTTCTTCAAATATCGTGGACACAAAAAAGAACAAATATATCTATACTACAAGAGCTTAATATTGAAGAAGGCTGACTAATAAAGAGGATTAAAGAGAGAAAACTTAAATATTTTGGACACATTACACGTCATGATAATTTAGAGAAGATCGTATTGGAAGGATACATAATGGGAAAAAGAAAAAGAGGACGACCAAAACGAAGATGGCTGCAAGAAATCGTTGACGATCTGCAAATGGATGCAGCAGCGGCAGGCCATCTTGCTCACAACCGAGAGGCCTACAGGAGTGCTGTTTGGGAGGCAAAGTTCCGCAAAGGACATGCAAATGAATGAATGAATGAATGATGCAAGTTAAATAAGTAAGGTGACAGTATGCACCCCTGACGGACCCCTTGTTTTATGTCAAACCAAGTTGTTGTTTCACCATTTATTCTTACTGCTACCTGTTGGCCTAGATACGGCAGTGATGTTAATTATATCACATGTGCCGGAAATCCCATGTTTTTCCATTACTGGAGAAACAAATGTCAAATTTATATCAGATTGCAACACTCCAGCACCACTAAACATATTTTTAAAGTTTCTCTCCTGTAAATTTTTAGATTTCTAAATTCAATAAACTAGAATAACAAACATTATAGTCTCTGGCTACCCTCCTACATGCTTACGTTAGTGTTACTGAAGGTTTTCTTTAAGAGAACATTAGGCATTATAAATATCATACTTGTAAGATTTCCTCCCAATGTACTCTTAAGTTGTCTTAAGATAATTCTTCAAAGATAATCTTGTATCACAAATATCATACTCCATAAAGCTTCTCTCATGTATGTAGTCTTTGTGTGAACGAAAATTATATGTCCTAGAAAAATGAACATTTCTGAAATGTCTATAGCCTGTATGTAGTTCTTTATTTGACTGTATATGGTATTTTCATGAAAATACAGGAACAAAAACACCACACTTCAATGTTTCTCTCTTGTATGTGTTCTTTGAGGTGACTGAAAAATGCTTCTTCATGACAAAATCCAATACCAGAAACATCACACTTCTAAGGTTTATCTCCTGTATGTGTTCTTTTATGTGACTGCATACTGTTTTTACATGAAAATCCAGTATCACATACATCACACTTGTAAGGTTTCTCTCCTGTATGTGTTCTTTTATGTGTCTGCATATTGCTTTTCTGTGAAAATCCAGTACCACAGATATCACACTTGTAAGGTTTTTCTCCTGTATGTATTCTTTTATGTGACTGCAAAGAATTTGTGTGTGAAAATCCAACACCACAAACACCACACTTGTAAGGTTTCTCTCCTGTATGTATTCTTTTATGTGATTTCATACTGCTCCTATGTGAAAATCCAATTTCACAGACATCACACTTAAAAGGTTTCTCTCCTGTATGTATTATTTTATGTGACTGCAAAGATTTTTTGTGTGAAAATCCAACACTGCAAACATCACACTTGTAAGGTTTCTCTCCCGTATGTATTCTTTTATGTGACTGCAAAGATTTTTTGTGTGAAAATCCAATACCACAAATATCACACTTGTAAGGCTTCTCTCCTGTATGTATTCTTTTATGTGACTGTAAAATACTTTTCCGTGAAAATCCAGTACCACAGATATCACACTTAAAAGGTTTCTCTCCTGTATGTATTCTCTGATGTGATATCATATGGCTTATTTGTGAAAATCCAGTACCACAAATATTACACTTGTAAGGTTTCTCTCCTGTATGTATTATTTTATGTGATTGCATAAGGCCTTTTTGTGAAAATCCCGTACCACAGATATCACACTTGTAAGGTTTCTCTCCTGTATGTATTCTTTTATGTGACTGCAAAATGCTTTTTCGTGAAAATCCAGTACCACAGATATCACACTTATAAGGTTTCTCTCCTGTATGTATTCTGTGATGTGATTTCATGCTACTTTTATGTGAAAATCCAGTACCACAATATCACACTTGTAAGGTTTCTCTCCCGTATGTATTCTCTGATGTGATATCATATGGTTTTTTTGTGAAAATCTAGTACCACAAATATCACATTTGTAAGGTTTCTCTCCTGTATGTATTCTCTTATGTGACCGTACATTGCCTCTTTGTGAAAATCCAGTACCACAAACATCACACCTGTAAGGTTTCTGTCCCGTATGTATTCTTTTATGTAACTGCAAGCCACTTTTTTGTGAAAATCCTTTGCCACAAACATTACACACATAAGGTTTCTTTCCTGCATGTAAACCTTCATGATAACAAATTTTAACATTCACTGAAACTTCAGATTCAGATAGATTCTCTCCTCTATGCCTTATTTCATGTCCATCTAGTTTAGTTTCACTACCAGAAGTCACGTCAGAAATATCTCTCTTTGACATAACACTGAAGTCATCTACTTGCATATATCTCTTACTCATTATAGCAGGAATATTTTGACTATTAAATGAATATGAGTTACTGGACTTCTCATTATGTTCTTTTTGTAAAGCAACACTGTCATCATTCTGGGTCTCCAGAAAGTTTATTGATATCAATGATTCCTTATCATCAGTCTGCCATAATGAGCTATTTCCTTCTGTCACTGTTTCTAAAAAACTATCATTTTCATTTATTCTGTCTGTTTCTTCAGCTTTCACGTTCTTAATAACACAAGCCAGCAAATTAGGATGATCATGTGTCTGTAGTGTCATGTGACTAACAGCATGTGTCATCTTCATATCTCCATGACAGGTATTAAGTTCAGGGACAGAAAGTTTGCCCAACAAACCCAAGTGTGTACCTGAAATATGAAAGGAGAAGGGTAAAAAATTATATACTCCAAATTCTTAAAACTACTTTAAATAATTAGAAATTTTCTTTTATAATTATAGCATTTTTTTTCTCCTTCAAATGTAGTCCCACAGGTCAAGATAAAAGATCTTTGAAACAAATGAGAAACGTCTGGTGAAACGCATCTCTATTACTGAACATCAGACAGAGAGAGTTCTAAAATGCCAGGTCAAGCCTATCCTACATTATGGAAGAGACCAATGCAAACATCACTAGAGGCAACAAAGCTGTGGTTTCTTAGAAGAATGTTAAGAACACCATGGACACCTAAGATGACAAACAGGGAATGTCTAAGAAAAGCAAATATAGAAAAGGAATCTAATTAGATCCATAAGAAAGAGACAGTCATTCACTGGAGAAGGGGAGGGCATGAAAACATTATAAAAACAAGGTAAAAGATGTTCTCAAGTCATCTTGGAACTACATCAGTCATATATCGCACCAACAGGCCCTCACTTCTAAACCACCCTGTAGCTCAGACAGAGTCAAACTAATACTCACACACCACCCCCAATAGTTTGACAGTTAAGAACAAACTGTTTTGCCATCTGCATCTCCTCTAGACCAAGCCTGATACACGTGAACTCTTTGGGGAACCCCCACTGGTGGCCTACAGATGGGACAAGAACCTCAGGGACTTTTAGTTCATAGTCGCCTTAAGACAGAGGACACTTTTTATAGTACCAGACACTGAAGACGTTCTAGATGCAACACTTGCCCACTTGTTGTCGAGGCTAGCCAGATCTCCTTCCCTAAGTCCACATTATCAGTTCAGAATGGTTTCACCTGCACTTCACACAATGTCATTATGTGCATACGTTGCGATATGAAGTATATAGGAGAGATCGGTTTACGCTTAGGAGACCGTTTTCGTCAAAACCTTAATATTTCCAAGACGCCATGGACCCCTGTGGCAAAACACTTTTGCCAAAGAATCAACAGGGGAAAATGAGACATCTCTATTAGTGCAATCCGCTCCTGTTCTTCTGATGTACGATCTCGGAAGGCTCTAGAACAGCACCTTATTTTCCAGGCCCGCTGTCTCCACCCAGCGGCAATTAACATTTTATTTAGTTTCTTTTAAACTTTTTTAGATTTCCACCTATTTTCTGATATTTATACTCTACTTTCTTGTCTTAGTCCCGCGCATTTCGCTGTAGTTCTTCATTCATCAGTTTCACATTATCTCCCAGCTTCCTTTCTCCCCACTCCCACCCTCTTTCTCTAGCAGCCTAGAGGTATTTATTGCCTCCTGATCTCTTTCCTGCCTCCCCCCCCCCCCACCCACCAAACCCATATCATTTTCAGCCTTTCACTGGCACTAACATCTGACTGGTTCAATTTGTTTTCCTCTGTGGTCTCCCAGCCTTGTCTTTAGGGTGCATTCTGTTGTATTGTGTACATGGAGGGATGCTACAAAGCTAAGTTTTTCATTTTTCTTCTTTTATTATATGTTGTATTGTTTTTTGTATGTAATCCTTGAAAAAGGCTCATGCTGAAATATTGGATGTTTTTCATTATTTGTGTTTTTTCTCACTTTTCTCACTCCCTCTATCGTTTTGTAAACGGTACCATACACCTCTATCTACCTTTATTATATAAACAAAAAAGATAAATGAGAAAAGAGGCATGGGAAGACCAAGAGAAAAACATGACAGCACAATAAAAAGTGATGAACTGATCTGATGGAAAATATCAAGGACAGAGATCTACGGAGAAGCATGGCCACCAACATCTGCCAGTATGGCACCTGATGATGATGAACCAATAAGACTCCATAAATTAAATGAATATATTTTTCCTGTTGTATTTAGTCTTTAATCTCAAAACAAGCTATCAAGTGGAACACAACAGGCCGAAGAAAAAGAGGCAGACCGCGTGAAACTCTGAAGAGGACATTATTAAGAGAGGCAATTTTAACAGGCATAAAATCTTTTGATGAGGTTGAAAGACTCGCCGAAGACAGGAAAAATTGGCGAACTACTTTGTGAGCCCTATGTGACGTTTAACGGCACGGGAAGGATATAAGATAAGATTTAGTCTTTAGATGAGCAAACAACAACCTGTTTCATGGGTGATCAGAAAAAGAAGATGGACATATGTAGGCCATGTAATGAGAAGAAACAGAGAATAACAAGCTATCAAGTGGACCACAACAGGCAGAAGAAAAATAGGTCAACCACGTGAAACTCTAAAGAGGACATTGTTAAGTGAAGCCAGTTTAGTGGGCATAACATTCCTTGATGAAACACTCGCCGAAAATAGGAAAACTTGGCAAACAACTATGCGAGCCCTAACCCCACCAGTGGTCCATTTTATGGATCATTGCCTGTCCCAAGTCAGGAAAAAGGGGGAGGGTTGGCTTAAGGCCAGCAACCTTATCCTATAAAAAGAACCTTGCTACAGAAACGCCAAAAAGAGACTCAAGAGATATTTCGGCCCTGGGGGAGGACGGGCCTCCAGCTGGAGGAAGCATGAAGCCGGACAGTGAAAGCCAGGGAAACCAGGAAGCTGTCAGACCGATAACCGCCATCTCCACCAGGACCACCATTATTATAGGATCATGGGACGTTAGAACTATGTTTGAAGCAGGGAAATCAATGCAGGTTGCAGCGGAAATGAGGAAATACAACATCACCATCCTGGGAATCAGCGAAACAAGATGGACTGGAACTGGGCAAACAAGGATTAGCACGGGAGAGCTTTTGTTGTACTCAGGACACGAGGAGGACACCGCACCACACACATATGGGGTGGCCCTGATGCTGTCAAAGACAGCTCAGGGAGCGCTAATTGGATGGGAGGCGCATGGCCCACGGATTATTATAGCCACCTTCAAAACCCAGAAGAGAAGGATAAATATGGATGTCATTCAGTGTTATGCACCAACAAATGAAAGCACCGATGGTACAAAGGAGGAATTCTATGAGAGATTGTTGGGTATTGTGCAGAGCCGTCCAGAGCGGAACATGGTTATCGCCATGGGTGATTTCAATGCCAAGATCAGAAGTGACAACAGGGGATACGAAGATATCATGGGGCAGCAAGGATTGGGTGTAATGAATGACAAAGGAGAGAAATTTGCTGACTTTTGTGCCACAAGCAATTTGGTCATTGGAGGGAGTTTCTTCCATCATAAAAGGATACACAAGGTTACATGGGTTTCTCCGGATCAGGTAACAGAGAATCAGATCGACCATATATGTATTGGGAAGAAATACAGAAGATCTCTTCAGGACTTGAGGGGCAAAAGAGGAGCCGATGTTGCATCAGACCACCATCTAATTGCGGCCCGATTGAAGTTAAAACTAAAGAGGACTGGGATAAGAGGCAACAATAGACAACGCCAGAGATACAACACCACAGTTCTAAAGGATAGAACTAAGCAGGAAGAATTTAAGATCGCACTCGTCAATAAGTTTCAGATTCTACAAGATCTACCAGAAGAAGAGTCAACTGATAAGAGATGGCAAGGAGTGAAAGAAGCATTTACCTCATCATGTCAAGAAGTGCTTGGACCCAGGAAGATGTGCCAGAAGGAGTGGATCTCTGCAGAATCCATAAGGAGAATAGAGAAGAGAAAGAGGAAAAAAGCAGCACTCAACAACAGCCGCACAAGAGCCAGTAAAATTATTGTACAAGAAGAGTATAGGGAAGCATGTAGGAAAACAAAGAGGAGCACCAGGACAGACAAAAGGAACTACATAGAAAAACTGGCAACAGAGGCAGAAGGAGCTGCCCAGCAGGGAAATATACAGGATCTATACTCCACAATTAAGAAGATGACTGGAAATTATAGTGTGCCGATGAGGCCAGTGAAAGACAAGAACGGAAAAACAATACCCAATGACTGGGGACAGAGAGACAGATGGATGCAGCACTTTGAAGAATTGTTGAATAGACCAGCCCCTCATAACCCATCGAATATTGAACCAGCCGATAGAGATCTACGAATAGATTGTGGTATACCAACAAGGGAAGAGATTTGTAAAGCCATAAAACAGATGAAACATGGCAAGGCAGCAGGACCTGATAACATCCCGGCAGAAGCACTGAAAACAGATATTGAGACAAGCGTAGACATTCTTCACCCCCTCTTCAGGAAGATCTGGGAAGAGGAGCAAGTGCCTACAGAGTGGAAAGAAGGTTACCTTGTCAAGCTACCAAAGAAAGGTGACTTGAGCTCCTGCTCCAACTACAGAGGTATAACACTGCTATCAATACCAGGAAAGGTATTCAACTGAGTTCTTCTAAATAGGATAAAGGACGCGGTAGATCCACAACCTAAACTACGAGATTAAAGACCAGTTGAAACATCCAGTCCGAAAGTCATACCTCAACAAGAAAGAAATAGTAGAGGAAAAAATATATACCATGTATTTTTCTTGGTCACATTTATAGCACGGAGTAACATCTGGAAACTGGAAAATAAAAGTAGCAGTTTCATTTTTTTTTTTGCGTGGGTACAAAAATTTTGTGCGCAGTTTAACTTTTTTCTATGTACGGCCATGCAAGCGCACAGCTTAGAGGGAACAGTGGTCATGTCATGAGAAAAGGCAAACTAGAACACATCATGACAGCAGGAAAGTCAGAAAAGAAAGAAGACCAGGGTAGGCCAAGAGAGAAATCCTGGATGGGTTGTCAAGATGGCATGGAAAGAGGACACCAGAACAACTCACAGAGGCAACTTAAAACAGGAAGTTGTGGAGATTGTGACCTCAATGCCAGTAGGCATGGCACTTTATTGACAGACAGGTAGGCAGACAAATGATAGACAGGAATCTCATAATAAGATCAGCATAAAATTTGACTTCTGAATTCATGGGATTAAGTAATCTATCAAATGTTTTATGATCTTTTCTTTCAATGTATTTATTAACCACAATCTCACCTTTGTCATATTCACTAGTTTCTACTTCTTCCTTTTCTATTTTCAGCATTTTCAAGTGATCTCTCCATACATCAGTCTCATTACAACTGCAGTCAATTTTCTGAAACACATTGTTATACTCATGATATGCAGAAAAATAGTGTTAAGTTAAAAGTTAACATATTCTTGCAACAGACCACTTCCAACCTAAGATTTATGTCATACACAAACATTTACTGGCACTTGTGAAGGTATGTTCAAGCAAATGCTAGTCCGAGTTTTTGATAAGAAAACTGAAGAACATATTAATCTATATAATGCTAGTTCACAAAACAAAATATTACAGTCAGTATAAATATGCTGTGTTGTTAGTCTCTCTCCCTTGTCCCTTCACTGCACAAGACACATGGAAGCATGAGAATTCCACTTTTTTTCAGTCTTTAGCTCTCTTCTTAGGGTCTCTCATGTCAGTCCTTTGTTTACCAGTATTTTCTCTGCTGTACATCTCCATATCTCTTTTGGTCATCCTATGCTTCTTTTATTCTGACTCTATACATCAAAGCTGCTTGTGGTAAGGATTTGTCTGCCATTTTCATAATGTGGCTTATCTATTGCCACCTTCTTTCAATTGCTGTTGAAAATCATATCATTTATATACTATCGTGTCTGTGTAACTACATGCATTTGTATCAACAAAATTTTCCAGACAAAATATTACCTCAGCGATCTCAAGGGGAGATCCATTCCTTGGACAGCCCTCATTTTTCTTCTGTTTGCATTCATCACAATCTATCAAATAAGATACCATAATAAATCTGAACATCTTGAAGTCTCAGAAAGCATCAGAATGATGTAATGTTTTATGATACAAGTAATACATATCAACATTTATATCAGATGATTATAAATTCCTACTTTACGCGGACAGAGCTAAAGTAACAAAAGCTGCAAGATACTGAAGACTTGGCTAGCAAATAAGATGACATGCCTGAGCTCCAGAGAGTGCTCCTAAAGGGAAACTACAGAAATTCATGGAGACAAAGAGCAGACTGCAGACATCTCAGAGATCCCACTATATATTTGAACCAAACACAAGAAATCATAATTTTTATGTTAAAAATAGAATTCTGCAATGTACAATGGCAAGACAATAAATAACTTGCAAAACAGGCTAAAAAAAAAAAACTCAAGTATGTGCCTAAAATTTATTTTATAAATGTATATTAACATAACCCCCATGTACATTCAATTTATATACCTAGGTCAGGATGGTGACACCAATAAGGAAGTTAGAACTGCAAAAGCAGCATCAGCATTTAATAATCTTGAGAAAATATGGCAGTCAAAAGTTATAAGCATGGAAACAGTGTTAAGATTACTCAGCTAGATGTAATATCAATCTTTATGTATGCGTGCAAAGGCTGGAAAACACCTAAAGAAACAGATAACAAACTAGATGCATTTGAAAACAAATGTTAAAGGAAAATATTTTGTATACAATAAAATGAATTTAAGACCAACGCAGAGACAAAGAAAATGGGCACACAACAACCTGTCTCATCAGTGATTAGAAAAAAGAAGATGGACATATCCACTTGCTGAGAAGAAGTGATCAGAGAATCCCAAAATAAGCTATCAAATAGGACATGACAGGTCAAAGAAAAAAGGTTGAAAATGTGAAACTCTAAAGAGAGCATTGCTGAGAAAGGTATAAGACCCTTGACGAGGTTGAAAACCTTGCAGACAACAGAAAAATATGGCAAACCACAAGCAATTTTACAGAACTGCAAAAGTAGCAGTGACCTTCAAGAATCTTTAGAACATATGGCACTCAAAAGTGAAAATTATTCAATTCAAATGTAATATCCACATTCATTCATGCATGTGAAAGCTGGAAAACAGCTAAAGAAATATACAAGAAATAAGACTCTTTTGAAAACAAATGCCTAAGGAAAATACTCAATATAAAGTGGAATAAATTCAAAAACAATGCAGAGATAAAACAGATGAGCGAACAACCTGTCTCATGGGTGATCAGAAAAAGGAGATGGACATATATCTGTCATGTGGTGAGAAGAAACAGTCAGAGAATCCCAAAACACGCTATCAATTGGAACAGGTCAAAGAAAAAAGAGGTCAGCCACATGAAACTCTAAAGAGGACATTGTTAAGAGAGGCCAGTTTCATGGCCATAAAATCCCTTTTTTGAGGTTGAAAAGCTTGCTGAAAATAGGAAAACTTGGCAAACTACCATGCAGACCCTATGTGATGTTTAACAGCATGGGAAGGATGTAAGATATAAGACATTATATATACAAAGTAAAAGAGCATTGGGGGTGGGGATGGGTGCCTTGAATTAAAAACTCTTGCTGATGGATTTGGGGAGGTAACCAGTCACCTTGCCTAGATTGTTAAGCAAGAAGGAGTAGAAGAAGAAGGAGTAGAAGAAGGAGTATAGAAAACAAGTTGAATTCTTTCCAGACTAAATGTTTATGAAGAATTAAAAAATATTTTGGCCAAACACCATAAGAAATAACATTTTATTAGCAGAAATGCAGATGAAACCACTGACAACAATTATTGAGGAAAGACGCTGGCGATGGTTGGGACATGTGCTCCGAATGACTGACAACTCACTACCAAAAATAGCACTAAGATGGACACCACAGGGGAACAGAAGTAAGGGTAGACCAAAAGAGACATGGAGAAGAACAACAGAAAGGATGTTGAGCAATAGAGGGCTCACCTGGGCAAGAGCAGAAAAAAAGGCGAAGGACAGGCATTTGTGGAAAACCCTTGCGGAAGCCCCATGTGCCCTGGGCACTTAAGGTTCAGAGAGAGAGAGAGAAGAAGGAGTAGAATAAGAAGGAGTAGAAGAAGGAGTAGACGAAGAAGGAGTATAAGAAGAAGGAGTAGAAAAAGAGAAAGAATTTATTCACATTTTAGTCTCTGAACAGTTAAATGTAAATATATCATGATGAATAGAATGATACAGTTCTAAAATTCTATAAATGCACTGGAACTTCTTGTTTTTGTAATCATCAATTATCTTAATGCAGAGATCATGTAAAGAATAAGGTTTTGTTAGGAAGATATCCATGGTTTAGCCATCTTTTTCTCCTTGACATAATCAAATCATTATGTACTGGATGTGGGTTTTTTTCCAAAGGGAAAAGTTACATTTCTTATAGAGAAAGTAATAAAATTCTGTAGTCTGACTTACAAAATAAACTCTTCTCAGGAAGATCAGTAGATGGCAGAGAACTGAAGCTAATCCTTCTCGTGATATGATCACTTACTTTCTCATCACTTTCTGTCTTCACTGTGTGACACTGATTAAAAAAAAAAGAAATAAAAAAAACTGTAAACTGTTGAAGTCTTGAAGGATGTGACAGGCCCATAAGGAACTGGATTATAGATTAATTAAGCACCAGCTCAGTTTTTAATCACATGACAAAGAAAGATACTGTCTGTGTCTATAGACATTTCATAAGTAAGGGTTTTTACCTCTCCTGAATGTATGCCTGTTCTGTGGGAGAATCTTAAAGTGTCTCAAGTCTTGTCTTGTCTCCTTCATCCTATAGCTCTCAGTGTTAATGAGACAGAGTTCTTGATAGACTTCAGTAATTTGTTTCTTGTAATGGGATATTTAAGGTTTCTGTATGTTCTTGCTTTGGTGGCCTCTTCCTGCTTCCTACCAATATTAGCATGTTTTCTATGGTAGACTTTCTAGTGATAGTTGTGTAGCATGGCCTAACAATCTAACTTGTTTATGGATGTAGTATAATACTGGTGTTCCTTCAACCTTCGTCCTGAAGGTGTCATTTTTTTGTTTGTTTGGTCTCTTGTCACATTTAGTATTTTCTTCAATTATTTCTGCTAATCATCATTTCAGAAGAGATTTTCATATTGTAGTTTTTTAACATGCTCTTGCTAAGTTATCCCTATTTTGCTGTAAGTTTTTCTCTGATGTGACTATAAGTGCTTGCTCATCAGCAAAATAGATTTCACTTGTTTTCTGAAGGGTTTTGGACGTTTAATGCCTTTTTTTTTTTTTTTTCGAGCTTAGATATCAGAAAGTTCCTTGGTGGAATTCTATGGGACGTTGCTACATGTCACTTTAAATAGAGAAAGTATTTTCTTAAATTTGTATTGATCAGATAGATATGAGCAGACCTGCCTCACATGATACACACTGCATACAACCAATAGTAAAAAAGTATATGTCTGGAACCTGAAAGAAGCAACTGCTAATTATACTTGACACATGAAACACAAGGACCATATTTCCTGGACATGACAACCTCTATCTCTTTCTCAAGCCCCAGCTGACAGGCATAGGATATCATGTCCTTCTATAACCCTCAATCCCTTGTGCATTTCTGTAGGCTTGTCCCTGAGCATTTCCCATGCCAAGATGTTAAATCATCAAAAATATTTCCTCTCTGTCTTCAGTCTTTCCTGCTGCCATTAGATGCTCTAGTCTGCCTCTCTTCCTCACAAATTAGAATTGCCTTTTTCTGATCATCATTATATTTTCCCTTGTTTCTTGAGCCTCTTTCAGAACTTTCTTGTTCAATTTTCATGCTTCAGCATTCTTCTAAAGAGCCACATTTCAGCTGATTCCAGTCTTCTTTGTAACTCTTTACTGACCATCCAAGCTTTGCATCCACAGAACATGACTGGTTCAATGTAATACTATAGCATTCTCTTTCTAACTCTAGTAGTGACTTATTCCAAAGTATGGATTTCAACTTTTGAAAGGAGGTCTCGGCTTGTGAAGTTCTGCTTTTTTACACTTTGTACTTCAGTGACACATCTTCCATCTGATGTTAGCATGGTGCCTAAGTAATTAAAACTGTCAACTTGGTTTAATTTTGTGCCTTCTGCTTGCATAGCACACCTGTGGGGGTGTGGGGTATCCTGGTTGTTGAGATGACCATCACAACCGCCTTCTTTATGTTAAGACCTCAGTCTTTTTCTAATGTCCTTGATGACTGTATTAAGCAGCAACTGAAGCTCCCTTTCATTCTTGGCTACCAACACTGCGCATCTCAAGTTGTTAAATGATTTCTGATTCCTTTCACCATTATTCACAACAGTATCTTGGTGACATGTCTCATGAGACTATTATTTCTATGTTCTTCACAGTCTATTGTTCCTGGTTTATTTGGTATAGCAATGGACATGGATTTCAGAAATGCAAAGGGGTGATCACAAAAGGTACCATATGGTAAAATACATGACCTTATGCCAAAAATAGCCATAGTTTACCACCATCTGATACCTATGGCCTAAACAAAGCTGCCCAGATGGTGCAGATGATAAAAAAAGTGACAAGGCAATATAGGGGATAGGGATGGGTGGATGGAGGAAGGTTCAGAAGAAAAGAGAACACTAGGAAGACAAGACCTCTTGCTAAGCATGCCTGGACAAGGAAGTTCACAAAGCCTGCAAGGGGCTACAGAAGGAGGATAGAAAGGGCTGGAAAATAAACCATAAATTGTCTCTGGCAAGAATGAGAAAAAGCAACAATTTTTTGTGTTTTTGTCTGTTGTGTTGTTTTTCTATTGTGATCCTTGAAAAAGGCTTCTTGCTGAAGTATTGGACTGCCATATGTTCTTCATATGCTGTACGTAGCCACCATATACTATGTGCTGTACAGGTAAAATTGGCGTTGATTGAGTACATGGGTCCCAAACAGAAGATCTGGATTTTACCGATGACATAATTCTTATCAGTGACAATGTGAAATCGATGCAGGGAAAAACAGATTCCCTGTCTTCCTTGGCTAGCAAAATAGGTCTTGAAATTAACAAAGACAAAACAAAAATAATGAAACTTCTCATTAATCAAGTAGAAAAAAATATGTAGAAGGAACAGCTGTTGATGAAGTAAACCAATTTGCATACCTTGGCAGCTACATAGACCAAGAAGGAAGGAAGTTAGAATTTGAATTGCAAAAGCAGCATTGTCCTTCAAAAATATTGAGAACATATGGAATTCAAAAGTTATAAGCACAAAAACCAAGTTAAGATTATTCAATTCAAATTTGATATCCACACTCATTTATGCATGTGAAAGCTGGAAATCAGCTAAAGAAATTATGACTCTTTTGAAAACAAATGCCTAAGGAAAATACTTGGTATAAAGTGGAACAAATTCAACAACAATGCAGAGATGACAGATGAGCAAACAACAACCTGTCTCATGAGCGATCAGAAAAAGAAGATGGACATATGTAGGCCACGTGATGAGAAGAAACAACCAGAGAATACCAAAACAAGTTATCAAGTGGAGCACAACAGGTCAAAGAAAAAGAGGTCAACCATGTGAAACTCTAAAGGACATTGTTAAGAGAAGCTAGTTTAGTGGGCATAAAATCCCTTGATGAGGTCGAAAGATTCACTGAGAACAGGAAAACTTGGCAAACAACTATGCGAGCCCTATGTGACGTTTAACGGCACGGGAAGGGTGTAAGATATGTTCTTCATTTGTAAGTACTCATGTTGTTTTCTGCCATTCTTGTTTCTGCCCACTTTCCTCACTCTTTCCATCTTTTTGTAAAACTGAACCATAAACCTACATCTACTTTGATTCTAAGATCCTCCTATCCCATGGATTTTGGTAAAGAAGAACTGGTTAGTTTCAGTTCAAGACACTCCAAATCCACAGCAGCATCTATGGTGTTCATTTGCATATCTTGTAAACATTTTTGTGGCTCAGTTTTCCTGATGAAATGATTCTACACAGCATTTTGTAAGTGGACTGTATGCTTTGAATCTTTGAACTTTCAAGCATAACTGTCAGGTCATTAAATCTCTGTTACATAGCTCTGCATTATCTCAACAGAAAGGGGTGAAACGCCCGATAAGGTAATCAGCGACCCATAGCTGAAATGCCAGCGTCAGTTTTAGTGACCCATAGCTGACCAAGACCCTGTCTCACCTCTCCGTGGTACCCCCAGTAACAGGCCTAGCCTGGCTAACAAGGCAGGGATCACCATAGTCCCCATGGTGATGGAGTCTGCTAAAGAAGCATTGCACACCCCCTGCTTTTTAGCTGTACTCCAGGACTGAAAAAGTAGCCGCCATAACCCACTCCCTCACTGATACGATGCTGTGCCTCAACATCTCTACAGCACTGGCTGCAAAGTACAATAGCTCACAGTTACAGGGAGTTCGTACAAGTACAAGTATCTCAACAGAAATGAAAGTCTCACTGCAGACAGCCCTCCCATGAACTACATTTATTTAGGACCCATTTGTGACAAGGCACTGAACTTTAAAAAAAAAAATTAAAATAAAAAAAACAAAGACTTGTATTTTAGCACTTTGGCACTTCCTCCTCATACAACACCTGAGATGACCATCCACCTGTTGCTATACTACTGTACAATACACTGTATAAATGGTTAGTAGTGCATTAAGATAAAAACACATCTTCACATATAAATTAGCCCAATATATAAAGTGTCTAGGCAAGTTTCACAGAACATAAATGTCAAACTTAAAAAAAGTTATTACTTATTTCAAACTGCCAATGTAGTGAAATCATGACAACAGAAGCAAACACTCACTAACCTGATCTAGTTCTGGTTTTGTCTGTATTGTTTCTTCATGCCAGTTCATTTCTTCACAAAATTTTTTAGTACAAATCTGCAACAGACAAATGTGAAATGTCACTCATTTTGTGAAAAAAGTGTACTTCTTCTTTTTCTTCTTCATTTGCTTCTACCATCAAGATCGCCCCATGATCCTACTGATATTGGCTTGGGCCTTTATTCTTGGTGGGTCACAGAAGTGGCATTGCATGACACTGTGGTTTTTGTTGCATCAGTTTAATCTAGAGTTGGACTTCCTCACCAGAAAACCTCAATGTGTTTTGGATATCAGTATACCCCTGCCAGTTGAGAGGTGATTGCCCATCCAGTCCAGAGTTGGACTTTTTCACCAGAAAACCTCAATGTGATTTGGATATAATTATATCTCCGTCGAGTGGTTGCCTATTTAGACTGCACTAGTCCAGTATCTCCAACCTCAGCATTTTATGGTCGTGGCTGCTACCCTTCCTGCTGATGACCAGGATGGAGCTTTTGTGCAGGAGGACAAATCCTCGCCAATAGTAAGTTTCACCCCTGGGTTAAGCCGGTTTAGGCGTATTATCCCAGTATGGGTGTATATAGAATGTGACCGGCCTCTAGAGCGGATGCACTGTGATATGAGTAGCCATAAAGTTTCACCCTGGGTTAACCAGGTTTAGACATTTTGCCCCAGTATGGGTGTATATAGGACATGGCGGCCTCTAAAGCAGAGGTGACGTGGTATGAGTAGCCCTCACTGCAAGGCTACTGGCCATACTGATTAAACTTCACTTAATCCTTTCCATCACATTTTTCAGTGGTGCTGGAGGCAACCCTAATCGCATTTTTCATCACTGGCCAGGAGGAATTTCACCCCACACACAGCAGCCGAAGAATTTCGCCAGCAGCATCTTAGTTTAACCCCTGGGTTAAGCCAGTTTAGGCATTTTGCACGGCAGCTAAAGAATCTTGCCAGTAGTGAAAGAAAGTGTACAAAGTCTAGTAGATTATTTTGTGAGGAAGTTTACAAAGTCAAGTGGCTTATTTTGTAACACTTCTACTAGATAATGCAATAATATTGTACATTTCTCTGGTTTATTTTGTGTAATCAAGGCCTCAAGGTACATATGCTCAAGTTCATCTTCTTATTTGTGTCTCGCTAGAATAAAGTGTCTGACCCATTTTGAAAGACAATTTGTGTGAAATTTAATGACGAAAGCTCTCACAATATCATTTATGCCATTTTTGCCAGTTTGAAGCCTGGGTTAGAAAAAAAAAAATTAATATTGTTTTACATCATCAGCCACTTGCATATTCTTTATGGTTTGAGTTAGGAAGACTGTCTGGATCCCACATACTGTCACTAAAGGTGGAAATATGTTTTTAAAACCTTAAATATGGTTCAAATGCTAAATATGTTTTTAAACACACTGCTAATCGTTATGAGATGAAATAGTTAATAACTACATACATGATGGTTCTATGGAACCTCATTTGTAAGTATCAGTAACTCATCTTGGTACATAACTATACCAATATAAACAAATTATTATTATTAATGCTTGTCATCTGGATAGCTTTAGTGGTCATGCTTCTCCATCTTGTGAAGTCCTTGATGTTCTGATTAATTCATGCTTTTATTTTATCATGTTCCCTGGTCAGTCCAGTGATGATATTTTTCTCTTTGACTTTCTTCTTTTTTACCATGAATCTTCCACTCATTATTAGATTCTCCAAATTTTATCTTCTATATGTCTAAAAATTTGTATCTTCTGTATGTTCAAAAAATTCTATCTTATATATGTCCCAAAAATTTTGACTGCCTTTTTCTTATCAAGTATTCGTTTTTTTTTTTTTTATATACTGAAATTTTATTATACCTATAAAATATTATCCACAAGCTCAGGGAAATGACCATTAGGTAAGTAATAGGTAAGACATCTTTGCGGATCTCTTTGTTGTTCATAGTGTAATATTTTGATATCCCAACTTTACTGAGAAATACAGTGTATTTGCTGCATCTTTCTCAAAACCACATCTCTCTTGCTTCCAGTCTGTCATGTTTTTGTTGATTGTCAAAGTTCCACAACTATATAGCAATATTTACTATATATATATATTTTACACATATACTTAAGAACATTTTCTTAACTCTTATTATCTTTTTCATGGCCTAAAAACCTGTCTTTGCATTACCTATTTGTGATTTTGATTTTATTTCAGTTGTAAGCTGTTATTGTTGTTCCAAGATAACTAAATTTATTTATTTGTATCAGTGTCTACTCATCTGAAACGATTATTTCTCTTTGGTATGTTTATTCTTTTCAATATTACCATTATTTCAACACAAATGTCAAATCGGTGCTGCCATTTGGATCAGAAACATGGACAGCATCAGCCAAAAGTGGCAAGAGACTTCAGACCTTTGTTAACACTTGGCTAAGGAAGATCCTTCAGATCTGATGGCCAGATAATGAAGTTCTATGGCAGAAAAACAAACCAACCCACATGAAAGAAATGATGATGAAAAGACGCTGGAGATGGACAGGACATACACTTCACAAACCTACCACTAACATAACCAGACAAGCTCTCACCTAGAGTGTCCAGGGTAAGAGGAAACAAGGAAGACCTAGAAACACTTGAGAAGAAGTCTTGATGCAGAGATCTGAAAGATGGACTACACATGGAGATGGATAGAAGAAGCAGCCAAGGACAGAAGTAAATGAGAGCCCTTGCTTATGGCCTATGCCCCAGACAGAGGTAGAGAAGTTGCAGATGTATGGATTATTTCTGTCATGCTGCTGTTTACCTCTATGCCTCTTTTATTGTTGTCTTCAGTAATCTTGTTCAAAAGTTCCTGCAAATTGCTTTCACTTTCTGCTATTAGAACAGTATCATATCCACATCTCAGTAAAGTTGGGATATCAAAATATTACACTATTTATGAAAAAAGGGGGTGCTCATACTTGTACAAACTCCCTGTAACTGCGAGCTGTTGC
The DNA here is from genome assembly GCA_009760885.1 of Achatina immaculata. Lineage (NCBI taxonomy): Eukaryota > Metazoa > Mollusca > Gastropoda > Stylommatophora > Achatinidae > Lissachatina > Lissachatina immaculata. The sequence continues at coordinate 3,728,369 of CM019705.1, read as the reverse complement.
TGTTTGCAGCTGATGCTGTAGGGATGCTGAACCACAGCATCATATCAGCTTGGGAGTGGGTTATAGCAACTACTTTTTCAGTCCTGGAGTACAGCTAAAAAAGCAGGGGGGGGGGGTGCAATGCTTCTTTAGCAGACTCCACCACCATGGGGACTATGGTGATCCCTGCCCTCGTTAGCCAGGCTAGGCCTGTTACTAAGGGTACCATGAAGAGGTGGGACAGGGTCTTGGCCAGCTATGGTTCGCTAACCCTGATGCTAGCATATCAGCTATGGGTCTCTGGTTGCCTAATCAGACAGTCTTCACCCCCGAGAAAAGGAGGTAAGAGCGGCTTTATTCATCAATAAGCATACAGATGCAACATTTAGAGTGCTTAGATACAGTTCTATCCAAGTCACAGCTATGGTTTATTCCCCCTCGTTTTCATTTGTTACATCTCATCCATGTCAATTTCCCTACATCTTCCTCCTGTATCTTTAGTAATTCGTAAGCCGAAATGTCACAGCTGTATGCAGATGAAAGATTAAAGTTCTTTATATTTGTTTAGGATTGTTTAAGTTACGGAAGGTGTTAATTAATATGACGTTCTGATGTCTTCAATGCACTCAGCACAAACGTGCAATGCGAAAAGCCAAGGCAGCACAAGCACCCACACCTGAATCTGGACATATATGTTCCGTGTGTGGCAAAACTTTCAGATCTCCTATAAGGCTAGTTGGTCACGCACGGACACACCTCTCCTTACTTTGACTGTGGTCATCATTGAAGACGATGGACGAACAACAACAATGCACTCCAAACAATACACAAGCTACATCACGTTCTGTGCTGCTCATTTAACAAAATTACTTTTCGAGTTCTTTTATTATTATTCAAATAATGAAAGGGAGTGGAGGTTTCACAACAATGCTTAACCTGAATCAATGCTCCACAATATATTCAAATAAATTCTACGGTTTCTAAACAATTCTACCACATGCCACCCTAAAAGTCTTCGTTGTTTTCTTCATTTCTGTTCGCATTTTTAATTTTCTTATTATTCAATTCAACGTCCTTGTATTTGTTCGTTGTTGTGTTCATTACAATCAAATCACACAACTCAAGGTCAAGGATGTGCACTATAGCCACTTTGTAGATAAGTAAAAGGTAAAATTCCCGTTTCCATGCTTTAACGCACATTGGGGATACGGTGTTAGGCCCGCATTTTCCATGACCTTCAGCACATATAATGCTTCAGCACATATAATATGTTTTTGTCTTGTTTTGTATGTATCCTCGAATAAGGCTCACGCCGAAATATCGGATGTTGTATGTTTTTCATTTATACATTCTCATACTTTCTATTTCTTTTTTTCTAACCTTACTCACTCCCTCCCTCACTTTGTAAAACTGCACCACACACCTCTATCTACCTTATTTATTTCAACCAGTTTTACTGCAGTCGCCATCCCTTTTATCTGTCACATATAATGCGATATGGTCAGTATCACACTTCACCTTGTACATAGTAAAGCTAGTTTTATAATACAAGATGAAGATTAGCATAGACGTAATTAGAAGATTAACACTGAAAACAAAGGCTCTGAATTATCCGACCTGTGTTCTTCAGATTTTTCTTTTATAAATGGACATGAAAGGTAGACAAAATGGGGTTACCACATTGTGAAACCATACAGCATTATCATCAACTGCTCAGGTAATACAAAAAATGGATAGATACCACATAGATGTACTGGGCATCAGTGAAATTCAATGGCCAGAAGTAGGGAAAAGAACGACAAAAAATCGTACGTTAATAATATATTCAGGCAGAGACGATGAAACGATATATATATATATATATATATATATATATAAGATGGTGAAAGTCCTCCAGATATGGAGGATCCCTGTGAATAAGGAGTTGTCCAAATAAGCAGGCGCGGAGACTCAGAGAGCGAGGTGGGGTAGTAGGTGGCTCTACTACTTCTATAAAGTGCCTCAGGTGCTCAGTGAAGGGAATACCAGGCGGGTCAGAGGCGCCTTAAAACCTCTCGCTCCCGCTGCCTTGCGGGTAGGACAGGGAGTCCAAAGGCTAGCGGAGAGTCCGTCCACAAACCGATAGAAGGCAACGGGAAACCAATGTTGTAGTTCCCAAGAACAGTTATGCTTGAACAGAATAATCGATTCATCATGAACGACGTTAATGGATGTTCCTCTGGAACAGCCTCGTCCGGTACGGCAGCTCACGAGCCACAGGTGAGGCCAGATCGTCATCAAGCTACTGGTGGCAAAACTAACAAGTTCAAAATAGCAACATGGAATGTTAGAACTTTATTCCAGGCTGGAAAATTAGAAAATGGAAAGGATGAAGATCAACATATCAGGAATGAGTGAAGTTAGATGGACAGGTGCAGGGAAGATAAACTCTGATAAATATACAGTAATATATTCAGGGAGTGAGAAACATGAACGAGGAGTAGGAATTATATTTGATGAACAAACGGCAAGGACAACTGTAGGATATTTGAACATCTTGGACCGAGTCCTGCTAGCCCAACTGAAAGGACAACCAATAAACATAAATATTATACAAGTGTATGCTCCAAAATCTGAAAGTTCTGAAGAAGATGTACAGCTATTTTATAATGATATAGAGACAGCACTAAAACACACAAAGTCACATAAAGTTACCATAGTCATGGGAGATTTTAATGCCAAAGCTGGTAAAGGAAGAACTTCAGACATCGTTGGTGACTATGGACTGGGGGAGAGGAATGACAGAGGTTATAAATTAATTGAATGGGCAAGAATACACAGCATGGTTGTAGGAAACACCTGGTTTAAACAACATCCTCGAAGACTGGCAAAGTGGTGCAGCCCAGACAAAAAGACCTTTAACCAGACAGACTACATATTAATCAACAGACGATTCCGCAATGCATTACTGATAACAAAAACCATGCCAGGAGCTGACTGCAATAGTGACCATGATCCACTCTGTGGAAAAGTTAGAATAAAACTAAAGAAAGCGTGCAGAAAAGTGAGAAACATCAAACTGAATACAGAACTTCTTAAAAATGACCAAGAACTGCGAGAACAATACAAAGTTATTATAACAAATAGATCTAATGCAATACCAAAGATAAATAGTATAGATGAACAATGGGAAATGTTAAGAGATTCTATCCACCAAACTGTTAAGGAGATAATACCACCAAAAAAAGAAGCCTCTAAAAATAAATTGATGACGGACTACATCTTGGGACTGATGGACAAGAGGAGGAGGAGTAAAAATAACGAGGAAAAATATAGCACGATAAATAAAGAAATAAGATGCAAATGCAGAGAAGCAAAAGAAGTGTGGTTAAATGAACAGTGCAAACAGATAGAGGACTCTCATATTAAAGACAGCAAAAACATGCACAGACGAATTAATGAAATCACAGGCAGGAAACCAAAATATACACACAGGATGCCTGAAATCGAAAGAAGGTAAAATGTTAATGGGAAAAGAAGACATTGTGGATAGGTGGACAGAGTATATCGGTGAGCTATATGAAAGAGAAAGACCAGAATTAACACCAGATACTGAAAACTGTGATGGACCACCAATATTTGAAGATGAAATCACAGATGCCATCAAACACATGAAGAAAGGAAAAGCGACTGGGCCTGATAATATAACAATAGAAGAAATAGAGGCACTAGAGGAGACAGGAATAAAAATAATAACCAAGTTACTGAATGACATTTACAACAGTGGTTATATTCCCAGTGACCTGATTAAATCCACGTTTATAGCACTACCAAAGAAACCAGGTGCAAAGGAATGTGACGACCACCGGACTATCAGCCTCTCATGTCACATAACGAAGCTACTTCTGAAAATAATTATGAGAAGAACAAGGAAAAAGATAAAAATGGAAATAGCAGATGAACAGTTTGGATTTGTTGAAGGAAAGGGAACACACAATGCCATTTATGCTTTACGAACACTAGCAGAAAGAGCTTTAGAAGTACAGAAAGATCTCTACTTATGCTTCATTGATTACATCAAGGCATTTGACAAGGTGAAACATAATGAAATTATTAAAATGCTTGAAGACATCAATATAGACGGTAAAGACCTGAGGATTGTAAAACATCTATACTGGCACCAAGAAGCAACAGTTCGAGTTGAAAATAGAATTGGAAAATATCAACCTATAAAACAAGGGGTGCGTCAATGATGTGTACTATCTCCAGACCTTTTTTCTCTGTATAGCGAGAATATTTTAAGAACAATCATCACAGAACCAGGCATAAAAATTGGAGGATGCAATATTAACAACCTTCGGTATGCTGACGACACAGTACTGATATCTCAGAACCAACAAGACCTGCAAAATCTCTTGGATAAAGTCGTCAAAGAAAGTGAACAGAAAGGCCTTACTTTGAACATCAAAAAGACAGAGACTATGGTTATATCAAAGAAACAGAATCCACCAGCATGCAGTATTAAATTAAACGGAACTATTCTAAAGCAGGTGCAGAAATTCAAATACCTTGGAGCAGTAATAACTTCAGATGGGAAATGCAGAACAGAAATTATAAACAGAATAGGCCAAGCAAAGACTGCATTTCAGAGAATGAGAAACATATTAGCTAATACATCTTTATCAATGAATGTTAGAAAACGAGTCATAAAATGCTATATTGAACCTATCTTGTTATATGGAAGTGAATCATGGACAATAGGCAAGTCTGCACAAAAATCATTGGAAGCAGCAGAAATGTGGTTTATTAGAAGAATGTTGCGAATCCCCTGGACAGCAAAAATAACTAATGAAGAATGTATGAGAAGAGCTAGAGAGACAAAAAAACCTTGTCAAAAAGATGAGAGAGAGACAATGTACTTTCATAGGTACATTGAAAGTACATTGTCTCCCTCTCTTATTTTTTTATAAGATTTTTTGTCTCTCTAGCTCTTCTCAATATAACTGAAATATGTATCAATGAGGAAAAACTGGAAGAAGTGGAGAGTTTTGAATATCTTGGATCACTACTAACTAATAATGGAGATACAATGAGGGAAATTTAAAGGAGGACATCTATCGCTCTTCAGAAAGTAAAACAAATAAAGAATCTGTGGAGAGGAGCAGACAGAACTACAAAAAATAAGATTTTTAAGGGCATGCATCTTTCCTATCACAACATATGCCTGTGAGACCTGGACACTTAACAAAACAGCTGAGAAACACATAAATGCCTTTGAATGTAAATGCTACAGAAGACAATTCTTCAAATATCATGGACACAAAAAAGAACAAATATATCCATACTACAAGACCTTAATATTGAAGAAGGCTGGCTAGTAATGAGGATTAAAGAGATAAAACTTAAATATTTTGGACACGTCATGATAATCTAGAGAAGATCGTCTTATAAGGGTACATAATAGGAAAAAGAAAGAGAGGAAGACCAAGGCGAAGATGGCTGCAAGACATCGTTGATGATCTACAAATGTATGCATCAGCGGCAGGCCATCTTGCTCACAACCGAGAGGCCTACAGGAGTGCTGTTTGGGAGGCAAAGTTCCGCAAGGGACATGCAAATGAATGAATTATATATAAATATATATATATATATATAATGTAGCAATAGCCTAATAGTATATTGAGGGAGTGGCAATTGAGGATGTAGAGATTTCACATATTTAGACAGCATAGTGGATAAATATGGGGGAACGGAAAAGGATGTTAAAGCTAGAATAGGCCGTCACAGAATTCATCCAACTTAACAAAGTATGGTCATCTAAGAACATCAAAACAAGAACCAAACTTAGGCTTTTCAATACAAACGTCCTACTGTATGGTTCGGAGACAAGGGTTATGACCAAGACAATACAACAGAGGATACAAACATTCATGAACTACTGCTTGAGGAGGATTTTAAACATTAAATGGCAGGACAAGATCAGGAACGGGGAGGTCTGGGAAACGGCAGGACAAGAATCAATGAACCTACAAACCATGTCTCGAAAGTGGAGGTGGATTGGCCACACTCTAAGGTAACCCGATACCAGCATAGCAACAGGCACTGAAATGGAATCCTCATGGAAATAGAAAAGACCTAGACTTACCTGAAGAACACAAATTTTGACAGTGCTCAGAGACAAAGGATGCATATGGAAGGAAACAGAATAATTCAAAGAACAGGGATGAGCGGAGAGCCTTTATCTGGGCCCTGTGCTCTCAAAGGAGTGAAAGGGGATAATATATATATATATAACATCTCACATCCTTCTGGTGGTGCTAAACATCAGTAAGATCCGCATGGTAGTTAGACAAAATTTCCTGTCTTCGGCGAGTTTTTCAATATCATCAAAGGATTTTATGCTCACTGAATTGGCCTCATTGGTAAATGATCTGCCTTAGTAATTAACACCAGACATTGTGACCATAACACATTAGAAACATGGGTGTTACACAACCGTCCTATTTGTTTAACAGCGGTAGATGTACTATAGCTGTGGAAATGTGCAAAATTGTGTGGAACTCAAACATATGTTTCTGTACTGTTCAAACTGTTATTGACAATGACTGCTGCATCCTGTGTGCCCTATACTTTACAAATGTAAATTTTGGTGGCTAAAGGTTTTATGTCAAAGTAACAACAAGAAAACAATGTCTACTAAGAGATTACATATTGCCTGTAGCAATATGTGGATGTGAAACACTGACACTTAACAAATCACTAGAAAAGAGAATAACAGCATCTGAAATGAAATGTTACAGAAGGGTACTTAGAATATCATGGATAGAAAGAAATTCAAATAAAGAGATATTGATGGATTAGCTGTTGCAGAAAACTGGCTCGTTAACACCCAAAAAAATTAGAAAGCTGAGATACTTTGGCCACATCAAAGGACACAACAGCTGGAGAGGTTGATAGTAGAAGGCATAGTGCCCAGCAAAAGAGAAAAGCGATGACCCCACCGCAGATGGACTCAGGACATCACGGAAAGTCTAAAATGTGTCACTGCAAGACACCAGTCAACTTGCACAAGACTGTATTGCATTCAGAGAGACCATGAGATGGACAATGTTCTGGAAAGGACAAGTCAAACAAATGATTGAGAAGTTTTAATAAGAATATTATCTCTAAAGTGGAGGCAACCCTGTTCTAACCTATAATTAGATGGTTAGATATTATGGAGACATTCCACAGTAAAGTGCATAAGTGGTATATTAGGTCTGTTCTACTGTCATACTAATTTAACTTTCAGTTGCCTGGTAAAATGAAGATTTTATAGACTTGGGTGATGTTACTCTCAAAGTCATTCTTGATAGGACAACCCAAACTTCAGACAACTGGAACTTCAGGATTTATTTCTTCAGAGGGTATTTCAGGGAGGAGGGAAAGAAGTAGGGAAGACAGTATGAACTGAGTTCTGACAGAATGTAAGGTTTGCAGTAGAGATGTTGGCTGAGAGTGGAAGTAGAATGTAGTTAAAGTGCACAGTGCACTGCTCACTAACTCCATAGTACACCATTCGCATTGTTGAGATCAGTAACATTCCAATATATTCTTACAAATTGCTACAGTACTGGATTATATTCATTAAGTCTGCTAGGATACTGGATTATACGTAACTGAAAAGAAAGCGAGCATGATTGGTGTCCAAGAAAGTATGCTATTTAGTTTCAGGCAACATAATTAACTTGGACACTGTTATGAGGATCAAACTTTATTTAGTTTCAGGCAACATAAGTTAAATTTGACAATATTAAGAGAATCAAACTTTATTTAGCTTCAGTCAACATAATTAACTTGAACACTGTTATGAAAATCACACTTTATTTAGTTTCAGCAACATAATTAACTTGGACACTGCTTATACATTTTGGAAAAGTGACAAAGGATGAAAAACAGTTTCTCTGAGACATCAATAATGTCTGCACTCCTATTTCTGAACTCTGATGAAAAGAATAAATATATGGAACTGAAAAAATATTTTTCTTATGTTTTTATTTTTTACTGGTTATGACTTGGAAACAATGCTTTAACCAGACTATGAGATCTGCTTCTGAACTTGAAGAAGAAAGAGAAATTGATGATCCTATCACTATATCCTCCTTTCCAGCATTTTCTTTCAGCTATTAATGTTAGTTCTATGTCACACAACATTCTTCAGGCCCAGAGTACTTTCAGTTGATCACATTACTGATGACCTCTTGTACAACATTTCACTACATGCACTGTACTTGTTTCATTCTTTAGTAATAAAGTCAATGTACTGTCATTATTTTGCTTACTGTCAAGTCCTATACACTGAATGACAGGATAAACTAGCATTAATTTATTTTTCACTTACTGATATTCAGTTTGTTATGGTAATTATTTAATCCTTTAATTATGTAGTGGCAGTAATTATTTATTTACAAACTTAATTATCATATCATATTATGATAGATTCATTGAAACATAACCTCACTGTAGCATACATATATAAAAATATATACTATGTATAACGTGGTACCACTTTCAGTTTAGTTTTTATATACAGAACTATAAATTATAGTAGTAATGTGATGTCACCACACACAGATTTACGCACACAATAACGTTTTCAAATACATTTCACTTGAACTCAATGTTTTGCACATGCTAAACCTCAGATAGTCCATTAGTGACCACATACTAGATGTTAAACACTCAAATGGTGACAACACAACACACAGACACATCACACACCACACAACAAACTCTCACATGGTGAACACGCACCATACAACAAACACTGCAAAGTTCAAGAAAAAATTCTTCAACCAGTTAACTGGACTGTCCTATATTCTCAGGGTGTCTGAGTGGCGAAGTGGTTAGTGCACTGGTCTCTCATGGCGAAGGTCGGGAGTTCGAATCCAGCCGGCGGCACCCCAGTCACCCAGCTGTAGAAATGGGTACCCGACTTCTTCTGGAGTTGGGGAAGGAAAGGCGGCCAGGCGTGATACTGACCATATCACCCTCTAGTGTGCTGGCAGGTCAAGGAAAATATGGGCACTAACACCATATCCCTATGTGCCTCTAAGGCACGACAGGATTACCTTTACCTTTTTTACTATCTATATTCTCAAACATCCCACACACAAAGTTTATGCAGAAGTGAAAAAAGATCTGCATATTTTACTATCTGATATATGTATATATATATATATATGTTTTCTTAATGTGAAGAAAACTAAATTAATGACAACTAACAAAACAAACAAGCAGCTGATATATGTATCAATGAGGAGAAACTGGAAGAAGTGGAGAGTTTTGAATATCTTGGATAACTGCTAACTAATAATGGAGATACAATGAGGGAAATTAAAAGGAGGACATCTATTGCTCTTCAGAAAGTAAAACAACTAAAGAATCTGTGGAGAGGAATAGATAGAACTACAAAAATAAGACTTTTAAGGGCATGCATCTTTTCCATCGCAACATATGCTTGCGAGATCTGGACACTTAACAAAACAGCTGAGAAACACATAAATGCCTTTGAATGTAAATGCTACAGAAGAGTTCTTCAAATATCATGGACAAAAAAAGAACAAATATATCCATAATACAAGAACTTAATATTGAAGAAGGCTGGCTAATAAAGAGGATTAAAGAGATAAAACTTAAATATTTTGGACACGTCATGATAATCTAGAGAAGAGCGTCTTATAAGGGTACATAATAGGAAAAAGAAAGAGAGGAAGACCAAGGCGAAGATGGCTGCAAGACGTTGATGATCTACAAATGTATGCATCAGCGGCAGGCCATCTTTCTCACAACCGAGAGGCCTACAGGAGCGCTGTTAGGGAGGCAAAATTCCGCGAGGGACATGCAAATGAATGAATGAATATGTATTGGTCAAACAGAGCAAATATTTGTAAACTTGGAGAGAGAAAGGTCAAATTTATATCAGGTTGAAACACTCAATAAATCCTTCACCACTAAACATGTCTTAAGTTTTCTCTCTTGTAAATTTTTAGATTACTAAATTCAATAAAACTAAAATAACAAACATTATAGTCTGTGGCTATCCTCCTACATGCTTTCCTTGGTGTGACTGAGTTTTTCTTTGTGAGAACATTATCATACTTGTTTCCTCCCAATGTATTCTTAAGTTGTCTTAAGACAGTTCTTCAAAGATAATCTTGTATCACAAAAATCATACTCCATAAAGTTTCTCTCATGTATGTAGTCTTTGTGTGAGAGAAAAGTATATTTCTGAGAAAAATGAAAATTTCTGAAATGTTTCTAGCCTGTATATATTTCTTTATGTGATTGCATATGGCATTTTCATGAAATTCCAGTAACATAAATATCACACTTGTAAGGTTTCTCTCCTGTATGTGTTCTTTTATGTGACTGCATATTGCTTTCTTGTGAAAATCCAGTACCACAGATATCACACTTAAAATCCTTCTAACTTCTAATATCCTGTATGTATTCTTTTATGTGATTGTATACTGCTTTTATGTGAAGATCGAACACCACAAATATCACACTTGTAAGGTTTCTCTCCTGTGTGTATTCTTATATGTGATTGCAAAGTGTTTGTATGTGAAAATCTGGTACCACAGATATCACACTTGTAAGGTTTCTCTCCTATATGTAACCTTTTATGTGATTGCATATTACTTTTCTTTGAAAATCCAGTACCACAGATATCACACTTGTAAGGCTTTTCTCCTGTATGTATTCTTTGATGGGATTTCATGCTGCTTTTATGTGAAAATTCCATGTAACATATATCACACTTGTGAGGATTTTCTCTTGTATGTATTCTCTGATTTGATATCATATGGGTTTTTTCTGAAAATCCAGTACCACAGATATCATGCTTATAAGGTTTCTTTCCTGTATGTAACCTTTTATGTGATTGCATACTGCTTTTGTATGAAAATCCAGTATCACAGACATCACACTTGTAAGGTTTTTCTCCTGTATGTATTCGCTTATGTGACAGCATATTTCTTTTATCTGAAAATTCAGTACCACAGATATCACACTTGTAAGGTTTCTCTCCTGTATGTATTCTTTTATGTGACTGCAAAGATTTTCTGTGTGAAAATCCAACACCACAAACATCACACTTGTAAGGTTTCTCTCCTGTATGTATTCTTCTATGTGATTCCATACTGCTTTTATATGAAAATCCAGCACCACAGATATCACACTTGTAAGGTTTCTCTCCTGTATGTATTCTCTGATGGGACTGTAAATTGCCTTTTTGTGAAAATCCAGTACCACAAATATCACACTTGTAAGGTTGCTCTCCTGTATGTATTCTTTTATGTGACTGCATATTGCCTTTTTGTGAAAATCCAGTACCACAGATATCACACTTGTAAGGTTTCTCTCCGGTATGTATTATTTTATGTGATTGCATATGGTCTTTTTGTGAAAATCCAGTACCACAGATATCACACTTGTAAGGTTTCTCTCCTGTATGTATTATTTTATGTGACCGCAAAATGCTTTTTCGTGAATATCCAGTACCACAAATATCACACTTGTACGGTTTCTCTCCTGTATGTATTCTTTGATGTGATTTCATGCTGCTTTTATGTGAAAATCCAGTACCACAGAAATCACATTTGTAAGGTTTCTCTCCTGTATGTATTCTCTGATGTGATATCATATATTGTTTGTGTGAAAATCCAGTGCCACAGATATCACACCTGTAAGGTTTCTCTCCTGTATGTATTTTTTTATGTGACCACAAATTGCTTTTTCGTGAATATCCAGTACCACAAATATCGCACTTGTACGGTTTCTCTCCTGTATGTATTCTCTGATGTGATTTCATGCTGCCTTTATGTGAAAATCCAGTACCACATATATCACACTTGTAAGGTTTTTCTCCTGTATGTATTCTCTGATGTGATATCATATGGTGTTTGTGTGAAAATCCAGTACCACAAATATCACACTTGTAAGGTTTCTCTCCTGTATGTGTTCTTTTATGTGACTGCATATTGCCTTTTTGTGAAAATCCAGTACCACAGATATCACACTTGTAAGGTTTCTCTCTTGAATGTATCATTTTATGTGATTTCATATGGTCTTTTCGTGAAAATTCAGTACCACAGATATCACACTTGTAAGGTTTTTCTCCTGTATGTATTCTTTTATGTAATCGCATATAGTTTTTTTGTGAAAATCCTGCGCCACAAACATTACACACAAAAGGTTTCCTTCCATCATTTACAATTTCATCATAAATTTTAACATTCACTGAAACTTCAGATACAGAAAGATTCTCTTCTCTATGTCTTATTTCATGTCCATCTAGTGTAGTTTCACTACCAGAAGTCACATCAGAAATATCACACTTGTATGGTTCCTCAGTATCAGAAATATCTCTTTGTGGTGTAACTTTCAAGTCCTCTACTTGCATATATCTCTTACTTACTATAGCCTGAATATTTTTACTATTAAATGAATATGAGTTACTGGACTTCTCATTATGTTCTTCTTTTTGTAAAACAACATTTTCATCATTCTGGGTCTCCAGAAAGTTTACTGATATCAATGATTCCTTATGTGTCTGCCACAATGAGTTATTTTCTTCTGTCATTGTTTCTAAAAGACTATCATTTCCAGTTATTCCGTCCATTTCTTCAACTTTCACATCCTTAATAACAGATGGCAGCACATTGGGATGATCATGTGTCTGTAGTGTCATGTGACTAACAGCATGTGTCATCTTCATATCTCCATGACAGGTATTAAGTTCAGGGACAGAAAGTTTGCCCAACAAACCCAAGTGTGTACCTGAAATGTGAAAGGAGAAGAGTAAAAAATGATATACTCCAAATTCTTAAAACTACTTTAAATAATTAGAATTTTTTTTTATAATTATAGTTTTTTGTTTTTTTCTTCAAATGTGGTCCCACAGGTCAAGCTAAAACGAGAAACGTCTGGTGAAATGCATCTAATGATGATGAACTTATAAGACTCCATAAATTAAATGAATATATTTTTCCTGTTGTATTTAGCCTTTTATTTCATTGTATTTAGCATACACAGAGATTCACTGTGGAGAATTTTAAGACTATATGGAATATCATCTAAAACTGTCAACATCTTTAAAGATCTCTACAATGGATATGTTTGTGCAGTCAACACAGAAGAAGGAATGAGTGAATGGTTCCAAATTGAGATAGGTGTGAAACAATGATGTATAATCATCTCTCTTGCTTTTCGAAATTGCCATAGTCTTCGTGATGAAAAAATTTTGCACAGGTAAAACAGGCATTGATTGGGTACATGGTACCCTACTAGAAGATCTTTTCTTCTGCGTCCGAGGTTGTTGGTCACATCAGATCTTGATCCCTGTCACATGGCAAAGCCTGCAGTCCTCTCCAAATCCTGATAGGAGTCCCAAAGCTTGTGTCCTCTAGCCATGTCTCATGCTTCAGGTCTGCATGGTTTAGGCACTCTTGAAGGATATGTTCTGGAGTCTGTGTGATACATTTTAAGTCGATGTAGGTTGATTAGTAGTCTGCAGTGGCCTGTCCTTAGGCGGATCTTGATTTTGCAGATAGCATAACTCTTATCAGTGACAACGTGAATTTGATGCAAGAAGAAACAGATACCTGTCTTTACAGGCTAGCAAAATAGAACTTGAAATTAACAAGAAAAGTAATACAAAATTAATGAAATTTCCCATTAATCAAGAAGGAAAAATATATGTAGAAGGAACAGCTGTTGAAGTACACCAATCTGTATATCTCGGCTGCTACATAGACCAGGGCGCTGACACCAGAAAGGAAGTTAGAATTAGAATTGCAAAAGCAGCATCGACCTTCAAGAATCTTGAGAACATATGGCACTCAAAATTTTACAATAACCAAGTTAAGATTATTCAATTGAAATGCAATATTCACTCTCATTTATGCATGTGAAAGCTGGAAAACAACTAAAGAATTATATAACAGATTAGACTTTTGAAAATAAATGCCTAAGGAAAATAGTCAGCATCAAGTGGAATAATTCAAGAACACTGAGGTGAAGCAGATGATCGAACAACAACTTGTCTTATGGGTGATACGAAAAAGGAGATGGACATATATTGGTCACGTGATGAGAAGAAACAGTCAAAGAATCCCAAAAAAAAACTATCAAGTGAACACAACAAGCCGAAGAAAAAGAGGTCGACCACATGAAACTCTAAAAAAGGATATTGTTTAGAGAGGCCAGTTCAGTGGCATAACATACCTTGATAAGATTGAAAAACTCGCAGAAGACAGAAAAAATGGTGAACTACCATGCAGACCCTATGTGACATTTAGTGTACGGGAAGGATATAAGATATATATATATATATTTTTTGGTCATATCATGCTGGCCTTCTGTTATCTATTAGCTGTAAATTTCCGCTGTAACCCACTGATATATCTTTATTTCTTTATTATGGTTTCTGCAGTTGTTTGTTGAATCTTTAATGTCTTCCCCTGAGTTCTGATCTTTTTCTACTGCATTATATCTGTTTTGAACTTTACGTTGCTGTACTCCTTTTGGAAATTTAGACTCTTCCTCTGCCACAGACAAAAATGCAACATTTCATTCTGCACCAGACAAAAAGTGCGGGTCTTTATATGTATAGGGGGTATAGTTGTAAAAGTGAATGTAACAAATTATTTCCACCTTAAAAGTATACATATTATGCATCACAATAGCTGTAAATGTAAGAAGATTTCATAAATGAAGAGTTTTTTTTAGGAAAAAAAAAGATGTAGTGTGATGATTTTTGCTGATAATTGTGTACTACTTACCATCGGCGATATCTAGATCTACACTATTTACTCTACTTGTCGATGTATCCGATCTTGTCGTGTGATGATATGTGGCATGCTCACTAAAATAATGTCTGAAATAACCTTCTAACTACTTCTCCAGTCCATCTATTAGGTCTAGATCTACTTGGGGTACATTCACGAACAGTGGTCTAATTGTAGGGCATGTCCATTTGCCTCCAAAGTCACACAAAAGTTGAAAATTCTCGATTGAAACATGACTTGATTTCACCCTCGCTGCTAATAACGTTTTCAAAATGGTGACAAGGGTCACTAGACATGCACACTAAATTGTTTACAATCAAATGTTACACCGGTTTTTTAATGAAATGAAGCATGTATCACTATACTGACTTAAGACCAAATCTGACAAACCGGAAGTAACACTATAATGCCACCAGCGTGGTAAAAGTTAAGAATAGGGTTTGAACCCATTATCTTTTTCTTTTTAAACCTTATCTTTAGTGTCACTGTGACAGATTAACAGAGTATGCTCCATAAGATTGAGAAGAATTTGCTTTACAAAGAATTGGTTCAACAGTTAAGCCGGTCAGCTGTGACAAGCCTAACATGGCTTTACTGTCCAGGGCATGTGGAAAACATGGCAAAGATGTGGCAGCAGACTTGCTGGACAGGCTAAAATAAACGGAAGATTGTCAATGGACAAGGGGGACATTGCTAGGCCTGTACTGGACAGACTGCGGGAAAATGAAGAGCGGGAATGACGAACAATGAACTGTGAGGAGACTGCTGGAGCTAGGACAAATTAAAGGTGCTGGCAGGAAATCTGAACGATGTGGTAGAAAAGGCGTTGTAAACAACCAACATTTGACAGGAACTTTAGCAAACATACTCTTGGATGGATGCCGCAGCATGCGGTGGAGCATATATGCATATATTCTAAATGCAGTGAAGACGGAGTCTGAACTTTGAACTTTAGTCTCCCAACTATAAGCAAATGGTCGCTGTTGCAGTCTGCTCCTGGTCTTATCTTTACAGAGGTCAGTGCATTTCTAAATCTCTTGTTTATCATTACATACTCTATTTGGCTGAGTGTTTTATTATCTGGGCTTTTTCAAGACCATGCGCTTCGTGGGTGGTGTTTAAAACAGGTGTTCTCAATTATCATGATGTTATTTCTGGAGAAAGAACTTGGCCCAGACAACATAACTAAAGAAGAATTATAAGCACCAGATGAAGAGATAAAAGATAAAATCCCCATGTCCATGCCATTAAGCCAACTGGGGATATGGTGTTAGACTCATATTTCCATGCCCTTCAGCACCTGAAAGTGTGATGTGGTCAGTATCACACCTGGCCACATTTACCTTCCCAGAGTTCTCTGGGCCCATTTTTTGAGGCTAGGTGGACCCGTGGCCTTGTGTACTGGAAAAATCCCAATGCTGGGACTTGAACCCCATACCCCTGGACTAGTAAACAGAGCAACCAGATGAATTCAGAACAAAAATAATAACATAACTCATACCAAATGACCTAAGGAATTAATATTCATTGTCCTGCCAAAGGAACCAGGAGTGATAGAGTGTGATGACCACAGAGCTATAAGCCTCATGAGCCATATCAACAAAATATCAACATAATGTATACAACATAATTATGAAAAGTGCCAGATGTAAGAAATTGCAGAAAAAAAGTGTGGTTTTGTGAAAGGAAATGCTACTAGCAATACCATATATACAACATGGATGCTAGAAGAAAGAGTCACTGAAGTTCAAACAGATTTATACTGTTTCATAAATTATGGTCAAACATAACCAGATCAAAGAAGTGAATACTTTCATACTTTTTGTCTTTCCATTATCAAGTATTACTCCCACTTCATTCATGTGTTTATTTCCACAAGAGTAAATAATTTTAGAATCTCTGACATCAGCATCTTTACATATGATCTCACATAGTCCCTGGAATATACCTTGCATCTTATATCCTTCCGTTAAATGTCACTTAGGGCTTGCATAGTTGTTTGACAAGTTTTCCTGTTTTCGGCGAGCTTTTCAACCTCATCGAGGGATTTTATGCCTATTAATTTGGCCTCTCTTAACTCTTTCCCTGCCATCGACACTATAGTGAATTCTTCCTGTTAGTCTACTGCTTGCCATGCTCGCTATAGCGATTTTGTTTCGTTGCAGCATAAAACTATTGTAACTTTTTATTGTACGCGATTTATCTGCGAATGTCTGGTGACCTTTCATAGCTCATTCAAAGCGTGGCTAACAACCGAGCAAAATTGATGATTTTAACTGAGAAATTTCAAAATTTACTGTGATTTCGGAGGCATAAGGACATGTCCAATGACCCAACCACTATTCCTGAATGTGCCCTAGTACATCTAGACCTATTAAATGGACTGAAGAAGTAGTTAGAAGTTTATTTCAGACATTATTTTAGTGAGAATGCCACCACATGACAAAATCGGACAAAAATTTAAGTACATCTGGAAATCACAGATGGTAAGCACTACACAATTATCAGCTAAAATCATCATATTACTTTTTTTCCTAAAACACTCTTCATTTATGAAATCTTCTTACATTTACAACTATTTTCATGCATAATATGTATACTTTTAAAGCGGAAATAGTTTGTATATTCACTTTTACAACTATACCCCCTATGCATATCAAGACCCGTTCTTTTTGTGTGGCACTGACGGGAACGTCCATGCTTTTTTTAGGTGGAGCAGGAAGAGTTAACAATGTCCTTTTTAGAGTTTCTTCAGTCTGTTGTGTTCCACTTGATAGCTTGTTTGGGATTCTCTGATTGTTTCTTCTCATCTCATGACCAACATATGTCCATCTCCTTTCTTCTGATCACCCATGAAACTAGTTGTTGTTTGTTCATCTGTCTTATCTCTGCATTGTTCCTAAATTCGTTCCACTTGATGCCAAGTATTTTCCTTAGGCATTTGTTTTCAAGGAGTCTAATTTACTGTCTATTTCTTTAGTTGTTTTCCAGCTTTCGCATTCATACATGAAGGTGGATATTACATTTGAAATGAATAGTCTTGACTTGGTTTTTGTGCTTATAACTTTTGAATGCCACATATTCTCAAGATTATTGAAGGTCAATGCTGCTTTTGCAATTCTAATTCTAACTTCCTTTCTGGTGTCACCATCCTGGTCTATGTAGCTGCCAAGGTATGCAAACTGACTTCTTTAACATCTGTCTCTTCTACATGTATTTTACCATTCTGAATAATGAGAAGTTTCATTATTTTTGTTTTGTCCTTGTTAACTTCAAGTCCTATTTTTCTAGCCAGTGAAGACAGGATATCTGTTTTTTCTTGCATGGAATTCACATTGTTACTGACAAGAGTTATGTCATCAGCAAAATCAAGATCTAGTTGGGTACATGTACCCAATCAATACCTGTGTTACCTGTGCAGCATTTTTTCATTATGAAGTTTATTGCAGTTCCAAAAAGCAAAGGAGATAGTATACATCCTTGTTTCACGCCAGTTTCAATCTGGAACCATTCGCTCATCCCTTCTTCTGTTTTGACTGCACAAACATACCCATTATAGAAATCCTTAATGATGTTGACAATTTTAGATGGTATTCCATTTAGACTTAAAATTCTCCACAGTGAATCTCTGTGTGTGCTATCAAATGCCTTTTTAAAGTCTATGAAGTTCAGTATTAGTGGTTTCTGCTTTTCAATATGTTCTTCAAGTATTATTCTTACAGTAAAGATTTGGTCGAGACAGCTTCTACCTTTTTGAAATCCTGCTTGTTCTTCTCTCATTGCACTATCCACTATATCTTTAAGTCTATTCAAAATGACTTTTCAAAGTACTTTTGACACAACTGATAGTAAGGTTACTTCTCTCCAACTGTTGCAGTTGCTAAAGTTGCCTTTTTTTTTTGGTATTTTAACAATGATTCCTTTTTTCCATTTAGAAGGGACCTTTTCTTCTTTCCAAACTTTATTAAACATTATCTGTAGTTGGCACATGTTATCACTGTTAATAGCATTTAACATTTTGGGTGTTATTTCATCTTCACTTGCAGCTTTGTTGTTAGCCATTAAATTCACTGCTGTTTAAATTTCATGCAATGTAATTTCATCTAGGTTGGCTTTTAGTTGTTGACATCTACACCCCTATATGCCCTTACAGAGATGTTCTGTATTGCTTTCTAATACAAAAATGATCTATCTGGCTTTTGTCCTATCATCTGGAGCTAACCATGTTGTTTTATGTATCTCTCTATGTGGAAATATTGTGCCTCCAATGACCATGCCTGTTGTTATACATATTTCAATTAATCTTTCTTCATTTTGATTTACTGTGTCAATTCCTTCTTTCTCCATTACTTTTTCCATGTCAGTGTTATCTTTCCCTACCTTAGCACTGAAGTCCCCTATAGCAATTAGGATGCCGTGTTTAGGGACTTTGTTAATGATTTGTTGTAACTAGAGATAGAAATCATCTTTTACCTCAACATCTGCGTCGTTCGTGGGTGCATAACACTTATTATTGTCATTCTTCTGTGTCTTAGGTCTCTTATCATGCTCTTATTATACGACTGTTTACTGGTTTACATCTATTGCTCTTCAGAAAGTAAAACAAATAAAGAATCTGTGGAGAGGAGCAGACAGAACCACAAAAATAAGATTTTTAAGGGCATGCATCTTTCCCATCGCAACATATGCCTGTGAGACCTGGACACTTAACAAAACAGCTGAGAAACACATAAATGCCTTTGAATGTAAATGCTACAGAAGAGTTCTCCAAATATCGTGGACACAAAAAAGAACAAATATATCTATACTACAAGAGCTTAATATTGAAGAAGGCTGGCTAGTAAAGAGGATTAAAGAGAGAAAACTTAAATATTTTGGGCACATTAAACGTCATGATAATTTAGAGAAGACCATATTGGAAGGATACATAATGGGAAAAAGAAAAAGAGGAAGACCGAAACAAAGATGGCTGCAAGACATCGTTGACGATCTGGAAATGGATGCAGCAGCAGCAGGCCATCTTGCTCACAACCGAGAGGCCTACAGGAGTGCTGTTTGGGAGGCAAAGTTCCGCAAGGGACATGCAAAGGAATGAATGAATGAATGAATTACTGGTTTCCATTCTATTAGGCTCTTTGCTGCTACATTTGGCATTGTTGATGTTTGGTTGATTTCGTTACGAGTTTCCATAACAAGTTCTTTTTTCCCCATCTAGAGTCGCCTCTAGATAGTCCCAGCATAAGGTTGCTGGCCTTATGCCCAACTCCTGATACAGGATATGTGACAGATCAAGTGGAATTCTGCTGATTTGTGCATTCCGTCAAGAGCATTAAAAAACGCCAACCATCTTGCACGTCACACCTTGAACAGAGACATATAAAAGAACCTAGAAAATTGCAGAAGGTGAATATAATTTCAACAACTTACAATGTGCAGATGACACATTCTTAACAGAAAGAAGAGAAAAAAGAACTACAAGTACTACTAGATACAGTGGTAAAGGAAAGCAAAAGAAAAGGACTTGAATAAGAATAAAACCGAAGATATGGCCAATGCCAAGAAAAGAGAGACCCCTAAATGCAAAATAACAGTAGAACAGCACAATACTGAAGCAGGTAGACAAGTTCAAGTATCTAGGAACAATCCTGACATTAGATGGAAGAATGGAGATGAAGAGCACAATAATGTTTCAGAAGAAGAAGAAAAGTACTTTGTGCAACAAATCGCTGTCACTGAATGTAAAGAAAAGTGTGGTCCAATGCTACATAGAGCCAGTTCTGATCTATGAATGTGAAGCCTAGACAGTTACCAAAGAGAAACACTCATGTCTGGAAGCCATGGAAATGTGGTTTCTTAGAAGGTTTTTAAGGATGGCAGGAAAATCAAATGAAGAAATTCTGAGAAAGACCAATTTGAGAACACAATTATAACAGTCAGGAAAAGACACTCTAAATTTATAGGTCATGTCATTATAAAAGGCAAACTAGAACACATCATGACAGCAGGAAAGTCAGAAAAGAAAGAAGACCAGGGTAGGCCAAGAGAGAAATCCTAAATGGATTGTCAAGATGCATGGAAAGAGGACACCAGAACTCACAGAGGCAACTTAAAACAGGGGGTTCTTGAGAGTTGTGACATCAATGACACATTTGATTGATAGATAGGCAGGAAGACAGATAGACAGATTAAGTAATTTATCAAAAGTTTTATGATCTTTTCTTTCCATGTATTTACTAACCACAATCTCACCTTTATCATATTCACTACTTTCTACTTCTTCCTTTTCTATCGTCAGCATTTTCAAGTAAACTCTCTGTACATCAGACTCTTTACAACTGCAGTCAATTTTCTGAAACACATTGTTATACTCATGATATGCAGAAAAATAGTGTCAAGTCAAAAGTTAACGTATACTTTAACAGACCACTTCCCACCTAAGATTTATGTCATACACAAACATTTACTGGCACTTGTGAATGTATGTTCAAGTCTGACCTGAGTTTTTTTTAATAAGAAAATTGACAAAAAATATTAATCTATGTAAAAATACTTCATAAAACAAAATGTTACAGTCAAGATAAATATGCTGTGTTGTCAATCTCCCCCCCCCCCCCTCCACTCTCTCTCTTGTCCCTTCAGTACACAAACGCATGAATCTGGTGGAAAAATGAGGCCCACTTTTTTCAGTCTTTAGCTATCTTCTTAGGGTCTCCTGTGTCAGTCCTTTGTTTACCAGTATTTTCTCTGCTGTACATCTCCATATCTCTTTTGGTCATTCTATGCTTCTTTTATTCTGACTCTATACATCAAAGCTGCTTGTGGTAAGGATTTGTCTGCCATTTTCATAATGTGGCTTATCTATTGCCTCCTTCTTGCAATTGCTGTTGAAAACGGTATCATCTATAAACTATCATGTCTGTGTGACTACATACATTTGTGTCAACAAAGGTTTCCAGACAAAATATTACCTCAGCACTGCCACAGGGAGATCCATTCCTTGGGCAGCCCTCATTTTTCTTCTGTTTGCATTCATCACAATCTATCAAATAAGATACCATAATAAATCTGAACATCTTGAAGTCTCAGAAAGCATCAGAATGATGTAATGTTTTATGATACAAGTAATACATATCAACATTTAGATCAGATGATCATAAATTCCTACTTTATGTTGACAGAACTAATCAAAGTAACAAAAGCTGCAAGATACTGAAGACTTGGCTAGCAAATAAGATGACATGCCTGAGCTCCAGAGAGTGCTCCTAAAGGGAAACTACAGAAATCCATGGAGACAAGGGTAAGACAATAAATAACTTGCAAAACAAGCTAGAAAAAAGACTCAACTGCATGCCTGAAATTTATTTATCAACATAACCCCCATGTACATCTAATTTGTATACTTGCAGCTATATAGACCAGGATAGTGACACTTATAAAGAAGTTAGAACTGCAAAAACAGCATCAGCATTTAAAAATCTTGAGAAAATATGGCAAACAAAAGTTATAAGCATGAAAACAAGACCAATGCAGAGATAAAGAAGATGAGCACACAACAACCTGTCTCATCAGTGATTAGAAAAAGGAGATGGACATATATCAGCCACCTGCTGAGAAGAAATGATAAAAGAATCCCAAAACAAGCTATCAAATGGGACACAACAGGTCAAAGAAAATAGAGGCTGACATATGAAACTCTACTGTTGAGAAAGGATAAATCAGTGGGCATAAGACCCCTTGACAAGGTTGAAAAACTTGCAGACAACAGAAAAACAATGCGAACTACAAAAAATTTTACAGAATTGCAAAAGCGGCAATGACCTTCAAGAATCTTGAGAACATATGGCACTCAAAAGTGAAAATTCTTCAATTCAAATGTAATATTCACCCTCATTTATGCATGTGAATGCTGGAAAACAGCCCAAAAATAGACAACAAAGTAGACTCTTTTGAAAATAATATAAAGTGAAACAAATTCAAGAACAATGCAGAGATAAAACAAATGAGTGAACAACCTGTCTCACTGGTGATCAGAAAAAAGGAGATGGACATATATCGGTCAGGTGATGAGAAGAAACAGTCAGAGAATCACAAAAACAAGCTATCAATTGGAACACAACAGGCCAAAGAAAACGAGGTTGGCAACATGAAACTCTAAAGAGGACATTGTTAAGAGAGGCCAGTTTAGCGGGCATAAAATCCCTTGATGAGGTTGAAAAGCTTGCTGAAAACAGGAAAACTCGGCAAACAACCATGCAGACCCTATGTAACATTTAACAGCACAGGAAGGATGTAAGATATAAGATTCTATTATTTATACATAAACTTGAGAGCCCACACCTGCCCATAGTAAAAGAGTTTTTTTTTGGAGGGGGGGGGTGTCACATTAAAACCTCTTGCTGATGGTGGGATTTGGGAGGTAACCAGTCACCTTACCTAGAGCAAGAAGAAGAAGGAGAAGAATTTATTCAATTTTAGTCACTGAATAGTTAAGTGTAAATATATCGTGATGAATAGAATGATACGTTCTAAAATTCTATAAATGCACTGCAAATTTGTGTTTCTGTAATGCAATCATCAATTAATCATTAAATGATTAATTAATCAATTAAATCATAATTAATCATCAGTTATTTTAAAACAGATGTCTTGTAAAGAATAAGGTTTTGTTAGGAAGATATCCATAGTTTAGCCACCTTTTTTTCTGCTTGACATAATCAAATCATTATGTACTGGATGAAGTTCTTTTTGAAATGGAAAAAAAAATGGGAAAAAGATCAGTTACATTTCTCATAGGCATATAAAGAAAGTAATAAAATTCTACAGTGTGACTTACAAAATAAACTGTTCTCAGGAAGATCAGTAGATGGCAGAGAACTGAAGCTAATCCTTCTTGTGATATGATCATTTACTTTCTCATCACTTTCTGTCTTCACTGTGTGACACTAATTAAAAAAAAAAGAAAAAAAACTGTAAACTGTTGAAGTCTTGAAGGATGTGACAGGCCCATAAGGAACTGGGTTATAGATTAATTAAGCACCAGCTCAGTTTTTAATCACATGACAAAGAAAGATATTGTCTGTGTCTACAGACATTTCATAAGTAAGGGTTTTTACCCCTCCTGAATGTATTCCTGTTCTGTGGGAGAATCTTAAAGTGTCTCAAGTCTTGTCTTGTCTCCTTCATCCTATAGCTCTCAGTGTTAATGAGACAGAGTTCTTGATAGACTTCAGTATTTGTTTCTTGTAATGGGATATTAACCAATTTAAGACTATTCAATTCAAATGTAATATCCACCCTCATTTATGCATGCGAAAGCTGGAAAACAACTAAAGAAATAGAAAAGAAATTGACTCTTTTGAAAACAAATGCATAAGGAAAATACTCGGCATCAAGTGGAACGAATTCAAGAACAATGCAAAGATAAGACAGATGACTGAACAACAACCAGTCTCATGGGTGATCAGGAAAAGGAGATGGACATATGTTGGTCACTTGATGAGAAGAAATGATCAGAGAATCCCAAAACAAGCTATCTAGTGGAACACAACAGGCCAAAGAAAAAGAGGCAGACTGCGTGAAACTCTGAAGAGGACATTATTAAGAGAGGCCAAATTAACAGGCATAAAATCCTTTGATGAGGTTGAAAGACTCGCCGAAGACAGGAAAAATTGGCGAACTACTTTGTGAGCCCTATGTGACGTTTAACGGCACAGGAAGGATATAAGATATAAGATAAGAATGGGATATTTAAGGTTTCTGTATCTTCTTGCTTTGATGACTTCTTCCTGCTTCCTACCAATATTAGCATGAATGTTTTCTATGGTAGACTTTCTAGTGGTAGTTGCGTAGCATGGCCTAACAATCTGGCTTGTTTTTGGATGTAGTATAATACTGGTTTTCCTTCAACCTTCATCCTGAAGGTGTCATTTTTTTTTGTTTTGTTTGGTCTCTTGTCACATTTAGTATTTTCTTCAATTATTTCTGCTAATCATCATTTCAGAAGAGATTTTCATATTGTAGTTTTTTAACATGCTCTTGCCAAGTTATCCCTATTTTGCTGTAAGTTTCTCTGATGTGACTATAAGTGCTTGCTCATCAGCAAAATGGATTTCATTTGTTTTCTTAAGGGTTTAGGGAGTTTAATGCCATTTTTTTTCTTGAGCTTAGATATCAGTTTCTTGTTTTCTGTCATGTACTCCGAATGACTGACAACTCACTACCAAAAATAGCACTAAGATGGACACCACAGGGGAACAGAAGTAAAGGTATGAATGAATGAATAATCTTTATTTTTAAAGGTATACCAAAAGAGACATGGAGAAGAACAACAGAAAGGATGTTGAGCAATAGAGGGCTCACCTGGGCAAGAGCAGAAAAAAAGGCGAAGGACAGGCATTTGTGGAAAACCCTTGCGGAAGCCCCATGTGCCCCGGGCACTTGAGGTTCAGAGAGAGAGAGAGAGATATATCAGGAAGTTCCTTGGTGGAATTCTATGGAACGTTGCTACGTGTCACTTTAAATAAAGGAAGCACTTTCTTAAAGTTGAACTGGTCAGATAGATATGAGCAGACCTGCCTCACATGATACACACTGCGTACAACCAATAGTAAAAAAAGTATGTCTGGAACCTGAAAGAAGCAACTGCTAATTATACTTGACACATGAAACACAAGGACCATATTTCCTGGACGTGACAACCTCTATCTCTTTCTCAAGCCCCAGTTGACAGGCATAGGATATCATGTCCTTCTATAACCCTCAGTCCCTTGTGCATCTCTGTAAGCTTGTCCTTGAGCATTTCCCATGCCATGATGCTACACCATCAAAAATATTTCCTGTCTCTTCTACCTTTGATCTTCCCTGCTGCCATTAGATGCTCTAGTCTGCCTCTCTTCCAAACATGCCTCACAAATTAGAATTGCCTTTTTTCTGATCATCATTATATTTTCCCTTGTTTCTTGAGCCTCTTTCAGAACTTTCTTGTTCAATTTTCATGCTTTGGCATTCTTCTAAAGAACCACATTTCATTTGATTCCAGTCTTCTTTGTAACTCTTTACTGACAATCTAAGCTTTCCATCTACAGAACAGGATTGGTTCAATGTATGAGGGGCATTCAGAAAGTAATGCACTTCGTTTTTCTCAGCAGCTGTTATTCAAAAAGCATGAAATTTATACACAATAGACATGGATATGTCATGTAAACATTGGTATCATTCAATATAATCCCCATCATCTTGTATGGCTTTACACCACCGTGAAACAAGTGTATGTATTTCTAGCCCATACCAGATTTTCTCTTGATTATGTAGCCATTTCTTCACTGCATGAATCACTCCTTCATCATCTTCAAATCTTACCCCTTGGAGTGCATCTTTAAGTGGACCAAACTGATGGAAATCAGAGGGTGCCAAATTGGGACTATAGGGTGGATGGGATAGTACAGTCCAGCCCAATTTGGTGATTGCTTCCTGTGTTGCCAGACATGTGTGAGGGCGCACTGTCATGAAGGAGAAGGAGATCTACTTGATTCTTGTGCGGCCGAACTCTGCGAAAATGTTGACTGAGTTTTTTCAATGTCTTAATGTAAGCTTGTGAACTGATTGTCTCTCCTCTTGGCATAACATCCACAAGAATCACACCTTCAATGTCCCAAAAGACAGTGATCATGACCTTTCCAGCTGAAGGAGTTGTCTTGAATTTCTTTCTTCATAGTGATTGTGAATAATGCCACTCCAATGACTGTCTTTTTATCTCAGGTTCAAAATGATGTGCCAGGTTTCGTCACCTGTTACGATCTTAGCCAAAAAGTTCTCTGCCTTAGCACTGAAGCGCACCAACAGTTCAGAAGAAATTGCTTTCCTTTGCAATCGATGGTCATTTGTGAGACTTTGAGGAACCCATCTTGGCAAACCTTAGAAAATCCGATAGCTTTTATAACTGCATTTGCACTACCATTGCTGGCTGACAGCTTTAACGCCAACTGTTGAGTAGTGATACGCCTATCAGTAAGAATAATACCCTCAGCGCATTTCAACATTTCTGCCTTGGTGGCTGTGGCAGGGTGTCCACAGCATGGCCAGTCATGCAATTCCTTATCTCCACGTATTGATTCTTTGATTCTCTGAACCCAGTGACTGACTGTATCCTGTCGACTGCCAAAACTCCCATACACATCACACAGATGCTTGTGAATGTTCACAACAGTTTCCCTCTCTGCAACGAGAAATTCTATCACAATTCACTGCTTATACTGCAAGTTGCTAACATGCTCCATTTCAACGGTTAGGAAAGCCATATTTTCTGGCCAGTGGTGCAATTTTGTTCACATGATCGGCACATACCATATTTAAAGTGTGCAAAATCTCATGTTTGTATCTTCATAATTAGCTGAAAAAAAAATGATGTAGAGCATTACTTTCTGAACACCCCTTATAACACTGTAGCATTCTCGTTCTAAATCATGTAGTGACTTATTCCAAAATATAGATTTCAACTTCTGAAAGGAGATTTGGCTTGTGAAGTTCTGCTTTTTACACTTTGTACTTCAGTGATACATCTTCCATCTGACGTTAGCATGTTGCCTAAAACTATCAACTTGGTTTAATTTTGTGCCTTCCGCATGCATTGCACACCGGTGGGGGTGTGGGGTGTCCTGGTTTTTTAGATGACCACCAGAACTGTCTTCTTTATGTTACGACTGAGTCCCTTTTTCTAATGTCATTGATGATTGTATTAAGGTCTGACAACTAAGTAATGAGACTGATTTTATTATTGCCAAGACAAAAATGCCGTCTATGAAGCAAAGCTTGGAATCCAAAGATGCAGCCTTCATCTATGATCTGGCAACTTTTCACTGCTGCCCAATAAGCAGATGACAAACAAGCCACCATTTTTTTTACTTAGTTAGAGGTGCATTGTCACGTAATCAGCATGGAGCAAAAAGCTAACATTAAATTCTGTTTAAAACTCTTTCCTCACACTTGCTTTCTGTCATTCTTGTTTCTTTCCACTTTCCTCACACTTGCTTTCTGCCATTCTTGTTTCTTTCCACTTTTCTCACACTTGCTTTCTGTCATTCTTGTTTCTTTCCACTTTCCTCACACTTGCTTTCTGCCATTCTTGTTTCTTTCCATTTTCCTCACACTTGCTTTCTGCCATTCTTGTTTCTTTCCATTTTCCTCACACTTTCTTTCTGCCATTCTTGTTTCTTTCCACTTTCCTCACACTTGCTTTCTGTCATTCTTGTTTCTTTCCACTTTCCTCACACTTACTTTCTGTCATTCTTGTTTCTTTCCACTTTTCTCACACTTGCTTTCTATCATTCTTGTTTCTTTCCACTTTTCTCACACTTGCTTTCTATCATTCTTGTTTCTTTCCACTTTTCTCACACTTGCTTTCTGCCATTCTTGTTTCTTTCCACTTTTCTCACACTTGCTTTCTATCATTCTTGTTTCTTTCCACTTTTCTCACACTTGCTTTCTGTCATTCTTGTTTCTTTCCACTTTTCTCACACTTGCTTTCTGCCATTCTTGTTTCTTTCCACTTTTTTCACACTTGCTTTCTATCATTCTTGTTTCTTTCCACTTTTCTCACACTTGCTTTCTGTCATTCTTGTTTCTTTCCACTTTTCTCACACTTGCTTTCTGTCATTCTTGTTTCTTTCCACTTTTCTCACACTTGCTTTCTATCATTCTTGTTTCTTTCCACTTTTTTCACACTTGCTTACTGTCATTCTTGTTTCTTTCCACTTTTCTCACACTTGCTTTCTGTCATTCTTGTTTCCACCAACTTTCCTCACACTTGCTTTCTGTCATTCTTGTTTCCACCAGCTTTCCTCACACTTGCTTACTGTCATTCTTGTTTCTTTCCACTTTTCTCACACTTGCTTTCTGCCATTCTTGTTTCCACCAACTTTCCTCACACTTGCTTTCTGCCATTCTTGTTTCTTTCCACTTTTCTCACACTTGCTTACTGTCATTCTTGTTTCTTTCCACTTTCCTCACACTTGCTTTCTGCCATTCTTGTTTCTTTCCACTTTCCTCACACCTGCTTTCTGCCATTCTTGTTTCCACCAACTTTCCTCGCTCTTTCTATTTGTTTTTGTAAAACTGAACCATAAAGAGAGAAAACTTAAATATTTTGGACACATTAAACGTCATGATAATTTAGAGAAGACCGTCTTGGAAGGATACATAATGGGAAAAAGAAAAAGAGGAAGACCAAAACGAAGATGGCTGCAAGAAATCGCTGACGATCTGCAAATGGACGCAGCAGCAGCAGGCCATCTTGCTCACAACCGAGAGGCCTACAGGAGTGCTGTTTGGGAGGCAAAGTTCCGCAAGGGACATGCAAATGAATGAATGAACCATACACCTACATCTACTTTGATTCTAAGATCCTCCTATCCTATGGATTTTGATAAAGAAGAACTGGTTAGTTTCATTTCAAGACACTCCAGATCCACAGCAGCATCTATGGTTTTCATTTGCATATCTTGTAAACATTTGTGTGGCTCAGTTTTTCCTGATGAAATGATTCTACACAGCATTTTGTATGTGGAATGTATGCTTTGAATCTTTGAACAGACTTTCAAGCAGATCTGTCAGGCCATCAAATCTCTGTTACATAGCTCTCCATTATCTCAACAGAAATGAAAGTCTCACTGCAGACAGTCCTCCCATGAACTACATTTAGGACCATTTGTGACAAAAGCATTGAACTTTAGAAAAACACAAAAAGAAAAGAAAAAAATAACACAATCAAAACAAAACAAAAAAAAACACAAAAAGACTTCTATTTTAGTACTTCTTCATTATACAGCATCTGGGATGACCACCCACCCTATCCACTTGTTGCTATGCTACTGTACAATACACTGTATAAATGGTTAGTAGTGCATTAAGAAAAAGCACATCTTCACATATAAATTAGCCCAATATATAAAGTGTCTAGGCAAGTTTCACTGCACATAAATGTCAAACATAAAAAAAAAGTTCTTATTTAATTCACACTGCCAAAGTACTGAAATCATGACAACAGAAGCAAGCACTCACGAACCTGATCTAGTTCTGGTTTTGTCTGTATTGTTTCTTCATGCCAGTCCATTTCTTCACAAAATTTTTTTGTACAAAATTTCTGCAAGAGACAAATGTAAAATATCACCCATTTTGTGAAGAAAGTTTACAAAGTCAAGTAGCTTATTTCGTGAGGAAACTTTACAAAGTCAACACTTCTACTAGATACCCACATACTGTCACAAAAAGTGGAAATATGTTTTTAAACACAGTGCTAATCATTATGAGATAAAATGGTTAATAACTACATACATGATGGTTCTATGGAACCTCAGTTGTAAGTACGAGTAGCTTACCGTGGCACATATCTATACCAATATACACAAATTATTATTATTATTCTTGCTTGTCATCTGGATAGCTTTAATGGTCATGCTTCTCCATCTTGTGAGGTCCTTGATGTTCTGATTAATTCATGCTTTTATTTTTTCATATCCTCTAGTCAGTCCATTGAGATATTTTTCTCTTTGATTTCCTCTCTTCCTTTTTACCATGAACCTTCCACTCATTACTAGATTCTCCAAATTTTATCTTCTATATGTCCAAAAAATTGTATCTTCTATATGTCCAAAAAATTGTATCTTCTAT
The DNA here is from genome assembly GCA_009760885.1 of Achatina immaculata. NCBI lineage: Eukaryota > Metazoa > Mollusca > Gastropoda > Stylommatophora > Achatinidae > Lissachatina > Lissachatina immaculata. Next base: position 3,697,917 of record CM019705.1, on the reverse strand, counting down.
ATGTTCAAAAAATTGTACCTTCTATATATTCAAAAAATTGTATCTTCTATATGTCGAAAAAACTGTATCTTCTATATGTCCAAAAAATTTTGACTGTCATTTTCTTATCATTTTAAGTAGTTTTTTTTTTTTACACTGAAATTTTATTATCCCTATAAAATAATATCCAAAAGATCAGGGAAATGACTGTCAGGTAAGTAATACATAAGACACCTTTCTGGATCTCCTTGTTTTTCTTTAAATTCAGTGTATTTGCTGCATCTTTCCAAAAACCACATCTCTCTTGCTTCCAGTTTCTTTATTTTTGTTGACTGTCAAAGTTCCACAACTATATAGCAATACTGACTTTATATATATATATATATATATATATATTTCTTCTTCTTCTTTGTTCGCTTCTCCACCAAAACTGCCCCGTTATCCTACTGAATTTACTCCTGTGGTCCTTGATAGGTCCCATGGTTCCGACCATATAAGATCCCCGAGAGGACCACACGAGGTTCAGAGTACGGCAGGGTTTGAGCCTGTGTTCTCGGTGGGTCTCAGAAGCGGGATTGCGTGACACCGTGGTTTTCGTTGCACCAGTTTAATCTAGAGTTGGACTTTCTCACAGGAAAACCTCTATGTGTTTTGGTTATCAGTATATCCCAGCTGGGTGAGAGGTGGTTGTCCACCCAGACTAGAGTTGGACTTTCTTACTGGAAAACCTTGACGTGTTTTGGGATACCCATGTATCCCTGCCAGGTGAGAGGTGGTTGCCCAACCAGTCCAGCGTTGGACTTTCTCACCAGAAAACCTCACTATGTTTAGGATATGCATACATCCCCATCAGGTGAGAGGTGGTTGCCTATCTAGACTACACGGGTCCAGTGTCTCAGACTTCAGCATTTTGTGGTTGTGGCCGCTACCCTTCCTAGTTGTGACCAGGATGGAGCTTTTGTCCAAGAGGACAAATCCTCGCTACTAGTAAGTTTCACCCCTGGGTTAAGCTGGTTTAGACGTATCATCCCAGCAAGGACGTGTTTAGGACGTGACCGACCTCTAGTGCGGAGGTACCATGTCATGAGTAATCATTAAGTTTCACCCCTGGGCAGTTTAGGCATATTTCACCAGTATGGGTGTATATCAGATGTGGCCGGCCTCTAGAGCAGAGGTGCCGTGGTATGAGTAGCTCTCGCCGTGAGACTACTGGACATACCGATTAAACTTCACTTTATCCTTTCCATCACCTTTTCACAGCAGCGCCAGCCGGCAACCCTAGTCGCATTTCTGAATTTCTTCTTTGGCCAGGAGAAGTTTTGCTCCACACGTGGCAGCTGAAGAACCTCACCAGCAATGTCTTAGTTTAACCCCTGGGTTAAGCCAGTCTAAACAATCTGTCCCAGCATGGGTGTGTATAGGTCATGGCTGGCCTCTAGAGCAGAGGTGCCGTGATTTGAGTAGTCCTAACCTCGAGACTACTGGTCACTTCACCCATATCTTCACCTTTTCCACATAGTGCTGCACAGCAACCCTAATCACATTGGCCCGGAGGAGCTTCACCCCATGTACGGCACCTGAAGAATCTCGCCAGCAGCGGTAGATGAGCTACCAAACATGACTCTCATCTACCCAAAACGTCTGGTTTTCAGGCACCAGATATTCGCCTTCGCCCATTCTCCTGTCAGTATGAACAGCTCTGCTATGAGAAGGCCAGGAGCTGGACTTGACTGTCAGAGGCTATTTGAGATGCACACTTTGGAGACATTTAATTGGAGTGGAGAGCGTATCCCCCACCCCACATCCGGCTTTATACAGTCCTTATAACATGATGACATAACTCTTATCAGTAATAATGTGAATTTCATGCAAGAAAAAACAGATAGCCTGTCTTCACTGCCTAGCAAAATAGGACTTGAAATTAACAAGGACAAAACAAAAGTAATGAAAATTCCTCTCAATCAAAATGGAAAAATACACATAGAAGGGACAGCTATTGAAGAAGTCAATCAATTTGCATACCTTGGCAGCTACATAGACCAGGATGGTGACACTAGAAAGGAAGTTAGGATCAGAATTGCAAAAGCAGCATCAATCTTCAAGAATCTTGAGAACATATGGAATTCAAAAGTTATAAGCACAAAAACCAAGTTAAGACTATTCAATTCAAATGTAATATCCACCCTCATTTATGCATGCGAAAGCTGGAAAACAACTAAAGAAATAGAAAAGAAATTAGACTCTTTTGGAAACAAATGCATAAGGAAAATACTCGGCATCAAGTGGAATGAACTCAAGAACAATGCAGAGATAAGACAGATGACTGAACAACAACCAGTCTCATGGGTGATCAGGAAAAGGTGATGGACATATGTTGGTCACTTGAGAAGAAATGATCAGAGAATCCCAAAACAAGCTATCAAGTGGAACACAACAGGCCAAAGAAAAAGAGGCAGACTGCGTGAAACTCTGAAGAGGACATTATTAAGAGAGGCCAAATTAACAGGCATAAAATCCTTTGATGAGGTTGAAAGACTCGCCGAAGACAGGAAAAATTGGCGAACTACTTTGCGAGCCCTATGTGACGTTTAACGGCACGGGAAGGATATAAGATATGATATATATATATATAAAATCACTAAAACCATAGAAAACAAGTTGAATTCTTTCCAGACTAAATGTTTACGAAGAATTAAAAAAATATTTTGGCCAAACACCATAAGAAATAACATCTTGATGGCAGAGATGCAGATGAAGCCACTGACAGCAATTATTGAGGAAAGACACTGGCGATGGCTGGGACATGTGCTCCGAATGACTGATAACTCACTACCAAAAACAGCACTAAGATGAACACCATAGGGGAACAGAAGTAAGGGTAGACCAAAAGAGACATGGAGAAGAACAACAGAGAGGATGTTAAGCAATAGAGGGCTCACCTGGGAAAGAGCAGAAAAAAAGCGAAGGACAGGTATTTGTGGAAAATCCTTGCGGAAGCCCCATGTGCCCTGGGCACTTAAGGTTCAGAGAGAGAGATATAAATATTTAATAACATTTTCTTATTTGTTATTATCTTTTCATGTCATAAAAACCTGCCTTTGCCTTGCCTATTTGTGATTTTATTTCATTTGTCAGCTATTATTGTTTTTCCAATGTAAATAAATTTATTTACTTGTGTCAATGTCTTCCTGTCTGAAATGATATTGCTCTTTGGTATGTTTATTCTTTTCAATATTACCATTATTTCAACACAAATGTCAAATTGGTGCTGCCATATGGATCAGAAACATGGACAGCATCAGCCAAAAGTGGTAGGAAACTATAGACCTTTGTTAACACTTGCCTAAAGAGGATCCTTCAGATCTGATGGCCAGATAATGAAGTTCTATGGCAGAAAAACAAACCAACCCACATGAAAAAACTGATAATGAAAAGATGCCGGAGATGGACAGACATACACTTCACAAACCTACCACTAACATAACCAGACAAGCTCTCACCTAGAGTGTCCAGGGTAAGAGGAAACAAGGAAGACCTAGAAACACTTGAAGAAGTCTTGATGCAGAGATCTGAAAGATGGACTACACATAGAGATGGACAGAAGAAGCAGCCAAGTACAGAAGTAAATGAGAGCCCTTGCTTATGGCCTATGCCCTAGACAGAGGTAAAGAAGTTGTAGATGGATGGATTATTCCTGCCATGTTGCTATTAACCTCTATTCCTCTTTTATTGTTGTCTTCGGTAATCTTGTTCAAAAGTTCCTGCAAACTGTTCTCACTTTCAAAACAGTGTCATATCAACATCTCAGTAAAGTTGGAATATCAAAATATTACACTATTTATGAAATAAATACTTGTACGAGCTCCCTGTAACTGCGAGCTGTTGCTGTTTGCAGCTGATGCTGTAGAGATCTTAAGGCACAGCATCATATCAGCTTGGGAGTGGGTTATAGCAACTACTTTTTCAGTCCTGGAGTACAGCTAAAAAAGCTGGGGGTGTGCAATGCTTCTTTAGCAGACTCCATCACCATGGGGACCATGGCGATCCCTGCCCCGTTAGCCAGGCTAGGTCTGTTACTGGGGGTACCACAGAGGTGGGACAGGGTCTTGGCCAGCTATGGTTCGCTAACCCTGATGCTAGCATATCAGCTATGGGTCTCTGGTTGCCTGAGAGAGTCTTCACCCCCGAAAAAAGGAGGTAAGAGCGGCTTTATTCATCAACAAGCATACAGATGTAACATTTAGAGTGCTTAGATACAGTTCTATCCAAGTCACAGCTATGGTTTATTTCTCCTCATTTTCATTTGTTACATCTTCCTCCTGTATCTTTAGTAAGACGTAAGCCGAAATGTCACAGTTGTATGCACGTCAATGAATAAAGTTATTTATATTTGTTTAGAACAGTTTAATCTATAGGGGTTACAAATGTGACGCTCTGATGTCCTCAATGCACTCCAAACAGTACACAAGATACATCACGTTCAGTGCTGCTCGTTTAACAAAATTACTTTTCGAATTATTTTTATTATTATCCAAATAATGAAAGGGAGTGGAGGTTTCACAACCGTGCTTAAAAAAAAAAAAAACCTGAATCAATGCTCCACAATATACTCAAATGAATTGTTGCGGTCTCTAAACAATTCTACCACATGCTACCCTAAAAGCCTTCGTTGTTTTCTTCAATTATTTTCGTATTTTTAATTTTCTTATTATTAAATTCAACGTCCTTGTGTTTATGCGTTGTTTTGTTCATCCAATCAAATCACACATCTCTAGGTTAACAATGTCCACTTTAACCACCTTGTCATTCATTCATTCATTTGCATGTCCCTTGCGGAACTTTGCCTCCCAAACAGAAGAGCAACCACCTTGTTCATTCATTCATTCATTTGCATGTCCCTTGCGGAACTTTGCCTCCCAAACAACACTCCTGTAGGCCTCTCGGTTGTGAGCAAGGTGGCCTGCTACTGTTGCATCCATTTCCAGATCGTCAACGATGTCTTGCAGCCATCTTCGTTTTGGTCTTCCTCTTTTTCTTTTTTCCATTATGTATCCTTCCAACCACCTTGTACATAAGTAAAATTCCCGTTTCCATGCAAGGCATATTGGGAATACCGTGTTAGGCCCGCATTTTCCATGACTTCGGCATATTATAGTGTGATGTGGTCAGTATTCCAGGTGCAAAGGAATGTGACGACCACCGGACTATCAGCCTCTCATATCACATAACGAAGCTCATTCATTCATTCATTTGCATGTCCCTTGCGGAACTTTGCCTCCCAAACAGCACTCCTGTAGGCCTCTGGGTTGTGAGCAAGATGGCCTGCTGCTGTTGCATCCATTTCCAGATCGTCAACGATGTCTTGCAGCCATCTTCGTCTTGGTCTTCCTCTTTTTCTTTTTCCCATTATGTATCCTTCCAATACGGTCTTCTCTAAATTATCATGACGTTTAATGTGTCCAAAATATTTAAGTTTTCTCTCTTTAATCCTCTTCACTAGCCAGCCTTCTTCAATATTAAGCTCTTGTAGTATAGATATATTTGTTCTTTTTTGTGTCCACGATATTTGGAGAACTCTTCTGTAGCATTTACATTCAAAGGCATTTATGTGTTTCTCAGCTGTTTTGTTAAGTGTCCAGGTCTCACAGGCATATAACGAAGCTACTTCTGAGAATAATTAGGAGAAGAACAAGGAAAAAGATAAAAATGGAAATAGCAGATGAACAGTTTGGATTTGTTGAAGGAAAGGGAACACACAATGCCATTTATGCTTTACGAACACTAACAGAAAGAGCTTTAGAAGTACAGAAAGATCTCTACTTATGCTTCATTGATTACACCAAGGCATTTGACAAGGTGAAACATAGTGAAATTATTAAAATGCTTGAAGACATCAATATAGACGGCAAAGACTTGAGGATTGTAAAACATCTATACTGTCAGCAAGAAGCAGCAGTTCGAGTTGAAAATGGAATTGGAAAATACCAAGCTATAAAACAAGGGGTGCGACAAGGATGTGTACTATCTCCAGACCTTTTTTCTCTGTACAGCGAGAATATTCTAAGAACAATCATCACAGAACCAGGCATAAAAATTGGAGGATACAATATTAACAACCTTCGGTATGCTGACGACACAGTACTGATAGCGGAGAATGAACAAGACCTGCAAAATCTCTTGGATAAAGTCGCCAAAGAAAGTGAACAGAAAGGCCTTACTTTGAACATCAAAAAGACAGAGACTATGGTTATATCTAAGAAACAGAATCCATCAGCATGCAGTATTCAATTAAACGGAACCATTCTAAAGCAGGTGCAGAAATTCAAATACCTTGGAGCAGTAATAACTTCAGATGGGAAATGCAAAACAGAAATTAGGAACAGAATAGGCCAAGCAAAGACTGCATTTCAGAGAATGAGAAACATATTAGCTAACACATCGTTATCAATGAATGTTAGAAAACGAGTCCTAAAATGCTATATTGAACCTATCTTGTTATATGGAAGTGAATCATGGACAATAGGCAAGTCTGCACAAAAATCATTGGAAGCAGCAGAAATGTGGTTTATTAGAAGAATGTTGCGAATCCCCTGGACAGCAAAAATAACTAATGAAGAATGTATGAGAAGAGCTGGAGAGACAAAAAACCTTGTCAGAAAGATAAGAGAGAGACAATGTACTTTCATAGGACATGCAATGAGAAGAGGGGGCATTGAAAATATTATAACAACAGGAAAAATAGAAGGAAGAAGATCAAGAGGAAGACCAAGAGAAATGATACTGGACAGTCTGACGGGATGGCGTGAGAGGAGATCACCAACTGAACTGATGGCCTGCATGAAGGATCGGGTACTCTGGAGAAGCATAATAGCCAACGCCAGTCGGCACGGCACCTGATGATGATGATGGTCAGTATTCACGCTTTACCTTGTACATAGTAAAGCTAGTTTTATAGTATAAGATTAGATTAGACATAATTAGAAGACTAACAATAAACACAAAGGCCCTGAATTATCTGACCTGTGTTCTTAAGATTTTTTTTTTTTTTTACTTTTTTAAAATGGACATCGGATTCGAACACGAACTCCGGTAGGACGAGCAGTCGTCTAGCCACGAGAGAACAGCGTACTAACGAACTGAGCTATCTCAGACCCCCCATTAAAGGGATCTTTTGAAAGCTAAGTCATTAGTACTTGTTCAGCAGCCGCCACGAAGGATCGTGACACCCGGAAAGAAACGAGGTCGTGACACAGAAATTCCGTAGCTTAAATTCAGTCTCTCTAGCAGGTACCAACTTTTAGACAAACATACACACGGTCTCCTGCCACGTTCGGTGCATACTTTAACAACAAACGAACGAATATTTTTTTACATGAAGTTAGTTTCAGAAACATTTTTTTTAATAAATAGAAAACAGCGAGGCTTTCGTACTGTAAAGTAAGAGAACACAATTGTGTAGGATTAGACCTCGGAAAAAATCGTAGACAAAGCACTTTAAGGAGGCTGAGAGAAAGTAAAAGAGAATTACCTGGGATTTGAACACGGACTGGGCATCAGTGAAATGAGATTGCCAGAAGCAGATAAAAGAACGGCGAAAATTCGTACGTTAGTAATACATTCAGGCAGAGACGATGAGAAATTATATATATATATATATATATATATATAGAGAGAGAGAGAGAGAGAGAGAGAGCAAACGAGTTGAGGTCCCACCTAAATACATCATTGGCGCTGGTACAACATCAAATATTGAAATCAGGGACTTTTCCTTATCATCACTGTTAGATGGTGGAAATGACTGAGATGTGGTAGCGGACCCACCAGGAAGAAGAGAATACCCGACTGCCATCAAGAACACAGTAATGCGACCGGACATTGTAGTGTATTCTATAGAAAAACAGGAATTAATAATGATCGAGCTTACGGTTCCGTACGAAACAAGAACAGAGGAGCAGCATCTATTCAAATGTGAGAAGTACAATGATCTGGTCAACCAACTGAGCCAGGGGGCAGGAATCAGGGCAAAAGTGATAGCTGTAGAAGTGGGAGCAAGAGTATTCGAAGCAAAATCAGCATACGACCTATGTGAGCAACTGGGCATAAAGGGACACACAAGAGCAAGGGCATTGAAAAGACTTTCAGAAACAGCAGAAAAGGCCTCATGCTGGCTGTGGAGTATGCGAAATAAGCATTGAGAACATAAATAATTTCGTTTGTCACAACCAGTATCAGTCCTCCGTGGCTGGATTGCTAAAGACGCACTTCAAAGTGCAGTGCCAACCTGGAAGATCATGGTTTCAACCCCGGGACGGAAATAAAAAAGCAACAACTCACAAGACCTCTGGGAGCCATGACCCAGAGGGGCCCACCCCCCACCCCCTTTAGAGTGTCAGGAGTTTATTAGGGCCGAAACACTTGTCTGGGTGGAGGTTGGGGGTACTTCCTCTGATGATCTCACCAGCAGTATAAAGTGTGTACCACATTAAACACAACAAACAGCTAAAGCTATCGTTATCGGACACAAAATGTATTAATCACAAAATATAGTAAATCTTAGTCACTAAACTGTAGAAAAAAACAACACTAAAACCAAGCAGCATCTGACTTTTCAGCAGAAGCAGTCTTTTTTTTTTAATATGTGATTTTGCGATGTGTAATGGTAACTGGTCTATTAACCAAAAACTCATTCACGCACAGCATTAAAAATGTCCTGCGTCACGTCAGACATACTGTAAATGAACGAGCGCACAGTCTCCAACGCACTCATAATTGAGCATAAGAAACAGGTTTGGTGGGCATCTGGTCCGTGGTGGACTCGCTGATATCGTCAGTATTATTCTCAGCTGCGCTATCTACGAAGAGTGAAAGTCTCGTTTAGTTTTGTCTCGGTTTCAAGTTTTGATACAGCTGAAATATCAATTTCAAATGTATCCGCAATATCCTTTCTCGTAACTTTCATCAGTTTGCTTCAGAATCTCCACTTTAACGCTTGAATCTAGACGAATCGTTTGTGTTTAGTAGCCATTATCTATCACAACGAGAATCATAGAAAAGGTCCCGACGATACAATTCACGGTACACTACTCGAGAATGACCGATTACTCACGTTGCCAGCTTAAAACTGCCAAAGTCTTGATAAAGAAGACAAACAATAGCAGAAAAAAGCCAGTATTTAATCACATTCTTTTGAAAGGCAGGCCATGGTAAGCCTTTCATTTACACCGCCTCTGTTTTGATGCCCACATGTTCAAAAGGTAGATGCGGCACGTACTCGGTGGTCAAACGGCTGATTCCTTCTTTGATGAGTGGCGAAACTGATAAGCCTGTGTGAGATATTTATAGCTTAGATTCACCTAGTTTGTGATACAAAGCAGAGTTTTTAACTCCTCCAGGTGCAAAAATACGATGACATTAACCGATCTGTGCCAATAACTGGGGTGATATTAATTGGAGTAAAGCCCAAATGTGATATTAAGTGGGTTTGATTATATATATAAGGTAATGAGACTAATTACATAAAAAATAAAATAAACAACAGTTGAAGATATAACCTGTATTTTATTCAAAGTAAGCCCCTTGCGCATTGATACAGTGGGTGGTAAGATCTAACAAACACTGGAACGACCTCTGCAGTTCTTCTGTTGGTATGGCCCTTAAACTCAATGTTACAGCCCTTTGGATGTCATCAGTATCATCAAAGGAGTGTCCTTTCAGTGGTAACTTTAATTTTGAGAATAGAACATAATCGCAGGGAGACAAATCTGGGGAAAAGGGTGGATGGTTGAGAATATACACTTGTTTTGGGGCCAAAAATTCTTGTACAACTACCGCCTGGTGAGCCATGAAGAGGGGAAAAAACTGCCTGGTGTTGAATACTCGGGTCGGACTCGGAGAATCCTTTTCAATAGGCATTTCAGTGACAGCCTGTCCCTCTGGAATAAATTCTTTGTGAATAACTCCTTTTCTGTCGCAGAAGCACACCAACAATGTCTTCATTTTTTACTTTTGAAGACGAAGTTTTTTGCCTTGGTGATGATGATGACTTCCACTGAGTAGTTTGGTGTTTAGATGTGGGATCATAGCGGAAAATCCATGTTTCATCCTCCACAACAACCAAATTTAGGAAATTTTTATTTCTGCGACACGTTTTGATGATGTCTTTTATGTACTCAACATCAGTCGCTTGTCATCAGACAACAAATGGGGTACAAACCGGCAAGCAACTTTTTCTTGCCCAAATCTTCCACTAAAATTGTACGAATGGTCTGTTGATTAACACCAAATTCATCTTCCATCATCCTCACAGTCAAACAACGATCTTCTTGTATCCGTTCTCTGACTTTTGCAATGAGTTCCTCATTACGAACAGAAATTGAGCGTCCATGTCTAGTTGCATTTGTAATCATTTCCACACCACTTTTGAATCATGAATATCTCCTGAATAAATGTGAATGAGATCAACAATTATCCACATAAACTTGTCACATCAATTCAGCTGTCTCAAAGGCACTTTTTCCAAGTTTTAAAAAGAATTTAATGTTAGTTTTTTGCTCCATGCTGATTACGTAACAATGCACCTCAATAAAATGGCAGCTTGTTTGTCGTCTGCTTATCGGGCGGCGATGAAAAGTTGCCAGATCATAGAAGAAGGTTGCCTCTTTGGATTCCATGCTTTGCTTTATAGATGGCATTTTTGTCTTGCCATAATAAAATCAGTCTCATTATTTAATTGTCAGACTATGTATGTATGTGTGTATAATACACATATATAATATATATGTGAGCAGTGCAGGCATATTGAAGACCATTATCAAAAGATTCCAAAAGAATAAGTCTTCTTCGTCGGTCGCTCAGACATCAACATCAATCACTCTCACAAATGCGACAGTTCCTTTCAGGTTTTCAGTATCATGGCAGAGCTATTCTTGCAGTGGACTGGGGTCTAGTCAAGTTCTTTGCCTAAGTGGCTTGTGTAGTTGGTAACTCTGGAGAATGTGATGTTGTGTCTAATGTTCCCTCTAAACTGCTGGCTGCGCGTGGAAATTTTTTAAAAATCCAGCTGTGCACATAATTTTATGTACAGCACAATACATTAATACATTTTCTCCTTTTATTCTCCAGATGTTACTCTGTGCTATAGTTGTGATGAAGAAAGGTACGATGATGGCATACATATTTTCTTCACTCTTGTGATGAAGAAAGGTACGATGATGGCATACATATTTTCTTCACTCTTGTGATGAAGAAAGGTACGATGATGGCATACATATTTTCTTCACTCTTGTGATGAAGAAAGGTACGATGATGGCATACATATTTTCTTCACTGTTTCTTTCTTATTGAGAAACAACTTTCAGACCGGATGTTCCAATTGGTCTTTTATCGCGTAGTTTCGACCTGTGCTGTAACAGAATCGTGATGCGGCAAGTGGACACATAGAGGATAGAGGATAATTAAAATACTCGCCCAGAGGAATTACCTGGGTTGCCAACTGCGTCGTGGAAACGGAAAATATCTGCTCAAGTATGCTAGCTGATCTTAGTAATGAACCCAACCGTCCTATTTGTTTAACAGCGGTAGATGTACAATAGCTATGGAAACGTGTAAAATTACGTGGAACTCAAATATATGTTTCTGTATTGTGCAAACTGTTATTGACAATGACTGCTGCATCCTGTTACCCTTTACTTTTCAAACATAAGTTTGGGCGGCTAGAGGTTTTGTGGCAGAGTACCAACAAGAAAACAAAGTTATGTCTGATATGAGCTTATATAAATTTCTCCCGTAGCGATATAAGGATGTGAAACATAGACACTTAACAAATCACAGGATCTGAAATGAAGTGTTACAGAAGGGTATTTATAATATCATGGATAGAAGGAAAATCAAATAAAGATATATTGATGGGATTAGTTATCGCAGAAGACTGGTTCGTTAACACCATAAAAAATTAGAAAGCTGAGATACTTTGGACACATCAAGGGATACAACAGCTTGGTGAGGCTGATAGTAGACGGCATAGTGCTCGGCAAAAGAGAAAAGAGACGACCTCATTGCAGATGGACTCAAGACATCACGGAAAGTCTAAAATGTGTCACTGCAAGACGTTGGTCAACTTGCTCAAGATTGTAGCACTCAGAGAGACCGTGAGAGGGACAACGTTCTGGAAAGGACATGTCAAACGAATGACTGAGAAGTTTTAATAAGAGTGTTATTTCTAAAGTGGAGGCAACCCTGTTCTAACCCATAATTAGATGGTCAGATTTTCTGGAGACATTCCACAGCAAAGAGCATAAGTGGTCTGTTCTACTATCACACTAACTCAACCTTCTGTTGCTTGGTGAAATGAAGATTTTATAGTCTCGGGTGATGATACTCTCAAAGTTATTCTTGATAGGACAGCCCAAACTTCAGACAACTGGAACTTCAGGATTTATTTCTTCAAGAGCCGTGGGGGGTGTTCGTTCTAGAAGGGTATTTCAGGGAAGAGGGAAAGAAGTTGGGAGGACAGTATGACCAGAGTTCTGGCAGAATGTCAGTTTTGCAGTAGAGATGTTGGCAGAGAGTGGAAGTAGAAGGTAGAGTTAAAGTGCACTGCTCACTAACTCCATAGTACACCATTCGCACTGTTGGGATTAGTAACATTCCAACATATTCTTACAAACTGCTACAGCATTGGATTATATTCATAAGTCTGCTGGGATACTGGATTATGCGTAATTGAAACGAAAGTGAATGTGATTTCTTTTTATTCTCTTCTTATATGAGACACCCTCCGGGTAAGTTACTAGATAAATGATTTGCCTATATGGCCGTGATAGACAATACGAAGCATGGAGGGCGTCCAAGAAAGAAAGTATGCTACAGATTTAAGGAAGAATGGCTGCTACGGGAATTTATAGAAACTGACATGCCATCTCCTCACGATAAGCTGCGTGTTGGTTTATGAGAAATTTACATATACTAGATATGACCTAGATCTATTGCTGGCCTAGGGAAACTGTTTCATTAGACTCGGGACATGCCCAGAAGTGTTCTGAATTCGACATCATAATATCCCTTAATGTTTTTGCAGATATAATATCAATATTATGTTGCCTGAAAATTGTTAGTGTTCTAGTTTACAGCACGGATTTGCTTCCACTTCCTCTGATTACATGTAAGTCATCGAGATGGGTTTTGTATGCACTTCCGCTGATTCTTTGATTTGCTTCTAGAGGGACTGCTATACGTCTTGTTTGTCCAGTTTGATGTTCGATTTGCTGCTAGAAAGAATGCTATATGTCTTGTTTGTCCAGTTTGATGTTTGATTTGCTGCTAGAAAGAATGCTATATGTCTTGTTTGTCCAGTTTGATGTTTCCTAGTGGGTTAGTCCTGGCTGAAAGTTGATCAGCTGTTTCATTGAAGACATCGCCGGAATGCCCTGGACAGTATATCCATGTGATGGTTTGGATTTCCACATTTATATGTTCATTCATTCATTTGCATGTCCCTTGCGGAACTTTGCCTCCCAAACAGCACTCCTGTAGGCCTCTTGGTTGTGGGCAAGATGGCCTGCTGCTGATGCATCCATTTGGAGATCATCAACGATGTCTTGCAGCCATCTTCGCCTTGGTCTTCCTCTCTTTCTTTTTCACATTATGTACCCTTCCAAGACGGTCTTCTCTAGACTATCATGATGTTTAATGTGTCCAAAATATTTAAGTTTTCTCTCCCTAATTGTCTTTACTAGGCAACCTCCTTCAGTATTAAGTTCTTGTAGTATGGATTTGTTCTTTTTTGTGTCCATGATATTTGAAGAACTCTTCTGTAGCATTTACATTCAAAGCCATTTATGCGTTTCTCAGCTGTTTTGTTAAGTGTCCAGGTCTCACAGGCATATATTGCGATGGGAAAGATGCATGCCCTTAAAAATCTTATTTTTGTAGTTCTGTCAGTTCCTCTCCACAGATTATTTCTGAAGAGTGATAGATGTCCTCCTTTTAATTTCCCTCGTTGTATCTCCATTACTAGTTAGTAGTGATCCAAGATATTCAAAACTCTCCACTTCTTCCAGTTTTTCCTCATTGTTACATATTTCAGCTGCCTTGTTTGTTTTGTCAGTTGTCATCAATTTAGTTTTCTTTGCATTAAGATAGAGGTTTTGCTCTTCACTGTTCTTACAGACTGACATAATTAATTTTTCCATTCCTTTTTGTGTTGTGGACAGTAATTTACATGTACAACAGAGAAAATGGTCAAGTGGTTTGCACAGTTTGCAAACAAGCGGAAACGTACGAATGAACTACAGGAAAAATTTAGGATGAATAGAAATTAGACTATTTGAAATGACATCTGTCTCCAAAAGCCACATTTCTGCTGCCCACATGTTATGAAATCAGCATCAGGGCACATTAAAAACCTTGATGACAGGAACACGCAATGACAGACAAAATAATCTTCAAATGTCTAAAAGAAAAGTAGTCTTCTTCTTCTTCTTCGTTCGCTTCTACCACCAAAACTGCACTGTGATCCTACTGAATTTACGCCTGTGGTCCTCGTTAGGTCCCATGGTCTCCTGTGTGGTCCCCAAAAGGACCACACGAGAAGAAAAGTAGTAAATTTAGATGAAATAAAAAAAAAATTTAACTGACAATGTTTCTCTTGGCAATTAAACTAAACACATCATGTTATCAGCACAGTAGATTCATAATCATGCTACTAAATATATTTCTATTCCAGATCACTAGAGGAGTGAGAATTATGTATAGAATTTGTTCAATGCATAAACTCAGTAGTAAAAGAGAAAATGCTAAACATACGGAGAAACTCAACGTTTCACATGCTCACTGTTGATGATAGTACTGACACTTCTGTCAGTAAAATGTTCATTATTTATGTCATGTATAAAAAACTTGAAGAATTATCATCTCATGTGATATTTGGAGGATGTATAATACTCACATGACATCCAAGAATATTTGAAGTAATTAAGCAGTTTTACACAGAAAACAATATAGATATGAATAAAATGGATATGTTTACATCTAATGGTGCTTCATCAAGAACGTTAGGAAAATGGAATGGTGTGGCAGCAGTTCTGCACAATGCACTTATTATAACAATCTGAGTAGCACAAAGAAAGTAGTAGACCTGAACGATTGTTGGAAAAACACATCATTAATGAAGCATATCGAAACACTTGTCAGAGAAGTTTATACTATTTTCATTTGATCGTCGGTAAAGAGAAACAAATCTGTGAGGCTGCAGGTTGTGAAGGCGATTAGTTCTGTCCTTTAAATTAAGTCAGATGACTTTCTAGGCATTTTGTTGTTAGAACTTTAACGATACATCACTGATACAGTACAATTACGATTGGGCTGAACAAGACCATGACCCAATTCATAAATAAACTGATCAAGCCTGAGTATCATGTTGCAGCTGACATTTTAAATGCTATGTTACAAGAACTGGCAGAGCTGTGTTGACTTACTCAGTGCACTACACTAACTGCAACAGAGCAAATACCAGTTTACAAAAAAGAACTACAGAAGCATCTCATTGCTTTCAAGACACTGCAAGATGTTCAGTAGGATTTTGGTAAATAGAGTTAAAACATCAGTAGATAGTGAACAAAGAGAAGAGCAGGCAGGTTTCAGGCAAGGAAGATCCTGTACTGATCACATTGCCAGCCTGCGATCATAGTAGAACAGCCAATGGAGTGCAACTCTTTACTGTTTGTTAGATTCATTGATTATGAGAAGGCAGTTGATAGTTTAGATCTGAGGATACTGTAAAACTTTGGTTTATTTTATTTGTTATTTATAGAATTTTACTTCTTGTAAGCTTTTAGAGGTGGAATATTATAACTGATAACTAGGGTGCCGTGTCTATTAATTCACTAATTTTTACTGTATAACAGAGGGTAGAAGTTTCTCAGGCAATGACATCAGTCTCCCTATTCTTTTGAACAGAGACCTTCTCCTTTTATGTTCCCTACCCAGGTTCTATCCCTATATTTTATTTCTTACCTGGGCTACCCACCAAACTCAGACAGTAAACCCAATACTAATACATAAACAAACAGAAACTAATACCACAACAACCTTTACTCATAACAGCCAATACACAATTTCTTCTTGTTGATCATCTGGAATACAAAGTTTATTCAATACACACAAGATAATACACAACAGAGGTAAACAACAGTATATTTTGTTTTCCTGCCTGTGAGTTCACTAATTCGTTTGTGCATGTTTTTGCTGTCTTTATTATGGGAGTCCTCTGTTTGTCTGCACTGTTCATTTAACCACACTTCCTTTGCTTCTCTGCATTTGCGTCTTATTTCTTTATTTATCTTGCTATATTTTTCTTGGTTATTTTACTCCTCCGCCTCTTGTCCATCAGTCCTAAGATGTCGTCTGTCATCCATTTATTTTTAGGGGGTTATTTTTTCGGTGGTATTATCTCCTTAACGGTTTGGTGGATAGAATCTCCTAACATTGCCCAATGTTCATCTATACTATTTATCCTTGCTATTGCATTGTATCTATTTGTTATAATAACTTTGTATTGTTCTCACAGTTCTTGGTCATTTTTAAGGAGTTCTGTATTCAGTTTGATGTTTCTCACTTTTCTGCATGCTTTCTTTAGCTTTATTCTAATTTTTCCACAGAGTGGGTCATGGTCGCTATTGTGGTCAGCTCCTGGCATGGTTTTTATTGTCAGTTTAGAGTTCTGGAATCATTTATTGATTAATATGTAGTCTATCTAGTTAAAAGTCTTTTTGTCTGGGCTGCACCATGTTGCCAGTCTTTGGGGATGTTGTTTAAACCAGGTGTTTCCTACAACCATGCTATGTATTCTTGCCCATTCAATTAATTTACTACCTCTGTCATTCCTCTCTCCCAGTCCTTAATCACCAACGATGTCTAAGTTCTTACTTTACCAACTTTGGCATTAGAATCTCCCATGACTATAGTAACTTCATGTGACTGTGTGTTTCAGGACTGTCTCTATGTCATTATAAAATAGCTGTACATCTTCTTCAGAACTATCAGCTGTTGGAGTGTACACTTGTATAATATTTATGTTTATTGGTCATCCTTTCAGCTGGGCTAGCAGGACTTGTTTCAAGATGCTCAAATATCCCACAACTGTCCTTGCTGCTTGTTCATCAAATATTATTCCTACTCCGTGTTAATGTTTCTCACCTCCTGAGTATATTATTGTATATTTATCAGGCTTTATCTTCCCTGCACCTGTCCATCTAACTTCACGTATTCCTAGTATGTTGATCTTCATCCTTTCCATTCTCCTTTTTATATTTTCTAATTTTCCAGCCTGAAGTAGAGTTCTAACACTAGTTAATTTGGACAGTGTTATGAGAGTCAAACTTTATTTAGTTTCAGCAACATAATTAACTTGGACACTGTTTATACATTTTGGAAAAGTGACAAAGTATGAAAAACAGTTTCTCTGAGACACCAATAATGACTGCACTCCTATTTCTGAACTCTGATGAAAAGAATAAATAATGGAACTGAACAAATATTTTTCTGTTGTGTTTTTATTTTTCACTGGCTATACTTGAAACAATGCTTTAACCAGACTATGAGCTCTGTTTCTGAACTTGAAGAAGAAAGAGAAATTGATGACTTTATCACTGTAACCTCCTCATCATTTTCATCTAGCAATTAATTCAAGACAGAAGAAGGGATGAGCGAATGGTTCCAGATTGAAACAGGCGTGAAACAAGGATGTATACTGTCTCCTTTACATTTTGGAATTACAATAGACTTCATAATGAAAAAATGCTGCACAGGTAACACAAGTACTGACTGGGTACACAAGGACCCAACTAGATGATCTTGATTTTGCTGATGACGTAACTCTTATCAGTAATAATGTGAATTCCATGCAAGAAAAAACAGATAGCCTGTCTTCACTGGCTTGCAAAATAGGACTTGAAATTAACAAGGACAAAACAAAAATAATGAAAATTCCCATCAATCAAAATGGAAAAATACACATACAAGAGACATATTGAAGAAGTCAATCAATTTACATACCTTGGCAGCTACACAGACCAGGATGGTGACACCAGAAAGGAAGTTAGAATCAGAATTGCAAAACCAGCATCGATCTTCAAGAATCTTGAGAACATATGGAATTCAAAAGTTATAAGCACAAAAACCAAGTTAAGACTATTCAATTCAAATGTAATATCCACCCTCATTTATGCATGTGAAAGCTGGAAAGAACTAAAGAAATAGACAAGAAATTTGACAAAATAAACAAGACTTTTGAAAACAAATGCCTAAGGAAGTACTTGGCATCAAGTGGAACAAATTCAAGAACAATGCAGAGATAAGACAGATGACTGAACAACAACCAGTCTCATGGGTGATCAGGAAAAGGAAATGGACATATGTTGGTCACCTGATGAGAAGAAACAGATAATCCCAAAACAAGCTATCAAGTGGAACACAACAGGCCAAAGAAAAAGAGGCAGACTGCATGAAACTCTGAAGAGGACATTGTTAAGAGAGGTAAAATTAACAGGCATAAAATCCCTTGATGAGTTTGAAAGACTCGCCGAAGACAGGAAAAACTGGCGAACTACTTTGCAAGCCCTATGTGACGTTTAACGGCACGGGAAGGATATAAGATAAGAATTAATGTTAGTTCTATGTCACACAACATTCTTCAGGCCCAGAGTACTTTCAGCTGATCACATTACTGGTGACCCCTTGTATAACAATTCACTACATGCACTGTACTTATTTCATTCTTGAGTAATCAAGTCAATATACTGTAATTTTTTTTCTTCTTTTGGTTACTGAAAAGTCCTATACACCTAATGATAGTATAAACTAGTATTCATTATTTATTTATATACTTACTTATTGTATCATATTCATATTATGATAGGTTCATCAAAACATAACTTCGCTGTAGTCATGGAGCATACATATATAAAAATGTATACTATGTAAATTGTGCTACTGTTTTAGTATATATTTTATATACAGAACTAAATTATGGTGGTAATTTGATGTTACCACCCACATTTGCAGCACAATATTTTTTTCAAATATATTTGCACATGCTAAACCTTAGATGGCTCATTGGTGACCACAAACCAGATACCAAACACTCAAATGGTGATAACACAACACACAAACACATAGTGATCACACACCATACAACAAACACTGCAAAATTCAAGAAACAATTGTTCAACTAGTTAACTGCACTGCCATATATTCTCAAACACCCAACATACAAAGTTTATAGAGAAGTGAAAAAAATTTTTTCAGATTTTTTCAATCTGATATATGTATTGGTCAGAGTGAACATTTGTAAACTTGGACAGACAAATGTCAAATTTATATCAGATTGCACATTCAATAACTCACACACCATTAAAAATATCTGTAAGGTAAAATCTGTAACGTATCTTGTAAATTTTTAGATTTCTAAAATTCAATAAAACAAACATTATAGTCTGTGGCTTCCCTTCCAAATGTTTCCTTGATGTGACTGTTCTTTGTGAGAACATTAGGCACTATAAACACCAGACTTGTAAGACTTCCTCCCAATGTATTCTTAAGGTGTCTTAAGAAAGACAGTCTCATATCACAAATATCATACCCTATAAAGCTTCTCTCATGTATGCAGTCTTTGTGTGAGAGAACTGAGAAAAATGAAAATTTCTGAAATGTTTCTAGCCTGTATGCATTTTCATGAAAATCCAGGAACATAAACATCACATTGTAAGGTTTCTCTCCTGTACGTATTATTTTATGTGATTGCATACTGTCTTTTCATGAAAATCCACTACCACAAATATCACACTTGTAAGGTTTCTCCTGTATGTATTCTTTTATGTGACTGTAAAGAATTTCTGTGTGAAAATACAATATCACACTTGTAAGGTTTCTCTCATGCATGTATTATTTTATGTGACTGCATGCTGTTTTTATGTGAAAATTCAGTACCACAGATATCATGCTTATAAAGTTTTTCTTCTGTATGTACACTCTGATGTTATACCATATGACTTATTTTTGAAAATCCAATACCACAAACAACACACCTGCAAGGTTTCTCTCCTTTGTGTATTATTCTATGTGATTGCAAATATTTTTTGTATGAAAATCCAGTACCACAAATATCACATTTGTAATTTTTCCTCTCCTCTATGTATTCTTTTATGTGACTGTAAAGAATTTCTGTGTGACTATAGAACATCACAAATACGCTTCTAAAGTTTCTCTCCTGTATGTATTCTTTTATGTGACTATAGAACACCACAAATACGCTTCTAAGGTTTCTCTCCTGTATGTATTCTTATATGTGACTATAGAACACCACAAATACGCTTCTAAGGTTTCTCTCCTGTATGTATTCTTTTATGTGACTATAGAACACCACAAATACGCTTCTAAGGTTTCTCTCCTGTTTGTGTTATTTTATGTGACTGTAAAGATTTTTGGTGTGAGAACCCAACACCACAAACATCACACTTGGAAGGTTTCTCTCCTGTATTATTTTATGGGAATACACCTGTATGTATTATTTTATGTGAATACATACTGCTTTTATGTAAAAATCCAGTACCACAGATGTCACAATTATAAGGTTTTTCTCCTGTATGTAGACTCTGATGTGATATCATATGGTCTATTTTTGAAAATCCAGTACCACAGACATCACACTTGTAAGGTTTCTCTCCTGTATGTATTCTTTTATGTGACTGCAAACTGCTTTTTTGTGAAAATTCAGTACCACAGATATCACACTTGTAAGGTTTCTCACCTGTATGTATTCTTTTATGTGATTGCATATGGCATTTTTGTGAAAATCCAGTACCACAGATATCACACCTGTAAGGTTTTTCTCCTGTATGTATTCTTTTATGTGACTGCATAGTGTCTTTTCGTGAAAATCCAGTACCAAAAATATCACACTTGTCAGGTTTCACTCCTGTATGTATTCGTTTATGTGACTGTAAAGTTTTTCTGTGTGAAAATACAACACCACAAACATTACATTTGTAAGGTTTCTCTCCTGTATGTATTCTTTTATGTGACTGTAAAGAATTTCTGTGTGAAAATCCAACACCACAAATTTCACATCTGTAAGGTTTCTCTCCTGTATGTATTATTTCATGTGACTGCAAATATTTTTTGTGTGAAAATCCAACACCACAGATATCACACTTGTAAGGTTTTTCTCCTGCATGAATTATTTTATGTGACTGCATACTGCTTTTATGTGAAAATCCAGTACCACAGATATCACACTTAAAAGGTTTCTCTCCTGTATGTATTATTTTATGTGACTGCATATTTCTTTTAGGTATAGATGAGTTATGTATAGATGCATATTTCTTTTAGGTATAGATGAGTTATGGAATTCTTACAGCACAGCCATAATCACAGCAGCAAAAGTAAGCGCTGGATTGGAAAAACCAAATAGAAAAGCATGGATATCAGATAAAACATGGAAGTATATACATGAAAGATGAGCAGTCAAATTAAACATGTTGAATGCAAAAGCAGATCATGAAAGAGATTCGGCAAAAGCAAAATACAAAGACATAGACAAGAAAGTGAAAAGTTCAGCTAGAAGGGATAAAAGAGAATACATAGACAATATGGCGAAAGAGGCAGAAAAAGCAGCAAAAACAGGAAACAGCAAAACTTTATATAACATACAAAAGAGGTACTATTACATCTAAAGAAAGACCAATCCTTAGCAAAACTGGAACACTATTAACATCAAATAAAGACCAAAAGCAAAGATGGGCTGAACACTTCCAAGAAATACTCAATCAACCACACCCAAAAGAATTGTTAAACCTTGAAACTGACTTACCAGCCCCACAACTAAATGTCAATCTAGATGAAATTAAATTGCATGAAATTGAAACAGCAGTGAATTTAATGGCTAACAACAAAGCTGCAGGTGAAGATGAAATAACAGCCGAGATGCTAAAAGCTATCAATAGTGACAACATGAGACAACTACAGAGAATGTTTAACAAGATTTGGAAAGAAGAAAAGGTCCCTTCTAATTGGAAGAAGAGAATCATTGTTAAAATACCAAAAAAGGGCAACCTTAGTGACTGTAACAACTGGAGAGGAGTAACCTTAATATCAGTTGTGTCAAAAGTATTTCGCAAGGTCATTTTGAATAGACTCAAAGATATAGTGGATACTGCAATGAGAGAAGAACAAGCAGGATTTCGAAAAGGGAGAAGCTGTCTCGACCAGATCTTTACTCTCAGAATAATACTTGAAGAACATATTGAAAAGCAGAAACCATTAATACTGAATTTCATAGATTTTAAGAAGGCATTTGATAGCATACACAGAGATTCATTATGGAGAATTTTATGTCTATATGGAATACCATCTAAAATTGTCAACATCATTAAGGACTTATACAATGGATATGGTTGTGCAGTCAAGACAGAAGAAGGGATGAGTGAATGGTTCCAGATTGAAACAGGCGTGAAACAAGGATGTATACTGTCTCCTTTACTTTTTGGGATTACAATAGACTTCATAATGACAAAATGCTGCACAGGTAACACAGGTATTGACTGGGTACATGGGACCCAACTAGAAGATCTTGATTTTGCTGATGACATAACTCTTATCAGTAATAATGTGAATTCCATGCAAGAAAAAACAGATAGCCTATCTTCACTGGCTAACAAAATAGGACTTGAAATTAACAAGGACAAAACAAAAATAATGAAAATTCCCATCAATCAAAATGGAAAAATACACATAGAAGGGACAGATATTGAAGAAGTCAATCAATTTGCATACCTTGGCAGCTACATAGACCAGGATGGTGACACTAGAAAGGAAGTTAGGATCAGAATTGCAAAAGCAGCATCAATCTTCAAGAATCTTGAGAACATATGGAATTCAAAAGTTATAAGCACAAAAACCAAGTTAAGACTATTCAATTCAAATGTAATATCCACCCTCATTTATGCATGCGAAAGCTGGAAAACAACTAAAGAAATAGAAAAGAAATTAGACTCTTTTGAAAACAAATGCCTAAGGAAAATACTCGGCATCAAGTGGAATGAATTCAAGAACAATGCAGAGATAAGACAGATGACTGAACAACAACCAGTCTCATGGGTGATCAGGAAAAGGAGATGGACATATGTTGGTCACTTGATGAGAAGAAATGATCAGAGAATCCCAAAACAAGCTATCAAGTGGAACACAACAGGCCGAAGAAAAAGAGGCAGACCACGTGAAACTCTGAAGAGGACATTATTAAGAGAGGCCAAGTTAACAGGCATAAAATCCTTTGATGAGGTTGAAAGACTTGCCGAAGACAGGAAAAATTGGCGAACTACTTTGCGAGCCCTATGTGACGTCTAACGGCACGGGAAGGATATAAGATATTCTTTTATGTGAAAATCTAGTACCACAGATATCACACTTATAAGGTATCTCTCCTGTATGTATTATTTTATGCGATTCCATATTGCTTTTTTGTGAAAATCCAGAACCACAGATATCACACTTGTAAAGTTTCTCTCCTGTATGTATTCTTTTATGTGACTGCAAAATGCTTTTTCTTAAAAATTCAGTACCACAAACATCACACCTGCAAGGTTTCTCTACTGTATGAATTCCCTGATGTGATATCATATGGTATTTTTCTGAAAATCCAGTACCACAGATATCACACTTGTATGGTTTCTCTCCTGTATGTATTCTTTTATGTGACTGCATATGGCTTTTTTGTGAAAATCCAGTACCACAGATGCCACATCTGTAAGGTTTCTCTCCTGTATGTATTCTTTTATGTGATTGCATATGGCCTTTTTGCGAAAATCCAGCACCACAGATATCACACTTGTAAGGTTTCTCTCCTGTATGTATTCTTTTGTGTAACTGCAGACTGGTTTTTTGTGAAAATCCTTTGCCACAAACAATACACATGTAAGGCTTCTTTCCAGCACGTAAAGTTTCACAATAAATTTTAACATTCACTGAAACTTCAGATTCAGAAAGATTCTCTTCTCTATGTCTTATTTCATGTCCATCTAGTGTAGTTTCACCTCCAGAAGTCACTTCTGAAATATCACACTTGTAATGTTCCTCAGTATTATCAGAAATATCTCTATGTGACATAACATTGAAGTCATCTACATGCATATATCTTTTACTCACTATAGCCTGAACATTTTGATTATTAAATGAATGTATGCTACTGGATTTCTCATTATGTTCTTTTTGTAAAACAACATTGTCATCAATCTGGGTCTCTAGATAGTTTATTGATATCAATGATTCCTTATCATCAGTCTGCCATAATGAGCTATTTCCTTCTGTCACTGTTTCTAAAAAACTATAATTTCCAGTTATTCCGTCCGTTTCTTCAACTTTCACATTCTTAATAACACAAGCCAGCACATTAGGATGATCATGTGTCTGTAGTGTCATGTGACCAACAGCATGTGTCATCTTCATATCTCCATGACAGGTATTAAGTTCAGGGACAGAAAGTTTGCCCAACAAACCCAAGTGTGTACCTGAAATGTGAAAGGAGAAGAGTAAAAAATTATATACTCCAAATTCTTAAAACTACTTTAAATAATTAGAAATTAACTTTTATAATTATAGCATTTTTTTTATCCTTAAAATGTAGTCCCACAGGTCAAGATAAAAGATCTTTGAAACAAATGAGAAACATCTGGTGAAATGCATTTCTACTACTGAACATCAGACAGAGTGAGTTCTAAAATGCCAGGTCAAGCCTATCCTACATTATGGAAGAGACCAATGCAAACATCACTAGAGGCAACAGAGCTGTGGTTTCTTAGAACAATGTTAAGAACACCATGGACACCTAAGATGACAAACAGAGAATGTCTAAGAAAAGCAAATATAGAAAAGGAATCTAATTAAATCCATAAGAAAGAGACAGTCATTCACCTAAAACACAAAACAAGAAAGATAAATGAGAAGAGAGACAGGGGAAGACCAAGAGAAAAAGTCACGAAAAGTCCAACATGACAGCACAATAAAAGGTCACAAACTGACCTGATGGAAAATATCACAGACAAAGATCTACAGAGAAACATGGCCACCAACACCTGTCTACATGGCACCTGATGAGGATGAACCCATAAGACTCCATAAATTAAATGAATACATTTTTCATGTTGTATTTAGTCTTTTATTTCATTGTATTTAACATACACAGAGATTCACTGTGGAGAATTTTAAGACTATATGGAATACCATCTAATATTGTCAACATCATTAAAGATCTCTACAACAGATATGCTTGTGTAGTCAACACAGAAGAAGGAATGAGTCAATGGATTCAGATTGAAACAGGTGTGAAGATTTTGATTTTGCAGATGACGTAACTCTTATAAGTGGTAGTGTGAATTTGATGCAAGAAAAAATGAATGCCCTTCACAGGCTAGCAAAATATAACTTGAAATTAAATTCAAGAACAACAAAGAGATAAGACAGATGAGCGAACAACAGTCTGGCTCATGGGTGATCAGAAAAAGGAGATGGACATATACTGGTCACATGACGAGAAGAAACAATCAGAGAATCCCATAACAAGCTGTGAAGTGGAACATAACAGGCTGAAGAAGAAGAGCCAACTAATACATGAAACTCTAAATAATACAATCAGTAAACTATTTCACTCTGTGCAAACAAACATTATCTGTGGTTGGAATTCAGGGTCAAACACAAACTATTTGATCTCAGATTCCAAAATTTTTGTAACTTCCCAGGCATCTCATAGGTGGTCCTTCATTGTTACTTATAGTGTTTGGGCACTGCCTCTCATCACTGTAGAGGTCTTTGATGTATTCTATTCACCTCTCCATTATTTCTTTCTTACAATATCACCTTTTGTTGATTTCAAGCAGCCACTTTTGTTGTCTATTACTTCTACCTGTCAGCTCATCTGTTAGTTTGTACACATCCCTTGTGTTACCCTGATGGTTGTGTTCAGTGTCTCTGCATTTCCTCTTTAGTCAGTTTCTTTTGCTATGTTACATTTTTTCTTTGTTTCTCTGTTTAGTTCTTTATATATTATATACTAGCTGATTACCTGGTGTTGCTCAGGAATTTATTAATTATTAATACTGTGGAGTGGATTTGAGATTGCTATGTTTCTCCCACGGACAACTTTATGTTGCTTGCTCAATGGGTGCTCAGGCCAAGTCAGCATTCCAGAAAATGGGAAAAAGAAATGGGAAAAACTAAATATTTCAGTCCGTAAGATTAATGAAGAGCAAAACCTCTATATTAATGCGAAGAAAACTAAATTAATGACAACTGACAAAACAAACAAGGCAGCTGATATATGTATCAATGAGGAAAAATTGGAAGAGGTGGAGAGTTTTGAATATCTTGGATCAGTACTAACTGCAGGCAGGCAGGCATCTCATGATTTATGATCTGCATAAAATTTGACTTCTGAATTCATGAGATTAAGTAATCTACCAAAATTTTTATGATATTTTCTTTCAATGTATTTACTAACCACAATCTCACCTTTGTCATATTCACTAGTTCCTACTTCTTTCTTTTCTATTTTCAGCATTTTCAAGTAATCTCTCCGTACATCAGACTCTTTACAACTGCATTCAATTTTCTGAAACACATTGTTATACTCATGATATGCAGAAAAATAGTGTTAAGTTAAAAGTTAACATATTCCTGCAACAGACCACTTCCAACTTAAGATTTATGTCATACACAAACATTTACTGGCACTTGTGAATATATGTTGAAGTAAATGCCAGGTCCGAGTTTTTGATAAGAAAACTGAAGAACATATTAATCTATATAATGCTACTTCATAAAACAAAATGTTACAGTCAAGATAAATATGCTGTGTTGTCAGTCTCTCTCCCCCTCTCTCCCTTGTCCCTTCAGTGCACAAGACACATGGAACTGGTGGAAGCATGACAATTCCACTTTTTTTTTCAGTCTTTAGCTCTCTTCTTAGTGTGTCCCATGTCAGTCCAGTATTTTCTCTGCTGTACATCTCCATATCTCTTTTGGTCATTCTATGTTTCTTTTATTCTGATTCTATACATCAAAGTGTATAAACTAGGAAAAAAGTAGGAACAGCTTTATATTTAATGATAACACACTTGTGACGTTTTGGCGTGAGCCTTTGTCAAACAAAAACAGTTAACTCACTTAATAGCAATATAAAATTCACTTATGAAATTTCTGACAAGTCTGTGAACTTTTTAGACATTAAAATATCTATTGACACAAACAGGTTTATTACCTCCATTTTTTACAAACCCACCGACAGCCACACTTATTTAATTTACACCTCCTCTCATACTGAAGCATGTAAGAATTCCATCCCGTACTCCTAAATACTCCGTCTACACTGCATTTGTCAGAATAACTCGGACTTTATTGATCAGTCCAACAATTTATTAGAATTTTTCTGTCATTGCAACTACCCAGAAAATGTCCTTCATGCAGCCTTCAATCATATCCAACTAATAAACCGCAAGGAAGCATTTAGAAAAAAGGGCTGTTACCCCATCTGACAGAGTTAAGTTAGTTCTGTCTTTCCACTCGCAAGGTCAGATGGTTAAGAAAATTCTTTATCGTCATCTGCCAATAATCCACCTCAACCCTGACACCTGTGACATCTTCTCTGATCCACCCATATTAGCATATAAACGTGAGCCAAATCTCAAGGACATCCTTGTCCACAGCCACTTAAAGCAAAACTTTACATATGTTGGAACCAGAAAATGTAACTGCCTTTGCTGTTACCTGCCCTGTAGTTTGGGAAACAAAAGCAATCACCTTTCCTAAAACTATCCTGACTCTCCATGTGGGATTTACATGCAAATCCAACAATGTAATATATGTCATCGTATGCAAAAGATGCAGGATAACTTATATAGGTGAAACTGGCCTTAGACTAGAGGACTGCATACAGAAACATCTGTACGATATCACCCAGCATGCTTTGAAACCCGTCCCTAATCATTTCAATGGCCCCAACCATAGAGGCAAATCTGATTTTCTGGTTACAGCCATGAAACAATGTCATGCAGATGACACAAGCCGCTTAGCTCTTGAGAACCACTACATTCAGGACTTCGGGACGCTGGAAACACATGGTTTGAACTCGTTCTTCAGTTACACATAATCTTCCACAATCTTACTCATTCTCACTTGTTGCACATAGTTTAGTACCATCACACATCATTACATTACTATTCCTCTACCACAACCATAATCATTCATTTCACCTTCTCCTAGATAGATTGCCATCCCTTCCCTACCATCATCTCCTATCAAGCATCCAAAATCCCTATCCATTCACTACCATCATCATCATCATCATCAACATCACTTTTCACTCTCTTAAGAGTATCAGCCATGGATAGGGGCTCTCCAGTCATCCCAGTTCTTGGAATAATTTTCTGCTCCTACTGTGCACATTCTTGTCTCTTAACATTTTCTACACTCAACTATGCACAATTTTGCACTTTTTCAGAATGAACACTCTGTTTCTATTTTTACCATTGCTTCTTGTTTGTACTTCTATTGAGGACATACAGGCGATTTTGGTGCTGTTTTGATCAGAGGCTGAGATTTTCCAATTTTTATTAATTTTTCCATTTTTTATTGTTCTGTTACCATTAAATTAAAGTGAATCTGTATTTTGTCTCCTCTCTCTGATTCTTTGTCCTGTTTGTTTTTATTTGACAAAGGCTCACGCCAAAACATCACAAGTGTGTTATCGTTAAATAATAAAGCTGTTCCTATTTTTTTCCTAGTTTATACATTTTGGTATCACAGCTTTACTGCAGTGGTTTGTGTATAGTTGTATACCTATACACTAATTATTGTGTGTTACTATACATCAAAGCTGCTTGTGGTAAGGATTTGTTTGCCATTTTCATAATGTGGCTTATCCATTGCCGCCTTCTTTCAATTGCTGTTGAAAATGGTATCATTTATAAACTATCATATCTGTGTGACTACATGCAATTGTGTCAACAAAAGTTTCCAGACAAAATATTACCTCAGCACAGTCAAGGTAAAGGAGAGATCCATTCCTTGGGCAGCCCCCATTTTTCTTCTGTTTGCACTCATCACAATCTATTAAATAAGATACCATAATAAATCTGAACATCTTGAAGTCTCAGAAAGAATCAGAATAATGAATATTTTGTGATACAAGTAACACATATCAACATTTAGATCAGATGATCATAAATTCCTATTTTACATGGACAGAGCTAATCAAAGTAACAAAAGCTGCAAGATACTGAAGACTTGGCTAGCAAATAAGATAACATGCCTGAGCTCCAGAGAATGCTCCTAAAGGGAAACTACAGAAATTCATGGAGACAAAAAGCAGACTGCAGACATTCAATCTGTACATTCAATCCGTATACCTAGGCAGCTATATACTTGTAGACCAGGATAGTGACACCAATAAAGAAGTTAGAATCAGAACTGCCAAAGCAGCATCAGCATTTAACAATTCTGAGAAAATATGACAATCAAAAGTTATAAGCATGAAAACAGTGTTAATATTCTTCAACTCAGATGTAATATCCATCCTTATTTATGTGTGTGACTGCTGGAAAACACCTAAAGAAACAGATAACAAACTAGATGCATTTGAAAACAAATGTCCAAGGAAAATACTCTGTACACAATAGAATGAATTCAAGATCAATGCAGAGATAAAGAAGATGAGCACACATCAATTGGTCTCATCAGATAGACATACATCAGCCACTTGCTGAGAAGAAATGATCAGAGACTCTCAAAACAATCTATAAAATGGGACACAACAGGTCAAAGAAAAAATAGGTCGACCATGTGAAACTCTAAAGAGAGCATTGTTGAGAAAGGCTGAATCAGTGGGTATAAGACCCTTTGATGAGGTTGAAAACCTTGCAGACAACAGAAGAACATGGCAAACTACAATACAAACAATTTTGCAGAATTGCAAAAGCAGCAGTGACTTTAAAGAATCTTGAAAACATATAGGACTCAAAAGTGAAAATTATTCAATTCAAATGTAATATCCACCTTCATTTATGCATGTGAAAGTTAGAAAACACCTAAAGAAATAAACAATAAATTAGACTCTTTTGAAAACAAAAGCCTAAGGAAAATACTCTGTATATAGTGGAACGAATTCAAGAACAATGCAGAGATAAAACAGATGAATGAGCAACAACCTGTCTCATGGGAGATGGACATATATTGGTCACGTGATGAGAAGAAACAGTCAGAGAATCCTAAAACGAGCTATCAAGTGGAACGCCACAGGCTGAAGAGAAAGAGGCTGACAACATGAAACTCCAAAGAGGACATTGTTGAGAAAGGCTAAATCAGTGGGAATAAGAATCCTTGATGAGACTGAATAGCTTGCTGAAAACAGAAAAACATGGCAAACTACCATGTTTATATTATGTGGCGTTTAGCAACACGAGAAGGATGTAAGATGCTATTATTTATACACAAATTTACAGCCTAAACCTGGCCATAATAAAATAGCCTGGGGGGTGGGAGTGTGGGTGTGTGTCTCTCTCTCTCTTGCATTAAGAATTCTTGATGAGGGTGGGATTCAGGGAGGTAACCAGCCCCCTTACCTAGATGGTTAAGCAATATCATGATGAATAGAATCGACACAGTTCTAGAATTCTATAAATGCACTGGAACTTTTGTTTCTGTAACACTGCTAATCATCAATTATCTTAATACAATGTCATGTAAATAATAAGGTTTTGTTAGGTTTAGCCATCTTCTTCTTCTTCTTGACATAATCAAACCATTATATACTGGATGTGGTTCTTTTTGAAAGGGAAAAAAAAATGGCAAAAAATCTGTTACATTTCTCAGAGGCCTGTAGAGAAAGTAATAAAATTCTGTAGCCTGACTTACAAAATAAACTGTTCTCAGGAAGATCAGTAGATGGCAGAGAATTGAAGCTAATCCTTCTTGGGTTATGATCACTTTGTTTCTCATCACTTTCTGTCTTCACTGTGAGACACTGGTTAAAAAAATGTTAAAATAAACTGTAAATAAACTGTAAACTGTTGAAGTCTTGAAGGATGTGACAGGCCCAACTTGATTTAATTTTGTGCTGTCTGCTTGCATAAAGCACCTGTGGGGGTGTTGGGTGTCCTGGTTTTTTAAATGACCATCACAATGGTCTTCTTTAAGTTAAGACTGGGTCACTTTTTCTAATGTCCTTGATGACTGTATTAAGTAGCGACTGAAGCTCCCTTTCACTCTTGGCTACCAACACTGTGTCATCATCTCAAGTTGTTAGCACTGACACCCTCCTGCTACTACTTCTGGCAAGTCTTCTGTTTGTTTCATTATATTTTCGCTGTATTGCAAGAAGAGATTATTTAAGATTATTCAATTCACATATAATATCCACCATCATTTATGCATGCAAACTGGAAAACAGCTAAAGAAATAGACAACAAATTAGACTCTTTTTAAAACAAATACCTAAGTAAAATACTCTGTATAAACTGAAACAAATTCAAGAAGAATACAGAAATACGGCAGATGAGCGAACAACAACCTGTCTCATGTCTGATCAGAAAAAGTACATTGGCATATGTCGATCGCATGATGATAAAAAACAGTCAGAGAATCCCAAAACAAGCTATTAAGTGGAACACAACAGGATGAAGAAAAAACTCTAAAGAGGACACTGAGAGGCCAAACTAGTAGGCATAAAAATCCCTTGATGAGGTTGAAAAACTCACCAAAAACAGGAAAACTTCGTGAACTATCATGCAAGCCCTATGTAATGTTTAATGGCATGGTTTGGATGTAAGAAGTAAGCCTCTCCTATTTGCCTTTCCACTTTAACAGCTACCCTATGATGACTATGTCCTATAACATTTTTTTTATATCAGTGTGATTGACTTTATCAAATGCCTTCAGTCAGTCATTTGCATGTCTCTTGCGGAACTTTGCCTTCCTAACAGCTTTCCCATCAGTTGTAAGTAAGATGCCCTGCTGCTGATGCGTCCCTTCACAGATCATCAACAATGTCTTGCAGCCATCTTTTCCTCTCTTTCCTTTTCCCATTACAGTATTTCCCCTGGAATCCAAATGCCCCAGAACTCAAACAACTTGGAATCTGAATGAAAAATTTGAGCAAATTTTGCCCCGGAATCTGAACGGCCAGAGATGTTTCAAAATCACAAATGAAACGGGACTGACCCTCCGAGAGTTCTGGAAGGATCACTACAATATCCTCCAATGCCTAAGAGTAATTGAGAAAGCATGGAGGGAAGTGTCTTTGAGGACAATGAACTCTGCCTGGAAAAATCTCTGGCCTGAATGTGTTGCTGCAAGGGGCTTTGAAGGCTTTGAGGAACCACCTGTTGTTCCTGACATCGTATCCCTGGGCAAGTCCATGGGTCAGGAAGTCAGTGAAGATGATGTCATTAAGTTAGTGGATGATCTCAGGACTGAGCTGACAATGGAAGATCTTCAGCACCTCAACCAGCAGCAGCAGAAAGAAGTCACAGAAGAAATTTCTCCAGGGAAGGAAGAGGAAGATGCTGCAACCATTCCCACTGCTGAAATCAAGGATCTTCTCAGCATGTGGTAAAAAACCCAGGCAGCCATTGAGAAGAGGCACCCTAATAAAGCCCTTGTTAACATGTGTGTTAACTTGTTCAATGATAACATCATTTAACATTTTTAAAAAGTTCAAAAAAGGTCACCAACACCAGACCACTTTGGAAGTTGGTTCTCAAAAGACACCATAACCAGTGACCCCAAGCCCTCTACAAGTGGTACCTTAGCAAAGGGCATGAAAAGGCAAAGAATGCAGACACCAGACCTACCAGAAACAGTTACCTGATGTTATCATAGAAGGTGACTCACCTTCCAAGCAATCCCTCTCCTCCTCCTCCAGCTTCCATAGGTGCAATCATCCTTCCTTTTTAAGGTAAATTCAGGTTTTTACATTTTTAATTTTATTAATTTACATTTTTAATCAAATATTATTATTTGGTGGCCTGGTTAGCTGAGTGGTTAGCCGCTTGGTTTACTAAATCTGGTGGTACCAGGTTTAGTCCCAGCAGTGGGATTTTTTTCTGGTACGCACCAAAAAAGGCCCCAGGGTTCACCCAGCCTCTAAAAATGGATACCAGAGAAATCTGGGAAAGTAAAGCGGCCAGGCATGATACTGACCACATCGCACTTTCATGTGCCGGGGGTCTTTAAAATATGGACCTAACACAATATTCCCCAATATGCCTTAATGGCATAGAAATGGTAATTTTACCTTTACATCCAGTGTATTTACTGTTAAAATCATTTTGAAAATTCGATTTCATAGGATCCAGGAAAGGATTAATCCAGTTTCTATTATTTTAAAGAGGGGAAAATTGTCTTGGAACTCGAACGGGGTTCTGGAACGGATTAAGTTTTGATTCCAAGGTATGAGCCTTCTAAAATTGTCTTCTCTAAATTCTCATGATGTTTAATATGTCCAAATTTAAGTTTTCTCTGCTTAATCTTCTTGACTAGCCTTACAGTAGTCAATTTAGGTCTGTTTTAACTTATATCACCCTTTCTGCCAATGTTCTTAACATGAAGATAGCATTTGTTGTACCCTTTCCTACTAAAAACCACATCTGCTCTTCTGATATTTCAGTGGTTATCTTATTTCTGATTCTATTCACTATTATTTATAACAGTAACTTGGTGCAAGGCTCATAAGACTAATAGTTCTGTGTTCTTCACAGTCTACTGTTCCTGGTTTCTTTGGTATAGCAATGGACATGAATTTCAGAAATGTAAAGGTACCATATGGTAAACTACATGACATTATGTCATAAATAGCCATAGTTTGCCACCATCTGGTACCTATGGCCTAAACAAAGCTGCCCATATGGTACAAATGATAAAAAAGTGACAAGGCAATATTGGGGATGGTGATGGATGGATGGATGGAGGAAGGATCAGAAGAATAGAGAACACTGAGAAGACAAGACCTCTTGCTAAGTATGCCTGGACAAGGAAGTTCACAAAGCCTGCAAGGGGCTACAGAAGGATAGAAAGGGCTGGAAAATAAACCATAAATTGTCTCTGGTAAGAATGAGAAAAAGCATCAAAGTGAATGGGATTAAAACAAGAAAGTTGGGCATGAGCAGCAGAAGAGGAAACAACTAAGTAGAAATGTAATGTAAAGAAATATGAATTTACTGTTCATTCCAGCTGGGTGGATCACCCTTTTACATTTTTCAGCCAATAGTTGACTTTCACTTTGTGCTCTACTATGTTTATCTGGGTGCATTTTGTGCCTGACTTTCTTACTAGGAGGAGGCAAAAAAGCTAAGTCTACATTTTTTATCCATTTTTTGTGTTTTTGTCTGTTGTGCTGGTATGTGATCCTTGAAAAAGACTCTTTGCTGAAATATTGGACTGCTGTATGTTCTTTATTTGTATGTACTCATCTTGTTTTCTGTCATTCTTGTTTATGCCCACTTTCCTCACTCTTTCTATTTTTTTGTAAAACTGAACCATAAACCTACATCTACTCTGATTCTAAGATGCTCCTATCCCATGGATTTTGATAAAGAAGAACTGGTTAGTTTCACTTCAAGACACTTCAGATCCACAACAGCATCTATGGTTTTCATTTGCATATCTTGTAAACATTTGTGTGGCTCAGTTTTTCCTGATGAAATGATTCTA
Organism: Achatina immaculata; assembly: GCA_009760885.1. Classification (NCBI taxonomy): domain Eukaryota; kingdom Metazoa; phylum Mollusca; class Gastropoda; order Stylommatophora; family Achatinidae; genus Lissachatina; species Lissachatina immaculata. The sequence goes on along the minus strand of CM019705.1, from coordinate 3,663,189 downwards.
CAGAGCATTTTGTAAGTGGACTGTATGCTTTGAATTTTTGAAGAGACTTTCAAGCATATCTGTCAGGCCATCAAATCTCTGTTACATAGATCTCCATTATCTCAACAGAAATGAAAGTCTCACTGCAGACAGTCCTCCCATGAACTACATTTAGGACCATTTGTGACAAAAGCACTGAACTTTAGAAAAACAAAATTAAAAAAACAAACAAACAAAAACGACCTGTATTTTAGCACTTTGGCACTACCTCATTATACAGTACCTGGGTTGATCACCTCATCCACCATGTGCTATACTACTGTACAATACACTGTATAAACGGTTAGTAGTGCATTAAGATAAAAACACATCTTCACATATGAATTAGCCCAATATATAAAGTGTCTAAGCAAGTTTCACAGAACATAAATGTCAAACATAAAAAAAGTTCTTACTTATTTAAAACTGCCACAGTACTGAAATCATGACAACAAAGCAAACACTCACTAACTTGGTCTAGTTCTGGTTTTGTCTGTAGTGTTTCTTCATGCCAGTCCATTTCTTCACAAAATTTTTAGAACAACTTCTGCAAGAGACAAATATGAGTTACAAATGTGAGCTATCATTTATTTTGTGAAGAAAATTCACAAAGTTAAGAAGGTTATTTTTTTAAGAAAATTCATGAAGTTAAGCAGCTTATTTTGTGAGGAAAGTTTACAAAGTCAAGTGGCTTATTTTGTGAAGAAAGTTTACAAAGTCAAGTGGCTTATTTTGTGAGGAAAGTTTACAAAGTCAAGTAGCTTATTTTGTGAGGAAAGTTTACAAAGTCAAGTGGCTTATTTTGTGAGGAAAGTTTACAAAGTCAAGTAGCTTATTTTGTTAGGAAAGTTTATAAAGTCAAGTAGCTTATTTTGTGAGGAAAGTTTACAAAGTCAAGTAGCTTATTTTGTGAGGAAAGTTTACAAAGTCAGGTGGGTTATTTTGTGAAGAAAGTTTACAAAGTCAAGTGGCTTATTTTGTGAAGAAAGTTTACAAAGTCAAGTAGCTTATTTTGTGAAGAAAGTTTACAAAGTCAAGTAGCTTATTTTGTGAGGAAAGTTTACAAAGTCAAGTGGCTTATTTTGTGAAGAAAATTTACAAAGTCAAGTAGCTTATTTTGTGAGGGAAGTTTACAAAGTTAAGTAGCTTATTTTGTAAGGAAAGTTTATAAAGTCAAGTGGCTTATTTTGTGAGGAAAGTTTACAAAGTCAAGTGGCTTATTTTGTGAAGAAAGTTTACAAAGTCAAGTAGCTTATTTTGTGAGGAAAGTTTACAAAGTCAACACTTTTTTATAATCAAGGCCTCAAGGCACATATGCTCAAGCTCAGCTTCTTATTTGTGCTTGACTAGAATAAAGTGTCTGGCCCATTTTAAAAGAAAATTTGTTTGAAATTTAATGCCGGTAGCTCTCACAATATCATTTGTGCCAACTGGAAGCCTAAGCTACAAAAAATTTATTCTAGTTTTACGTCACCAGCCACTTGCACAAATGGTATGAGTTAGGAAGAATGTCTGGAGCCCACATACTGTCACTAAAGGTGGAAATATGTTATTAAAACCTTAAATATGGTTCAAATGCTAAATATGTTTCTTTTTAAACACAGTGCTAATCATTATGAGATAAAATGGTTAACAACTACATACATTATGGTCCTATTGAGCTTCAGTTGTAAGTATGACTGGCTTACCTTGACACATAACTATACAAATATACACAAAATTATTACTATTGCTTGTCTTCTGGATAGCTTCAGTGATCATGCTTCTCCATGTTGTATAGTCCTTGGCGTTCTGATTAATTCACGCTTTTCTTTTTCATGTCAAATATTTTTCTCTTTGCCTTCCTCTCTTCCTTTTTACTATGAATCTTCCATTCATTACTTTCTCTCTCTCTCTCTCTCTCTCTCTGAAACTTAAGTGCCCAGGGCACATGGGGCTTCCACAAGGGTTTTCTACAAACGCTTGTCCTTTGCCTTTTTTCTGCTTATGCCCAGGTGAGCCCTCTATTGCTCAACATCCTTTCTGTTGTTCTTCTCCATGTCTCCTTTGGTCTACCCTTACTTCTACTGATGTCCTAGTACTATTTTTGGTAGTGAGTTGTCAGTCATTTGGAGCACATGTCCCAACCATAGCCAGCGTCTTTCCTCAATAATTGCTTTCAGTGGCTTCATCTGCATTTCTGCCAACAAGATGTTATTTGTTATGGTGTTTGGCCAAAATATTTTTCTAATTCTTCATAAACATTTAGTCTGGAAAGAATTCATCTTGTTTTATATGCTTTTGGTGATTTTCCAGCCTTCACCTCCATAGAGTAGTACACTTAGAACATTACTCTTAAATATCCAGACTTTCATCTTCATGCTTAGTTTTTTAGATTTCTATATAGTCTGCAGCATTGCAAAAGCCTGAAGTCTGATGATGATGTCCTCTGTGCTGTCTCCATTTTCTACCACTTTACTGCCAAGATATACAAATTTCTTGATCTCCTCCACTAACTTGCTATCTACTCTGAGTACATTTCTCTTGTTCACATTTTGCTTCATTAACTTTGTCTTTCCTACACTGATCTTTAATCCTATGTTGTTTGCATTCTGAGTTAGCTTGATTATTTTATCGTGCATATCTTTGTGGCCGCTTCTCTCTGAACCTTAAGTGCCCAGGGCACATGGGGCTTCCGCAAGGGTTTTCCACAAATGCCTGTCTTTCGCCTTTTTTTCTGCTCTTGCCCAGGTGAGCCCTCTACTGCTCAACATCCTTTCTGTTGTTCTTCTCCATGTCTCTTTTGGTCTACCCTTACTTCTGCTCCCCTGTGGTGTCCATCTTAGTGCTATTTTTTGGTAGTGAGTTGTCAGTCATTCGGAGCACATGTCCCAACCATCACCAGCGTCTTTCCTCAATAATTGCTTTCAGTGGCTTCATCTGCATTTCTGCCAACAAGATGTTATTTCTTATGGTGTTTGGCCAAAATATTTTTCTAATTCTTCATAAACATTTAGTCTGGAAAGAATTCATCTTGTTTTATATGCTTTTGGTGATTTTCCAGCATTCACTTTCATAGAGTAGTACACTTAGAACATTACTCTTAAATATCCTGATTTTCATATTTATGCTTAGTTTATTTGATCTCCATATATTCTGTAGCATTGCAAAAGCCTGGTTTGCTCTAGTAAGTCTGCTGTTGATGTCCTCTGTGCTGTCTCCATTTTCTACTACTCTGCTGCCAAGGTATACAAATTCATTGACCTCCTCCACTAACTTGTTATCTACTCTGAGTACATTTCTGTTGTTCACATTTTGCTTGATTAACTTTGTCTTTCCTACGTTGATCTTTAGTCCTATGTTGTTTGCATTCTGGGTTAGCTTGTTTATTTTATCTTGCATATCTTTGTGACTGCTTGATAATAGACAAATGTCGTCCGCAAAGTCAAGGTCCTCCAGCACTGTGTCAAGGGTCCATTGTAATCCTCTGCGTTTGTCTGATGTTGCCTCCTTCATTAACCAGTCTACTGCCAAGATAAATAATGTTGGTGATAGTACACATCCCTGTTTCACTCCTGTTTGTACCCTAAAGCTGCTGGAGGTATGTTCTCCACAGATAACTTTGCACTGAAAACCCTCGTATAGGGCTTTGATTACATTAACTATTTTATCGGGGAGGCCATGCCATCTTAGGATTTTCCACAGTGCATCTCTGTTGACACTGTCAAAGGCTTTCTCAAAATCTATGAATAATGCATATGTTGTGCTATGCCACTCATTTGCCTGTTCTAATATTTGTCTAAGTACAAATATATGGTCTATGCATGATCTTCCTTTCCTAAATCCTGCCTGCTCTTTCCGCAGTTTTTCCTCAAGTGTTGGTACAATTCTGTTGATGATTATTCTGTAAAATACTTTACTAGTGAGTGGCAGTAGGGTAATGCCTCTCCAGTTCCCGCAATCTCTGAGGTCACCCTTCTTTGGTAGTTTTACTATAAGACCAGTTTTCCACTCCTCTGGGGCTTTTTCTAAATCCCAAATTTGTTGTAGTATCTGGCAAAGTTGTTTTGGTGTTTCTGTTTCTTCTGCTTTCAACATCTCAGCAGTCACTTCATCTTCACCTGGTGCCCTGTCTGATTTTAGCATCTTTATCGCCTCTTTTACTTCATTTATTGTTATTGGTCCTGTATTGATGTTTAGTTCCGCTTTTGCTTCAGGTATGTCTATTGTTTGTGCTGCTTGTGTTCTGTTTAGTAGGGTGTTAAAGTGTTCCCTCCATCTTTCAATTTTTTCTCTTTCTCCACTGACCAGTTGTCCATTTTGTGTTCTTACTGCACTTTCACATCTTGTATTGACGTTACCTGTCATCTGCTTTATGATTTTATATATGGTTTTCATGTCATTTGTATATGCTGCTTTCTCTGCTGTTTCTGCTAAGTTGTCATAATATTGACGTTTATCTTGACGGCATGATTCCTTCACTTCTTTGTCTTTTTGTGCATAATTACTTAAAACTCGTTCTTTAAGCCGTTGTGATTTAGTGTTCAGTAATTTTTTCTTGATTTCTTTTCTTTGCTCTATCTTTTCCCATGTGGTCTCACTTATCCATTCCTCTTTTCTCCTTTTCCGATATCCCAGCACCTCTTTTGCTGTTTCCTGTAGTGTTTTATTGAACTCTAATATGGACATTTCTGCTTCGTCTTGTAGGACACTGAAGCGGTTCTTAAGTATTATTGAGAATTCATTTCTTGTTTGTTGGTCTATCAGTTTTCTTGTATCAAAATGTATCTTTCTGTGTTCTCCGATTCTGGCTTTCCTTAATTTTAGTTTTATTTTTGCTACCAGAAGGTTGTGATCACTTCCTATATCTGCTCCTTTCCTTGCTCGCACATCTTGTAGTGACCGTTTCCACTTGTTGTTTATTAGTATGTGATCGATTTGGTTTTCTGTGGTTTTATCTGGTGACCTCCAAGTCACCTTATGGATGTTTTTGTGTTGGAAAATTGTCCCTCCGATGGTCATCATGTTTTCCTCACAGAAACTGCACAGTCTTTCTCCATTTTCATTTATTTCTCCGATTCCTTCTATTCCCATGATTCTTCTTCTATCTTCATTTCCTTCACCTACTTTTGCATTGAAGTCGCCCAAGATGAGTAGCATATCATGCTTGGGTATTGTTTCTACTGTGGCTTGGAGGCTGTTGTAAAAATCTTCTTTTAATTCCTCTTCAGCTGCTTCTGTTGGTGCATAACAAACTATAATAGACAGCTTCGTGAATCTTGAGTTGAACCGTGCATATAATAATCTCTCATTTATTGGGGTCCATTTCAGCAATGCTCTTGATGCTTCTTTTGTTATAATCAATGCTACTCCTCCTTCATGAAGATCTTCTTTACCTGCCCATATTATTGTATCTTCTGTGTGCTGTGTTGTTAATTTCCTTCTGCCTTGTCCTGTCCATCTTGCTTCTTGTATTCCTAGTATGTCTAGTTTGTATCTGTGCATTTCCTTGATGGTTTGTGCTAGTTTTCCAGTCTGGTTTAGTGTTCTTACATTCCAGCTGCCTATTTGCATCTTTTGTTTAGGTTCCAGGAGGTCTGCAGTCGGGCTGGGGACTTCCAGTGGCTGGCTTTCATCCACAACCTTCATGGACTCAGTTTCCTGATACGCATTTCTCCTTCCACCTGCATTTGCTTTTTCCCTTGCTTCTGTTTCTGTAGCAGTCTGATAGTTTTTTACCAGATAGGGTTGCTGGCCCTATGCTGAACCCTCCTTAGTCGCCTTTTACGATCATGCATGGTAGGGTACAGTGGTCCTATTCTTTGCAGATCCCGGGTACCACACGGGGGTTGTGGCCGCTTAATATTAGACAAATGTTGTCAGAAAAGTAAAGGTCCTCCAGCACTGTGTCAAGGGTCCATTGTAATCCTCTGCATTTGTCTGATGTTGCCTCCTTCATTTACCAGTCTACTGCCAAGATAAATACTGCTGGTGATACTACACATCCCTGCTTCACTCCTGTTTGTACCCTAAAGCTGCTGGAGGTATGTTTTCTGCAGATCACTTTGCACTGAAAGCCCTCTTATAGGGCTTTGATGATATTCACTATCTTATGGGGGAATCAATGCCCACATTTGGCACCTGCGACCTGGGCACATGCCTTGGAAGCAAAGAACAGGACCGCTTTACCTTACCACTTATTACTAGGCTCTCCATATTCTGTCTTCTCAATATATGTCCAAAAAATTGTGACTGTCTTTTTCTTATCATTTTAACTAGTTCTTTTTTTGTTTTTGTACTGAAACTTCATTATCCCTATAAAATATCTCACATGTTCAGAGAAATGACTGTCAGGTAAGTAATAGGTGTCTTCTTTGTGGCTTTGTTTTTCTTTCTTTTCAGTGTATTTGCTGCACCTTTGCCAAAACCACATTTCTCTTGCTTCCAGTTTCTTTGTCATATTTTTGTTGACTGTCAAAGTTCCACAATCATATAGCAATACTGACTTTATATAGCACCATATATATATATATATATATATATATATATATATATATATATATATATATATATATACACATATATTTTTTTTTATATTTGTTATAATCTTTTTCATGTCATAAAAAGTAGCCTTTGCCTTACCAATTCATGATTTTATTTCATCTGTGCACTTGTCAGCTGTTATTGTTGTTTCAAGGTAACTGAATGTATTTACTTGTGTCAATGTGTTTCTGTCTGAAATGATACTGCTCTTTGGTATGTTTATTTTTTCAATATTACCATTATTTCAACACAAATGTCAAATCAGTGCTGCTGTATGAATCAGAAACATGGACAGCATCAGCCAAAAGTACCAAGAAACTACAGACTTTTGTTAACACTTGCCTAAGGAAGATCCTTCAGATTAGATGGCCAGATAACACCAGCAAATAAAGTGCTATGGCAGAAAAACAAACCAACCCACATGAAAGAAATGACGATGAAAAGACGCTGGAGATGAACAAGACATACACTTCACAAACCTACCACTAACATAACCAGACAAGCTCTCACCTAGAGTGTCCAGGGTAAGAGGAAACAAGGAAGACCTAGAAACACTTGAGAAGAAGTCTTGATGCAGAGATCTGAAAGATGGATTACACATGGAGAAAGATAGAAGAAGCAGCCCAGGACAAAAATAAATGAGAGCTTTGCTGATGGCATATGCCCCAAACAGGGGTAGAGAAGGCACTGATGGATGGATATCTGCCTTGCTGCCATTTAGCTCTATGCCTCTTTTATTGTTGTCTTCAGTAATCTTGTTCACAAGTTCCCGCAAATTGTTTTCACTTTCTGCTATTAGAACAGTGTCATATGCACACCTCAGTAAAGTTGGGATATCAAAATATTACACTATTTATGTGGAGGAAAGGTGTAAAAGCAACTTTATTCATCAACAAGCACACAGATGCAATGTTTAGAGTGCTCAGATAGTTTTATCCAAGTCACAGCTATGTTTCCCTACCAACCCTATAGCAGTATACTGAATGTTAGGATGTAAGATAGATAACTCATCTGAGAACTGGAATATTTGTATAAAATGAGTTATCTTCTCAAGTAATCAGCTGTTTGTGAGTAGAGCCCATCTGCTTTGTCTCAGAATGCACGAGGGTCACGGTTGGGGAATGATAGGAAAAAGGTCAGGAGAGAGAGACATCATATGACTGCGGGACAGTTGTGTTTTGTGTATTGTCTGAGACAGATGTAGATTAGGCTGTTAGAAATGTTTAGTGAAATAGATGTAGAACAGAGTGTATTAGGTTGTTCTGATGGCGACAGTAGTCTGCCGGGAACTTGTATTGTGGAGATGTCCAGTCTTGTGTCCATGGATTTTGTTGATGCCTTTGTCATTCTCGTCATATCGCTCATTGACTCATCGTCACCCCGTGCATCAATTAAAGTTATTTCAACTGTAAAGTTGCTGCTTCTGTATTACTATTTCCACTGAGAGAGAATGAACCTGGGAGCAAGTAAGTCTGTGAAGTGAGTAACAAAACAGACGCAAAACAACGTAGAATAGTAATGTAAGAAAGAACATTATTCCAGTGGACAATAGTGGAAATCTACACAGAAATGAATAGCAATACATCTACAGTTTACATTCTACACACAGAAGAGCATGAGATAGAATCACCCGAGAATCCTGTTTTAACCCTCCCCCCCCCTTTTTTTTTCATTTGTTACATCTCATCCATGTCAATTTTCCTCCATCTTCATCCTGTATCTTTTGTAAGATGTAAGCTGAAATGCCACAGCTGTATGTATACACATGACTGAATAATATTATTTACAAAAGTTTAGATTTATGGAAGGTGTTAAAAATTAGACGTTTTGATTTTCTCAAGCCACTCATTACTTGTGTCAATGTCTTCCTATCTGAAACGATATTTGCTCTTTGGTATGCTTATTTTTTTCAATATTACCATTATTTCAACACAAATGTCAAATCAGTGTTGCTGTATTGATCAGAAACATGAACAGCATCACGTTCAGTATTGCTCGTTTAACCAAATTACTTTTCGAGTTATTTTATTATTATTATTATTAATCGAATAATGAAAGGGGTGGAGGTTTCACATCAGTGCTTGAAAAAAAAAAAAAACAAACAAACCTGAATCAATGCTCCACAATATACTCAAATGACTTGCTACTGCCTCCAAACAATTCTACCACATCTTATTCTGCCAGTCTTCGTTGTTTTCTTCATATCTTTTTACATTTTCGCTCTTATGTTATTCAATCAACGTCCTTCTATTTATTCGATAATTAAAGATATAATGGATACTGCAATGAGAGAAGAACAAGCAGGATTTCGAAAAGGGAGAAGCTGTCTTGACCATATCTTTACTCTAAGAATAACACAGCCCAACGAACAAATATTTTTCTCGGTGTCTAGGTATTTAGGCCCATTCCTTGGGTTATTTGGAGCACTGATGCTATCATTGGATAGACCGCATCAGCTCTAGTTTCTTAGATATAGTTGAAATAATAAAAATGTTATTCCACTCTTTAACACATCTCTTCTGCAGAACTTGGATGTCATAACACGCTGTCTTATTTGACTGGGAAATTTATGTATTTAATTTACCCACATTTTTGTGTATGTACAAATGACCTTTGTTTCAAAACTATTCGCTTACTTCCTTTCTTATAGAGTGCACTAGCATTAAAAAAAAAAGTATAGTTCAAATGACAAAATCACTTTTGTCCTGTTTTATCATATAATCATGTGGAAAAAAAAATAAGAATGTGAATCATGGTTTTCGTAGACTACATAAATTTGTATTTCAAATGTTTTTCAAAGGTTTTGCACTGTATAATACAAGGGGTGATTGATAATTTATCGGCATAAAGCACAATGGATTATTTGTGGAAAACCTTTTGGGGTTATTTCTCAGCAGAGTCCCCTTGCACGTTTATGCATTTAGTCCAGCGATCCTGGAGCATACGGATCCCTTCTTTGTAAAAGCCAGCATCTTGTGCCAGTAGAAAGTGGTCTACAGCATAAATAACGTCTCATCTGAAGCAAATTTGCGACCACTGAGCTCCTTTTTTAGTTTAGTAAACAGGTAATAGTCCGAAGGGGCCAGATCTGGGGAATAAGGAGGATGTTCAAGAAGCTGGAAGCTGCATTCATGAATGGCAGCCATTGCCACTGCCGACTTGTAAACTTGAGCATTGTCTTGATGAAAGATGACTCCTCTCGTCAATTTCCAACGTTGCTTTTCCTTCAGTTTGACCCGCAGTTGCTTCACAAGATTAGCATAATAGGCCCCGGTGACGGTTCTGCCCTTTTGAAGATAGTCTACCAACAGCACAGCTTCTGAATCCTAAAAGATGGAAGCCATCACTATGTCCGCATACAGTATCACCCCTGCGTTCTTTGGAGGTGGGGATCCATGATGTTTCCACTGCTCTGACTGTTCTTTGGTTTGTGGTTGAAAATGATGAACCCAAGTCTCATCTATAATCACAAATTACTGAAGAAACTTTGCAGGATCTGCAGAAAAATGGCCAAGATTGTCTCTTGACTTGTTGAAACGCTGTCGTTTGTGATCAGCTCCAAGAAGTTTCGGGACCCATCGAGCTTTGTCATTTGAAGATCATTGTGAATAATGGCATGAACACGTTCCTGGGAGATGCCCAACTCAGTAGCAATGTACCGCTCCGTTAGGCGTCGATCCTCCATTATCATGTCATGAATTCTGCCGGTGGTTTCATCGGTGGTTACTGTTCTCGGTCTTCCTGGACGAGGATCACCTTCCAGACTCGCCCTTCCTTGTTTGAGCTGCCTATTTCTTCACTGTGCTGTAAGAAGGGGCACTCTCTCTTAGAGTCTCTATCATACCCTCATGGATCTCCTTCGATGATAAGCCCTTGATGCAGAGGTAGCAAATGACTGCTCGAAGAGAAATTTTATCCATTTTCTCAATTTCTGCCACCCCTTACCACTTCAGTAGCCTATAAAAAAAAGTTGGTTGCAGATAATTTATTGAAATTTGGTGTTTAATCTTATATTAAGCTGATCTACAAATGCACCTAATATCAACTGTGCATTTCAAGTAATTGTATTTTATGCGAGAACTTATCAATCAACCCTCGTAGTTATGATCGTATATGAGGTGTGTGTATATTTCCACTCATATCATTTTTTTTTTGTTGCAAATCGAACACAGTAGAGGTTATGGCTACTTCAAGACGGATCTGCTTGAATCATTCCGACGTCTTGTACTACAAGGGGAAGTCACTAAGTAACTCGCAAACTGAAATATTTTATCAGTGGCAGTTATCAGGTAGTATTTAAATATACATCAGTACCATCACCCAACTTTATAATAGTTGTATGTAGGGGGCGCTAGGAGTTACGTGGGCATGCGCAATGCAATAACAAAATTGCTACCCAACTGTTAGTGTGTACCAAAGACGAACAAAGAAGTGTAGTGCGATTTTTGTGGGCTAAAGGACATTCAGTTGAGGACATTCATAAGGAAATTATTAAAGTTTATGCTGAAAAGTGTTTATCACGTAAAGCGGTCTATAACTGGGTAAAAGAATTTTGTCAGGGACGCACCGAAATTGTTGACAGTCCAACTTGGCCGTCCTGTTCAGATTGCAACAGAAGCGACTGTGCAACGTGTGAATGAGATTAACAGAGCTGATAAACGAGTAACGATAGACAGTGTAGCAAGTGCAATCGGATGTTCACATGGCTTAGCCTACAGAATAATGCATGAGCAATTGAATTTTCGGAAAGTTTGGGTACCCACAGATCTGAATGATGAACACAAAATGGACCGATATAGTTTGTCATTGCAGCATCTCTGTCATTACGCATATGAAGATGAAGACATGCTCCAACGGATTATTACTGGAGACGAATCTTGGGTGCACCACTACCAAACCGAATCAAAACGTGCCTCAATGCAATGGAAACACCCGTCATCGCCATGAGCAAAAAAAAAAAAAAAAATCAAGATTACGCCTTCTGCGGGGAAGGTTATGCTGACAGTGTTCTGGGATTATCAAGGAGTGTTGCTAACCAGGTTCCAGAAGTATGGTGACAGTGTGAATTCTGTATCGTACTGTGAAGTTCTGTCGATGCTACGGGATGCAGTTCGAAGAAAACGTTATGGTCTGCTGACTAGAGGTGTGCTTCTCCTTCATGACAATGCCAGACCACATACGGCTTGGTTAACCTAAGAGAAAATTAAGCTGGGAAGTTCTTGAACATCCACTCTATAGTCCTGACTTAGCTACAAGTGATTTTCACCTGTTTGGTCCATTGAAAAACCACCTTGGCGGGAGAAGATTCTCGAATGACGAAGAGGTGGGAACAGAAGTAAAAAAAAAAAAAATGCTTCAGAAATCGGACCTCCGATTTTTACGCCATGGGTATTGCATTACTGATTTCACGATGGGACAAATGTATCAATGTTGGTGGCGATTACGTTGATAAATAGGGGAATATTGTAGGTTCAAAAATTAAACGTTTTCAAATTACTGTCGCATTTAGTTTTTTTGTTTTTGTGTGTGTGTGTTTTTTGTTTTTTTTTTGTAATAGGCATTTGCGAATTACTTAGTGGCTTCCCCTCGTATATTTGTGTAGAGTACACACTGAAAGCAAGTAGGAAACATTTTTCTGAGTTTGTAAAATGAGCATATGTAGATTATATTGATATCAAGCTTGGACATCAAGATAAAACATGGGCTTCTCATACTGTATGCAAAACTTGTACAAGCATTTCTGCCAGTGGAGAAATGGAAGGAGAAGCTGCCTGGATATTGGAATACTAATGGTGTGGAGGAAACTGAAAAACTACTTCGATGACTGTTATTTTTCTATTGTTAATATCATAGGCATCAGTCGAAATAGTCGTGACAGGTGGTCTTACCTTGATCTATCTTCAGCAAGGAGACTTGTTCCGCACTCGGATCTTGTACCTGTTCCACCTTTCCTTGAACTAGCACAGCTCTCAGAGGATGAGTCTTGCATGTCTGATATCGCACAAGGTAAAGAGAGTGGCGGAAGTGACAATGAATTCCATTCAACTTCACATTGTGATCGTTTTGATCAGAATGAATTGAGTGATCTGATCAAGGACTTAAATCTTTCCAATGAGTCTTCTGAATTGCTTGCCCCCAGACTAAAGAGAAAGAAAAAAATGTACTTCAGCCTGGAACGAAAATGACATTTTATCGAAGGAGAGAAAAGGATTTGCTGCCATTATTTACCAAAGACAACAACTCAGTGTTCTGCAATGACGTCGGAAATCTTGTGAAAAAAATTGGTCTTTCAGAACATAACCCAAGTGAGTGGCGTCTTTTCATCGACAGTTCAAAAAGTAGTTTGAAATGTGTTCTTTTAAATAACTACAAGAAGTATGGTTCAATCGGTTATTCCACCAGGATGAAAGAAGAGTACAAGGCCATCTCTTTAATATTGGAAAAGACAAACTACCAAGAACATCAATGGGTGATTTGTGTAGACTTGAAAATGGTTAATTTTCTTCTTGGTCAACAAAGTGGCTACACAAAGTATCCTTGCTTTTCATGCCTTTGGGATAGTACAACCAAACATGAAAACTGGGCAAGACAAGATTGGCCTCCGATGGGAATATATGGTGGTTGGAGGACAAAATGTAATCAATGAACCCTTGGCAGCATGACATAGAATCATACTACCACCACTAAATATAAAGCTACGTCTAATGAAACAATTTATAAAGGCTTTGAATGAAGACGGTTCGTGCACTGGATACATAACGCATAAATTACTTGCAATTACCATGGAGAAGCTGAAGGCAGGAGTTTTCGATGGTCCACAGATCAGATAACTTATAAAGACCTACATTTCATAGCATCAGTGAATGAAATCAAATCATGTGCCTGGTGTTCATTTGTTCTTGTTGTGAAAAACTTTCTTGGCAAGAAGATGGCAGACAACTATACACAGTTAGTAGAGGATATGCTCTCTCATTTCAGCATACTTGGCTGTAACAAGTGTTAAAATCCATTATCTGCACAGTCACTTAGATCACTGGGCGAAATGCCTGCAAGACACTCCTGGCGAGAATCTTCGGACGCCGCACGTGGAGTGAAGCTCCTTCCGGCCAAGGAAGAAAATGCAGAAAAGCAATCAGGGTTGCTGTGTGGCGCCTATGTGAAAAGGTGACGAAAAGGATAAAGTGAGGCTTAATCGGTATGTCCAGTAGTATCGCGGCGAGAGCTACTCATACCACGGCGCCTTGCTCTAGAGGTCGGCCACGTCCGAAATATACCATCATTGGTGAAATATGCCTAAACCGGCTTAAACTAGGGGTGAAATTTGATGGCTACAGCATGTCATTGTACCTCTGCTCTAAAGGTCAGTCACGTCCTAAACAAGCCGATACTGAGATAATATGCCTAAACGGCTCAACCCAGGAGTGGAAGTCACTAGTGGCGAGGATTCATCCTCCTGGACAAAAGCTTCGTCCTGGTCACAGCTAGGAAGGGTAGCGGCCACGACTACAAAATGCTGAAGTCGGAGACACAGGACCAGTGCAGTCTAAATAGGCAACCGCCTCTCACCCGGCATGGATGTATGCGTATCCTAATCACGCTGAGGTTTTCCGGTGAGAAAGTCCAACGCTGGACTGGATGGGAGCCACCTCTCGCCCGGCGGTGATACACGGGTATCTCAAAATACGCCGAGGTTTTCCAGTGAGAAAGTCCAGCTCTAGCCTTGATGTACTACCACCTCCCACCTAGCGGGGATATACGGATATCCAAAACACATCGAGGTTTTCCGGTGAGAAAGTCCAACTCTAGACTAAACTGGTGCAACGAAAACTACGGTGTCACGCAGTCCCGCTTCTGAGACCCACCAATAATACAGGCTCAACCCCTGCGATACGCTGAACCTCTTGTGGTCCTCTCGGGGATCTCGTGTGGCCCTTTTTGGGACCACGGGACCTATCGAGGACCACAGGTGTAAATTCAGTAGGATCACAGGGCGGTCTTGGTTATAGAAGAGGAGGAAGAAGAAGATTATTTTTGCTTTTTCCTTGTTGATTTCAAATCCTATTTTACTAGCCAATAAAGAAAGGTTATCTGTTTTTTTCTTGCATTGAATTCACATTATCACTGATAAGAGTAATGTTATCTGCAAAGTCAAGATCTTCTAGCTGGGTCCCATGTACCCAGTCAATGCAGGTTTTACTTGTGTAGCATTTTTTCATGATAAAGTCTATGGAATTTCAAAAAGCAAGGGAGATAGTGTACATCCTTGTTTCACGCCTGTTTCAATCTGGATCCATTCGCTCATTCCTTCTTCTGTTTTGACTGCACAAACATATCCGTTGTAGAGATCCTTAATAATGGTCTTCCATTCATTCATTCATTGCATGTCCTTTGCGGAACTTTGTCTCCCTAACAGCACTCCTGTACTCCTCTCGGTTCTTAAAATTATCCACATTGAATCTCTGTGTATGCTATCAAATGTCTTTAAAGTCTTTGAAGTTCAGGATTAATGGTTTTTGCTTTTCAATATTTTTTAAGTATTGTTCTTAGAGTAAAGATCTGGTCAAGACAGCTTCTCCTTTTTGCGAAATCCTGCTTGTTCTTCTCTCATTGCAGTGTCCACTATATCTTTAATTCTATTCAGAATGGCTTTGGAAAATATTTTTGACACAACCGATAGTAAGGTTACTCATCTCCAATTATTGCAGTTGCAAAGTTTGCCTTTTTTTGTTTTGTTGGTATTTTAACAATAATTCCTTCTTTCCATTTAGAAGGGACATACCTTTTCTTCTTTCCAAACTTTATTAAACATTCTCTCTAGTTGGCTCATATTGTCACTGTTAATAGTTTTTAACATTTCAGCTGTTATTTCACCTTCACCTGCAGCTTTTGTTATTAGCCATTAGATTCACTGCTGTTTCCATTTTGTTCAATGTTAATTTAATCTAGGTTGGCATTTAGTTGAAGGACTGGTACGGCGGTGTCAATGTTTATCAATTCATTTGGGTGTGGTCGAGTAAGTATTTCTTGGAAGTGTTCGTTCCATCTTTGCTTTTGGTCTTTACTTTATGTTAAAAGGGTGCCAGTTTTGCTAAAGATTGATCTTTCTTTGGATGTAATAGTACCCGTTAGCCTCTTTTTAAATAGTATATAGAGTTTTGCTGTCTCCTGTTTTTGGTGCTTTATCTGCTTCTTCTTCTTCGTTCACTTCTACCACCAAGACCGCCATGTGATCCTACTGAATTTACGCCTATGGTCCTCGTTAAGTCCCGTGTGGTCTCCGAAAGGACCACACGAGATCCACGAGAGGACCACAGGAAGTTCAGAGTATCTCATGGCTTTAGCCTGAAATTCTTGGTGGGTCGCAGAAGCGGGATTGCGTGACACTGTGGTTTTCGTTGCACCAGTTTAGTCTAGAGTTGGACTTTCTCACCGGAAGACCTCGATGTGTTTAGAATATCAGCATATCCCCGCTGGGTGAGAGGTGGTAGCCCACCCAGGCCAGAGTTGGACTTTCTCACCGGAAAACCTCGATGTGTTTTGAGATACCCATGTATCGCCGCCGGGTGAGAGGTGGTTGCCCATTCAGTCCAGTGTTGGACTTTCTCACCGGAAAGCCTCAGCGTGATTAGGATATGTATACATCCCCGCCGGGTGAGAGGTGGTTGCCTATCTAGACTGCCCTGGTCCAGTGTCTCCGACTTCAGCATTTTGTGGTCGTGGCTGCTACCTGTCCTAGTTGTGGCCAGGATGGAGCTTTTGTCCAGGAGGACGAATCCTCGCCACTAGTGACTTCCACCCCTGGGTTGAGCCTGTTTAAGCATATTATCCCAGTATGGGCGTGCTTGGGACGTGACCGACCTCTAGAGCAGAGGTACCGCGACATGCGTAGCCTTCAAGTTTCACCCCTGGTATGAGCCGGTTTAGGCATATTTCACCAGTATGGGTTTATATCGGGCGTGACCAACCTCTAGAGCGGAGGAGGTGTGACATGCCTGGCCATCAAGTTTCACCTCTGGTGTGTGCCGGTTTAGGCATATTTCATCAGTGTAGGTGTATTTCGGACGTGGTCGGCCTCTAGAGCAGAGGCGCCGTGGTATGTGTAGCTCTCGCAGTGGATATACCGATTAAATTTCACTTTATCTTTTCCTTCACTTTTCCACGTCAACGCCGCACAGCAACCTTTATTTTCTTTTCCACATTTTCTTCCTTGACCGGGAGAAGCTTCACTCCACGCGCGGCATTCGAAGAGTCTCGCAGGCAGTGTCTTAACCTCTGGGTTAAGCCAGTTCATGCATTTCACCCGATATGACTGCACTCAGGACGTGGCAGACCTCCAGACCAGAGGTGCCGTGATTTGACTGTTTGCTTCTCTGCTCTAGCGAACGAGAAGAGAGCCCATCCACCCACAACAAACGCACATTACATACTGCAGACCCGATACTCTTTGCGAAAGATGGGTCAATTTCGAGACCATCGGTCGACAAAACCGTATTACATCGTTAGCACGAACCTGGCTGGCTAGCCGTTTACATGCTTCGCTCGACGGACAAACCACTTGCTTCTGCATCGAAACACTTTAACTCTCGCCGACCGGGAAGGGAGCGAAAGCCCGTCTCCCCACGCACGGAACTCGAGAGCGCTTTTTCGCCAAAAGAACGGTCGGCCTGCGCAACAGCAGCAGCCCGCGCTGTGCAGCTCGGCGCGGCTGACTATCTGCTTCTTTCACCATATTGTATTCTCTTTTATCCTTCTAGCTGAATTTTTTACTTTATTGTCTATTTCTTTGTATCGTGAACGGTGCACGCTTGGATCGAGGAGTGTATGAACTTTGACTGAAGCGTCATCATCCACGTGACTTGGTAGTTGGTTTCGGGGGAATATATACAGTTATGGAAACACTGTATCAGCATTAGAGAAAGCCAATGGTGGGCGATGTCTGTGTCATTGTGATTAGGGATGTGCTTTGAATTCCTACGTAATATGGTGATCGTTAGTTATATTTTGCCTGTGCTCACCTCATGTGGTGTAGATTATGTAGTTGTGCAGTAAGCTGGATGTAGGGTTTGTGTCATTTCACGTAAGAAGATAATTTGTGTCTGATTTCATTGTGGATTTCTTTGTTGATTGGATTGGTAACATGTATGCTTTTATATTTTGCTTTTTCATGTAGATTGACCATGTGTTGTGTCATTACAGATGCTGTTGATCTAGGTAACTGCAGCAATAGCTGCGGAGAAGAAAGTGCAATGGCACATAGTCGTGGTGCATGCCACAGGCAGGGCCCAGTGAGCTGAGGTCCCCAGGTACATAGAGTAACAATGTAAATATTGCAGACCTGAGAAGTTCATTATTAACTGATATTATCTTATCTTATATCCTTCCCGTGCCGTTAAATGTCACATAGGGCTTGCAAAGTAGTTTGCCAATTTTTCCTGTCTTCAGCGAGTCTTTCAACCTCATCAAAGGATTTTATGCCTGTTGATTTGGTCTATCTTAGCAATGTCCTCTTCAGAGTTTCACACGGTCTGCCTCTTTTTCTTTGGCCTGTTGTGTTCCACTTGATAGCTTGTTTTGGAATTCTCTGATCATTTCTTCTCATCAAGTGACCAACATATGTCCATCTCCTTTTCCTGATCACCCATGAGACTGGTTGTTGTTCAGACATCTGTCTTATCTCTGTATTGTTCTTGAATCCATTCCACTTGATGCCGAGTATTTTCCTTAGGCATTTGTTTTCAAAAGAGTCTAATTTCTTGTCTATTTCTTTAGTTGATTTCCAGCTTTCACATGCATAAATGAAGGTGGATGTTACATTTGAATTGAATAGTCTTAACTTGGTTTTTGTGCTTATAACTTTTGAATTCCATATGTTCTCAAGATTATTGAAGATCGATGCTGCTGTTGCAATTCTAATTCTAACTTCCTTTCTAGTGTCATCATCCTGACCTATGCAGCTGCCAAGGTATGCAAATTGATTGACTTCTTCAATATCTGTCCCTTCTATGTGAATTTTTCCATTCTGATTAATAGGAAGTTTCATTAATTTTGTTTTGTCCTTGTTAATTTCAAGTCCTATTTTACTAGCCAATGAAGACAGGCTATCTGTTTTTTCTTGCATGGAATTCACATTGTTACTGATAAGAGTTATGTCATCAGCAAAATCAAGATCTTCTAGTTGGGTCTCATGTACCAAGTTAATACCTGTGTTACCTATGCAGCATTTTTTCATTATGAAGTCTACTGTAATTCCAAAAAGCAAAGGAGACAGTATACATCCTTGTTTCACACCTGTTTCAATCTGGAACCATTCACTCATCCTTTCTTCTGTTTTGACTGCACAAACAAATCCATTGTAAAAGTCCTTAATAACAGTCCTTCTCTCTCTCTCTGTGAACCTTAAGTGCCCAGGGCACATGGGGGTTCCGCAAGGGTTTTCCACAAATGCCTGTCCTTTGCCTTTTTTTTGGCTCTTGCCCAGGTGAGCCCTCTATTGCTCAACATCCTTTCTGTTGTTCTTCTCCATGTCTCTTTTGGTCTACCCTTACTTCTGCTCCCGTTCTTCTCCATGTCTCTTTTGGTCTACCCTTACTTCTGCTCCCCTGTGGTGTCCATCTTAGTGCTTTTTTTGGTAGTGAGTTGTCAGTCATTCGGAGCACATGTCCCAACCATCGCCAGCATCTTTCCTCAATAATTGTTGTCAGTGGTTTCATCTGCATTTCTGCTAATAAGATGTTATTTCTTATGGTGTTTATTAAAAAAAATAATAACAGTCCTTAGAACCACAAAAATAATGAAACTTCCCATTATTCAAGAAGGAAAAATATATGTAGAAGGAACAGCTGTTGATGAAGTACACCATCAATTCGCATACCTCAGCAGCTACATAGACCAGGATGGTGACACCAGAAAGAAAGTTAGAATTGCAAAAGCAGCACTGACCTTTGAGAATCTTGAGAACATATGGCACTCAAAAGTTATTAGAAAACCAAGTTAAGATTATTCAATTCAGATATAATATCCATCCTCATTTATGCATGAAAAAGCTGGAAAACAACTAAAGAAATATATAACAAATCAGAATACTTTCAAAACAAATATCTAAGGAAAATACTCAATATAAAGTGGAATGAATTCAAAACCAATGTAGAGATAAGGCAGATGAGCAAACAACCTAACTTAGTGTGATCAGAAAAGGAAATGACATATCTTGGTCACGTGATGAGAAGAAACAATCAGAGAATCCCAAAACAAGCTATCAAGTGGAACACAACAGGCCGAAGAAAAGAGGTCGACCACATGAAACTCTAAAGAGGACATTGTTAAGAGAGGCTAATTTAGTAGCAGAAAATCCCTTGATGAGGTTGAAAAGCTTGCCGAAAACAGGAAACTTGGTGAACTACCATGCGAGCCCTCTGTGACGTTTGGTGAAGAGAATCTACTGAAGACGGAGTGCTAATGCACTATAATGTGAAGAGAATCTACTGAAGACAGAGTGCTAGTGCAACAGTGGTTTAAAGGAGACACAAGAAGTTGAGATAGCTATGAGTTAGTACTTGTATGTTTTAGGCCATTATATTTTAATGGTACAGAAGGACTGAGATTTTAAAGTATTGTAACCATGCTTATCGTTTCACTAGAATTTGTTCCATGCTACGCTGGTTAATACTACTGTTGACATGTCAGTTTATTGTATATCGACATTCTTGTCAGGTTTTGTGTGAATTAAACCTCATATATATGGATCACGTGCTTATTTCATCACTATCATTGGTGTCATGTCTTATGTGTGTTGAGTACAGACTTACGGTAACTTTCCCTTTACTTGGCATGTTGGTGTGCGAAGCTGGAAGCCTGGGTAAGGGGTGCACACTGGTTTCCCTCAAGTACTGTGGTATGTAAATTCTGGGATTTATGGGACGTTTTCCTGTACCAATCTTTGAAAATTGCAGAAATTTAATTCAGTCAATTATAAGGCACAAAGAACCCAACATAACTTAACTCACTATCCCCCTCACCCTCTGCCTTACAAATGGGGGGAACTCTTACGGAAAATTTTAAGTAGGTACAGGCATGCAGCAGATGTTTGCTGTCACCATTCCTATTTCTTCTTGAAGTCGACTGAATCAGCAAGACCACTACACAGGGGAAAAGAAATGAAATACAATGGACATTGTGGAACTAACTGGAAGACCTTGACTTTGCAGATGATGTGGCACTTCTAGGCAAACAGCCACACAAATGTAGGAGAAACTTCAGATCATAAGCAAGAATTCAGCTAAACTGGGACTGCATATTAACAGATGAAAAAAAAAGATAACGAAAAGTAATAGCACAAGTAATACCCCCACTGTAATCGAGGGAGTGCCAGCTGAGGAAGTATAGTATTTCACATAATTAGGCAGCACAGCTGACAAATCTGGGGGAACGGAAATGGATGTTAATCAAGGCCAGGACATCATTTATCCAGCTAAACAAAATATGGGCATCAAAGAACACCAACACAGGGACCAAACTTAGGCTCTTTAATACAAACATTAAAAACTGTCCTACTGTATGGCTCAGAGATATGGGTGATGATAAAAACATTATAACAGAGAATACAAACATTCATGAACAATTGCTTAAAGAAGATTTTAAACATTAAATAGCAGGACAAGATCAGGAACGAGGTGAACACAGTATGTTGGTTCAACTGCCTAATTCTCAGCATAAAATCAAGAAATCATGACATCATATCATTTTCTTGACACAACCGCAGTAGGTAGTTCATTTTACTGAAGGAATATTTGATCATTTTGACAGCCATTTTCCAAAGAATGAGCTTAAAGAATGACATATGCTTGATAGGGATACTAGACAGCAATTGGAAATCTTGGTTGCACATTACAGTTCAGTACTTAATAAGGCACAGGACATCTCTTTAAAAGATTTGTTAAACCAGTATGTCGATTTTAAAATAACTGTCAGTGAGAAAATAAAGATAGGTGAAATGCAAAATTTTGGAGATATTATTTCCTACACATTTTAACAAACCAGTTCACAGAACTGTCTCTCCTTCTGGATATTTGTGGAGCATTTAAGGCGTCTAGGGCAGATCATGAAAGAGTCTGATGAATCAAATCAAAACAAAAGCCAGGAACCTTCTGGAAGCTCATCACTTGGACAATATTATGAGAATCAAACTTTATTTAGTTTCAGGCAACATAATTAACTTGGACACTGTAAAGAGAATCAAACTTTATTTAGTTTTAGGCAACATAACTAACTTGGACACTGTAAAGAGAATCAAACTTTATTTAGCTTCAGTCAACATAATTAACTTGGACACTGTTTATACATTTTGGAAAAGTGACAAAGGATGAAAAACAGTTTCTCTGAGACACCAATAATGACTGCACTCCTACTTCAGAACTCTGATGAAAAGAATATGGAACTGAACAAATATTTTTCTGTTGTGTTTTTATTTTTCACTGGCTATACCTGAAACAATGCTTTAACCAGACTATGAGCTCTGCTTCTGAACATGAAGAAGAAAGAGAAACTGATGACCCTTTCACTGTATTCTCCTTCTCAGCATTTTCTTCCAGCAATTAATGTTAGTTCTATGTCACACAATATTCTTCAGGCCCAGAGTACTTTCAGCTGATCACATTACTGGTGACCTCTTGTACAACATTTCACTACATGTACTGTACTTGTTTCATTCTTGAGTAATCAAATCAACACATTGTAATTTTGTTTTTGCTTACTGAAAAGTTCCATACACCTAATGATATGATAAAATAGTATTAATTTACTTTTCACTTACTGTTATTTAGTTAGTCATAGTAATTATTTCTTCATTTAATTACTTAGTGGCCATAGTTATTTATTTATATACTTATCGTATCATATTCATATTATGATGGGTTGATCGAAACATAACCTCAAAAGTGAACATACATATATAAAAATATATACTATGTAAATTGTGCTATTCCTTTTAGTATATTATTTATATAAAGTACTATAAATTATAGCTGTAATTCGATGTCGCTGCACTCATTTGCACACACAATATTTTTTTAAAAATATATTTGCACACGAACTGAACATTTTGTGCATGCTAAACCTAAGAGGCTACATTGGTGACCACATACCAGATATCAAACACTCAAATGGTGACAACACAACACACAAACACATAGTGATCACACACCATACAACAAACCCTCACATGGCGATAACATATCACAAATCAAACACTCACATGGTGATCACACACCATAAATAAGCACTGAAAAGTTCAAGAAGAAATTGTTCAGCTAGTTAACTGGACTGCCCTATATTCCCAAACATCTAACACACAAAGATGTGCAAATTCAATAAAACTTGAATAACAAACATTATAGTCTGTGACTTCCCTCCTCCGTGGTTTCTTTGGTGTGACTGAAGGTTTTATTTGTGAGAATATTAGGCATTATAAATACCATATCTGCAAGGTTTCCATCCAATGTATTCATAAATGTGTCTTAATTCTTCCCGTGCCCAGAAAAAAAACGCAGACGTTCCCGTCCGTGCCACACAAAAACCACGGGTCTTGATATGTATAGAGGGTATAGTTGTAAAATGGAATGGAAAACAGTATTTCCATGTACTTATTATGTTTCAAAGTATAACTAAATGTATGAAAGTTTCATAAATGCAGAGTTTTTTAGGAAAAAAGAAGTAATGTGATGTTTTTAGACACTGATTGTGCCCAGCTCATCATCGGCTAGATCTAAACTACTTACCATCTGAGATGTCTAGATCTACTTGTCAATCTCGTATTGTGATTTTATGTTGCATTCTCGCTAAATTAATGTCTGAAATAACCTCCTAACTACTTCTCCAGTCATCTAATATGTCTAGATCTACTTGGGATACATTCAAGAGCAGTGGGGTGGTCACAGGCCATGTCCATACCCCTATCTACATCATCAAAAATTGAAAATTTTCGATGTTTCTCTTCCTTTTTC
Source organism: Achatina immaculata (assembly GCA_009760885.1). Lineage (NCBI taxonomy): Eukaryota > Metazoa > Mollusca > Gastropoda > Stylommatophora > Achatinidae > Lissachatina > Lissachatina immaculata. The sequence goes on along the minus strand of CM019705.1, from coordinate 3,639,652 downwards.
TCACTCGGCATCGCTCGTAACTAAGGACTCTTTCACCGTTTTGAAAAGTGTCACTGGAAACGTGGATGAAATATGTATAATCTAAATATTACACCGGTTGTTTTATTGAAACAAATGAATTGTCACTATATCGACTATGGCATGCAACTCAGTAACCAGAAGTTATCACTATAGCGACTATGGCACAGGATATGTTAAGCTAAATTTTCAAAGACAATCTTGTATCACAAATATTATACCCCATAAAGCTTCTCTCATGTATGTAGTCTTTATGTGAGAGAAAAGTATGTGTCTGAGAAAAATGAAAATTCCTGAAATGTTTCTAGCCTGTATGTATTTCTTTACATGATTGCATATGGCATTTTCATGAAAATCCAAGAACATAAACATCAAACTTACAAGGTTTCTTTCCTGTATGTGACTGCAAAGTGCTTGTATATGAAAATCCAGTATAACAGACATCATACATGTAAGGTTTCTCTCCTGTATGTATTATTTATGTGACCTGCAAAGATTTTTTGTGTGAAATTCCAACACCACAAACACCACATTCCAACACTTGTAAAATTTCTCTCCTGTATGTCTTATTTTAAGTGAGTGCATACACCCTTTTTTGTGAAAATCCAACACCAGAAACATCAAACTTCTAAAGTTTCTCTATGTATTGTTTTATGTGACTGCAAAGAGTTTTTGCGTGAAAATCCAGCACCACAAACTACACACTTGTAAGGTTTCTCTCCTGTATGTCTTAATTTATGTGACTGCAAAGAGTTTTTGCGTGAAAATCCAGCACCACAAACTACACACTTATAAGGTTTCTCTCCTGTATGTATTCTTTTATGTGACCGCATATTACTTTTAACTGAAAATCCAACACCACAAATATCACACTTGTAAGGTTTCTCTCCTGTATGTGTTCTTTTATGCGACTGCAAAGTGCTTTTATGTGAAAATCCATTACCACAAATATCACACTTGTAAAGTTTCTCTCCTGTATGTATTCTTTCATGTGACTGCAAAGTGCTTTTTTGTGAAAATCCAGTACTACAAATATCACACTTGTAAGGTTTCTCTCCTGTATGTATTCTTTTATGTGATTGCATAGTGCCTCTTTGTGAAAATCCAGTACCACAAATATCACACGTGTAAAGTTTCTCTCCTGTATGTATTCTTTTATGTACCTGCAAAGCGCTTTTTTGTGAAAATCCAGTATCACAGATATCACACTCATAAGGTTTCTCTCTTGTATGTAGTAGTTTATGTGATTGCATATGGCCTATTCGTGAAAATTCAGTATCACAGATATCACACTTGTAAGGTTTCTCTCCTGTATGTACTCTTTTATGTACCTGTAAAGATGCTCTGTGTGAAAATCCAACACCACAAACATCACACTTGTAAGGTTTCTCTCCTGTATGTATTATTTTATGTGATTGCATACTGCTTTTAAGTGAAAATCCAGTACCACAAATATCACACTTGTAAGGTTTCTCTCCTGTATGTATCATTTTATGTGATTGCATATGGCCTTTTTGTGAAAATCCAGTACCACAAATATCACAACTGTAAGGTTTCTCTCCTGTATGTATTCTTTTATGTACAAGCAAAATGCTTTTTCGTGAAAATCCAGTACCACAAACATCACAACTATAAGGTTTCTCTCCTGTATGTATTCTTTTATGTAACTGAAAATGACATTTTTTAGAAAATCCTGTGCCACAAACATTACACATGTAATGTTTCTTTCCTGCATGTAAACCTTCATGATAACACATTTTAACATTCACTGAAACTTCAGATTCAGATACATTATCTTCTCTATGTCTTATTTCATGTCCATCTAGTTTATTTCCACCTCCAGAAGTCACTTCTGAAATATCACACTTGTAATGTTCCTCAGTATCAGAAATATCTCTATGTGACATAACATTGAAGTCATCTACATGCATATATCTTTTACTCACTATAGCCTGAACATTTTGATTATTAAATGAATGTATGCTGGATTTCTCATTATGTTCTTTTTGTAAAATAACACTGTTATCAATCTGGGTCTCTAGATAGTTTATTGATATCAATGATTCCTTATCATCAGTCTGCCATAATGAGCTATTTCCTTCTGTCACTGTTTCTAAAAAACTATCATTTCCAGTTATTCCGTCTGTTTCTTCAACTTTCACATTCTTAATAACACAAGCCAGCACATTAGGATGATCATGTGTATGTAGTGTCATGTGACCAACAGCATGTGTCATCTTCATATCTCCATGACAGGTATTAAGTTCAGGGACAGAAAGTTTGCCCAACAAACCCAAGTGTGTACCTGAAATGTCAATGGAGAAGAGTAGAAAATTACATACTACACATTTCTGAAGCTACTTTAAATAATTAGAAATGATCTTTTATATTTACAGATATTTTTTTACTGAAACTTGGATCCACATGCTGAGCTAAAACATCTTTCAACCAAATGAGAAACATCTGGGAAAACACATCTCTACTACTGAACCTCAAACAGAGTTCTAAAATGCCACATCAAGGCTATCCTACATTATGATAGAGACCAATCAAGAGACCTATGCAAACATCACTAGAGGCAACAGAGCTGTGGTTTCTTAGAAGAATGTTAAAAGACCATGGGCACCTAAGATGGCAAAAAAAGAATGCCTGAGAACAGCAAATATAAAAAGGAATATAAATCTGTAAGAAATAAACAGTCATTCACTGGAGAAAGGGTGGGCTTGAAAACATTATAAAAACCGGAAAGATAAATGAGAAAAGAGGCAGGGGAAGACCAAGAGAAAAAGTCATGACAAGTCCAACATGACAGCACAATAAAAAGTCACTTACTGATCTGATGGAAAATATCAAGGACAGAGATCTATGGAGAAGCATGGCAGGTGTTGACCTGCCTACATGGCACCTGATGATGATGAACCCATAAGACTCTATAAATTAAATGAATATATTTTTCCTGTTGTATTTAGCCTTTTATTTCATTGTATTTAGCGTACACGGAGATTTGCTGTTGAGAACTTTAAGACTATATGGAATACCATCTAATATTGTCAACATCATTAAAGATCTCTACAATGGATATGTCTGTGCAGTCAACACAGAAGAAGGAATGAGCGAATGTTTTCAGATTGAAACAGGTGTGAAACAAGGATGTATACTACCTCCCTTGCTTTCTGGAATTGCCATAGACTTCAGAATGAAAAAATGTTTCATAGATAAAATGGGCACTGACTGGGTACATGGGACGCAACTAGAAGAACTTGATTTTGCAGATGAAATAACTCTGACAATGTGAATTCGATGTATGAAAAAACAGATACCAAGTCTTCACTGGCAAGCAAAATAGGACTTGAAATTAACAAGGAAAAAACAAAAATAATGAAACTTTTCATTAACAAGAAGGAACAATAAACACAGAAGGAACAGCTGTTGAAGAAGTACACAATAATTTGCATATCTCAGCAGCTACATAGACCAGGATGGTGACACCAGAAAGGAAGTTAGAATTAGAACTGCAAAAGCAGCACTGACCTTCAAGAATCTTGAGAACATATGGCACTCAAAAGTTATAAGCACAAAAACCAAGCTAAGATTATTCAATTCAAATGTAATATCCACCTTCATTTATGCATGTGAAAGCTGGAAAACAACTAAAGAAATAGACAACAAATTAGACTCTTTTGAAGACAAATGCCTACGGAAAATACTGGTTTAAAACAAGGTGATACATTATCTCAATTACTATTCAACCTAGTACTAGAAAAGGTCATCAGAAAAGCAAAAGAAGAAAGCAGCACAGAAGAACAAGCTAAAATACTAGGATACATCGACCTGGTTGGGGAAACTATGCAAGAAGTCATCAATACCTGCATACACCTGAGAGATGTAGCACTAAAAGTAGGCTTGACCATTAACCAAGATGAGACAGAGTATATGAAGATATCAAGAGACCAGAGGCAGAATGGTCCAGATTATATAAATGTTGGAGATATGATTATTAGGAAAGCAGAAACATACAAATATCTAGGCACAACCTTCAACAGAAGCAACATTGTAAGCGAGGAAATTAAAATCAGAGCACAGATAGGGAATAAAATATACTTCACCTTGCAACACCTGTTAAAATCCAAAATCCTGTCCCAAAACACCAAAATAACAATCTACAAAACTATAATAAGAACAGCCATCATGTATGGATCAGAAACATGGAGTACAACAAAGAAAGATGAACAACAATTGCAGATCTTTGAGAACAAGATCCTAAGAAGAATATTTGGGCCAATAAAGGATACCAACAATGGAGAATGGAGAGCTATAAAAAACACTGAACTGAACAGCTTATTTAAAACCCAATGAGTTATAAATGTCTTGAAACTGAACAGACTATGCTGGCTGGGCCATGTAGAAAGAAAGGAAGAGAACAGACAAACAAAAATGATGTATGCACAAGAGAAACAAGACCAAGGGGTAGACCAAGACAGAGATGGAAAGACAATAGAAGAGGATATAAAATAAATTGGTGTCACCAACTGGAGAGAGAAGATTAGGAACAGAGAGGAATGGATGTGAACTTTATCTACAGCAATGAGCCTTAATGGCTCGGAAAGCTGAAGAAGGAAAATACTCAGTATAAAGTGGAACGAAATCAAGACCAACGCAGAGACAAGGCAGATTAGCAAACAACAACCTGTCTCATGGGTGGTCAGATAAAAAAGGATGAACATATGTCGGTCATGTGATGAGAAAAAACCATCAGAGAATCCGAAAATAAGCTATCAAGTGGAACATAACGGACCAAAGAAAAAGAGGTTGACGTGAAACTCTAAAGAGGACATTGTTAAGAGAGGCCAACTTAGTAAGCACAAAACCCTTTGATGAGGTAGAAAAGTGCGCCGAAAAAAGGAAAACTTGGCAAACTACCAAGCGAGCCCTATGTGACATTTAATGGCACGGGAAGGATGTAAGATGTCTGTTTTGAATTATGTTGCTGTACTGCTTTTGGAATTTTTGTGAGCATCCTAACACAATACTTACTGATGGGGTTTGAAGTCATTATTATTCTTTTCTTTTTAAATCTTAAGTTTCCTATCTAATAGCAAATGGTCGCTGTTGAAATCCACTCCAGATCTTATCTCTAAAGAGGTCAATGCATTTCTAAATCTCTTATTTATCATTATATAGTCTATTTGGCAGTGTCTTATTATCTGGGGTTCTTCAATTTTTTCAATTCCACAGTCTCTTTCATTCCTAGTGCCTAGTCTATATTTTCCAGTGACATCCATATCATTATATTGTCCAACCTTTGCATTAAAGTCCCCTAGAATGATATTTACTTCATGTGGTTTGCACTGTTTCATAGTCTCATCTAGATTTCCATAGAATTCATTCATGTCTTCCTCTAAACCTTCAGCTGCTGGAGCATACACTTGGATCAAGTTTATGTCCATTTTTTTCTTTCAATCTGACCAGTACTGGCTGGCAACCTGATATGCTCCAGAATACTTTCATATTTCTTGTCTTTCCTTTATCAAGTATTATTCCCACTCCATTCATGTGTTTATTTCCACCAGAATAAATTATTTTATATTTACCTGAGTCTCTGACACCAGCATCTTTCTATATGATCTCACGCTGTCCCTGAATGTTAATATGTAAAAGCTGCATTCCTTTCAGTAAGTTCTCTAACTCTTCCAATTCCATTTGGGTCCTGATATTCCATTTCCATACTCTTATTGTTTCATTGTTTTTGCATACAGTAGCTTGATAATGATCTGGTACCATCTATAGCATGTGAAAAGCGGGATCCCTAAATGCAAAATAAGAGTTAATGGCACAATATTAACCCATTCTGTGCTGTGGGTACAAAACGTGAACGTTAAGTTGCGAGCCAGAGTAAAAGTGTCGGGTCTTGATATGTATAGGGGCATATTAGTAAAAGCGAATGAAACAGTTTTTCCATGTGAAAAAAAGTGTATTTATTATGTTTCAAAATAACAAAATATGTATGAAGATTTCATAAATGCAGAGTTTTTTTAGGAAAAAAGAAGTAATGTGATGTTTTTAGACAATAACTATGTCCTACTTGCCATCGGATAGGCCTAGATAGACACTAGTTATCATCTTAGATGTCTAGATTGACTTTTCGATGTCGTATTGTGATTATATGTGCCAAAAATTGCTAAAATAATGTCTGAAATAACCTTCTAACTACTTCTCCAGTCATCTAATATGTCTAGATCTACTTAGAATACATTCAAGAACAGTGCTCTAGTCGTAGGGGGACATGTTGCCCTTTGAAGTCACACAAAAAAAAGCTGAAAACTTCTGTTGAAAACATTGAATTTGACTACATTTGACCCCTGTTGTTAAGAACACTTTGCGAAAAGAATGCTGGGTAAATGTGACGTGTACACATAACATGTGATCTAAAAATTCAATCAATTTTACACCGAAACAAACCAGAGACATATCCAAAGGCCCAAGGCAGGAGCATGGAAACAGGATGCGGCCTGTCACGAGGCCAATGGCAGAGAAAGAGTTAAAGCAGTTATAAAAGTTCAAGTATCTCATATTAGATGGAAGATGCTTAATGGAGATGAAAAGCAAAACAACCTAAGCTAAGTTAATGTTCCAAAAGATGAAAAGTACTTGGTGCAACAAATCACAGTCACTGAATGTAAGGAAAAGGATGGTCCAATGCTACAAAGAGCCAGTTCTGATCTATGGATGTGAAGCCTGAACAGTTGCTATAGAGATACAGTAATTTCTGGAAGCCATGGAAAAATGGTTTATTAGAAGAATGTTAAGGACAGCAAGAAAATCAAATGAAGAAATTTTGAGAGAGACTAATTTGAGAACGCAAACAATCACAACACTCAGGAAAAGGCAGTCTAAATTTATAGGACGTGTCAAGAGAAAAGGCAAACTAGGGCACATCATGACAATAAGAACGTCTGAGGGGAAAGACCAAGGTAGAGCAAAAGAGAAAAATCCTAGATGGATTGGCAACATGGCACAGACAGAGGCAACAAAACAGAAAACTGTGGAGAGATATGCCAGTAGGCATGGCACTTGATAGATAGGTAGGTAGGTATGGCGGCAGATAGATAGACAGACAGGAATCTCACGATTTATGATTTGCATAAAATTTGACTTCTGAATTCATGAGGTTAAGTAATCTACCAAAAGTTTTATGATCTTTTCTTTCAAAGTATTTACTAACCACAATCTCACCTTTGTCATATTCACTAGTTCCTACTTCTTCCTTTTCTATTTTCAGCATTTTCAAGTAATCTCTCTGTATACCAGTCTCGTTACAACTGCAGTCAATATTCTGAAACATTTATGACATACTTATGACATGCAGAAAAGTAGTGTTAACTTTTAACATATTCTTGCAACAAACAACTTCCTACTTAAGATTCATGTCCTACACATACATTTATTGGCACTTGTGAAGGTATGCTCAAGGCTGGTCTGAATTTTTTATAAGAAAACTAACAAAAAATATTAATCTATATAAAAGTACTTCATCAAACAAAATTTTACAATCAAAATAGATATGCTGTGTTGTCAGTCTCTCTCCCTCACTCTCTCTTGTCCCTTCAGTGCTCAAGACACATGAAACTGCTGGTAGAATGAGAATTTTTTCAGTCTTTAGCTATCTTCTTAGGGTCTCTCATGTCAGTCCTTTGTTTACCAGTATTTTCTCTGTTGTACATCTCCATATTTCTTTTGGTCATCCTATGCTTCTTTTATTCTGATTCTATACATCAAAGCTGCTTGTGGTAAGGATTTGTCTGCCATTTTCATAATGTGGCTTATCCATTGCCACCTTCTTTCAATTGCTGTTGAAAATGGTATCATTTATAAACTATCATGTCTGTGTGACTACATACATTTGTGTCAACAAAGGTTTCCAGACAAAATATTACCTCAGCACTGCCACAGGGAGATCCATTCCTTGGGTAGCCCTCATTTTTCCTCTGTTTGCATTCATCACAATCTATCAAATAAGATAACCATAATAAATCTTGAAGCTCTCAGAATGCATCAGAATAATGTAATGTTTTATAATACAAGTGACACATATCAACACTCAAATCAGATGATCTCAATAAATTCTTATTTTATGTGAACAGAGCTGATCAAAGTAACAAAAGCTGCAAGATACTGAAGACTTGGCTAGCAAATAAGATGACATGCCTGAGCTCCAGAGAGTGCTCCTAAATGAAAACTACAGAAATCCATAGAGACAAGGAAAACACAAGAAACCATAACTTCTATATTAAAAATAGTATTCTGCAATATACAATGGCAAGATAATAAGTTGTAAAACGGGCTAGAAAAAAGACGTGCTTGAAATTTTTATTTTTTATTTTTCAACATAACCCCCATGTACAATCAATTTATATACCTAGGCAGCTATATAGACCAGGATGGTGACACCAATAAGGAAGTTAGAACTGCAAAAGCAGCATAAGCATTTAAAAATCTTGAGAAAATATGGCAATCAAAAGTTATAAGCATGGAAAGAATGTTAAGATTATTATGAAAGCTAGAAAACAACTAAGGAAACAGAAAACATACTAGATGCATCTGAAAACAAATGTCTAAGGAAAATACTCTGTATACAATGGAATGAATTCAAGATCAATGCAGAGATAAAGAAGATGAGCACACAACAACCTGTCTCATCAGTGATTAGAAGAAGGAGATGGATGTATATCAGCCACTTGCTGAGAAGAAATGATCAGAGAATCCCAAAAGAAGTTATCAAATGGGATACAACAGGTCAAAGAAAAAAGATGTTGATCATGTGGAACCCTAAAGAGAACACTGTTGAGAAAACTAAATCAGTGGGCATAAGACCCCTTGACGAGGTTGAAAAACTTGCATAAAACAGAAAAACATGGTGAACTATAATACAAGCCCTATATGAAATTTAACAGCACGGGAAGGATGTAAGATGTAAGACATTTGATTCACAAGTTCTTGAAAGCCGGCATTAAGGTTTCTGGCTGCTCTTGCAGCCGACAAGTTACTTTCTTGGCAAAGTCATCACTGTCTCATAATGGCGATCTTCCAGGTGATTTTTCTGGGGCCCAACTGGATGGAAATCACGGGGGGCGAAGTCTGGACTATAAGTGGATGCTCCAAAGTGTTCCCAACTGAAGGTTTTCTACAGCCTGTTGTTCTGTCTGCATGAGGGCAGCCATTTTCGTCCAGGAGAACTATGCCAGTATTCCGGACATAGAGCATTTTTGGTGAATTGAAAAATGCTTAGCATAATCATGTGTGCTGATCGAACAATCTTGAACTTTTTGGTGATTGCAGAGGAGGAGCATTTCCACTCCATGGTGGCTCTCTTTGACAGAAACCATATGAGGTGCTGCATGGACAAGCCCATTCTGTTCAATTTTTGTTTGGTAGACACTTGGCATGGGATCCATCATGCATAGACTTTATGGAATTTTAGCTGTTCATGCATGACGTAGGCACATGAGCAACCCACCCTACTAGTTACATCATCTACTGGCACCCGTCAATCAGTATGGACCATCTCTTTCATATGTTGAATTATGGTGTTAACTGCAACCTCTATGGGATGACCTTGACACTCCTTGTCTGTGATGTTAATTCATCCCTTAATTTCTGGATCCATTTATACACTTGACATACAGTTTTTACCCTACGCTTCAAGCATTTCTTTACGCACTATTTCTGTGTGGGGAGTCCTTAGGCCTACAGAAAATGCACAACTGCACCTTCTTCTCATGCACACACATGTAACACATTCCACATATTAAACTGTCTGCTAGAAATAACCATGGCACACTGAGATACAGCTTTGGTTCTAATTCTGCACCAATTGATGCTGCTACATACTGTCAAAAAATGCACAGTTGTTTTCAGTCTGTGAGGATTTGCGACTCTTTTACCTACTTGTCCTTGTACAAGCCCATGTACATAAGCTGAAGGCTAAACCCCATTGTACACATACCAGAATGTTCTCCAGACTTCAGAACACATTTTTAAAACCTGCATTCTATTACTGAGGGCCCAAACCTGGACACAGTAAAAGAGCATGGGTTGGGGTGTTGTATCTTGCATTAAAAACTCTTGCTGATGGTGGGATTCAGGGAGGTAACCAGTCCCCTTGTCTAGATGGTTAAGCAAGGAGTCAGTCAGTCAGTTGCATGTCCCTTGTGGAACTTTGCCTCACTAACAGCACTCTTGTAGGCCTCTTGGTTATAAGCAAGATGCCCTCCTGCTGATGCATCCATTTGCAGATTATCAACAATGTCTTGTAGCCATCTTTGCCATGGTCTTCCTCTTTTTCATTTCCCCATTTAGTACCCTTCTCTTGATGTTTAATGTGTCCAAATTATTTAAATTTTCTGTTTAATCCTCTTTACTAGCCAACCTTCTTCAATATTAAGTTCTTGCAGTATGGATATATTTGTTCTTTTTGTGTCCGTGATATCTGAAGGGCTCTTCTATGGCATTTACATTCAAAGCATTCATGTGTTTCTCGGCTGTTTTGTTAAGTATCCAGGTCACACAGGCATATGTTGTGATGGGAAAGATGCATGTCCTTAAAAATCTTATTTTTGTAGTTCTGTCAGTTCCTCTCCACAGCTTCTTTAGTTGTTTTACTTTTTGAAGAGTGATAGATGTCCTCCTTTTAATTTCCCTCATTGTATCTCCATTATTAGTTAGTAATGATTCACCTCTTCCAATTTTTCCTCACTGATATATATTTCAGCTGCTTTATTTGTTTTGTCAGTTGACATCAATTTAGTTTTCTTCACATTAAGATAGAGGTTTTGCTCTTCACTGTTCTTACGGACTGACATAATTAGTTTTTCCATTCCTTTTTGTGTTGTGGACAGTAATACTGTGTCATCAGAATATCTAATCTCTGGTATTTCTAACCACCAATTGTTAATGCATCATAACATTCTTTGACTACATCTTCTCTAACATTCCTCATTATATTTTCAGTATACAAGTTAAATAAGTAAGGCGACAATATGCACCCCCAGACGGACTCCTTGTTTTATGTCAAACCAAGATGTTGTTTCACCATTTATTATTACTGCTGCTTGTTGGTCTAGATACAGCAGTGATATTAACTGTATCACATGTGTTGGAATTCCCATTTTTTTCCATTATTTCCCATAGTTTATGGTGTTGTACACAATCAAATGCTTTTGAATAGTCTATAAAAGATAAATATAGATTCACATTAAATTCTCTGCATTTCTCTATTATTAATTTTATGCTGAATATATGATCTCTTGTTCTCTTCTTTGTCTAGAACCGGCTTAGACCATACTGACTTCTTCTATTTTCTTTTGAAGTCTACCCATTATGATTTTTAACAGAATTTTACTGGCATGACTAATCAGGGTAACAGTTCTGTAGTTTGTGCATAATTTCAAGTTACCCTTTTTGTTTGGCAGTGGTATGAATACAGTTCTTTTCCATTCTTTTGGCCAAATACCTGAATGCCATATCTTTTTACATAGTGCATGACAGATTGTTGCACATTCCTTTCCTCCTGCTTTAATTAGTTCAGCTGTTATCTCATCACATCCTGGTCACTTACCATTTTTCATACTCTGTATTGCCCATAAAACTTCTTCTATTGTCAGTTCGGGTTCCTCCTCCTCCAATAATAATTCACACTGTTGATTTCTGCTATCACAGTCATTTGTATCATACATTCCTCTGCAATATTCCTTCCATCTTTCTAGAATTTCCTCTGTCTGTCAAGGTCTTTCCCATCTCATCACAGATTACATTTAGTTTAGGTGTGACATTTCTCGTCAATGTCTTCACTTCTTTAAATATTTCACTATCTCTTCCACAGTTCTGATGTCCTATTCTTTCACAACAATCTTGTATGTATGGTTTTTTTGTCTTTCTTTATATTTCTTCTTATTTCTTTTGTTAAAGATTTATATTCCTCTTTGTTTTTATTTGTCACTTTCAATTTTGTCTTCATTTCTCTATGTTGTTTTATTATTCTAATGAGCCTGTTGTAATCCATTTATTCTGTTGTGTTTTCTTTACTGGAACCATGTCTTTAGCTGCTGTTATTAAGATATCTCTGGCCTGCATAGCCAATCCATCTGGTGTCATCTCCTCCTGTACAGCCATCAGTATCTTGAAATGGTTCTTCACTTCTATACCATACTGTTCTGGTATTTTTGTAAGATCAAAGTGGAGAGGTCTTGATCCCTAAATTGTTTTTTTTATCTTTATATTCATGTCTGCTATTAATAACTCATGGTCTGTGTCACTTCCTCTTATGCCATTGGCGATGATGCATAGTGCCTTGATTTTTGTGATGCACCTTTTGGCTGTGTACCTCCGACTTCAGCACCTTTCCTTGATAGGGCAGACTGTTTTGCTCGGATTGCCATGAAGACAGTGGTGTAGGCTGGCCTGGCCAAAACTTTGTTTTCCTGCCTCTTGTACTTAAGCCCCTTCTCCATGTCAGATTCAGCATGCAACGCTGGCTGGCCAGATGGTTTTGTGACAGTTCCACAGAGACACTCAGACTTTGGGACGAAGAATCCGATGACTGCTTCAATGATATCCACTCCCCACCACCTATAGTCTGCTGGCTCTGTTTTGTTTAAATCATTCTGATAGCCATTGTTGTAAAGACCCATAGGCTTGTCACGTCCTGGATTTATTGGTTTCACACCAGATTTTCCTCATCTCTGCCAGTGATCTCCATGTCCCCATCAATCCACCAACCTGGCATTACATTTTACAAAAATAACAATTAGTGTTGATTGCTACAGGTTTCTGGGCTACAGAAGTATGTTTTTAAGCAATCAGATCTATGTTCCCTGACTCACAAAGACTATGTTAAGATAAGTGTGTTCTTAACAAAGATGTTCCCAGGGTAGGTCTGTGTCACAATCGGCACTTGGTAGAGTTTTTGCTGATGATCTTCACCTTCTTTACACTAAAGTGTAATCTGTTTGATTCTTTGTTTTACCATCAGTTGATGTCCATGTGTAAAGTCTTCTTGGATGTTGTCTAAAAAGTGTGTTAGCGACCATTAGCTAATTTTTCATGCAAAACGCCACTAGATTGTCACCTGCCTCATTTTTATGTCCTATACTAAATTTTTCCAAAACATATCCTTAGAACACTACTTTTAAATATCCTGATTTTCATCTTCATGCTTAGTTTTTAAGATTTCCATATAGTCTGCACCATTGCAAAAGCCTGGTTTGCTCTAGTAATTCTGCTGTTGATGTCCTCTGTGCTGTCTCCATTTTCTACTGCCAAGATTTACAAATTTGTTGATTTCCTCCACTAACTTGCTATCTACTCTCAGTACATTTCTATTGTTCACATTTTGTTTCATTAACTTTGTCTTTCCTACATTGATCTTTAATCCTGTGTTGCTACCATTCTGAGTTAGCTTGTTTATTTTATTTTGCATATCTTTGTGGCTGCTTGATGGCAGACAAATGTCACCAGCAAAGTCAAGGTCCTCAAGGACTGTGTCGAGGGTCCACTTTAATCTTCTGCGGTTGTCTGATGTTGCCTCATTCATTTACCAGTCTTCTGCCAAAACAAATAATGTTGGCAATAGTACACATCCCTGCTTCACTTCTGTTTGTACCCTAAAACTGCTGGATGTAGTTCTCTGCAGATCACTTTGAACTGAAAACCCTTGTATAGGGCTTTGATGACATTCACTATCTTATCAGGGAGGCCATGCCATCTTAGAATTTTCCACAGTGCATCTCTTTTGACACTGTCAAAGGCTTTCTCAAAATCTATAAACAGGGCATATATTGTGCTATGCCACTCATTTACCCGCTCTAATATTTGTCTAAACTGTCCACTCATTTGCCTGCTCTAATATTTGTCTAAATACAAATATGTGGTCTATACATAATCTTCCTTTCCTAAATCCTGCTTGCTCTCTTGAAAGTTTTCCCTCAAGTGCTGGTACAATTCTGTTGATGATTATTCTGCAAAATACTTTACTGGTGAGTGGCTGGAGGGTAATGCCTCTCCAGTTCCTGCAATCTCTGAGGTCACTCTTCTTTGGTAGTTTTACTATAAGATCAATTTTCCACTCCTCTGGAGCTTTTTTCTAAATCCCAAATTTGTTGTAGTGTCCGGCAGAGTTGTTTTAGTGTTTCTGTTTCTTCTGCTTTCAACATCTCAGCGGTCGTTTCATCTTCATCTGGTGCCCTGTCTAATTTTAGTGTATTTTTTGCCTCCTTTACTTCACTTACTGTTATTGGTACTGTATGATGTTTAGTTTTGTCTTTGCTTCAGATATGTCTATTGTTGGTGCTGCTTGTGTTCTGTTTAGTAGGGTGTTGAAGTGTTCCCTTCATCTTTCAATTTTTTCTCTTTCTCCACTGATCAATTGTCTCTTACGAGTCCTTATTGCATTTCACATCTTGCGCAGAAGTTATCTGTCATCTGCTTTGTGATTTTGAATGTGGTTTTCATGTCATCTGCACATGCTGCTTTCTCTGCTGCTTCTGCTAAGTTGCCATAATATTGATATTTATCCTGATGCTGTGATTCCTCACCTTTTTGTATTTTTGTGCATAATTACTTAAAACTAGTTCTCTTAGCCTTTGTGAGATGGTACTCAGTAATTTTCTTAAAACAACATGGATATCTCCAGATGATAGAACCAGAAATCAGAGATCATTTTTGTATTAGAAAGCAATTCAGAACATCTTTGATAGATGTAAGAGCATATAAGGGTGCAGATGTCAACAGTGATCACAATCTGTGTATAGGGAAAATAAGATTAAAAGTGAAAAGCCAACACAAGAAAGCAATACTCAGAAAGATAAACAGTCATAGCATGCAAGAAGAAATACTAAGAGTAATTTCAATCTGGAACTTATCAAACGGTTCTCAACACTCAGTGAGGTAGAGGAGACAGATGTAGATGAGTTATGGAATTCTTACAGCACAGCCATAACCACAGCAACAAAAGCAAGTACTAGACTGCAAAAAGCAAGTAGCAAAGCATGAATATCAGCTACCACATGGAAATACATAAATGAAAGATGAGTAGCCAAATTAGCCATGCTAAATGCAAAGACAGATCTTGGAAAAGTTTTGGCAAAAGAAACATACAAAGAAATAGACAAAGTAAAAAGTTCAGCTAGAAGGGATAAAAGAGAATACATGGACAATATGCAAAGAAGACAACAAAAACAGGAGACAGAAAACTATATAACACACAAAAGAGGCTAACAGGTACTATTGTATCCAAAGAAAGACCAATTCTTAGCAAAACTGGTAACCTATTAACATCAAATAAAGACCAACAGCAAAGATGGGCCGAACACTTTCAAGTAATACTTCCGACCACAACCAAAAGAAATAATAGACCTTGAAACTGACTTACCAATCCCACAACTAAATGTCAACCTAGATGAAATTACACTGAACGAAATTGAAACAAATGTGAAATATTAAATGTTGATGTTTAAATATTTAAAGTTTTATTTTATTATTAATTATTATGTCCTTTACATCAGCTTATTTCAATATCTAAGCTTCTTTTGGTCCGCTATTTAACTCTTCTTCATCTTCATGTCTTCTAATGCTTTCATCATCCACTGTTCATCTCCGGTACTATGGCTTAAATAGCCAGCCTTTATCTACCAGGTGTTGGTGCCCAAAGAATACAGCTGTGCATGGAACACCCCCGGCAGCAGTACCCACCAGACGATCTTCAGCCCCAGGTTCTCCCTCTTCCAATCGTCATCTAGCAAGGTTCCCAAGCTCAGATGTTAAGGAGTTTAATCATCAGTTTTGTTCTCACTCTCTCTGTCTCCACCAACTAGTAATGATCACTCCGAAAGTCAGACATTTTGGTATCAAGGAAAAATTGAAAGATTTATTCACTTCATAAGACGTCATGATGGAATACACCATATAGCAATGTGACACAAGACAATCTCTTCCACAGCAACATATAAATTATACGAAACACTCATATATAGCACAACTGGATGCATAAACATAAAATATAACAAAAGCGGCACTTTAGTGATGCTCATTTTCAAATACTACTTGAAGTCACATTTATAAGTTCTTATTCCAAATCCTGGACTAATTACTTCTTCTTACAGCTTCTTAACTGCAACTTCTATCCATTCGTATTCATTTGGCATGATTCAACATAAGCTCACAAAATTCTCGTCCCCACTCATACAAGAACATTTAATAATGCAGCGCACTGAACTGCGTGAACACATAAGATTCAACATGAAGAGCAAATATCAGTGACAAATGAAAATATACAGATAAATGAAGCTTATACAGACAAGGAGAAGCTAAAGAATTAGCAGATGAACTAAGTAGGTATGACATGGAAGTTACAGCATTACAGGAAATCAGATAGCTTGGAGAAGATATAACAGTCATGGGAGAAATGGTACTTGTATACAGAGGTATTACCAATGGAAGACATGAACTTGGGACAGGTTTTGTTGTCAAGAGAAAAGTATGGGACTTAGTGATGGACTTCAGTGACACCAATGAAAGAATCAGTAGCCACTGCACCAAGGAAACAAAGAAAAATACAATAATGATTATCGTGCATGCACCAGCAGAAGATGCAGACGATGAAGTCAAAGAAGAATTTTACAACACAGAGTAATGGAGAGGACCCAGAAACATGATATACTGATAATACTAGGAAATTTCAATGCAAAGATAGGAATGGAAGAGTCACATAGACACATCACATGAAAAGAAAGTCTGCATAAAACATCTAATGATAATGGATGGAGACTAATAAATATGGCAGAAGCTTATGGAATGAGAATAAATAGCACACATTTCCAAAATAAAAACATCCATAAACAAACATGGAAATCCTCTGATAAACTAACATGCAACCAGATAGATCATGTTTCAACTGATACTAAGAACACAACAAACATACTTCAGATCAGAAGTTACAGAGGGGTTGAATGCAGCACCAACCACTATCTTATTGGACCTAAAATAAAATTCAGACTAAAGAAAAATTTTTTATAGTAAATTAGATAAAAGCTCAGAAATAAATAGAGATGCTCTGAAAAGAGAAGAACTAAAGAAAAATTCAGAAAAGAGCTAAACCATAAGATAAACAAAAGTGGGAATGAAGAAAATAAAAGCATTAATGACAGATAGAAAGATTTAAAAATCATTATAAAGAACACAGCAGAAGAATGCCTGGGAGTCAAGACCATAACTAAAAAAAAGAACTGGTTCAATTAAGTCTGCAGAGAGGCAGTCATAAAGAAAAGAACAGCGAGACAGATATGGTTGAATGACATGAATAACAAAACAAATGAAAGTACCACACACAATGTAAAGAAACTCAAAAAGCTATTCGCCAAGAAAAACAACAATATATGAAAGACATGGTAAGTGAGATGCAGACATGCCATCAAAATAAGAAAAGCAGGGAATTCTATAAAGAACTGCGAACAGTAAAGCAATGGTATAAACAGCATCTGCAGAGCTTGAAGGATAGTAATGGAAACATGATAAATAATGAAGAGAAAATCTGTATCAGATAGAAAGAATATTTTGAAAAACTACTAAACTATGAAGAACCTGTAAACACATTACCATTCGAAGAAATACAGACTTGTGAACCTGAAATAGAGGAACCAGACTTAGAAGTCATCTACAGTATCATGTTTCTATGAAGCAACAAAGCAACGGGTTCAGATAGAATTGCTGCAGTACTGATTAAGCAAGGAGGTCTAAATCTACATGAAAAAATATGGAGAGAAGAAAAACTCCCTAGTGAATGGAGAGAATACTGATCCCAGTATTCAAGAAGGGCGGTAAGAGCAAGTGTGAAAACTACAGAGGAATATCCTTACCATAGACAAGCTACAAAATATTATCTATTATACTTTTAAATAGATTAAAACCATACAGCGAGAACATACTGTGAGACTATCAAGCAGGTTTTAGGAAGAAAGGATCAACCATAGACCAAATATTTTATCTACGTCAAAGAACAGAAAAGTACTGGGAATATGGAAAAGAAGTACGTAATACCTCCATTGACTTTAAGAAAGCTTATGACAGCATAGATAGGAACAGCTTATGGAAAATTATGAAAGAATTAGAGATACCTAATAAATCAATCAATCTGACCAGAATATGTATAGAGGATACACAAAATATGGTAATATATAAAGAAAGAAAGTCAGAACCCTTCAATATAAGAAGTGGTTTAAAATAAGGTGATACATTATCTCAATTACTATTCAACCTAGTATCAGAAAAGGTCATCAGAAAAGTGAAAGAAGAAAAGCACTACAGAAGAACAAGATAAAATACTAGGATATGAGGATGACATCAACCTAGTGGAAAAAACTGTGCAAGAAGTCATCAATACCTGCATACACCTGAGAGATGTGGCACTAAAGTGGGCTTGACCATTAACCAAGATAAGACAGAGTATATGAAGATATCAAGAGACCGGAGGCAGAATGATCCAGATTATATAAATGCTTGAGATATGATTATTAGGAAAGCAGAAACATACAAATATCTAGGTACAACCTTCAAAGAACCAACATAGTAAGTGAGGAAATTAAAATCAGAGCACAGATAGGGAATAAAATATACTTCACCTTGCAACACCTGTTAAAATCCAAAATCCTGTCCCAAAACACCAGAATAACAATGTACAAAACTATAATAAGATCAGCCATCATGTATGGATCAGAAACATGGAGTACAAAAAAAAAAGATGAACAACAATTGCAGACCTTTGAGAACAAGATCCTTTGGTCACACAAAGGATACCAATAGTGGAGAATGGAGAGCTAGAAAGAACACTATAAACTGAACAGCTTATTTAAATCTCGACGAACTATAAATGTCTTGAAACTGAATAGACTACACTGGCTGGGCCATGTAGAAAGAATGGAAGAGAACAGACAAACAAAAATTATGTACACACAAGAGATGAGGGAAACAAGACCAAGGGGTAGACCAAGACAGAGATGGAAAGACAACATAGAAGAGGATATAAAATAAATTGGTGTCACCAACTGGAGAGAGAAGATTAGGAACAGAGACGAATGGAGGTGAACTTTAGCTGCAGCAATGAGCCTTAATGGCTCAGAAAGCTGAAGAAGAAGAAGAAATTGAAACAGCAGTGAATCTAATGGCTAACAAAAAACCTGCAGCTGAAGATGAAATAACAGACAAAATGTTAGAAGCTATTAACAGTGACAACATGAGCCAACTACAGAGAATGTTTAATAAAGTTTGGAAAGAAGAAAAGGTCCTCCTTCTAAATGGAAAAAAATGAATCATTGTTAAAAAAAAAAAAAGGCAACCCTAATGATTGCAATAACTGGAGGAGAAGTAACCTTATCATCAGGTGTGTTAAAAGTATTTTGCAAAGTTATTCTGAATAGAATTAAAGATTTAATGGATGCTGCAAAGAAAGAAAAACAAGCAGGATTTCGAAAAGGGAGAAGCTGCCTCGAACAGATCTTTACTCTAAGAACAATACTTGAAGAACATATTGAAAAGCAAAAACCAGTACTCCTGAACTTCATAGACTTTAAAAAGGCATTTGATAGCATACACAGAGATTCATTGTGGAGAATTTTAAGAACATAAGGAATACCATCTAAGATTGTCAACATCATTAGGGACTTCTAGAATGGATATGTTTGTGCAGTCAACACAGAAGAAAAGAATGAGCGAATGGTTCCGACTGAAACGGGCATGAAACAAAGATGTGTATTATCTCCCTTGCTTTTTGGAATTGCCATAATGAAAAAATGCTGCACAGGTAAAAACAGGCACTGATTGGGTAAATGAGACCCAACTAGAGGATCTTGATTTTGCAGATGACGTAACTCTTATCGGTGATAATGTGAAATCAATGCAAGAAAAAACTGATACCCTGTTTTTACTGGCTAGTAAAATAGGACTTGAAATTAACAAGAAAAAAAAAAACAAAAATAATGAAACTTCTCATTAACCACAAAGGAAAAAAAATACATAGTAGGAAAAGCTGAAGAAGTAAACCAATATGCTTATCTCGGCAACTACATAGACCAGGATGGCGACACCAGAAAGGAAGTTAGAATTAGAATTGCAAAAGAAACATTGACCTTCAAGAATCTTGAGATCATATGGCATTCAAAAGTTATAAAACAAAAACCAAGTTAAGATTATTCAATTCAAATGTAATATCCACCCTCATTTATGCATGTGAAAGCTGGAAAGCAACTAAAGAAATGGACAAGAAATTAGACCCTCGACAACAAATGCCTAAGGAAAATACTCTATATATAGTGGAACGAATTCAAGAACAATGCTGAGATAGGACAGATGGGCAAACAACAACCTATCTCATGGGTGATCAGAAAAAGAAGATGGACATATATCTGTCAAGTGATGAGAAGAAATAATTAAAGAATCCCAAAACAAGCTATGAAGTGGAACACAACAGACCGAAGAAAATGAAGTCGACTACATGAAACTCTAAAGAGGACATTGTTAATAGAGGCCAGTTTAGTGGGCATAATATCCCTTGATGAGGTTGAAAAGCTTGCAGAGAACAGGAAATCTTTGCAAACTACCATGCGACCCCTATGTGACGTTTAGTGGCACGGGAAGGATGTAAGATGTGAGAAGAAGAATTTTCTCTTGATTTTCTTTCTTTGCTCTATCTCTTCCCTCTATCTTTCAATTTTTTTCTCTTTCTCCATTGAGCAGTTGTCTCTTATGTGTCTTCTATCATTTTGTGCTGAAGTTACCTGTCATCTGCTTTGTGATTTTGTAGATGGTTTTCATGTTATTTGCATATGCTGTTTTCTCTGCTGCTTCTACCAAGTTGTTGTGGTATTGATGTTTATCCTGGTGGAACAATTCCTTCACCTCTTTTTCTTTTTGTGCAGAATTATTTAAGACTTGTTCTTTCACCCTTTGTGATTTACTGCTCAATAATTTAATCTTGACTTCCCTCCTTTTGCTCTATCTTTTCCCATGTGTCTTGTTAATCCATTCCTCTTTTCTCCTTTTCCGATATCACAGCACTTCTTTTGATGTTTCGTGTAGTGTTTTATTGAACTCTAGTAAGGACATTTTTGCTTTGTCTTGTAGGACACTGAAGCGGTTCTTAAGTACTATTGGGAATTCACTTCTTATTTGCTGGTCTTTCAGTTTTATTGTATCAAAGCGTGTCTTCCTTGCTTCTCTGATTTTGAATTTTCTTAATTTTAGTCTTATTTTCGCTACCAGAAGGTTTTGACCACTTCCTACATCTTTTCCTTTCCTTGCTCGCACACCTTGTAGTGACCATTTCCACTTGTTATTTATCATTATGTGATCAATTTGGTTTTCTGTGGTTTTATCTGGGGACCTCCAAGTCACTTTATGGATGTTTTTAATGTTGGAAAATTGTCCCTCTGATAGTCATCATGTTTTCTACACAGAAACTGCACAGTCTTTCCCCATTTTCATTTATTTCTCTGATTCCTTCTCTTCCCATGATTCTTCTTCCATCTTCATTTCCCTCACCTACTTTTGGATTGAAGTTGCCCAAGATGAGAAGCATATCATGCTTGGGTATTGTTTCTACTGTGGCTTGGAGGCTGTTGTAAATATCTTCTTTTAATTCCTCTTCAGTGGCTTCTGTTGGTGCACAACAAACTATAATAGACAGTTTTGTGAATCTCGAGTTGAAGCGTGCATATAATAATCTCTCATTTATAGGGGTCCATTTCTGCAATGCTCTTGATGCTTCTTTTACATAATCAATGCAACTCCTACTTCGTGATTATCTTTTTACCTGATCATATTATTGTATCTTCTATGTGCTGTGTTGTTAATTTCCTTCTACTTTATCTTGTCCATCTTGTACTGAGAGTACTGTATTCCTAGTATGTCTAGTTTGTATCTGTGCATTTCCTTGATGGTTTGTGCTAGTTTTCCAGTCTGATTAAGTGTTCTTACATTCCAGCTGCCTATTTTCATCTTGTGTTTAGGTTGCAGGAGGTCTTCAGTTGGGCTGGTGACTTTCAATGGCTGGCTTTCATCCACAACCTTCATGGGCTCAGTTTCCTGATAAGCATTTCTCCTTCCACCTGCATTTGTTTTTTCCCTTGTTACTGTTTCTGTAACAGTCTGATGGGTTTTTTAAACCTGATAGGGTTGCTGGCCCTATGCCGAACCCTCCTTAGTCACCTTTTACGATCATGCATGGTAGGGTACAGTGGTCCTATTCTTTGCTTCCTAGGCATGTGACCAGGTCCCAGGTACCACACCACAGGGGAGTCTGAATAGTTAAGTGTAAATATATCATAATGAATAGAATGACACAGTTCTAAAGTTCTATAAATGCACTGGAACTTTCATTTCTGTAATGGTATTAATCATCACTTATCTTAATACAGAGATCATGCAAAGAATAAGGTTTTGTTAGGAAGATATCCATGGTTTAGCCATCTCCTTCTCTTTGACATAATCCATTATGTACTGGATGTTGTTCTTTATGTAAGAGAAATAAACAAAAATGGAAAGAAGACTTAGCACAAGTTAATCACTTTCATCAAATACAAAAGCTACTTACTTTCCCATTTTAAATCTTTTACATATATTTCAAGCTTCCACAGAACAGAATTTACTATCTAAATGAACAAGGACTTTATAATGACCTTGCAGATGACTGTAAAAAGTTACATTTCTCATAGGCCTCTAGAGAATGTAATAAAATTCTGTAGTCTGACTTACAAAATAAACTGTTCTCAGGAAGATCAGTAGATGACAGAGAATTGAAGCTAATCCTTCTTGGGTTATGATCACTTTGTTTCTCATCACTTTCTGTCTTCACTGTGTGACTCTGGTTTAAAAAAAAGAAAAAAACTTTTTTTTAAAACTTTATGCAGATTATTACTGAAGTCTTGAAAGGATGTGACAAGCCCATAAAGAACTGGGTTACAGATTAACTAAAGCACCAGCTCAGTTTTGTCTGCCTTCATAATCACATGACAATGAAAGATACTACCTGTGGCTGCAGATACTTCATAAGTAATGTTTTTTTTTCTCTCTCCTGAATGCATTTTTGTCTTGGGGGTGTATCTTAAAATGTCTCAAGTCTTGTCTTGTCCTGTCTCCTTCCTCCTATACCTATCAGTGTTAATGAGATAAATGGACTTCTTGATAGGGCTTCAGTGATTTGCTTCTTGTAATGGGATATTTAAAGTTTGTGTATCTTCTCTGTACTTCTTGCTTTGGTAGCCTCTTCCTGCTTTCTACCAATATTAGCATGAACGTTTTCTATGGTAGACTTTCTAGTGGTAGTTGTGTAGCATGGCCTAATAATCTGACTTGTTTTTGGATGTAGTATAACATTGGTGTTCCTTCAACCCTTGTTCTGATGGTGTCATTTTTTTGGGCCTCTTGTCACATATGTTCTTGAGATCATATGGCACTCAAAAGTTATAAACACAAAAACCAAGCTAAGGTTATTAATTCAAATGTAATATCCACCCTCATTTAAACATGCAAAAGCTAGAAAACAACTAAAGAAATAGACAACAAATCAGACTCTTTTGAAAACAAATGCCTAAGGAAAATACTCTGTATAAAGTGGAACGAATTCATGAACTGCGCAGAGATAAGGCAGATGAGTGAACAACAACCTGTCTCATGGGTGATCAGAAAAAGGAGATGGACATATATCGGTCTCGTGATGAGAAGAAACAGTCAGAGAATCCCAAAACAATCCATCAAGTGGAACACAACAGGCCAAAGAAAAAGAGTGAAGTTCTAAAGAGGACATTGTTGAGAGAGGCCATATTAGCAAGCATAAAATTCCTTCATCAGGTTGAAAAAGCTCACTGCAACAGGAAAACTTGGCCAACTACCATGTCAGCCCTATGTGACATTTAATGGCATTAGAAGGATGTAAGATGTCACATTTAGTATTCTCCTCAAACCATTTCTACTAATCGTCACTTCAGAACTGATTTTCACATTGTAGTTTTTACATGCCGTTGCTAAGTTTTTATCTGATGTGATTATAAGCGCTTGCTAATCAGCAAACTGGATTTCATTTGTTTTCTGAAGTGTGTTGCGAGTTTAATATCACTTTTTTAGTAGCTGAGATATCAGGAAGTTCTTTGGTGGAATTCATAAAAAG
Organism: Achatina immaculata; assembly: GCA_009760885.1. Lineage (NCBI taxonomy): Eukaryota > Metazoa > Mollusca > Gastropoda > Stylommatophora > Achatinidae > Lissachatina > Lissachatina immaculata. The sequence goes on along the minus strand of CM019705.1, from coordinate 3,615,429 downwards.
AGATGACAACTGCAGTAAAACCAGTTCTAGTAATGAAAACAGATGGGTGTATTTTTCAGTTTTACAAAAGGATAGAGAGTGAGGAAAATGGGCAGAAAGCATACAGATGATGAACATGCAACAATCCAATATTTTGCCAAAAGCCTTTCTCAAGGACCACATACAAAAACAACACAACAGATAAAAACATGGAAAATGGATGAAAAATCTAGACTTAGTTTTTTAGGCTTCCTCTTGGTGTGAGAGCTGGGCCAGACAGACATAGAACAAAATGAAAGCCAACAATTGGCTGAGAAATGATCACTAAGGGTACCATATGGTAAACAACATGTCATTATGCCACAAATAGCCATAGCTTGCCACCATCAGATACCTAAAGCTCAAACAAAGCCACTCAAATGAGGCAAATGAAAAAAGAGTAAGAACACAATATTGGGGACACCATCTACCAAAGCATCACGATCCCTGGACCTTTACATTAATCACACCCTTCATGACGTCCACAAACTTAACCTTCCCCGTGTATGACACTCCAACTTCACCCCTGGAGAGCAACATGCACTTTCATAACTTCAGCACAGAGAAGATATTGTCACCAAATGACATAGCTCAGTGCACCTCACCTTCAAGATCTGACTCTGGCCAACAATCATCAAGATGAAGACACGATCAACAAACTCATCTGTGAGAATGGTCTTTCTCCCTCTGCTACTCATCTATGTATCCATAACAGCTGCTTTTATCTTCTTCCTAAAATCCATAAACGAGGCAACCCAGGGAGGCCCATAGTTTCAGCTTGCTCCTGTCCTGAACAGAATTTTTTACTTTCTGTACAGCATCTTTCAACCTCTTGTGACTAGCCTGTCTACTTATCTGAAGAACACTAATCATGCTCTCACTACTTCTGGAACTCTTACCTTCTTGCCTGGTCACATATACCGCATCTTCACCTGGGTGTAGTTCCCTTGTTCACATCCATCCCTCATGATCAGGCACTTCAGGTTGCTGAGTATTTTTTTGAACCAAAGACCTCATCCTTTTGTTCCTACTTCACTACTCTATGCCTTACACAACTTGTCGTCAAACTCAATTGTTTAAATTCAATGGCTTATACTTTGACCAGATCAGCGGTGTGGCCTTGAGTACCAAAATGGGCCTTAGCTATACACGTCTGTTCATGGGTCATTTTGAACACAGTCATGGAATCTTATAGTGGACTTTTTCCAGCTTTCTACTGATGATGGCATTGGCATCACATCCATGCCAGAGCAGGACCATGACAGCTTTATCACTTTCATTAAGGAGGTTAATTCTGTGATTTCTTTCACCGCCCTTGTCTCTATAGCTTCTATAAAATTTCTTGACATTACCATCCTTCAGGACTTACCACTTCTGTCTGCTATAAACCCACTGATTTTCATAACTATCTCTGTGTGCTGAAGATCTTGATTTCCATGATCAAGCCCACAGGATTTTGGATTTCTTTCACCAGCGCAGTTATCCTTAACATGTTCTCACTTTGTCCTGGAACCACATCAGTCTTATCTCGTGACAACAAGCTTTAACTCCTAAACCAGCTTGCAGCTTTGACAGTAAAACTGGTACTTACACATCACCCCCACAGTTTGGTGATTAAGAACAATCTGTTTTGCCATCACCATCTCCTCCAGACCAAGCCTGAGATACGAGAACTCTTTGTGGATCCTCCACTAGTGGCATACAGACAGGAAAAGAACCTCAAGGACCTATTAAAAGTCACCTCAAGTCAGCAGACACGACATTCTTTGGGACCAACTCTGTGATCGCCATAGATGCAATACTTGTCCAATTGTTCAGACAAACCATGTTTCCTTCCCAAAGGCCACATTATCAGTTCTGGAGGGCTTTATCTACACTTCTCGCAATGTCATTTATGTTATTATGTGCAAGCATTGTGATATAAGTATATAAGGGACACTGGTGTATGCTTAGGAGATCAGTTTCGCCAGCTTCTGAACGACATGTCCAAAAGGGCACTGACACTGGTTGCAAAACACTTCTGGCAAAGAGGTCATCAAGGAAAATAGGACATTTCTGTAACTGCAATCCACTCCTGTTCTTCTGATGAACGCTTTTGGAAAGCTCTAGAACTGCGCCTTATTTTTCAAACTGGCTGTCTCCAACCAGCTAGAATGAACAATAAATTCAGCTTTCTTTAAGCTATGAGTACATTCCCACCTTGCAGCTACTTCCTTATATTTCTGCTACTCATGCCCTATTTTCCTGTCTTAATCCTACACACTTTGCTGCATTTTTGTATCCTTACCAGAGGCAATTTATATTTAATTTTCCAGCCCTTTCTCTCTAGTAGGTTTTGTTAGCTCCCTTTTCTAGGCATGCTTAACAAGCAGTCTTGTCCTCTCAGTGTTCTCTATTCTTTTGAACCTTCCCCCATCCACCCTCCTCCCATATTGTCTTCTCACTCTATTATCATCTGTGTCATCTGGGCAGCTTTGTTTGAGCCTTAAGTATCCAATGGTGGCAAGCTATGGATATTTGTGGCAAAATGTCATGTTGTTTACTATATGGTACCCTAAGTGATCATTTCTCAGCCAACTGTTGGCTTTCACTCTGTGTTTTACGTCTTTCTGGCCCAACTCTTGTACTAGGAGGAAGTCTAAAAAGCTAAGTCTAGATTTTTAATCCATTTTCCATGTTTTTATCTGTTGTTTTTGTATGTGGTCCTTGGAAAAGGCTTTTGGCAAAATATTGGAATGTTGTATGTTCATCATTTGTATGGACTTATCTTGCTTTCTGCTCACTTTCCTCACTCCATCTTTTTGTAAAACTGAACTATACACCCATCTATTTTCATTTGGTGGAACTCTTACTGTGTTTGACAGCTTCTTTATAAATGTTGACAATGTATGTTATGATTAGTAAAGTAAAGGAAATTGTAAAATGCCATGGAAGTGTGGTTTGTGAGAAGGATGTTGAAGGTACCAGACCATATCAGAAAATTAGTTCATATTGACAAGGAATTAAAGAAACCAAATTCACAGACTCATCTGTGACAGAGGTTCTAAGGACTGCAAACGCGCCACAAACAGCCTCTGGCAGTCAAGTCCAGCTCCTGGCCTTCCCGTGGCAGAACTGTTTAAACTGACAGGAGAAGGGGCGAGGGTGAATATCTGGCGCCTGAAAACCAGTTACTTAGGGTAGATGAGTGGCACGTTTGGTAGCTCATCTGCCGCTGTTGGCGAGATCTTCAGTTGCCGTGCGTGGAGCGGTGCTCCTCCCGGCCAATGAAGAAATTTGCAAATGAGGTTGCCGCGCAGCATCACTGCGGAAAAGGTGGTAGAAAGGATAAAGCGAAGCAAACAGTCAAATCACGGCACCTCTGGTTTGTAGGTCGGCCACGTCCTGAGTGCAGTCATATCGGGTGAAATGCATGAACCGGCTTGTCCCAGAGATTAAGACACTGCTGGCGAGACTCTTCAAATGCAGCACGTGGAGTGAAGCTCCTCCCGGTTAAGGAAGTAAATGCGGAAAAGAAATAAAGGTTGCTGTGCGGCGCCGATGGGAAAAGGTGGTGGAAAGTGAAGTTTAACCGGTATGTCCAGTAGTATCGCTACGAGAGCTATACCACGGCACCTCTGCTCTAGAGGCCGCCCACGTCCGAAATACACCTACACTGGTGAAATATGCCTAAACCGGCACACACCAGGGGTGGAACTTGATGGCTAGACATGTCATGCCACCTCTGCTCTAGAGGTCGGTAACGCCTGATAAACACCCATACTGGTGAATTTTGCCTAAACCGGCTCATACCAGGGGTGAATCTTGAAGGCTATGCATGTCACAGTACCTCTGCCCTAGAGGTCAGTCCCGTCCCAAACACACCCATACTAGGATAATGCCTAAACCGGCTCAACCCAGGGGTAGAAGTCACTAGTGGCGAGGATTCGTCCTCCTGGACAAAAGCTCCATCCTGGTCACAACTAGGAAGGGTAGCGGCCACGACCGCAAAATGCTGAAGTCGGAGACACTGGACCAGGGAAGTCTAGATAGGCAACCACCTCTCACCCGGCGGGGATGTTTGCGTATCCTAATCACGCTGAGGTTTTCCGGTGAGAAAGTCCAACCCTGGACTGGATGGGCAACCACCTCTCACCCGGCGGTGATACACGGGTATCTCAAAACACGTCAAGGTTTTCCGGTGAGAAAGTCCAACTCTGGCCTGGGTGGGCTACCGCCTCTCACCCAGCGGGGATGCACTGATATCCTAAACACGTCGAGGTCTTCTGGTGAGAAAGTCCAACCCTAGACTAAACTGGTGCAATGAAAACCACGGTGTCACACAATCCCGCTTCCGAGACCCACCAAGAATACAGGCTAAAGCACTGTGATACTCTGAACTCCTTGTGGTCCTCTCGTGGATCTCGTGTGGTCTATTTTGGACCACACAGGGGACCATGGGACCTAACGAGGACCGCAGGCGTGAATTCAGTAGGTTCACAGTGCAGTTTTTGGTGGTAGAAGTGAACGAAGAAGAAGAAGAAGATCTGTGACAGAAATGATTTACATATTCTTTTGTCAGAGCCCCAAATGTGAACACATACCAGAAGCAGTATCAAAGTTTCTCAAATTCACTTAGAATCTTGTAAATGAAATGACAGCCCCTGAACTGCAAAGTGGTTGGTACACTAATCTCTCATAATGAAGGCCACTGGTTTGAATCCAGCTGGGGATGCCCTATTAACCAAGAAACTGGCACCTGGCATCTTCTGGGGTCAGAGAAGGAAAGTCACCTTTGTGATGCTGACCACATCAGTCTTAAAGTGCTTGATTCTAAGACTTTTCCTATCCCATGGGTTTTGGTAAGTTAGTTGTTAATTCAAGACACTCCAGATCCACAGCCGCATCTATGGTGTTCATTTGCATATCTTGTAAACATTTCTGTGGCTCAGTTTTCATGATGAAATGATTCTACATGGCATTTTGTATGTGGAATGTATGCTTTGAATCTTTGAACAGACTTTCAAGCAGATCTGTTAGGTCATCAAATCTCTATTATACAGCTCTTCATTATCTCAAAAGAAAGCCTCACTGCAGACTGTCCTCTGCATGAACAACATTTATTTAGGACCATCTGTGTCAAAGCATTGAACTTTAAAAAATAAAATAAAATAACAAAAAAAAAAAAAGACTTGTATTTTAGCACTTTCGCACTTCCTCATCATACAGCACTTGGGATGACCATCCACCTGTTGCTATGCTACTGTACAGTACACTGTATAAATGGTTAGTAATGCATTAAGAAAAAAGCACATCTTCACGTATAAATTAGGGCAATATATAAAGTGTCTTGTCAAGTTTCACAGCACATAAATGTCAAACTTAAAAAAGTTCTTATTTAATTCAAACTGCCAAAGTAGTGAAATCATGACAACAGAGGCAAACCCTCACTAACCTGATCTAGTTCTGGTTTTGTCTGTATTGTTTCTTCATGCCAGTTCATTTCTTCATAAAATTTTTGGGTACAATGTCTGCAAGAGACAAATGTGAGTTACAAATGTGAGCTATCACTCATTTTGTGAAGAAAGTTCATATAATCAAGTCAAGTAACTGAATTTGTGAAGAAAGTTTAGAAAGTCAGTTAGCTCATTTTGTGTGGAAATTTTACAAAGTCAACACTTCTACTAGATATGTAACTGAAACAATATTGTACATTGCTCTGGTTTATTTTGTCTATTCAAGTGCTAAAGGTACAGATGCTTAAGTTCAGCTTCTTATATGTGCTTGACTAGAATAAAGTGTCTGAACCCTTTTAAAATAAAATTTGTTTGAAGTTTAATTCTGAGTGCTCTCACATTTGTACCAGTTTGAAACCTGAACTAGAAAAAAAAAATTCCTCTTGTTTTACATCACCAGCCATTTATGATTAAAATTAAATTGGTTAATAAATACATATATGATGGTCCTATGAAACCTCAGCTGTAAGTATGAATGGCTTACCTCGGCATATCACTGTATACAAATATACACAAATTGTTATTATGTGCCATCTGGATAGCTTTAATGATTATACTTCTCCATCTTGTGTGGTCCCTGATGTTTCCAGTTAATCCATGAGCTTTTATTTTTCAGTGCCTGTTGCTTAGTCCACTGATATATTTTTCTTTTTGACTTCCTCTTCCTTTTTCCCTTGAATATTTTGGTCTTTACTAGGTTCTAAAAATTCCATCTTCTCAATACATGTCCAAGAAATTTTGATTGTCTTTTTCTTATTATTTTAACTTGGTTTTTGTTTTTCTGAAACTTCTCTGAGGAACTCTTTGTTTATTTTTCTGTCTGTCCAGTGTATTGCCGCATATTTTGCCAAAACCACATCTCTTTTGCTTCCATTTTCTTTGTCATACATATTTTGTTGACTGTCAAAGTTTCAAAACCAACTGTGTATCTTTATCACACACTAAAAGTATATAGTGTGATAAAGATACACAGTTGGTTGTGAAACTCTGACAGTCAACAAAATATGTATGACAAAGAAACTGACTCTTTTGAAACAAATGCCTAAGGAAAATACTCATTGAAACAAATTCAAGAACAATGCAGTGATAAGGCAGATGAGCAAAAAACAGCCAGTCTCATGAGTGATCAGGAAAAGGAGATGGGCATATGCTGGTCATGTGATGAAAAGAAACGGTAAGAGAATCCCAAAACAAGCTATCACGTGGAACACAACAGGCCAAAGAAAAAGAGGTCAACTGCAGGAAACTCTAAAGAGGACATTGCTAAGAGAGGCCAAATTAAAAGGCATAAAATCCCTTGATGAGGTTGAAAAGCTCACTGAAAACAGGAAAACTTGGCAAACTACCTTGTGAGCCCTATGTTTAATGGCACGGGAAGGATATAAGATAAGATATAAGATAAAATGGAATGAATTCAAGAACAATGCAGAGATAAGGCAGATGAATAAACAATAACCTGTCTCATGGGTGATCAGAAAAAGGAGACTGACATATATCTGTCATGTGGTGAAAAGAAACAGTCAGAGAATCCCAAAAGAAGCTAACAAGTGGAACATAACAGGCCGAAGAAAAAAAAGGTTGACCATGTGAAACTCTAAAGAGGACATTGTTAAGAGAGGCCAAATTAGTAATCATAAAATCCCTTGATGAGGTTGAAAAGCTTGCCACAAACTGGAAAACTTGGCAAACTACCATGTGAGCCCTATGTGATGTTTAATGGCAGGGGAAGGATGTAAGATATATAAAAAAAAAATATATATATATATATATGACCTTTTCTTATTTGTTAATCTCTTTTTTTTTTAATGTCATAAAAACCTCCTTTGCCTTACCTGTTTGTGATTTTATTTCATGTGTACACTTGCCATCACTTATTGTCATTTCAAGGTAAATGATCTAATTTTATTTACTTCTGCCAGCATCTTTCCATTTAAAAGGATGTTGCACTTTGGTATGCTTATTCTTTTCAATATTACCATCATTTCTGTTCAGCTCAAGGCTGCTTTTATTGCTCTCTTCAATAATCTTGCGCACAAGTTCCTGGAAACTGTTTTCATTTTCTGTTATTAAAACAGTGTCATATGCACATCTCAATAAAGTTGGGATAACAAGATATTACACTATTTTAAAAAAAAACAGGTAAGAGAAACTTTACTAATCAAGCATACAGCTGCAATGTTCAGAGCGCTTAGATACAGTATTATCCAAGTCAGGCTATGTTCTCTCCCCCCCCCCATTTTTATTTGTTATATCCCAGGTATGTCAATTTTTCCTTTGTCTTTCTCCCGTATGGTTGTATAAGAATATGAAGCAGAAATGTCACAGCTGTATGCACGTTAATGAATAAAGTTGTTTGTTTATATTTGTTAAGAATAACTAAATTTATGGAGGGTGTTTAAAAAAAAAGTCAAATCCTTATGTTCTCAATATACACCTTTACTTAAGCTACATCATGTTCTGTGTTGTTCGTTTGCTTGTTTGTTGTTTTTTTTAACAAAATTTACATTTCATGCTTTTTAGTCGAAAAATAAAATGGAAGTATTACATTTATGTCAAAAAAATCCAACACCTAGATTACTGTTCTGCAATTATATACGTTAAAAACTTACACTGACTCAAATCACTTCTTACAGTTAACAAACAATTCTATTCTGCACGTCGTCTGCACCGTTTGCAAAAATATCACATAGAAAATCAGGGGAAATAAAACATTTCCGGCACAGTCGGGGCAGACGATTGCTGGAAACGACAGACGTTGGCAGTCAAAGTCGAAGCCTCGTAGAGAAAAGGTAACGATGAAAGCACTGAACAAAAGTTTGTTATGTAATAGTAACAGAAGAAAGCAATATAAATAAAATATCAAACAAAAAAACATTGTAATAGAGATGCCTTTCCTCAGAAGAGGGACCGGCTAGGGTAGTGGTTAGAGCACTCGTCAAGCAACCGAATGGTGAAGGGTTCGAATCCCCAGCTGAGCAGGACCCCCCCCCCCCAGGAAAATGGGTACCAGAGAAATATAGGAAGGCGTGATACTGACGTATGGAAAATACAGGCCTAACACCGTATTCCCCAATATGTCATAATGGCATGGAAACGGGGATTTTAACCTTTACCTTCCTCAGAAGAACATTGTCATAGATAGATGCATTTCCACAGAAGAACTTAGCGAAAGAGATGCCTTTTATTCTCAATAATATGAAGATGCCAGAGGAATATTAAGAATTCCAAGAATGTCCATAAATTTAGGAAAGATGTTATATGAGGGAGACCAAGATGTACGAGGGTCGTACCGAAAGTCTTGAGCCAATTTTTTTTTTTTTAAACAATCAGAATTTATAGATAGAGAAAATATAAATGTACTACCTTATCTGCATCATTTGGACTTCATGTACATGTCACATGACGTCACCATCATGTGTCACGTGACCACGCGGAGCATAAACAAAATGGCGGGTGCTGAAGTTTCGTATCGTCAACGTGCTGTTATTGAGATCCTCATTAAAGAGGAAATCCCCACTGCTGAAATTCACCAGACTTCAACTTGCTTATGGAGATGTATGTATGGGTGCTAGCAGTGTTAGTGGGTGAAACATTTTCAAAGATGGAAACACGAGCATCCAAGATATGCCTCGCAGCGGTCGCCCTCGAACTGCCTCCACTGAATGCAACGTGGAAAGGGTTCACGACATCATTAAAGAAGACAGACGTGTCACAGTTTCTGACATTGCTGTAAATCTTGGAATAAGACACAATGCAGTACAGGAAATGATTGTAAACCTAGGCTTTAGAAAAGTTTGTGCCCACTGGGTCCCACAGGAGAGAACGTCAAGAAAGCAGTACATCTGTGCCGTCGGTCATTTGAAACGAAATTATACCGGGAGAGTATTTTCAAACTTGCAGAACAATGGGAAAAATATGTACAGAGAAATGAAGATTAGTTGAAAAGTGAAGAGAAGGATGCAGATAAGATGATACATTTATATTTTCTCTATCTATAAATTCTGATTTTTAAAAAAAATTTTTGCTCTCAACTTTCGGTATGACCCTTGTATAAAAGGGAAAAAAAATGACACAGTGAAATAAACAGTTTAGTTTAGTGCATCAGTTACTTTGAAAAAAAAATGGGGGGGGGGGGAAGTCCCATGAGTCAGTCATTTGCATGTCCTTTGCAGAACTTTGCCTCTCTAACCGCTCTCCTGTAGCCCTCTCGGTTGTAAGCAAGATGCCTTGCTGCTGATGCATCCATTTGCAGATTATCAACGATGTCTTGCGGCCATCTTCACCTTGGTCTTCCTCTCTTTCTTTTCCCCATGATGTACCCTTCCAAGATGGTCTAATGTAAACTTAGCAGGTGCTAAATCTACAATGGGGGATGAAATTGGGGAAAGGATATGACCTCAACCAGCTGAAACCCACAATCCATGGCCTAATGTACTACTTTACCTGGGGGGCAAGGCTCAAATCCATCTATCCGACAACCCAGGATTTCCCCTCCTCAGATACTGTATGCCAGTTATGCAGCATATTACATACATTCATACCAAATACATGACAGGCAATACACATTACCAAGTCAAGCAATTAAATCAATCAATATATTTATTATCCACACTACATACACTATTTTAATGCCACAACAGACATTGCATGTACCGGATATCAACATGTATCATCATGAGTGTAATAAGCATGACATCAATATAATGTATAACTCACTAAGTATCACCTGAAATCATATGGACTCAATTGCTTGGGCTCTCCTGGCGCTCATAAGCATATACATACATTCATATAAAGTGTGCCAGCACACTTATTAACATTGCAGCTACTGCTGCTCTTATGAAACTCTCATCTCCCTGTATCACCAGGTGCTACAGCACTTCTGCACTTGCAACAACTTCTGCAATGATCCCCCTCCACATACTACACATAATCTCCATTGTGCTGAAGCACTGAATATCACAACATATCTCACCTTGTGCTAATGCTCTGAATTATCACACATATTCCCCCCTTGTGCTAATACACTAAATTATCACACAAATCTCCCCATTGTGCTAATGCACTAAATTATCACACATATCTCCCTCTTGTGCTAATGCACTAAATTATCATACATATCTCCCCTTGAGCCAGTGCACTGAATTATCACTCATAGATGCCGCTATAGTGCCTCACCTCCCATCTCCAGGAATTACCATGTGATAATGCACATCACTGATTGTGCAGCTGCTGCTGCCAGGTTGGGTATCTCCTGATACCATTGGCATAGTATTATCCATGCGAATGAATATATGATAGACTTTGATATGTGCCCATCCAAAATATATAACGAATATCACCAGGAATCAGAGAATCTCCACATAAGACTAGAATGACATAATCCACAGCACATTATAACTCCACAATACATTATCAAACAGTAGGAGCTCAGCTAAGGCTAAGTATTTATGATAATCGTAAGCATAGATGTAACAAAATTAAGGTCCTGCCATGTCCTCAGGCTCTCTCTCTCTCTCTCTCTCTCTCTCTTCTGTCATGCCTTCCTTGACTATATATAGGTCTTCATACGTTCGGATCACGTGAGTGAGGACGCTCCGCCCACCAAGCCGTACACACTTCCGGGCTTCACGTGCTTGCTCACACTTCTCTAAATTCTCATGACATTTAATGTGTTAAATTAATTATGTGTTTTAATGTGTAATAAGTTTAATGTGTTTTTCGCTAGCCAACCGTCTTCAATATTAAGTTCATGTAGTAGTGATATATTTGTTTTTTTTTGTGTTCATGATATTTGAAGAACTCTTCTGTAGCATTTACATTCAAAGGCATTTATGTTTTTCTCAGCTGTTTTGTTAAGCGTCCAGGTCTCACAGGCACATGTGAGTGAAAGCTAAAATTAGTGGGAAGAAATGTAAAGGTCAGCAAAGAAAGAAGACATTAGTATATGGTAGCGCTGTGTGAATGAGAGTCAGTTGAAAAAACTTGAAAAATGTCTCCTAGGGCAAAGAAAGTATAATTTCTTAGTTTAGTGAGCTACGATATGAGAGAGTAATATTTGGTGTAAATTAGTGCCATAAAGTATCTCATATTTGCACATAAGAAGTTCTTTCTAATTGTAAAAATTATACTGCATTTGTGAAGATATTAACTATCACTTTTTCTGTTTCATTACATTTATATTGTTCTTGCTTTCACCATATAGTTTATTTAGGAGAAGCTTGACAGTGGTTATATTTTGAAGTCATAATTACCTGCCTGTCATGATTATGTGCCTGTCATGTATAAAATAAGCCTAATTGACATTGCTCAGGAAAACAAGAGACAGATGGTAGAATCTCATCATGAAGGTCTGCCTTTGGGAGGTTATGAGGAGCAAAGACGTAAACTGAATGAGGAAAGAAGGAAAGAATTTAATGAAATGCTCAGACAGGTATTTTTTGAGTAACTCATTACTGATCCCTAATTGTGACCTGAGTGTGTTGAAAACAGCAAGAGTAAATGTTTCCACTACTGGAAAAGGCATTGATCTTCGGACTAGTAGTAAAAAAGCTTGGTGAACTACCATGTGAGAACTGTATGACACTTAATGGCATGGGAAGAATGTAAGAGGACTGTAGTCATACATCTAGCCAATTCATCAGAAATGTCACATAATCTTGATTATCTCTGATTCAGTGTCAGAGATAAAGTTCCAGTATTATTATATTTTTTTTAAGTGTATGATCTTATGCTGGACTTTTCACAAATGCCAGATAATATAGAATGTATGAAAGAATAGATCTTATGAAACAGCAGTGAAAGTAAGTTTTAATAATCAAAATCTTTGTAGAAAAATCTGAAAGAAATTGTTGATTGTGTATTTTTAGTGCTACAATGTGAGCTGAAATGTCTTTTGTGTTTTTCTATTTAGAAAGTCCAGTATAAAGGTAATGCTGGTTCTAGGGAGAGCAGCAATACTTCATTTTATGAGGAAATACCAGAAAAGAAACAAGCACAGGAGTCAAATTGCAAGTAACCATCTTTAGCACTTTTTTTTAGTTCAAAATATTCACTCATTGTGAAATAAAGTATAATCCTTTAATCAAAGACTAATTTTTACATGAATTGGTGGTGCGACCTACCTTGTAGCATTCTCCTGTTTTAGAAGGTCCCAAATACATCTGTGTGAGTTATCTATTTTTACAGATGGGTTGGCTGGAGCATGTCAGCAGTGGATTTTCAACCCACCAACTTCACATTAAGAAACACCTACACTATCTGTTTATGCAACTCCTGCATTCACCCTAAACTTGATTTCAGTTCCATACATTTCTGAATGTTGGTTCAACATGACATCCAGACATTGTGCATTAACATGTTAAAAAAAAAAACCACAATTTCTTTCTGCCAAATCAAATGAGATTCACCAGAAATTTTCTGAAGCTATGAAAATTAGAAATGCCTCATTACTGTATAGTTTAGCCAGCACTAAGTCCAGAGATTGCATCAAATCTGAAATACATGCATCAGTTGAAAAAAAAATTAATGCAGAATTTTAAGCATCTTTTAGTCAACAGAAAAGAAGAAACTTTTAGATTCTTTCATGTACTGGTTTCATAATTATATACTATTTAGAATATAATAAAACAGCAGGATGTCCAGGTTGGTAGGAAACTTAAAGTATCATCAGTCCTTTGTACTCAAATGGAGCATAAGGCATCAACAAGAGGTTTTCCAGCCAATCCTGTCTTGAGCAAGTTGTGTTTTAGTTATACATGTCTTTCCTGCTTCCTTTAGTTCTTCCTGTAGGTATCCAAATCAAGGTGGTATAGGGGTGTCTTGCTCTTTCCATTCATAGTGTGTGACTCCATTTCCACTTTCATCTTTTGACCTCTAGTAATGTTCTCAGTTCCTGTATGGTTGGTTATTTCCTCATTTGTCACATGTTTTCCTAGCATATTCTTAAAATTTTTCTGAGGCATCTTCCTTTAAAATCCTCTTAATCGATTTTCAGTTCTCTGCTTCATGTTTTGGCTGCATATAATAAAATGGAGCAATCACTGGATTTATAGATTTTGAGCTTGAGGCTTGTATGAAGAATGGGAGATTTTCATATGTGTGCTAATTTGTTAAAGGCCTGAGATGCCAGTTTGACAGGCATCTCAGGCCTTTAACAAATTAGCGCACATATGTGAAAATTTCTTTCTCAATATTGCTGTCTGCTGAAGTGAGGCTTCCAAGATACTTAGTGTTGTACTTCTTCAACATCCGTTGTCCCAACAGAGATTCTGTGGATGCATTGCCAGACTTGCTGATCTGGCTATTTTGTAAATATTAGTTGTCTTCTAATACTTGGTATAAAGTGGAATGAATTTAAGAACAACACAGAGATAAGACAGATGAGCAAACAACAACCTGTCTCATGGGTGATCAGAAAAAAGATGGGCATATGTAGGCCATGTGATGAGAAGAAACAATCAGAGAATACCAAAACAAGATGTCAAATGGAGCACAACAGGCCGAAGAAAAAGAGGTCGACCATGTGAAATTCTAAAGAGGACATTGTTAAGAGAAGCCAGTTTAGTGGGCATAACATCCCTTGATGAAGTTGAAAAACTTGCCGAAACAGGAAAACTTGGCAAACAACTATGCGAGCCCTATGTGACATTTAACGGCACAGGAAGGATGTAAGTTGTCTTCTCCTATATGTCTCATAGGTATGTGAGAGTAGACCAGTATTGTCTGCAAAGTCACAGTCCTCTAGATGATTTGTGAGCTCCCCCTGTTAATCCTCTGGGTCTGTATTTTGTGGCAGTTTTCATTATCCAGTCCATAATGATGTTCTGGACAATAGTGGTTCTGATAGTAAAACCTCTAGTCAGAGTAATTAGTAATGTAGTATATTGTTCTAGAGTCTCCTTTGTTTGCTGGTTCTTGGGCTTCTTCTGCTATATTGTCTCTTGTTTCTTCTCACTTTCTTTTTAATCTAGGTGTTCTTTTGTGTGCATTCTCTTCTTAGGTTCTCTTCACTTTCTTTCCTGGCTGTTAGAATTTTGTGTTTAATGGCTTTCCTCTCTTCTGTTAACTTCCATGACTCCTTCAGAGGCCAATCTTTCCATTGTCTTACACACTTTCCAAGGATACTCTGGCTGGCCTCATTAAACATTTATTTTATTCTTAGGTATTGCTCATCTAGTGTTTTATTTGTTGTGTCAACTACGCTTGGAATCTGTTTGTGAGTTCTAGGGTGAACTGTGTTCTGATTGTTGGATCCTTTAGGCATTGGGAGTTGAAGACCGGTTTTTCTACTGCTCTCCTCATTCTCCTCAATTTCAGTCTTATCTTACCCAGCAGCAATTGGTGGTCACTTCCAACATGAGCTCCTCTCATTGCCTTCACATCACAAAGTGACCCCCTCCAGTTTCTTCTTATTGTTATATAATCAGTTGCAGGTTTTACCATCTGGTGAATTCCAAGTAGTTTTGTGAATTCTCTTGTGTTGAAAGATGGTACCTCCTATAGTTAATTCTCTGCCTAGGTCTGCCATTCATTCACCATTAGTATTCCTTGATCCTTGTTCATTCCTGCTTTTGCATTGAAATCACCAATTACAAGGAAAATATTGTGTGTTGGTGTCTTGTCTGTCTGATCTTTGAGGCATTTGTAAAATTATTTTTGTTGTTCTTCTGCCTGTTTGGTGGGTGCATAACATTGCAATATGGTGCTTTTAATGAATTTTGAATGGGATATGGCCTGTATAATTTGTGAATTGACAGGTTCCCATTATATTAGGCTCCTTCCTGCCATTTTGTCCATCATTATACCCACACCTTTATAATGTTGATCATCTGTTCTGCCTGACCAGTAGATGATTTCTCCTGTGTTTGTTGTAATCTTCCCTGATCCACTCCACCTGATCTTGCTTAATCCTAGTGTGTTTTGTCTGTATCTTTGCATCTCTTTAACTACTTGTGCTGATTTCCCAGTCTCAAGCATTGGACATTCCAGGTTCCTATCCTTAGTTTTTGCATGGGTGGTAGTCAAGGACTGAGTCAGACCAGAGATTTCCTCATGGCTTTCATCCCTGCTCATCTTTGGTGGTATCACTACTGCAGTCCCTCATTGCTTCACCAAGACTTGATATGTAGACTTTCTTGTTGATGTTTCTGTAGTATTCCGATGTTTTTTTTTTTACTAGATAGTGTTGAACACTCCTTAGTCACCTTTTATGATCATGCTTGGCAGGGTACAGTGGTTCTATTTTTTTGCTTCTCAGGCATGTGCCCCGGTACCACATGGGGGAACACAGTACTTAGGACATATATATAAAGTAGTGGAAGATAATTAGTTATAGCAGCAGTGGTCCCATCTGATTTAACAAACACTGCTTCAGCAAATTGTTTTATCACGAGGAAGTGCATATAATGTAAAGTTACTGAAGATATATCAGATGAATGCCAATAAGTGAATGGAGCACAGGTCTTGGAGCATATGCTGATGGATAACCAACATATGCATATATGTGTGTATACATAGTCAAACTTAACTGTAGGTCACAGATTAAGGTCAAACTTAACTCTAGGGAAGAGATTAAGGTCAAACATAACTCTAGAGAGGAGATTACAGTAAAACCTAACCCCAGGCCAGAGATTAATGTCTAACCTAACTCCAGGATAGAGATTAAGGTCAAACCTAACTCTAGAGAGGAGATTACAGTAAAACCTAACCCCAGGCCAGAGATTAATGTCTGACCTAACTCCAGGATAGAGATTAAGGTCAAACCTAACTCTAGGGTAGAGATCAAGATCAAACCAAACTCAAGGGCAGAGATCAAGATCAAACCAAACTCAAGGGCAGAGATTAAGGTCGAACCAAATTCTAGGGCAAAGATTAAGGACCTGCCACTATGAAATGGAAAGAAGTGTGAACTACATCATTAAGTGTTAGGGTTTCATATTTAGCAGGACAAAGCACTTAAATGTTGAAGATTGAACAGTAAAGATAGGTGTGAAGTTTGAACTGTCTTTCTTGTTGTAGTAAATGAAAAGAAGTTTATTGCTTGAACAACAATATAACATGCAAGAAAGAATATGAGAGGAGAGGAATAACACTAAATGTTTTGTGGATCATTCATTCATTTGCATGTCCCTTGTGGAACTTTGCCTCCTTAACAGCACTCCTGTAGGCCTCTCAGTTGTGAGCAAGATGGCCTGCTGCTGATGCATCCATTTGCAGATCATCAACGATGTCTTGCAGCCATCTTCACCTTGGTCTTCCTCTTTCTTTTTCCCATTTTGTAACCTTCCCAGACGGTTTTCTCTAGATTATCATGACGTTTAATGTGTTCAAAATATTTAAGTTTTCTCTCTTTAATCCTCTTTACTAGCCAGCCTTCTTCAGTATTAAGTTCTTGTAGTATAGATATATTTGTTCTTTTTTTGTGTTCATGATATTTGAAGAACTCTTCTGTAGCATTTACATCCAAAGGCATTTATGTGTCTCTCGGCTGTTATTTAAGTGTCCAGGTCTCACAAGCATATTTTACGATGGGAAAGATGCATACCCTTAAAAATCTTATTTTTGTAGTTCTGTCTGTTCCTCTCCATAGATTCTTTAGTTGTTTTACTTTCTGAAGAGCGATAGATGTCCTCCTTTTAATTTCCCTCATTGTATCTCCATTATTAGTTAGTGATCCAAGATATTCAAAACTCTCCACCTCTTCCAGTTTTTACTCATTGATACATATATCTGCTGCCCAGATTCTTTTCAGCAGTGTGAATTATTATTGGAGGAGAAAAAAACCCGAACCGACAATATAAAAAGTTTTATGGGCAATAAAGAGTCTGAAAAATGGTAAATCACCAGGATGTGATGAGATAACAGCTGAATTTATTAAAGCAGGAGGAAAGGAATGTGCAACAATCTATCATGCATGATGTAAAAAGATATGGCATTCAGGTATTTGGCCAAAAGAATGGAAAAGAACTATATTCATACCACTGCCAAAAAAGGGTAACCTGAAATTATGCACAAACTACAGAACTGTTGCTTTGATTAGTCATGCCAGTAAAATTCTGTTAAAAATCATAATATGTAGACTTCGTAAGAAAATAGAAGAAGAAGTCAATATTGTCCAAGCTGGTTTCAGGCAAGGAAGAGGATCAAGAGATCATATATTCAATATAAGATTAATAATAAAGAAATGCAGAGAGTTTAATGTGAATCTATATTTATCCTTTATAGACTACTCAAAAGCATTTGATTGTGTACAGCACCAGAAACTTTTGGAAATAATGGAAAAAATGGGATTTCCAACACATTTGATACAATTAACATCACTGCTGTATCTAGACCAAAAAGCAGCAGTTAGAATAAATGGTGAAACAACAACTTGGTTTGACATAAAACAAGGGGTCCATCAGGGGTGCATACTTATTTAACTTGTATACTGAAAATATAATGAGGAATGTTAGAGAAGATGTAGACAAAGAATATTACAATGCCATAACAATTGGAGGTTATGAAATACCAGAGATTAGATATGCTGATGACACAGCACAAAAAGGAATGGAAAAACTAATTATATCAGTCTGTAAGAACAGCGAAGAGCAAAACCTCTATCTTAATGTGAAGAAAACTAAATTGATGACAACTGACAAATCAAACAAGGCAGCTGATATGTGTTTTGTTGATCAAAATAAGTATATTTATTTTGCATCATGTCTTCCAAAGCTCACACATGGAGAGTGCAGTAACATGCACTTGGCCAACACAGTATGTCAGAAACATGGAACTTCAGTCCAGCCTTAGCCCAGTCTTTACACAGGCGACATATTTAAATGAACATGGAGGAAGTATGGTCCTGCCCTATAGTTTTATCATGAGAGCTCCTTCACTGGATCTGCCACCAGGTCTCATTTACCAGCCGTCGTAAGTGGCTTTTCTTCAATAGAATTACTCATGTGACCAGTGCATTTCAGCCACCAGTGAAAGGCTAGTTTTAAATGAATTTTTAAAAATTCTTATATATTTCAGTATATTAAAGAGCACTGATTGACAGAAAATAGCAGAGGTATTGAGTATTTTTTTTTAACAGAAAGCATTAAAGTATACTTTCTGAGGACCTTGTGATAAAATGAAAATTAGAAATAAAAGTAAGAACTTTTCATTCAATACCAGTGCTCTGTAACATTAAACAGCTTTGTCCTGAATGAAGAGTGGGGTCATGATCTTAATCTCTAAATAGCCTTATGCTGAATGAAGTGTGAAAGCTTGTTCTTAAACATTTCTAGATGATCTTATCCTGATTGAGGTGTTAGGACTTGATCTTAACCATCTTTAAACAATCTTGTCACAAATGAGGTGTGAGGACTTGATTTTAAACATCTCTAAACAACCTTTAATTCTAGAATTTCTTTGACATTTGATAGGTTTTAAAGTAAAATTTTAAGTCATTACAAATTTATTATTACAGAATCTGGCACTGGTGTCACATTTTTTTAACCCTGTTTTATTTGTCAATTCAGGCAGTGTTTGGATCTGAGTTTTATGAAAACATTTGGTTTTCTTTAATACACTAGCTGCATTTACAATGTACCATTCGTGTGTCTAATTTTGCTGATGTGTTTTCTTTAGTACACTTCAGTTATTTTTATGGTGTACTCTTGTCTACCTCACTGTGCAGATGGACATGGACATTCTTTGTGTTGTGAAGGCTTATATCCAACCTCACATACTAGGAGTTTAGTGACATGCATGAAACCACTGAAGGGATCATTGACTTATTTAAAAATTTCAGTAGTTGGTGAGATTTACTTTGGATTTGTTTTTGTGCTTACTAGGCAGATGTTTCATTTGCTGAATTTCAAGACCTGCCCCTCCCCAAAGTAAAACTTTTCGTACAGAAAATGACTAGAAGATGAATGTATTTCTCTTAAGCTTCAGTTTTTCTTTTGAGGTTAGATGTTAGAGAATGTGGAAACACTTCAACAGTCACCTTCATTAAGAAGTATCATATATTGTTATATGAAAAAGGGTAGAAGTTTTAAGTTACATCAAGAGTACTTTGACTTTCATATACAATTTTGTTTTTTCTTTCAGTGATTGTTTGGCAAACTGTTATTGTGGTATAACAATTATTGGATTGAAGAAAGTGTGTATCCTGTTTTTCAGGACTTATATCACATCCAACACAATACCTAATCCATGCAGTTATGTGGATGAAGCGTACAATTTTTATGCATCCCATAATCCTTTAGATCCTGACTTAAATGAAGGTATGGTATGAGCAGTCTTCTTTATAAAGTTGTCTTTTAAGATCACTCAATGAAGACCTTTTATATTCTCTCATATCTCGCCTTTCTTGCTTTTTTTTTTTTTTTTCTTCTGTACTAATTCCTGCCTAGAGCTTTGTTGTAAGTGCGTTGGATTAGACTGGGGTTAATGCCATGAAGCCAGGCAGCTGATTTTTTTACCTATTCTCCCATCATTGTGCTTGATGTCTGAAGACCGTTGCGTCTGATCTAATGATATAGCTTTTTTTTGTCTAGTTCAAAAAACTTTATATCTCAGGTTCTGTAAAAACTGTAGGTGTGTAGTACCAACCTCCTGAACTACAAAGACATGCTTCTAACAAATTCAACCATGATAAAGGACTCATTTTCCTAGCAGTTGTTTGTTAGGTAACTGTCACTGCTGGTTTTGATGAGGAAAAACAACAATAAATGCATAAATCTGGAAATAAATTTGGAAAATACATGAGAGGAGCTGAAAATTATTCTTACATCTTACATCCTTCCCGTGCCATTAATCGTCACATAGGGCTCTCATAGTAGTTTGCCATGTTTTTCTGTTTTCTGCAAGTTTTTCAACCTCTTCAAGGGATGTTATGCCCATTAAATTGGCCTCTCTTAACAATGTCCTCTTTAGAGTTTCACATGGTTGACCTGTTTTTCTTCAGCCTGTTATGTTCCACTTGATAGCTTGTTTTGGTATTCTCTGATTGTTTCTTCTCATCACATGACTATAAGTCCGTCTTCTTTTTCTGATTACCCATGAGACAAGTTGTTGTTTGCTCATCTGTCTTATCTCTGCGTTGTTCTTAAATTCATTCTATTTTATACCAAGTTTTTTCCTTAAGCATTTGTTTTCAAAAGAGTTTAATTTCTTGTCTATTTCTTTAGTTGATTTCCAAAATTTAATTTCCAAAAATTTAAATTATTAATGGTATATAATTTATTTTTTGCTAAGAGAAAAATGATACATCTGTGGTATTTTTTAGAAAGTTTTTTTCTTTGGTCTAAATAACAATTCTGATTTTCAAAACTGCAGAAGCGTCATATGTGTTAGGACATACCCCTCGGCAAAATACCTTCACATCTGGCCTGCTGAGTCATATTAGTTCAATTCCAATACATAATCAAAGTGTAGCTGGCTGTGGTTGCGCTCAAGATCCTGCTCAACTTGGTATGAAGTGGATTTACTGTTAAATACTTCAAACACAAGTCCTTACTATAGTTTTTTTCATTGATTAAACACACAGTTTTAACAATTTAACTTTTGCCTTATTCATGCAAAAAACATGCACACTAAAAGGAGAAAAAAATAGAAGAGACAAGCTGTGTGATGCATCAGCATGGGAAAAAAAATGGTTACTTGTAACCTGTGTAATATTTTGTTGGAAAGAGTGTTAAAGACGAAGTTGTAAACACCTGTGTGAAGATTCCGAGAAATTGTCAAGAGTGGCTGGCAGTCAGGAAGGAATAGTGGAAGAGGACAGTAGAAAGTGATGAAAAGGCTGTCAGGCAGATTGAGTGATTGATTGATTGATCTTTATTTCCAGAGGGTTAAGAGTTGGGGACACAGGCCCATCTGACATTCTGCCCTTTACCATACAACTTTCACTCTGTTCCAGATATTCTACATATATCCTGCTCATATAATCAGTCATATCTAACATTCTGAGATAAGGATTGGCAGTATATATCAATTGAATGTTGTAGAGGTGATGGACTAACAGTTTAAATAATTATGGAAATTGGATAAGGAAAAGGTAGATGACAGTGCTTGGAAGGAAGGAATGTTGTGTTGAGATTATAAATGCAGAGAAGAAGAGGAAAAGCTGAATTTGGAATTTAATCTTTGTGTGGTTTCAGAGTAATTATAGAACATTAGATGTACACTCATCCATACAGAGTGTGAAAAGCATTCTCATTGTAATGTGTAATTAGGGTAGATGGTGGTGTATGGTTCAGTTTTACAAAAAAAAAAAAAAGGTACAAGAGGAAAGTGGGCAGAAATGAAAGTGGCAGAAAATAAGATGAGTACATATAAATGAAGTAAATTCACCAAACCAGTATTTTGGCAAATGTCTTTTTCAAGGACCACATACAAAAAAAAAACCCAAATACAAATATGACAAATAGATGAAGAAATTAAGCAGGTTTCTCTTAATATGTAACTAGAAATATTATCATCTGAAAGTATGTGCAAGTGATAAATCATTTAAAAATTGCTTGTTGTAATATAGGGTGGCCTGGTTAGCTGAGTGGTTAGGCGCTCAGTTTACTAATCAGATGGTACCAGGTTCAGTCCCAGCAATGGGATTTTTTCTGGTACACACCAAAAAGGCCCCAGGGTTCACCCAGCCTCTAAAAATGGATACCAGAGAGATCTGGGAAGGTAAAGCAGCCGAGCATAATGCTGACCACATCACACTTTCATGTGCCGAAGGTCATGAAAAATATGGGCCTAACATTGTATTCCCCAATATGCCTTAATGGCATGGAAATGGGAATTTTACCTTTACCTTGTAATATAACAGGTGAACTATATGTTGTTTTTTTTTTTTTTGCTCTTGTTCTAGAAGCTAACAAATAAAAACTAACAAGCAGTAGCTTTTCAAAACATTTGTCTCTTGAATCAATGTTTTTATTTCCTTCAAATATAGCAGCCAGTAACTTCATGAGTTGTTGGAAAATCCAAACTGTTCCAGAAAAAAAAAATATTTTACCAGCAGCACTAGATATAGTTATGTTTGTTTTTGATTATGATTTTATTAAGTGCCATCTAGAGTTTCAAAATCATGGTATCAGGTGGTTTGAATTTTCAGTTGAATTGAAAGCATTTTTATCATTAAAATTGATTTAAAATAGATTAATTTTTTTAGATAAACTGTGTGCTTATGAATAGCAGTGCCAAAGCATGCAGAGTTCTTGATAATACTTTTTAAATCTTACATTTTACATTCTTCCTGTTCCGTTAAATGTCACATAGGGCTTGCATGGTAGTTCGCCAAGTTTTTCTGTTTTTTGGCAAGCTTTTCAACCTTATCAAGTGATTTTATGCCTGCTAATTTGGCCTCTTTACAGTGTCCTCTTTAGAGTTTCACGTGGTCAGCCTCTTTTTCTTTGGCCTGTTGTGTTTCACTTGATGGCTTGCTTTGGAATTCTCTGACTTTTTCTTCCAATCACATGACCAACATATGTCCAACTCCTTTTTCTGATCACCCATGAGACAGGGTGTTGTTCACTCATCTGCCTTATCTCTGCATTGTTCTTGAATTTGCTCCACCCTATACCAAGTATTTTCCTTAGGCATTTGTTTTCAAAATAGTCTAATTTGTTGTATATTTCTTTACTTGTTTTCCAGCTGTTGCATGCATAAATGAGGGTGGATATTATATTTGAATTGAATAATCTCAGCTTGGTTTTGTGCTTATAACTTTTGAGTGCCATATGTTCTCAGAATTCTTGAAGATTCTTCTCAGTGCTGCTTTTGCATTTATAATTCTAACTTCCTTTCTATTTTAAATAGGCAAGTAATTATTATAAGAAGAATATTACAAAACACCCTTGTTTCCTCAAAGATTACTATTTTGCTAATTTTATTTTTCTGATCAGCTTCTGTTGATGCAAGACAAGGAGGAGGACATGATAATGAGGATGACATATGTAAGCTTAGTCAGATCCAAACTGACAAGGACTATGACATATATAAGCATAATCTGTTGCAAACTGACAGAGACTATGAATCTATCAATGGGATTCACTTAAGACATGGCAGGTAACATATATACATGTTGTCTGTAAGGCTGTGTAGCAAATAATATGTCTGTAACTGCTGAGATCTATATACTAAATCATCTATATATATATAAATGGATGCATGTGTGTGTATGTTCCAGCATAACTTTGCAATGCCTGGAGAAGTTTCAACCAAACTTGGTATACATATGACTTACAATCTGGAGAAAAGTACTGTGGGAGTAAGACACCCCTATCACCTCTAGGAGTGCGATTGGAAGGGGGTGACATATTACCTACTAAATTCAAGGAGGAACAAAAGAATGGTCTAAGGGAGATAATCACGAAATAGAGCGGTACTGGTCTAAGAGCAACATTTGTAGCCTCCCAATGCAAGTCCCATGTGGTTACCGGGGCCCAGATCTAAGTCTGGGGAGAAAAGAACAGGACCACTGCCACCTTCCACGTATGTTGTAAGAGGTGACTAAGGAGGTTGTGGGATAGGCCAACGACCTGTTCCCTGTAAAACACGGGAGTGATACAGAAACATGGAAAGGAAAACCGGTGGATTAGCCACACTCTGAGGAAACCTGACACCAGCATAGCAAGACAAGCACTGACATGGAATCCTAAAGGAAATCAAAAACAAGGAAAACCTAGACTTACATTATAACAGTGCTCAGAGACAAGGGATGCACATGGAAACAAGCAGAGAATAATTCCAAGAACAGGGATGACTGGAGAGCCTATATCCGTTGTCTGTGCTCTCGGAGGAGTGAAAGGCAATGATCTTCTTCTTCTTCTTCTTCGTTCACTTCTACCACCAAAAACCGCACTGTGAACCTACTGAATTCACACATGTGGTCCTCGTTAGGTCCCGTGGTCCCCTGTGCGGTCCAAAATAGACCACACGAGTTCCACGAAAGGACCACAAGGGGTTCAGAGTATCACAGTGCTTTAGCCTGTATTCTTGGTGGGTCTCAGAAGCGGGATTGCATGACACAGTGGTTTTCATTGCACCAGTTTGGTCTAGGGTTGTACTTTCTCACCGGAAGACCTCGACGTGTTTGGAATATCAGTGCATCCCCGCTGGGTGAGAGGCGTTAGCCCACCCAGGCCAGAGTTGGACTTTCTCACCGGAAAACCTCGACGTGTTTTGAGATACCCGTGTATCACCGCCGGGTGAGAGGTGGTTGCCCATCCAGTCCAGGGTTGGACTTTCTCACCAGAAAACCTCAGCGTGATTAGGATACGCAGACATCCCCGCCGGGTGAGAGGTGGTTGCCTATCTAGACTTCCCTGGTCCAGTGTCTCCGACTTCAGCATTTTGCGGTCGTGGCCGCTACCCTTCCTAGTTGTGACCAGGATGGAGCTTTTGTCCAGGAGGACGAATCCTCGCCACTAGTGACTTCTACCCCTGGGTTGAGCCGGTTTAGGCATTTCCCAGTATGGGCGTGTTTGGGACGGGACCGACCTCTAGGGCAGAGGTACTGTGACATTCATAGCCTTCAAGATTCACCCCTGGTATGAGCCGGTTTAGGCAAAATTCACCAGTATGGGTGTTTATCAGGCGTTACCGACCTCTAGAGCGGAGGTGGCATGACATGTCTAGCCATCGAGTTCCAATCCTGGTGTGTGCCGGTTTAGGCATATTTCACCAGTGTAGGTGTATTTCGGACGTAGGCGGCCTCCAGACCAGAGGTGCCGTGATTTGACTGTTTGCTTCGCTTTATCCTTTCAACCACCTTTTCCGCAGTGATTCTGCGCGGCAACCTCATTTGTACATTTCTTCATTGGCCGGGAAGAGCACCGCTCCACGCACGGCAGCTGAAGATCTCGCCAACAGCGAAAAGGCAATGATGATGATGATGATGATGGCAAGTACAAATAATTTTGATGGTCTCTTAGTCACCAGGTGGGATGGGGGTGACATGTAAAAGTAATTGGAAACGACTGATATTAGTATCGAGTCCATAGTTATTGGGGTCGCTGAGATGAATAGTGACACTTCCAATGCCATTTAAGTTCAAGTTCAGCCCCCATCAGCATGGTGGTGAGAGAAGAGTGGGGGTGGGATGTGTTGACATGTAAAAGTAATTGAAAACAACCAGCATTAGTGTTGATTCCATAGTTTTCGGGGTCGTTGAGATGAGTAGTGATACTCCCAATGCCGTTTACATCCAAGTTCAGCCCCAATCAGCATGGGGGTGAGAGGGGGTGAAAATTAGGGTGGGATCTCCAGGGTGAAGCAGTTTTTATCCCATAGATACCACTCATTCTGACGGATCTCCCTTTTAATTTTAAGAGATTGCAATTTCCAGTGAGATTTGCGTTCTCGATCACAATCAACAAGTCACAGGGGCAGTCTACACATTATAAAGCCTTTTACAAAATCACTGTAATATTAATTTAACTCAAAACATGATAGGAGCAAGAATAAATAATTTCTTGGGTGAACCCACCCTTGAGCAAGCAACAAGGTTGTTTGTGGGAGAAACATGACCATCTCAAATCCACTCCGCAGTATTCATAATTAATAAATTCCTGAGCAACACCGGGTAATCAACTAGTTACTAATAAAGTATAAGAAAGAATACGTTTGTTAAGGAAGAAATAAATAAGTACATTCTTTCCAAATGTATTATTTAGCTAGACTAAACTTTTCCAGAACATATGCATAGGGTAGATATTTCTAAAGTTAATGCTACTACCACTGTAGAGAGACCTTTCCATGCTTAACTGGATGAAAAAAAACTCACTGAGTAAATATGAAGACAGTCAGAATTATCCAGTGGTTATTTCATTTTCTAGGGATGTCCCTAAAAAACCTATGAATTCCAGACCTAGTGAGATTACATTATTTTGGCCAATTACCATCAAAAGCAGTAACCTGATGGGAGAAATTTATATCAAACCATTTACCACAAACAGTGTAGAAAGAAGATAGCTTTGGCTGGACTGGGAACTTATGCAGTCCTGAGGGAAAAAATACCATATATTCTATGGTTCAAATAAGAACATAAGAATTCCACTAAAATGATATGCAGTATGAAAAATATATTAAACAGTTAAATATTTATGTAGAAAAAGAAACCGAAAGAGATGCAGTAAGCAAAGTACAGAGTATCTGCATCATGTATGCTGTCAACACTGAATGAAAATGCAAAATTTATGACTTAAATCATATGTGGTATTGTCATAATTTTTTTAATGCAAGTTCAAAAATTTAAAAACAAGTTTGTTTTTTCCTTTTTAATTAATATTTATTACTAATAATGTTAAATGACTACATGCATCTTATGACAGACCACAGGAAGTGGCTGCTGTTGGCATTGAACTTATGTCACAGGAAGAACGTAGACAGAACCATCGTCAACAGCAGAAGATCTACAAAGAAGAACTGGAGAAGCAGATGCTTGAACAAAAGATCAAGAGAAATTTTGATAAAGAAGCTGAAGAAAAGTAAGAGTAAATGTTTAATACAGGGTATTAAAGCAGATCATCAGGCTAGTCCCACCCCTGTATATATTAGCCTAAAATTCTGAAAGGAATGTCTCAGCTGCTTCTGAATCTGCACTTGCTGTCTCACCAATTCTTGTACACTCTGGCTCATTGTACAGCGTTTAAATCCTTCTAACCACACCTTGTGAGTATCATTTATCTCATCATTGCTTTCTTTTTCCTTCTGTTCATCAAAAACTATCTTTGCCTTATCACAAATCAACGTGAGTCAGTGAAGTTTGTTTCTGGTTTAAGTCATCAGCCCACAGGGAAAGCAATTTTTCCACTTTTTTCCTAACAATTTACTGTAAGTCTAATTAAGACTTAATAGTATTAACACAATTTACAATAGCTGTAATTAACCCTTGTAGTATTAATACAATTTATCATATGTGTAATTAACCCTTATAGTGTAACCTTACTATCAGTTGTGTCAAAGGTGTTTTGTAAAGTGATTCTGAATAGAATTAAGGATGTAGTGGATACTGCAATAAGAGAAGAACAGGCAGGATTTAGAAAAAGGGAGAAGCTGTCTCAACCAGATCTTTACTCTAGGAATAACACTTGAAGAACATAATGAAAAGCAGAAACCATTAATCCTGAACTTCATAGACTTTAAAAAAGCATTTGATAGCATACACAGAGATTCATTGTGGAGAATTTTAAGACTATAAGGAATACCATCTAAATTGGTCAACATCATTAGAGATCTCCACAATGGATATGTTTGTGCAGTCAAGACAGAGGAAGGAATGAGCGAATGGTTTCAGATTGAAACAGGTGTGAAACAAGGATGTATATTATCTCCATTGCTTTTTGGAATTGCCATAGACTTTATAATGAAAAGATGCTGTACAGGTAAAACCAGCATTGATTGTGTACATAGGACCCAAATAGAAGATCTTGATTTTGCAGATGACATAACTCATATCAGTGACAGTATGAAATCGATGCAGGAAAAAAACAGATTCTCTGTATTCCTTGGCTAGCAAAATAGGTCTTGAAATTAACAAAGATAAAACAAAAATAATGAAACTTCTCATTAATCAAAAATATACATAGAAGGAACAGTTGTTGATGAAATGAACCAACTTGCATACCTTGGCATCTGCATAGACCAGGATGGTGACACCAGGAGGGAAGTTAGAATTAGAATTGCAAAACCAGCATTGTCCTTCAAAAATCTTGAGAACATGGAATTCAAAAGTTATAAGCACAAAAACCAAGTTAAGATTATCCAATTCAAATGTGATATCAACCCTCATGTATGCATGCAAAAGCTGGAAATCAAGTAAAGAAATAGACAAGAAATTAGACTCTTTTGAAAACAAATGCCTAAGGAAAAAACTTGGTATAAAGTGGAACAAATTCAGGAACAACGCAGAGATAAGACAGATGAGCAAACAACAACCTGTCTCATGGGTGATCAGAAAAAGAAGATGGACATATGTAGGCTGTGTGATGAGAAGGAACAATCAGAGTATACCAAAACTAGCTATCAAGTGGAGCACAACAGGCCAAAGAAAAAGAGGCCGACCACGGGAAACTCTAAAGAGGACATTGTTAAAAGAAGCCAGTTTAGTGGGCATAACATCCCTTGATGAAGTTGAAAGACTCGCCGAGAACAGGAAATCTTGGCAAACAACTATGCAAGCCTTATGTGACATTTAATGGCACAGGAAGGATGTAAGATGTAAGTATTAATGCATGAAAGTGCTGAATAACTGTTTTGTTTTATCAGCATTGCTCATTATTGTTGAAATTACAATAGAGACAAATTCATACTCCTGCGTGCTCCAGGTCAACAATCACTGTCTTCCATTTGTCAAACAGTGTATATTTTATCTTTTAATCAAATGGATCAATGAGATTTCTTACCAGTGCTCTAGTTACCAAATGGTTTAACTGCATTTCTTTTGTCTAACATGGGTGCTCTTATTTTATCTAATTAACAGACAATTTTTTTTTACCAAAATGACTCTGTAAACTAGTAATCCATTAAGTGCTGCACGGTTACATTGATTAATGTTTAGTAAATTCCATAATATTTTCTAAATTAACAAAAAGAAATGTTCACTGAAAAGATTTTCTTGGTGCCAGTGTGTTAAGGAATACTAGTGTGCTGCAGAGGGTCCACAGATGTGCAACAGAATCTTGGAGAAGGGTTGAATAGAGTAAATTATACTCAGTTTGAAAAGATAAAAATCTCTCCCTAGAAATTGATAATGTGCCATTCTGTTGAGGAAAATCCAACTCGAGGCTCACTGGTGCAATGAAAACCACGATGTCAAGCAATTCCGCTTCTATGACCCACTGAGAATATAGGTACAAGCCCCCTGATGCTCTGAGCCTCCATCCTAAATGAGATTTAGCTCGAGGATCACAGGAGTAGATTCAGTAGTAGCACTGGGCAATCCTGGTGGTAGAAGTGTATGATGAAGAAGAAGAAGAAGATAATGTGTCTTCACAATTATTTTTTTTTTGCCCTGTTCAGTATGCCATGAATTAAAAAAGGTGACAATCACAGCTGTGGAGACAGTTCTGTTGACCTTGACCTATACGCAACATCAAAATGCAGTGATAAATGATGATGAAATTTTCAGAGTACAGTATTGCTCCTGGAATCCAAAGCCCCAGAATTCGAACAACTTGGAATCTGAATGAAAATTTCAAGCAAATTTTACCCTGGAATCTGAACATCCAGCGCGTTGTTCGTGTGTGTTTGTGCATACATTTCCCCAGCACTTGGGCCACCTATACGCTTTGTCATTCAATTCGTTGTCGGAAGCTGTAGTGTGATTTTTGCCGCTATTTTCACTGCTAATTTTATGCTTTTGTGCCTGTTTTGTGTTATTTTTTTAAATATAATAACAACTTAGTGTTCACCATGGGTCCTAAAAAGTGTGGTGAGAAAAATAAGAGTAAAAGGAAAGCTGTTAGAGCTACAAGTGAAGTTAAGAAAGATCTTATTGCTAAGCATGAAAGCAGTACATGTGTGGCTGATCTCGCTACTATGTTCGGGATGCCTAAGTCGACCGTACGATTTTGAAAAGTAAAGACGCTGTCAAAGCAGCTGATGTGGCGAAAGGGTTATGACATTGACCTCTAGGAGATCGAAAAGTATGGAAGAGATGGAGAAACTCCTCTTAGTTTGGATTAATGAAAAACAGCTGGCTGGTGTTGTGATTTTTTAGACGATAATTTGTGAGAAAGCCAGTGATGATTTAGTGAAAGGCATGCCTGATACTAATGCTCGAAAAGAGGAGTTTAAAGCCAGTAGGGAGTGGTTCGAGAACTTTAAGAAAAGGACTGGGATCCATGGTGTTGATATGTGTGGAGAGGCTGCCAGTTCTAATTCAGAAGCAGCAGAAAAGTTTGTAAAGGAGTTCAAGAAGTTTGTCATCAGTGAGGGGTATGTTTCGAACCAAGTCTTCAGTTGTGACAAAACATTCCTCTTTTGGAAAAAGATGCCCTGGCGAACGTACATCTCAAAGGAAGAAAAGTCTGTACCAGGCCATAAGCCAATGGAAAGCTGCCTTACTCTTGCTGTGTGGTAATGCTAGTGGGAACTGCAAGATCAAACCTCTCCTCATGTACCATTCAGAGAATCCATGAGTCTTTAAGAACAACAACGTCATTAAGAGCAAACTTAATGTTATGTGGAGATGGAATGTGAAAGCATGGATTACCAGGCAGTTCTTCACCAAGTGGTACGTGAGGAGTTTGTGCCTTTAGTAAAGTCTTACCTACAGGAGAAAAATCTCCCGATGAAGGCTCTTTTTGTCCTGGACAATGCTCCTGCGCATCTTCCAGGCTTAGAAGATGATTTGGTGGGCGAATATAGCTTCATCAAGATAAAATATTTCCCCACAATACCACTCCTCTTATCCAGCCCATGGACCAGCAGGTGATATCAAACTTTCAAAAATTATACACCAAAGCTATTTTTCTGGAGATGTTTTGAAGTTACATATGAAACAGAACTGACCCTGGAAGGATCACTACAATATCCTCCATTGTCTAAGAGTCATTGAGAAAGCATGGAGGGAAGTGTCTTTGAGGACAATGAACTTTGGCTGGAAAAATCTCTGGCCTGAATGTATTGCTGCAAGGGGCTTCGAAGGCTTTGAGGAACCACCTGTTGTTCCTGACATCGTATCCCTGGGCAAGTCCATGGGTCAGGAAGTCAGTGAAGATGATGTCAGTAAGTTAGTGGATGATCTCAGGACTGAGCTGACAATGGAAGATCTTCAGCACCTCAACCAGCAGCAGCAGAAAGAAGTCACAGAAGAAATTTCTCCAGGGAAGGAAGAGGAAGATGCTGCAACCATTCCCGCTGCTGAAATCAAGGATCTTCTCAGCATGTGGTCAAAAACCCAGGCAGTCATTGAGAAGTGGCACCTTAATAAAGCCCTTGTTAACATGTGTGTTAACTTGTTCAAAGATAACATCATTGAACATTTTAGAAAAGTTCAAAAAGGTTGCCAACATCAGACCACTTTGGAAGTTGGTTCTCAAAAGACACCATAACCAGTGACCCTAAGCCCACTACAAGTGGTACCTTAGCAAAGGGCATGAAAAGGCAAAGAATGCAATCACCAGAAACGCAGTTACCTAATGTATCATAGAAAGTGACTCATCTTCCAAGCAATAATCCCTCTCTACCTCCAGCTCCCACATGCGCCATCATTCCTTTTAAAGGTAAATACAGGTTTTTATATTTTTAATTTTATTAATTTACATTTTTGTTCAAATATTATTATTATTTGTTAATATTTTACCTTAAAATCCAGTGTATTTACTGTTAAAATCAGTTTGAAAATTCGAGTTCGTAGGACCCTGCAACGGATTAACCCAGTTTCTGTTATTTTAAAGGGGAAAAATTTTCTTGGAACTCGAACGATTTGGAACTCAAACGGGGTTCTGGAATGGATTAAGTCCGGATTCCACAGTATCACTGTACAGTTTAAGATAAAATTGTCAGCTATAGTTTAAACTGAAAATAACAGGTGTTATGCAGTAAATGTCAGTGATTAATTTTCACAGATCTTGCTTCAAGTTAGATGATGTTAACAAATTTGATCCTCTTGGAAAGGATGAAGGTGGTTCTCCGTTGAGAGATCAGTTCAGCAACAGCTTCGGTAAGCACATCCAGTCTGTGTTTATTTTTAGAATATGAAAAGTCTTGTGCAGTATCATGAATTCAACATTATTTCTGAATAACTTTTGTAGTTTTGTCCATCTATAACTCAGTTGTTCAGTATATGAATAATTTTTAGTTTATTGTCTCCTGGAAAGACAGACAGGGAATGTCTGACAAAAGCAAATGTAGAAAGGAACCTAATTAAACCCATAAGAAAACAACAGTCATCATCATTCATTGGAATGAGAAGGAGAGAGCTGAAAACATCACAAAAATATGAAAGATAATGGGATTAGAGGCAGGGAAATACTGGGAGAAAAAAACTGTGGACAATCTAACATCCTAGCACAAGTCACCAGCTGAGCTGATAAGAAATGTCAAGGACTGAGATCTGTGAAGAAGCATAACCACCAGTGCCTACCAGCCTAGCACCTGATGATGATGTCACTTGAAATATGTTAACATCAGAATAGTCTTGTGTTACTTTCTGGATTCGCTGGTTTTAGTATATGAGTGACTTTAGTTACTTTCTGGATTCACTGGTTTAGTATATGAGTGGCTTTAGTTACTTTCTGGATTCACTGGTTTACTATATGAGTGGCTTTAGTTACTTTTATTTAAGAATTCAGCAACAAAATGACCTTATTGTTCCCCATTGACGTAAGTTCTTTGATATTTAAACTGTTAGCATGTATTATAATGGACTGGGCTGTCCACTGATAATGAAATTTTTCATGCAGATGCTAACTGGCTCTAGAACTGTATTTAATTTATCTTAGCAGTAGATGGATAGTATATGTAGATGGCACAGTTCTGATTGCTAAAAGTGAAGGGGAGCTACAGGCTCTTCTGGACATCATGGTTCGTGAAAGTAAAAGTAAAGGTCTCAGCCTGAATAAAAAGAAGACTGAAGTGATGGTCATCTCAAAGAAAAGAATACCACCAAAATGTAGCGTTACCATCGATGGCACAGAACTGAAACAAATTGATAGATTCAAGTACTTATGAACAATTATAACAGCTGATGGGAAATGTCACAATGAAATAAAAAGCAGATGTGCTCAGGCCAAGTCAGCATTCCAGAAAATGAGAAAAATCTTGTGCAGCAGATCCATATCAATAGAAACAAGATTTCAAGTACTTAAATGTTACATCAAGCCAATTGTGTTTTATGGATGTGAAACATGGTCCATGAATAAGAGTACAGTAAGAAATGGAGGCCATGTAAATGTGGTTCATAAGAAGAGTGTTGAAGGTACCATGGACAGCTAAGAAAACCAACGAAGAAGTCTTAAGAGAGGCTAGTGTTAAAAGGCAAAATACAGCAAAGATCAGAGGCAGACAACCGAGATTTATAGGACATTTTCTGAGAAGAGGAAAATTGTAACACATTGTGGCAACTGTAAAAACTGAGGGAAGAAGAGACAGAGAGAGATGTTACTGGATGGGCTGCCAGTGTGGCTAGGAAGAAAGTCACCAGCAGATCTCATAATCAAGACTTGAACTGTGGAGAGAAATGATTGCCTATGCCACGCAGCATGGCACTTGATTGATTGAGATGGGTAAGTCTGATTTGAGCAGAGAAACAAGAAAATCATCATGAAAAGAAAAAAAATGAAGATAAACTAGGAACACTTTGATTGTACAACAGGAGCTGACCAAGAGTTCTTCCTAGGCCAGAAAAGTTCTGTAGGTGTTCGTATGGGGGCGAAAACAGTCAAATAATGCTTAATAATTCCATTGGGTGAAGACTTCAGATTATAAAATTGATTATAAAAAAATTAGAGACATCTTTCCAGATCTCCCTTGTTTTACAGCCGATTTACCTCAGGTGAAATATAATAAAAGCCAGGACAGAAGTTGTGATGGGGACAGTGTTAATGATGCTGATACCAGTAGTAATGGTGATTATGTTATTACCTGCAAAGATGGCTTGATTGCCCCTTCGTCAGTGCAAACAAAAATTGAAGGAAGTGAATCATTTGCTCGTGGGGGTCATGGAATATTTAGTTATCCAAAGGTGAGCATCTGTATGGAAGAAACTCCAAGAATGTGAGTCTTGCAAGCTTTATCATGATGGACGTAAGTGAAAATGGCTGTGTTAGAGGGAATGGCAGGTCAAGGCCCAAACCCCACCTTTTCATGGTGGTCCCATACTCCTGGCGTGTGGAGTAGGGATTGATGTATTCCTCTTAATGATCACAACTGCTGAGAAGTCTCCTGCATTCATTCTAAGCAAGCCACAGTAACCCATACTTGTCCAGCTGTATGTCTTCAGCCTCAGGATTTGCATAGTATCAGTTGAAAAAGTTTGTAGTATAGGGGAATCCCCACAAATTGACCGTAGCAGTATCTTCAACAGCACCTTTATTCTGTACTAGAAGTAAACAGAGTTGTTTTAAATTGAATACAAAATGTTTAGATCAGGCTTATGTGTGTGTTGAAAATTCTGTGATGTCTGTGTTATTCATTGTTGCATCATCTGCCATGGGCTTGAAAAACATTTTTCATTTTAGAAAAATATAAAAAAGAACACTAGGAACAAATAACAAGTTTCATACACAAGATGTCTCAAAATTCTTTGTAAAATTTTAACCTCAATAACTTTGTATGTAAAAATGATGCAGGTTTAAAATACGTGTTTGAGATACCCTGAGTTTGTTTGTTTATGAAACATAATTCTACCTCCTTCATTCATATCTTTCACTTAAGATAACCAGCATTCTAAGTTGCGTACAGGTAGGTAGTGCAGGAAATGATGCATTAATATACCTAACAAAGAAATAACATGTAAGAAAATAAAGTAAGTATAAATCTATTAAGAAGACAGTAATGACAAAATTGATTACCTTAAAAAAAACAAACTAGAATCATATCAGTGAGAACAGAGGAAAAAAAAAGACTTGTTTCATGTTGGTGAAGAAAATAAGTTTTATTTTTAATTAATGTCTTTATTTGATTCATTGCCACACTATACGGTAGACTGGTTAGTGTCACACCTGCCCACTTTTCCTTTCTTAGGTACTCATTCATTTGCATGTCCCTTGTGGAACTTTGCCTTCCTAACAGCTCTCCTGTAGGCCTCTCAGTTCTGAGCAAGATGGCCTGCTGTTGATGCAACTATTTGCAGATCATCAATGATGTCTTGCAGCCATCTTTGCCTTGGTCTTCCTCTCTTTCTTTTTCCCATTATGCAACCTTCCAAGACGATCTTCTCTAGATTATCATGACGTTTAATGTGTCCAAAATATTTAAGTTTTCTCTCTTTAATCCTCTTTACTAGCCAGCCTTCTTCAATATTAAGTTCTTGCAGTATGGATATATTTGTTCTTTTTTGTGTCCATGATATTTGATGGGCTCTTCTATGGCATTTACATTCAAAAGCATTTATGTGTTTCTCAGCTGTTTTGTTAAGTGTCCAGGTACCCATAATTAAAGCTGAACTGCCTTGATTCCTCCCAGATGGAGTCAGGCTACTAACCAGTGCTGTCAGAGATAAGCACACTTAAACAGTTCTTAAGCTTCAGGCTGGAGAAGAAGCAAGGAATAGATTTGTTATATTTTATTACCAGAAATATTTTTCTTGCTAAAAGGTCATGAATAAATTTCTCTGTGACAATTTAGGTGAAAATTTACAGTCAGAAATCTTATAAATTCTCTGGTCAAGACAATTTGATTTTTGTTTACAACAAGCAAAATTTAGTAAAAGTTTATATTATGAAAAAAAAATAGAAATAAAAGTAAAAGAACAAAATATGATAATAGGAAAAGTATAGTGATGAATGTCCACTTGCTTGTTCTGATTTGCTTGAATGATTTACTAGTTAGTACTAAACATTGCTGACCAATCATTCCATTCAGTTTGGTAACTATTTCTTTTCTTCAAACATTCTTCCAGACTGATGCTGAGAAAATGCATGCTAGAAAATACATGCTGGACTTGAGGAGACAAGTTTGTATAATTCAGATTCTGTAGTTTGGATTTTTTTTTTTTTCATTTTTCATTATCAACTGTGGGTTTGGATCAGGGTCCCATTCACATTAGTGTGTTTTTTTTTGGTCATCAGCATCATCATCATGTGCCGTGCTAACTGGTGTTAGCTATTATACTTCTCCAGAGTAAACAATCTTTCATGCAGGCCATCAGCTCAGTTGGTGATCTCCTCTCACACCATCCCATCAGACTGTCCAGTATCATTTCTCTCGGTCTTCCTCTTGAACTTCTTCCCTCTATTTTTCCTGTTGTTATAATATTTTCAATGCCCCCTCTTTTCATTGCATGTCCTATGAAAGTACATTGTCTCTTATTTTTTTGACAAGATTTTTTGTCTCTCCAGCTCTTCTCATACATTCTTCATTAAATGTTTTTTTTATGTGAACATTTATTTATTTCCTTATGCACCAAGAGTAATGTACAAGTGAATGGTGTATTCTCACATGCCTGAATATACAGATGGATAGATATTCATATATTTCTGAGTTTTCCCTGTCATAATGTGTCTAGTACCAGTTTTTACAGCTATTTTAGCTGGAATAGAATTTAGTTAGCAACTCATTCCTTTTACATAATTAACATCATGATATGTCTGCTCACTACTTTAGTTTACAAAGAAGCTACTAGAAGGAAAAGAGATATTCATTTCTAAGCATTTAGAAGCAATCACAAAGAGACATTCTCTAACTGTATTTTTTGTGCTGCTTTTATGGACAGATGGAGGAAAAAAGAAATGAGGAGAAGAGAAAGAAACAGCAACAGAAGTTAGATGAAGAGAGAGAGCAGAAAAGTCTGGAGACACAGTGGGCCCAGATGAAGGAAGAATACGAGGATGAGCAGAAAAGAATGAAGGAGAAGGCAGAGGAGGTAGATAAACTGGATGTTCATTTACAACGTAGTGTTACTGCACTACAGTTTTAACTGTTATGTCTCATACAAAATGACGAGTTCCCACAACTTACATTCGTATGTAATGTAATTAGTTTCTAACTACAGACTTTTTTGATGTAACAGTTCATACAAACAATTTCAGCAAAAC
The DNA here is from genome assembly GCA_009760885.1 of Achatina immaculata. Taxonomy (NCBI): domain Eukaryota; kingdom Metazoa; phylum Mollusca; class Gastropoda; order Stylommatophora; family Achatinidae; genus Lissachatina; species Lissachatina immaculata. Next base: position 3,578,234 of record CM019705.1, on the reverse strand, counting down.
AGAAATGTAATATGAATATTTTCAATATTTAGTCTGTATATCGTGGCCAGTTCCTTAATATACTGTTTAACATAATCATTTTCAGCATTTTTGAGTCATCCTTATCTAAACAGAAGACTATAAAAACTTAATGTCATTCTGAGATTTTTAAAAAAAAAAGAATATGATCCATGATGGCATCTGTAATGGAAGTGATTATGTTTTGAATGGTTATCTTAACAATTGTTTCTTTATAAATTTGATCCTGTCAAGGCAGTGTATATTTAACATTTGGGCAACAAAGTCATTTTTTTTCTTCAAATTAAAATTGTTTTGAAGACTTGTATATAAACTGTTTCTTTGAAAAACCTAATGAAATGTGCAGACTGTTTAAAAGACTATAGGGTTAATATTATTATAAATATAATTAGTTTGTAGTCTCCAACAAGACCTGCAAAATCTCTTGGATAAAGTCGCCAAAGAAAGTGAACAGAAAGGCCTTACTTTGAACATCAAAAAGACAGAGACTATTGTTATATCTAGGAAACAGAATCCACCAGCATGCAGTATAAAATTAAACGGAACTATTCTAAAGCAGGTGCAGAAATTCAAATACCTTGAAGCAGTAATAACTTCATATGGGAAATGCAGAACAGAAATTAGGAACAGAATAGGCCAAGCAAAGACTGCATTTCAGAGAATGAGAATCATATTAGCCAACACATCCTTATCAATGAATGTTAAAAAACAAGTCCTAAAATGCTATATTGAACCTATCTTGTTATATGGAAGTGAATCATGGACAGTAGGTAAGTCTGCACAAAAATCATTGGAAGCAGTAGAAATGTGGTTTATTAGAAGAATGTTACAAATCCCCTGGACATCAAAAATAACTAATGAAGAATGTATGAGAGGAGCTGGAGAGACATAAAACCTTATCAAAAAGATAAGAGAGAGACAATGTACTTTCATAGGACATGCAGTGAGAAGAGGGGGCATTGAAAATATTATAACAACAGGAAAAATAGAAGGAAGAAGATCAAGAGGAAGACCAAGAGAAATGATACTGGACAGTCTGACGGGATGGTGTGAGAGGAGATCACCAACTGAACTGATGGCCTGCATGAAGGATCGTGTACTCTGGACAAACATAATAGCCAACGCCAGTTGGCACAGCACCTGATGATGATGATGATGAGTCTCTCTGGAACTGTGAGTGGAATATTGTGAGCAGTGAAGTTGTGAAGATGTTAGAACTCACAAGCATCATGTCAGGTTGGAAGTGGATTACAGGGTTAGCTTGAAGACTTAAAAAGAAAAAAAGTGAGCTACTCAGTAGATTCCACTGAGTTTCAGGGACCACTGGGAGCCCTGTTATGTGAGCCAGGCTGACTCTGTTACCATCAGCACCAGCAGAAGAAAGTTTGGATAGCATCATGTCCAGCTGTGTCTTGGCAGCCTTGATTTCTGAATAGTTATCACAGGCTGGCAAGACACAGCTGGACAAGATCAGCACAGTCACCTGTGACCCATTAATGTGAGCTGAATAAGTATGATATACATAAAGGCCGGATCTTTACTCTCAGAATAATACTTGAAGAACATATTGAAAAGCAGAAACCATTAATACTGAACTTCATAGATTTTAAAAAGGCATTTGATAGCATACACAGAGATTCATTATGGAGAATTTTATGTCTATATGGAATACCATCTAAAATTGTCAGCATCATTAAGGACTTACACAATGGATATGTTTGTGCAGTCAAGACAGAAGAAGGGATGAGTGAATGGTTCCAGATTGAAACAGGTGTGAAACAAGGATGTATACTGTCTCCTTTACTTTTTGGGATTACAGTAGACTTCATAATGAAAAAATGCTGCACAGGTAATACAGGTATTGACTGGATACATGGGACCCAACTAGAAGACCTTGTTTTTGCTGATGATATAACTCTTATCAGTAATAATGTGAATTCCATGCAAGAAAAAACAGATAGCCTGTCTTCACTGGCTATCAAAATAGGATTTGAAATTAACAAGGACAGGACAAAAATAATGAAAATTCCTCTCAATCAAAATGGAAAAATTCACATAGAAGGGACAGATATTGAAGAAGTCAATCAATTTGCATACCTTGGCAGCTACATAGACCAGGATGGTGACACTAGAAAGGAAGTTAGGATCAGAATTTCAAAAGCAGCATCAATCTTCAAGAATCTTGAGAACATATAGAATTCAAAAGTTATAAACACAAAAACCAAGTTAAGACTATTCAATTCAAATGTAATATCCACCCTCATTTATGCATGTGAAAGCTGGAAAACAACTAAAGAAATAGAAAATAAATTAGACTATTTTGAAAAAAAATGCATAAGGAAAATACTCGGCATCAAGTGGAACGAATTCAAGAACAATGTAGAGATAAGACAGATGACTGAACAACAACCAGTGTCATGGGTGATCATGAAAAGGAGATGGACATATGTTGGTAACTTGATGAGAAGAAATGATCAGAGAATCCCAAAACAAGCTGTCAAGTGGAACACAACAGGCTGAAGAAAAAGAGGCAGACCGCGTGAAACTCTGAAGAGGACATTATTAAGAGAGGCCAAATTAAAAGGCATAAAATCCTTTGATGAGGTTGAAAGACTCGCCGTAGATAGGAAAAATTGGCGAACTACTTTGCGAGCCCTATGTGATGTTTAACGGCACGGGAAGGATATAAGATAAGATAAGATATGTATATATATGTATAGAGAGACAGAAAGAGATTTATATAGATATATAGTATATTATCTATTATAATAAGTCCCATTTCAGATATCTATCCTGAAAAATGACCCACAAAAGCAAATGATCGGTGGGTTCATGTGTTAGTTTTGAACTGTAGGGAACACAACAATAAAATCAGGCAGCAGATTTAATTTTACGCTGATGAAATGAGACTTAAGTTGTCTTTACCTTGTTGGAATATGGTTTGAGAGTTGAATTTTACGTTTTTTATAACATGGATTCAGTTTACTTTTATGAATTCAAAGAATAGGTTCATTTTGTCTTAGTCAAAAATAGAACAAAGGAGTAAATTACATGTAGGCTGAAAGAAGTAGAAATTAATATAAATGTGTAAAATTTGTATATGTAATAATTCATTAAGAAGAGATATTTATCTCTTAGAGTTATGTCACAGAAATAGACAGCTGTAAATATGAACAGTGTATTAAAAAAATTACCAAACAAATACAGATATAGTTTTGAGTGTTTGTAGTGAGAGAGAGAGAGAAGGTGACTGTATTATGAGGAAGATGCTGTCATCAGGGCCAGTGAACAACTCCTGGTTAATGCCTTCCTCTGTTCCAAAAATTCCCATGATGAAAAAAAACTGTTAATATACACCATTCTGGTCATTATAGCAGGAATCAGCTTGTTTCCTAAAGTCGTGGAACTTGCTTAATATGCTATCACTTAATGCACTAATATAGCTCATTCTCTATGTCGCACAAATGTCCCTGTGGCTTTGGTGTTCAGACACCAGAACATATCCTACAGGCCTGTCAACCTACTCAGACCTCTGATCACAGATCTGGCATGAGGGAGAGGAACAAAAGAAAAGCTATGGGGCTCACTCAGGCCTGAAGAAGACAGCAGACTTCAGGGTGAAGGGGATGCATAGCCAGCCAATACTTGAACGTGGAAGAAGCTCATTCTTCCATTTGATTTGATACCTGTGTTACAAGATCTTCACCAGAGCATAATCAGTCAAGAAATTTCATTTTTTAATGCAGGCACAACAGCAACAAAGCTTGCCACCATTTGTATCACAGGAAACATCTAAACCCCCTGTAACAAATATATCTCAAAGAAAACACAAAAGTCAAAGAATGTTTTTGAAAATGCTGCTATGCGTGCATGTTTTTAGAAAAAAAAAAACACTGGCAGATTTATCTCAAGAACAGTTAACTGATTCCACAGAGTGTCTCTAAGGGTAGAAGTAGGTTATCTCAAGGAAAACAACACAGTCTTTAAAATAAAAAAAATAATAATAAGCACACAGTGCACCTCTATTGAATGAATTACTTCTCACCACAGAGGTTGTGATAGTTACAAGTGAAGTTATTCAATTCAAATGTACATGCGAAAGCTGGAAAACAACTAAAGAAACAGACAGTAAATTAGACTCTTTTGAAAACAAATGCCTAAGGAAAATACTCTGTATATAAAGTGGAATAAATTCAAGACCAATTCAGAGATTAGGCAGATGAGCGAACAACAACTTGTCTCATGGGTGATCAGAAAAAGGAGATGAACATATATCAGTCACATGATGAGAAGAAACAGTTTGAGAATCCCAAACAAGCTATCAGATGAAACACAACAGGCCGAAGAAAAAAGATCGACCATGTGAAATTCTAATTAGGACATTGTTAAGAGAGGCCAAATTAGTAGCATAAAATCCTTTGTTCACAACACAAAAAGGAATGGAAAAACTGATTATATCAATCCATACGAGCAGCGAAGAACAAAACCTCTATCTTAATGCGAAGAAAACTAAATTGATGACAACTGACAAAACAAACACGGCAGTTGAAATATGTATCAATGAGGAAAAACTGGAAGAAGTGGAGAGTTTTGAATATCTTTGATTACTACTAACTAATAATGGAGATACAATGAGGGAAATTAAAAGGAGGACATCTATCGCTCTTCAGAAAGTAGAACAACTAAAGAATCTGTGGGGAGGAACAGACAGAACCACAAAAATAAGATTTTTAAGGGCATGCATCTTTCCCATCGCAACTTATGCCTGTAAGATATTGATACTTAACAAAACAGCTGAGAAACACATAAATGCCTTTGAATGTAAATGCTACAGAAGAGTTCTTCAGATATCATGGACACAGAAAAGAACAAATATATCCACACTACAAGAACTTAATATTGAAGAAGGCTGGCTAGTAAAGAGAATTAAAGAGAGAAAACTTAAATATTTTGGACACATTAAACGTCATGATAATCTAGAGAAGACCATCTTGGAAAGGTACATAATGGTAAAAAGAAAGAGAGGAAGACCAATTCGAAGATGGCTGCAGGACATCGCTGATGATCTGCAAGTGGATGCATCAGCAGTAGGCCATCTTGCTCACAACTGAGAGCCCTACAAGAGTGCTTTTAGGGAGGCAAAGTTCCACATGAGACATGCAAATGAATGAATGAATGAATGAAAATCCTTTGATGAGGTTGACAAGCTAGCCAAAAAAACAGGAAAACTTAGCGAACAACAATGTGAGCCCTATATGATGTTTAATGGCACAGGAAGGATGTAAAATAGTTACAGTCTTCTTCTTCTTTGTACACATGTTGGTGATGATGCATGGTACCCCGATTTTTGCGATGCGCCTTTTGGCTGGGTACCTCTGACTTCAGGACCTTTCCTTGATAGGGCAAACTGTCTTGCTCGGATTGCCATGAAGACAGTGGTGTAGGCTGGCCTGGCCAAAACTTTGTTTTCCTGCCTCTGGTGGCTGTACTTAAGCCCCTTCTTCATGTCAGATCAAGCATACTACGCTGGCTAACCAGACTACGTCTGACTACGTCTTTGAGACAGTTCCACAGAGACACTCCAACTTTGGGATGAGGAATCTCATGAGTGCATCAACAATATCCATTCCTTGCCACCTACACTTGGGGTATCCCCATGCACACTCAGCCTTTGGCATCAGGATTTCCTTCAGTGATTTTAGGGAGATGACTTCAATGTTGTGTTGATTGTTTATTGCCCATGATCTAACATCATCAGGATTTCCTTCAGTGATTTTAGGGAGATGACTTCAATGTTGTGTTGATTGTTTATTGCCCATGATCTAACATTTAGTTGGGATTTGTAACTACTGCCTTTGGCTATATGCATTGAGTCATATGTGATAGGTACTTTGGAGAAAGTTGCTTTGCATTTGTTTGTCGAGGTGTTGCTTGATGGCTCTATTTTGTTTACATCATTCTGATAGCCACTGTTGTAAAGACCCATAGGCCTGTCACATCCTGGATTCATTGGTTTCATACCAAATTTTCCTCATCTCTGCCAGCTATCTCCATGTCCCCATCCATCCACCAACCTGACATTACATTTTACAAAAATAACAGTTACAGTTATTGTTGATTGCTACCGGTTTCTAGGCTACAGAAGTAGGTCAGAGTTTTTAAGCAAACAGATCTATGTTCCCTGTCTCACAAAGACTATGCTCTTAACACAGTTGTTCCCAGGGGTAGTTACAATCTTGAATTGCTTCCTGTTTTGTTTTTTGGTCTTTGTATGTTTTCTGTACCTCCTATTAGGCAAAACGCAAGAATGAGGAACTAATGCAGCTTGCAGATGAGAGACGGAAAGCAAGAGAGCAAAAAAAACAGTCTGAAAAGCAGAAGGAACAAGCAGAAGAACAAATGGAGAGAGAAAGAGAAATAAGAGAAAGACAGAAGGTGAGAGTTTTTGATGGATTGGAGCAAATAAATTTTGTGCTACTTAATGCTTTTCTGTTTGTGTGGTTTGTGGTTTCAATAATTTTTATGTAACTGTTTGTATTTATAGTTTTAGTGTTTCTCAGGTTCATAATTGTTATTTTAAAGTTATTTTGGAATTCTTATTGTGTACTTGTTTGCAATATAAGGACAGAATGGTAGAGTGTCATCTTGTTTGCAATATAGAGACAAAATGGTAGAGTGTCATCTTGTTTGCAGTATAGAGACAGAATGGTGGAGTGTCATCTTGTTTGCAATATAGAGACAGAATGGTAGAGTGTCATCTTGTTTGCAGTATAGAGACAGAATGGTAGAGTGTCATCTAATAGTGGCTCCATAATCATATTGTGAATGCTTCATTATTGAAAATAAGTGATTTGTTATTTGCTGAGCGCTTGATCTAAGTGCTGGTATCCAAACCATTTGCAGGAGGAGGAGGCCAGAAACAGGGGACAGTCTCCAGTCATTCCCACCTTGAGAGGCAAATTTGCAGGCAATGGAGAAAACAGGAAAATGGTAACTTGTCTTTGTTTAAGTGCTGGTGACTTTCCTGTATTGATGATGGCATTTCTGTGTTGATGACTGTCACATTCCTGCTATAGTCACATGTTTCTATGTGTTAATGATGTCCACACATATTCTCAAGTGGAATGGTTTTTTTTTTTCTTACCTTGAATCTTTTGTCTTTAGTGTGATTCAGTTGTTCAGTATTGCTTTCTTAAACTAGTAGGATGGTGAAGGCAGAGCTTGCTAATGACTACAAGCCCAAAGCTCTTGGCAGCTGGTGCCATAGTGAAGAACTTCACTGTATTTTGTAACTGTTCAGCCCTGGAAAATAAAAGTTTTGAATTGTGGAATGTCTTGGAAGGAGTTTTATTCATATTTTGTTAAAACTGTTTAAAACAAGAGTAGGAACAGCTTATTGATTAATGAGCTGTAGCATTGTGGTTTACAACTTAGTCGTACTGTAACAGTAAAACAGGGGCCCATCTCTGTTTCCTGGTTCTGGGGACATTTACACTTGGGGTGCGCCCATGCGTGCTCAGCCTTTGGCATCAGGATTTCCTTCAGTGTTTTTAAGGAGATGACTTCAATGTTGTGTTGATTGTATATTGCCCATGATCTAGCATTTAGTTGGGATTTGTAACTATTGGCCTTGGCTATATATAATGCATCAAGTCATATGTGATAGGTACTTTGGAGAAAGTTGCTTTGCATTTGTTTGTCGAGGTGTTGCTTGATGGATTTGTATAGGTCCAATTTGTCCATTGTGATGAGGGCCTCTGGTTTGGCCCTGCTGCTGGCTGGTCCACTGTGTTGTTTCCATCGACTTCACCATGGCCTGGACAGTATATACACGTAATGTTTTCAATGTGGAATTTATTGATTATTTCTTGCCATTCACTTCTAATGGCTTATTGTTCCACTTTATAGATTTTGAGAGTCGGTAATGATGGTGATGCAGTGTGCTCTCTGTGTCACTACTCATTTTAATGCACATACTTGAGCAGGTATTTGTATAAGCCCCAGCCTTAAGTTTGAGTGTTTTACCACCTCGGTGTGCTGCAAAACCCCAACTACTTCTAGTTCCCCTGCTCACCAGTTCTTCTGTATAAGTGATCATGTCCTCAGAAGTTGTATATTTGTTAATGAGTTAATTTATTTCCTATTATGTTTTCCCTTCTGCCCATTTTTGACAGTTTCTTGTAAGGTTCATGTGTACTTTAGTGAGATTTTGTTGGGCCTCGCTGCAAGTAATCCATTCAGGTTCAGTTGAGACATGTTGTGAATCAGTAACTATGCGTACTGAGTCCTCCGCTTCAGCCATTATTATTTTTGATCTTTTGATCATATGAAGGTTATTATGGACTGGGTGGGTTTTCTTGTTGCTGATTTTCAGGTATTCTTGTACTTGGGCACATTTGTGGCAGGTTTGTAGATTAGAAAGATTCAGTGTGTATCTCATTGATGTCATGTCTTTGATGCAGCCCAAAATGAATCTCATCGCCTCGTTTTGTACTCATTCAAGTTTAGTTATATGCATTTTATACAGCATTAGTAATCCAAGGCTGTAGTCTATTCTGGATAGGACCAAGGCTGTCATTAGTGTGAACAGGGTGCTTTGTGGAGGTTGTAGATATGCTATGGCTTTGATCACAGCCAGTCCCTGCCTTGATAAGACAAAGGGTCTCATTAGTGTGAACAGGGTGCTTTGTGGAGGTTGTAGATATGCTATGGCTTTGGTCACAGCCAGTCCCTGCCTTGATAAGACAAAGGGTCTCATTAGTGTGAACAGGGTGCTTTGTGGAGGTTGTAGATATGCTATGGCTTTGATTGCAGCCAGTCCCTGCCTTGATAAGACAAAGGGTCTCATTAGTGTGAACAGGGTGCTTTGTGGAGGTTGTAGATATGCTATGGCTTTGATCACAACCAGTCCCTGCCATGCCTTAAATGCCATTTCTTCGACATGTTTGGTGAACAATACGGTTCTGTCCAAGTTAATTCCTAGGTATTTCAGGTTATGGCATCTTTCAATGGGGGTATTTCCGTGAGAAATCTGGGGCATAATTTCTTTGGCAGTTCTGTTGTTTAGTGAGCACCAAAGGGCTTTTGCTTTCACTGGGTTTATTAATGCTTCTTAATCATACAAACACATACAGGACAAAGAGGTAGGAAAAAGAAGAGAAAATATAAATTCACATCAGTGATGCATTACTGTGTCCCAAAAGTAAGTGTACTGATTTTTCATTTACATGTATGTAATAAAAGTAAAGTAAAGGTAACCCTGTCATGCCTTAGAGGCACATAGGGATATGGTGTTAGTGCCCATATTTTCCTTGACCTGTCAGCACACTAGAAGGTGATATGGTCAGTATCACACCTGGCTGCCTTTTTCCTTCCCCAACTCCAGAAGAAGTCACATGTATGTAATACTCCCATAAAATTACAAGTTATCTCCTTCAAAGTACTACACTTGGGTAGTTATACAGTAGTTTCAATGTTTTTTTTCCACTGATTGTAGCAGCACAGGAAGTCATTTTCTGTAAATGTGCTTAATTCATCAGTTACAATTTTTTGGATGTTTTCCACAATCCTGAAATAATGACCCTTCAAATTAGATTTCAGCGTAGGGAAGAGGTTGAAATTGCACAAAGCTAGATCTGGGCTGTAGGGAGGTTGTGGAAGTGTGGGGATATTTTCTTTGCCAGAAACCTCAAACTGAAAGCACTATGTGAGCAGATGCATTGTTGTGGTGCAGCATCCAGCCATCTGCATTGTCCCTTTGGATTTGTTGACCCCGTTTGCATGTGCAAAACATTTGATAAAATTATATGAACTGCATTTTAGGTTTTTTTCTTCAGAAATCATCCTGATAGTTAATCGGTGGCCTTTCACTATCACAGCTCACACAACTTCCACATTGTGATGATATGTTGATGAGATTGGCCTTCCAAAAAATGAGATTTATCTTCAACATTTTCTCAGCCCTCTTTGAAATCTTTGTGCCATCTAAAGACCATATTACGTGATAGAGTGGCATCTCCATAAGCTTCAGTTAAATTTTCAAATGTCTCTGTGGCAGATTTCTTGAGTTTCACACAAAATTTGATAGCACACTGCTATACAAGGTATTAAAACACGATCTTACATGAACTGCAGTAGCACGGAAATGTCACGCTGACTGGGTTGAAACTAGTCTGAATGTGCAGCTAGGATCTCAGTCAACACACTGATATCCACCAGTGACATGTTACACTGTGTATTCATTCATAGGAAAATCAGTACACTTACTTTTGGGACATGTCATGTACAACAAATATGAACAAAAATATTCATATTTTATTTGGCTTGGGACATTTAAGTAGGAAATATACTTCCACTGATGATCTGAAGGGGTTGTGTACTTCCTCTGATGATCTGAAGGGGTTGTGTACTTCCTCTGATGATCTGAAGGGGTTGTGTACTTCCTCTGATGATCTGAAGGGGTTGTGTACTTCCTCTGATGATCTGAAGGGGTTGTGTACTTCCTCTGATGATCTGAAGGGGTTGTGTTGTTCCACTTTCTGCAGTAGAGAGTTTCCTGCATACACCTTAGATTTGGCTGTTTGGTTTTGCCTGTTCAGAATTCATCATGTTTACTCATGTATTTATATGGGGCTCTCCACTGTTCCTTCTTGTTCACTGATTGTCCATATTTTATTTGGTAATTCCCTGCTGGAGTTGCATAACTGTGGTAAAATACTTCCTTGTTTATACACATTTATACGAAAATCTTAAGGGTAGACCAAAAGAGACATGGAGAAGAACAACGGAAAGGATGTTGAGCAATAGAGGGCTCACCTGGGCAAGAGCAGAAAAAAAGGTGAAGGACAGGCATTTGTGGAAAACCCTTGCAGAAGTCCCATGTGCCCTGGGCACTTAAGGTTCAGAGAGAGAGAGAGAGATACGACAATCTTATATGACAAGACTACCTGCCTTTTTGTTGCTGGAAATTCCACAGTGATTTCGTATATATACAAAAAATACATGTTCATGTTTTGTATTAATGGATTATGTGGTTCTTCATTGTTAATCCTTTTTGTGGGAAAAGGCAGAAGTTTAAACTTGTGTGCTTTGTTTCTTTTTATTTAGTTAATGAGTCGAATTTGTTCTTACTATTTTTAAACTTTTTCTTCTTGCTATTTTTTATCCACAAATTTTTTATGTGTGCTTTCCAGATTACATCTCCTTTGATTCCTGCAGTTGAAATGAAGTTCAGTAGAGAACCACTAGTGGATATCACTGTAAGTGGTAATGTTTAAAAAGATCAGATTTGCTTAAGCCATAAAATGGTATACCCTTTTTTATCCTAAATTTTGTACTGTTTAATTTACTACATACAGTACTGAAATTTAAGAAGTTAATGGAGGATCTAATAATATGTATTGAGAAAATCATCATGCAAATTCTCTCACAAATATGGAAGTAAAACAAACAACAGCTAGGAAATAGACACTGTAGTAAAGAGTGTGGAGAGAGGGAAGACATGAATTAGTAGGCTGCTTGTGGTTCAGTCTTAAGTCAAGGGGACGTGAACAAGCAAACACTTGCCAAGAATGCAAAAGATGGTGACTGACAAAAATTGAATACACATTGTCTTCCTTTCTTGTCACTCACTGATGTATAAGATTTACACAGAGACTCCCCAGTGTTAAAATAAGTTGTTCCTGTATTTATTTAAGAACTGAATGAAACAGAAGTTTATTCACTTACCTTGCATAGCCAAAAACTGACATACATTATGAATTACATATAAATTTAATTGGAATGTGTCAGAGAATTGTTTAGAAAGTACTCATGTGGTATGATACAAGTGGGCAGGCTTGAAACAGGCTTTCCAAAATTGTCCAGTCAGAGCAAGGCACAAAATGGACTGTAGTTACAGAGCCGCCAGCTTTGAATGTGGAGATTGTTACAGGATGATGATGACGATGATAGCATGTAACAAAAAATGCTTTCCCCCAGAGTTTCCAATTTATTTAGGTTTACACTTGTATTTCTGATAATGTTTATTTTAAATCTTGTTAACATCAGTGTATCAAAATATTGATACTTTTTACAGACATGCAAAAAAAAACAACCAAACAGATATAATAAAATATACCCATTTAGTAATGTTTCTTCTCACATACATAAACAGTTAACAATAAAATTATAAAGTTAATAATGTTTTGTCTATTTCAGTTCAAGAAAGACATTACACCTGGAGAAAACGGTAAGTAGATTTTTGTTATTTTCAAGTTTTTTTTGTTTAATGCTAATTTTTTATGTTTTTTTTAAACCAGAAAGAACTGTTGCAAAATTAATGCAAAATTTGCTCTATAATACGTGTCAGAAATTAATTTGCTCTGTCATATTGCCTATTAGAAAATTTTGGGTTTTATTTTTTATCAAGTAAATTCTCACACATAATTTGTGAATCACATTCTTGTATGTAAATTATTCTGGACAAATGTTAAAATACAAAAGAAAAAAAGTCAGTTCTTGGTTTGTTGGTAGTAGAATTATTGACAGGAAAATTGTAAAATTGTCCTCATGACCTCAATTAAAGTGTCCGCTTCCAAATGGCGGGTAAAGCCTCATTTCAGCTTGACATTTCCAGTCCAAAAACCATGAAAATTGAAATTTCAGCTCTACTTGAAAACCAGCAAATCTTCTGTGTTCCATGGCCTGGGACATCTATATTTATTGTCCAGATAAATTGTGCAGTCTTTTGGAAATCATGTTTTGCACCCCAAAGTTTGTCTTCCAGTGGCCAGACCTGACTTTGGACATCTTGGCAGAGGAGGCAGAGCTGCAGGATGTGCTCTGGAGCCTGGATGCCAGTTTTGCATGTGCAGTCAAGGGTGTATAACAGGCGTGCTCTCAGTTTTCAGTGTTCCATGTGTAGTCTGAAGGTGAACCAGCATGCAGGTATAAACTAGGAAAAAAGTAAGAACAGCTTTATTAATTAACGAGCACACAGTTGTGACGTTTCAGTATGAGCCGTAATCATACAAAAAACACACAGGATGAAGAAACAGAGAAAGAAGATAAAATATGATTTCACATGAATGCTATGTAAAAAGTAGGAATGGGGGAAAAAAATAGAATAAATAAAATAAATGGAGCACTTAGCTGTGTGTGGTGGGGTGTTGAGAATGTTTAAATGGGGACTTGTAATGTGTGAGAGGTGGGTCATAAAAGGGGAGGGGGGGGGAACTGCAGAAAAGGGAGAGAGTGATATAATGGTAATCTAGCCAGGAGAAAGTGGAATAGGTGGTTGCAGTTGAGGCAGAGGGTAAACAAGAAATCTCAACACCCCACCACACACAATTCTGGACACAGGCTCTTACAAGCCACAGTTAAGTGCTCCATTTATTTTATTTATTCTGTTTTTTTTTCCATTCCTACTTTTTACATAGAATTCATGTGAAATCATACTTTATCTTCTTTCTCTATTTCTTCGTCCTGTGTGTTTTTGTATGATTAAGGCTCACACTGAAATGTCACAACTGTGTACTCGTTAATTAATAAAGCTGTTCCTATTTTTTTCCTAGTTTATATATTTTGTTATCACAGCTTTACTGCAGTGGCTTTGTGTATATTTATATACATAGTTGTGTATACTTATACACTAATTATCAGCATGCAAATAAATTTTTGAGAAGAAAGCAAGAAGAGACAAATAAGAAGCCATAATTGTTGTAATGAACAGTGAATAAAAAGTTGTTTAAGAATTATTACAGCCAGGTTACTGATTTCTGATTTGCAGATGAATGCAGGACTTGCTAGAGGCAACTCAAATGTGACTATTTCTTACAAGAATATTGTCAGATTCTTGGACAGCTAAGATAATAATAAACAACACTCAACAAAAAGCAAGGAAAAATGGATTCTAATTAAAACTATTAGAAAAATACAGTGAATGTTCATTTGGCTTGTAAGGCGACGGGGAGGACTTGAAATCTTCATAACACCAGGGAAGATATAGAGGCAGAGCAAGAGCATGGATAGTCTGAAGTTAGAAGATAATAGAAAATGGAGCTGATGGAAAAAATCAAGGATCAAGATCTGTGAATAAGCATGGCTGCTGCTGCCAACAGGCAACATGATGATGATAACTGTTTGAATATAATGATTTAGTTCTAGTAAAACTACTTCCCCTTATTTTCTTTGAAAGGTGCAGAAATTCTCATCCAGCTTGCTGAAATAAGGGCCAAACTACATAGTGAACAGAGACGTGTGCAGAGAATGATGGCTGATCACATTGTAAGTGCCAGTGCAAATATTTCCAATATTTCAACATCCACGATGACCAGTTTGATGTCATCAACTCAACCATGGCAAGCAGGGTAGCTATGTCTATGTCCGATTCTGATATGCTTTCTTTGAATCATCACATAATGATAAAGTTGGGAACAAAGATGATTGTGCTTGAGAGATCAAGGACAGCAAGCATTTTCTACAGTTCTAAGTGTTTTAATGTTTTCAGTGATATACCATCTGGCATTAATTGTGTAATGTGACCATTTGACTTGCTGTTTCCTGGATGTAGTGTAGAATTGATGTTACTCCAGCCCTTACCCTGGTGGTGTCATTACTGATTTGGTCTCATCTTGTTACTTTTAGTATTCTCCTTAAGCATCTCATTTCTGTTGTTATGATTTTCTTTTTGTTTTTTGGCTGTTAGTGTCCATGTTTGCCATTGATAGCGTAGAGTTAGGAGGAAAATTATGTTGTACAGCGCTTTTTTTGTTTCAATTGTGATGTTTTTTTTTTCAGTAAATGTGTCATTTGTTCGATGACCTAATTTGAATTATTGCATCTGTTCTCAATCTCAGCATCAAAATAATAAAACAATATAAATACTCATCATTATAAACAGTTAATGTTTGTATACTGTAACAGAATAACATTCTGTACAGATTGTTTTGTGTGTAACCCTGTGGTTGTGGTCTGGTAGACAAGCTACCATTTCTAAACAGGGAGTCATTTTTTTCTGTGTGATGTGACACGATTATATTACATGAGCAATAAACTTGTTTGTACATATAGTGTTATGTACCGTGACTATTACATTCAGACAATGAGCATTAGGCTCAGAGACTCAGCATACATTACATTACATTACATTACATTACATTGATATACACTCTGTAACAGGACAACCCAGGTAACACTGACTCCACTACTCATCTATACATGACATGACCAGTTACATGTAAATCACTAACTCAACACCACTGATGACATATAACATGAATCTAAGAAATCACAGGATTCAGCAGACACACTGTACATGTTTAATGATGAGATCCCATTTGTACGATGAGTGTTGTAATGATGTAGAGTGTAAAACTTGATGGATACAATTACAAATGATCATCTAAAAAACATAAGTTCGGGCGACTAACATCGCCATGGGACTAGGTCAGTCATTCAACCTTTGTCTAAAAAAAACGTGGACAAATCGACGCACAAATCTACATGACTACTACAACAATTTGTCTTAAGAAAAGCAATCCATCACTACAACAGTTTAACTACAGAATCTATCCCTTCCTAGAATCAAACACACAACCTCTCGCTACAACATTCAGACCAAAAACTCCTCTCTCAACTCATTCACACCTCCCGCCTAACCTAAACCACGTGACTCAGAATTCTCTAGAAACACGAGATATTTTCTCCGTGCTTGGCATACGGTGATGAGTTGTACAGGGTTACACACAAAACAATCTGTACAGAATGTTATTCTGTTACAATACCTTCACTGTTTTATTTGCACTGCATATAAGTTTGTAATTTTTGCAGGTAACACTGCCTGGAGATTTGCAGTCTTGATTTTATCAATTTTCTGAGTAGGACCTAAATATTCAGTCATTTCTTCGTTTGATTACTAGACTAGAAATATGAGCATTTTGATTATTAGACTGTAGAAATACTGAGCATATTCATTATTAGAATGTAGAAATTCTGAGAATATTCATTACTAGACTGTAGAAATGTTGAGCATATTGATTACTAGACTGTAGAAATTCTGAGCATATTCATTACTAGACTGTAGAAATGTTGAGCATATTCATTACTAGACTGTAGAAATTCTGAGCATATTCATTACTAGACTGTAGAAATTCTGAGCATATTCATTACTCTCTCTCTCTCTCTGAACCTTAAGTGCCCAGGGCACATGGGGCTTCCGCAAGGGTTTTCCACAAATGCCTGTCTTTCGCCTTTTTTTTCTGCTCTTGCCCAGGTGAGCCCTCTATTGCTCAACATCCTTTCTGTTGTTCTTCTCCATGTCTCCTTTGGTCTACCCTTAATTCTGCTCCTCTGTGGTGTCCATCTCAGTGCTATTTTTGGTAGTGAGTTGTCAGTCATTCGGAGCACATGTCCCAACCATCGCCAGCGTCTTTCCTCAATAATTGTTGTCAGTGGTTTCATCTGCATTTCTGCCAATAAGATGTTATTTCTTATGGTGTTTGGCCAAAATATTTTTTTAATTCTACGTAAACATTTAGTCTGGAAAGAATTCAACTTGTTTTCTATGGTTTTGGTGATTTTCCAGCATTCACTTCCATTACTAGACTGTAGAAACAGAACATGTTGATTACTAAATTGCAGAAAAACTGAATTCTCCCATAGCATAATACTCTCCCACTCTGTAGAGAAACTAAAGTGTTCTCCCATGGTTGTGGTTCACTGTAGAAATACTGGAATGATCACAAGATTGTAGAAACATTGATCTTAGAAATTATCTGTCCTAAATGGCAGAATCATCTTCTTACATCTTACATCCTTCCCGTCCCATTAAATGTCACATAGAGCTTGCATAGTTGTTTGCCAAGTTTTCCTGCTCTCAGTGAGTCTTTCAACTTCATCAAGGGATGTTATGCCCCCTAAGCTGGCTTCTCTTAACAGTGTCCTCTTTAGAGTTTCATGTGGTCGACCTCTTTTTCTTTGGCCTGTTTATGCTCCACTTTATAGCTTGTTTTGGTATTCTCTGATTGTTTCTTCTCATTACATGGCCTACATATGTCCATCTTCATTTTCTGATCACCCATGAGACAGGTTGTTGTTTGCTCATCTGTCTTATCTCAGCATTGTTCTTGAATTTGTTCCACTTTATACCAAGTATTTTCCTGAGGCATTTGTTTTCGAAAGAGCATAATTTATTGTCTATTTCTTTAGTTGATTTTCAGCTTTTGCATGTATAAATGAGGGCGGATATCACATTTGAACTGGATAATCTTAACTTGGTTTTTGAGTGTTTACCTTCACTTGTATACCAGTGAAGGTATACAAGTCATACTTGTGTATGAGTCTTCTGCGTTGCCATACGTTGTAAAACGGGAGTTGAGCATGAGGCCAACAGCCTCATCCTGAGACCCATCTAGAGATGACTCTAGATGGGGAAAAACCCTGCTGTTATGGAATCTCGCAACAGTTGTAACAAACATCAAGAATCATCACCGACCATATTATTTTTCATCACAGTTTGTAGTTTGTTTTTCCTAGAGGTCAGTTATGTAGTAAAATGGTTTTTTTTCCTCTATGTATCTGCTACGCTGAGGATGATGACGAGTTCATTGATCTGAGAGCTTTCCCACGTACACCTGCAGCTTCTGCTCTGTAAGTGTTATCAGAATAATATTTATGTAGCTGGAATTCATGAAATGGAAATTTCATCTATCTCTCTCTCTCTCTCTCTGAACCTTAAGTGCCCAGGGCACATGGGGCTTCTGCAAGGGTTTTCCACAAATGCCTGTCTTTCGCCTTTTTTTCTGCTCTTGCCCAGGTGAGCCCTCTATTGCTCAACATCCTTTCTGTTGTTCTTCTCCATGTCTCTTTTGGTCTACCCTTACTTCTGCTCCCCTGTGGTGTCCATCTTAGTGCTATTTTGGTAGTGAGTTGTCAGTCATTCGGAGCACATGTCCCAATCATCGCCAGCGTCTTTCCTCAATAATTGTTGTCAGTGGTTTCATCTGCATTTCTGCCAATAAGATGTTATTTCTTATGGTGTTTGGCCAAAATATTTTTTTAATTCTACGTAAACATTTAGTCTGGAAAGAATTCAACTTGTTTTCTATGGTTTTGGTGATTTTCCAGCATTCACTTCCATAGAGTAGTACACTTAGAACATTACTCTTAAATATCCTGATTTTCATATTTATGCTTAGTTTATTTGATTTCCATATATTCTGTAGCATTGCAAAAGCCTGGTTTGCTCTAGTAAGTCTGCTGTTGATGTCCTCTGTGCTGTCTCCATTTTCTACTACTCTGCTGCCAAGGTATACAAATTCGTTGACCTCCTCCACTAACTTGTTATCTACTCTGAGTACATTTCTGTTGTTCACATTTTGCTTCATTAACTTTGTCTTTCCTACGTTGATCTTTAGTCCTATGTTGTTTGCATTCTGGGTTAACTTGTTTATTTTATCTTGCATATCTTTGTGACTGCTTGATAATAGACAAATGTCGTCCGCAAAGTCAAGGTCCTCCAGCACTGTGTTAAGGGTCCATTGTAATCCTCTGCATTTGTCTGATGTTGCCTCCTTCATTAACCAGTCTACTGCCAAGATAAATAATGTTGGTGATAGTACACATCCCTGTTTCACTCCTGTTTGTACCCTAAAGCTGCTGGAGGTATGTTCTCCACAGATAACTTTGCACTGAAAACCCTCGTATAGGGCTTTGATTACATTAACTATTTTATGGGGCAGGCCATGCCATCTTAGGATTTTCCACAGTGCATCTCTGTTGACACTGTCAAAGGCTTTCTCAAAATCTATGAATAATGCATATGTTGTGCTATGCCACTCATTTGCCTGTTCTAATATTTGTCTAAGTACAAATATATGGTCTATGCATGATCTTCCTTTCCTAAATCCTGCCTGCTCTTTCCGAAGTTTTTCCTCAAGTGTTGGTACAATTCTGTTGATGATTATTCTGCAAAATACTTTACTAGTGAGTGGCAGTAGGGTAATGCCTCTCCAGTTCCCGCAATCTCTGAGGTCACCCTTCTTTGGTAGTTTTACTATAAGACCAGTTTTCCACTCCTCTGGGGCTTTTTCTAAATCCCAAATTTGTTGTAAAAAATTTCATCTATGGAAATCATGAAATTGATACTTTGGATAGTCATTAATGATACATGTGATGGTACATGTGAAATGGAAGCATTTAGTTACCAGTGGATCTATGAATATGATGCACTTAGATTCTCATAAATATAACTCGTGAAAGAAAGTCATTTAAACAAGCAACTCACAGATCTCTGGGAGTCATGACACAAGGGAGTCCACCCACCCTGGAGCATTTGAAGTTTGAAGAGCCAAAACATATGCAGAGTGAAATGTACAAAGCAAGTCAGAAAGTAACCTTAATCTATATTGCATCATAGTTGTAGTACAGATATTATATACCTTCCCTCTCCAGACATATGTGCAGGGGCACACTGGACATTTTGGAAATATGACATCAGCAGACCAGATGATAATGGCCACACCTTGAAAACATGCATGAGAGAAGAGCAGTGCATGGTTAGTTGTTTCATGAGTGTCTGGTGTTATGTAGCTGAAGCTACAGTGTAGAATCACTAGAGACAAATGTTGGGTACAGAGGCAAAACCAGACAGCAAGGAGTTGCAACATTCTTCCACACTGGAACCAAAGAATTTCCACACAACTTCAGAAAATTGATGCTCACATTCTTATGGGACTGTAAAGGCCCAATCTTTGGCCAAAGGAATCACTATGAACAATGAAGCATAAAATGATGTGCTTGAAAACCACATGAAACCTGCAATCAGGCCAAAACATCACGTTTTGCTCAGTTCTGGTGTGTTGTTACAGCCTCATATACCATGTGCAATAGTTCAGCAAAATTACAAATCCCATGTGCAATAGTTCAGCAAAATTACAAATCCCATGTGCAATAGTTCAGCAAAATTACAAATCTTTATTTAGAGGGTCTTCCACATCCTTCATATTCTACTAACCTCATATCATGGAATTATTATGTGTTTAGACTGCTCAGAGAGGTGCAAGGTGGGAAGAAGTTCAGAATGAATGAAGAGATTAAAGAGGCCATGCATAGTTGGCTGCAGAATGTCATAAGAATTTTTTCTCAAGGAATCCAGGCATTAAAGAAGTGGTGACAAATCTATGTTGAATATGGTGGGGACTATGTTGAAAAGCGGTAAGGAGTTTTCTGTATATTTTATTCAAATACAAAAAATTAAAGTTACTTTTTGACTCACCCTCGTACTTCTCTGGTGATATGAGGGTTTGTATTATTGTTTCAGTCTCTGGGCCAGAGTTTCCTGTTTTATTCCCCTACATAATGAAACATTACAGGTTCAGCTGTTTTAAGTAAAAGTAGAATATTTTTTGTTTATATGTAAAACACTCAAGCAAAGAGAACTCTGTTAGGGAACTGTCACCAGAACAAGAAAGGCATAGTTATTTTGTTGCCATAGTGCAATCTAGGTAAAAGGCTGCTGTGAAAATGTGGCAGAGAAATAAGTGTGTTCTCCAGTGATGATGGAGCCTGTTCAGTAGCCTGCTTTTAGGTCCACTAGCTGCAAAGCAGTGTCACAGTAACCCATTCTTGATGTGATTTGATTTTTTTATTCTAGTATTTTCACTGCTGTATCAGTAACAGGAATATATTATACAACAAAGTCTATAACTTCAGCATTAAACATGTGTATGGTTTTCTTTTAATATGAAACATGTGTTTTCTATGGTTTATGTTGTATGACTGTTTAAACTGTTTTTGCAATATTTAAATTTTTCTCAGAAGTCCTGAAAGTGATGTGTGTGAGACAAGCATGAACCTAGCTGTCAGGAACGTTAGAAGACGTACAGTGGACAGAAGCCACTCACACAATGTTGGAACCTACAGAACAAACTGGCCAGATGCCCATAATATGTATGATGTTGATGAAGACATTAGTGATTGATGCAACACAAGCAGAAGAAAACTTTGACTAGCACTTCCAGAAAGTATTCATTATAGAACAGCTTCTTAAGTGAACTATAAAAACAGGAAGGATTTTGGAGAAAGAAGGGCTGTGTGGAAATGATGTGAAATATTAAACAAGAGATAATGAGAAGGGAAAAGAATTAACAAGTAGGGGGTGGTTTTGCTTTCCAAGGAGCCAACCAATAAAAGTGTTCTTGTGCTACACTTGAAAGATGTGGCAATGTTTATGAGAGAGCAATGGTTGTGCTTTTCTTTTCTTTTCCTTTTTTTTTCACATTTTTTTTAAGCAGAGTTTTACATTTGGCAACATTTATACTAAGTGTTATTTTAAGAATATTTAGAGTAAGGAAGTCAAAATTTGTAGCAGTCTGTGGAGAAAGCTGTAGACCAAGTATATATATATATAGTTTAATTTGCATACTTCATTATGTAAGTAAATTACAAGATCTATAATTTAAAATGTGGTGGATAAATATATAAATATATTTCTTATGACAGCCTAGCCTTTTTTTTTAAGTTTTATAATACTTCTGCTTTATCAAAATTGTCTGAACATATATATGATGTATTGAGGCACTACAGAGTCTCTCTCTCTCTCTCTTTCTCACGCACACACACACACACACCCACGCACATAAACAAACAAACAAACAAAACAAAACCCATTGAATTCAACAGTTTCAAAACACTTTGGTCTTATGCACATGAGATATCAGGTTTGTTTCTTTCAGTTTAAATTTCCATTTGGTCATTTGTAATATCTTTTATTTATTTATTTTTTCAATGATTGTTTCACGAAGAACATGACCTATTCTTTCAGTTTTTTATTTCTTTTTTTTTTCAGTTTTTCGCTTTTGATGATTGTAATTTGCAAATCAAAGCATGAAAGATCTGGTGTCTGAGATAACTTTGTTTTTAACGAGAAAAGTCTGATATCTGAGACATCTTTGTTTCTAATGAGAAAGTTCTGATTTTTTTTTAGATTACTTTGTTTATAACAAAATAGTCTGTTTTTTTTTCTTGTTATATATCTTATATCCTTCCTGTGCCGTTAAACGTCACATAGGGCTCGCAAGGTAGTTTGCCAGTTTTCCCTGTCTTCGGCGAGTCTTTCAACCTCATCAAGGGATTTAATGCCTGTTAATTTGGCTTCTCTTAACAATGTCCTCTTCAGAGTTTCACACGGTCTGCCTCTTTTTCTTTGACCTGTTGTATTCCACTTGATAGCAATTTTTGGGATTCTCTGATCGTTTCTTCTCATCACGTGACAAGCATATGTCCATCTCCTTTTTCTGATCACCTATGTTTTTTTTAGATAACATTTTTTATAACAAAATAGTCTGGTGTCCTTGATATAACTTTGTTTATAAACAAGAAAGTCTGGTGCCCTTGAGATAACTTTGTCTATAACAAAAAAAGTCTAGTGTCTCTGAGATAACTTTGTTTGTAAAAATAAATATTCGTCAGTGTGCTTTATGTGAACCAGAGAAGTGTATATTGCATGAGATAGATCACATTTTATCATTTCCATAGTTTGTGAATGTAAGAATTCATGTTGTGAATTTGTGAAGCAGTTCATTTTCAGTAAATTTAATCAAATATAAATCATCAGCATACAGCATAAATTTGTAGTTATTTATGTTTTTGGGGTTTCTTTCTTGTCCATTGTTAATGTTTTTGGTGCTCATTAATGACAGTAAATTTCAGGATTTTTTTCTGCATCCTGCATTGTTGCAATATTTTCCTTTTTTACCTGTTAGCCTGGCAGTGCTAACAGGAATTTAACTGCAGCCAGGGTTGTCCACAGAATAATTTCTCAGAAACAACTTGGAAAGAGGACCCTAAGAGTTTGAAACTGAGAGTTGAAAAGATGCAGGAAGATATACAATATAAGATTTGGAAAGGTAATAAACAGAAATTTGAGTCTGGGAAATGATAGTGTAAACATAAACAGGAATTTGAATCTAGGAAATGATAGTGTAAACATAAACAGGAATTTGAATCTGAGAACTGAAAATGTAAACATAAACAGGAATTTTTATGAAGGAACTGAAAATGACAACATTAACAGGAATTTGTAACTGGGAACTAAAAATGTAGACATAAACAATAATTTGTATCTAGAAACAGAAAATGTAAACATAAACAGGAATTTGAATCTGTGAACTGAAAGTGTAAATTTGAAGATGAGGGCAGAAAATATACACATAGGCAAACATTTGAAGCTGATAGCATGTAGTATTTAAAGAAAGAGACAAAAATATGTCATGTGCATATTAAGTTTCAAAGATAGCATAAACTGAGTGATGAGACCACCTCCAGTGGTTACACAATCACGTTCGAGGACTTTGATGAGGTCTTGCTTTCTGAAGGTTAGCCAAATTTAAACAGTAAGCTCTTTATAAATACTTTTTTTTTAAAATAAAGAATGTGAAATGATAAGGCTTTTTAAAGGGCTGCTAGTGTAGTTCCATGTGGTGTCATGTAGTAAAGTTCTGTTATATTGTATTTCTCAATTTTGCTGGCTTTCCAGAATTACTTTATTTGCAACTGTTAGTTCCCTCGCAGTTTGTCGGCTATACAGCTGAACAACTGCATCAGCTTTTCTTCCACTGGAATCTTTCGTGTTGTGATCTAGATCAAGGTGTGTCTGCATTTTGGTTGTTATCCATCATCTTTAGGTGCACAGCTAGGTCTTCAGCATGTACTGCCTCTGTTGATGAAACCCAATTGATCATTTAACAGAAATGAAGTAAAAACCGTGCATCAGACCTGGGCAAAATGTTTGGAAATCCTACAACAGACATGATGGGGGAAAAAACAAATGAAGACAAAGAAAAATAGCAAAGTGACAGCTAGAACATACTAAAATATCCACATCAACACGGTTCTAATTTACGTCCTTTCCTAACAGAGAACTTCTGTACAATGCGCATTTCACAAGATACCAAAAACCAGTGATTCTCACACTTGATGAGCTCACGGTTGGTGGGTATATTTAATATTAATATATTGGCACATTTGTCTGACCTAGTAAGCCAAAAATTCTCTTTCAATAATAAATACTATTAATAAATACTATTAATAGTAAATGGACTCTAGAAATTCTGCCAACCTTTCATGACATACAACAGCACATGGAGTGGAAATTGCTGCTCTAGAAGTTCTTTAGCTGACACATTCATGTTCATTTCTTTACTAACAATGTACTTCTTTAAAGCTATAATAGTCTTTAGTGCTGAAGTCATGCATTGCTTCTATTTCAGCGTCTGCAAGATTTTAATTATCTTGTACAGAGTAACTGAATGTCCTAGGGGTATCAAATGTCTTGTTTCACAAACAGAGTTTCACTCAGATGTTGACGCAGTCTGATGTCGTGAATGATTTGTGTAGATATTTTAATTAAAAACGTGTACACGGTTCCCCTTTCTCCACACAGCACCTGAAATGTTTCATTGTATTTCTAGATTCTGATCCCTGCGGAATTCCTTATTTTGTAGGCCTGCTGTATTGTGATGTGCAGTTTGCAGAGAATGTCAGTGTTCATACAAAATTAGATAGCACTGAGTTACAGGTACATGTAAATTCACTTTTGATATTGTAAGTTTTATATGATAAATGAGTAGTGTGTGTTTCATATGATAAGTAAGAAACATTTGCTAATATTTTATCAGTCTTATATAAGTAGCATTTGCAAATATCATGCAAGTGTTATATAATAAATAAGTAACATTTGCAAATATCATGCAAGTGTTATATAATAAATAAGTAACATTTGCAAATATCATGCAAGTGTTATATAATAAATAAGTAACATTTGCAAATATCATGCAAGTGTTATATAATAAAGTAACATTTGCAAATATCATGCAAGTGTTATATAATAAATAAGTAACATTTGCAAATATCATGCAAGTGTTATATAATAAATAAGTAACATTTGCAAATATCATGCAAATGTTATATAATAAATAAGTAACATTTGCAAATATCATGCAAGTGTTATATAATAAATAAGTAACATTTGCAAATATCATGCAAGTGTTATATAATAAATAAGTAACATTTGCAAATACAATGCAATGGCAGTTTCTGTTTTCAGCAACAGAAGATGTCAGATATTTGTAAAATTATTTTTACTGTGCTTACTTAATTATTTGTTTGAGAGATTTGAGGGATTGGGGAGATGAGTCTGTGAGATGATGTTGAGTTTGATGGTTATGAATTTACTTATTTCTTACCATTTCTCCTTAATACTTCTTATTCATTCTTATTTCTCCTTATTAATTCTTGTATACTTTATCTATCCCCCGTGTGGTACCCGAGATC
This sequence comes from Achatina immaculata, assembly GCA_009760885.1. NCBI lineage: Eukaryota > Metazoa > Mollusca > Gastropoda > Stylommatophora > Achatinidae > Lissachatina > Lissachatina immaculata. Next base: position 3,552,905 of record CM019705.1, on the reverse strand, counting down.
TGCAAAGAATAGGACCACTGTACCCTACCATGCATGATCGTAAAAGGCGACTAAGGAGGGTTCAGCATAGGGCCAGCAACCCTATCTGGTAAAAAACTATCAGACTGCTACAGAAACAGAAGCAAGGGAAAAAGCAAATGCAAGTGGAAGGAGAAATGCGTATCAGGAAACTGAGCCCATGAAGGTTGTGGATGAAAGCCAGCCACTGGAAGTCCCCAGCCCGACTGAAGACCTCCTGGAACCTAAACAAAAGATGCAAATAGGCAGCTGGAATGTAAGAACACTAAACCAGACTGGAAAACCATCAAGGAAATGCACAGATACAAACTAGACATACTAGGAATACAAGAAGCAAGATGGACAGGACAAGGCAGAAGGAAATTAACAACACAGCACACAGAAGATACAATAATATGGTCAGGTAAAGAAGATCTTCATGAAGGAGGAGTAGCATTAATTATAACAAAAAAAGCATCAAGAGCATTGCTGAAATGGACCCCAATAAATGAGAGATTATTATGCACGGTTCAATTCAAGATTCACGAAGCTGTCTATTATAGTTTGTTATGCACCAACAGAAGCAGCTGAAGAGGAATTAAAAGAAGATTTTTACAACAGCCTCCAAGCCACAGTAGAAACAATACCCAAGCATGATATGCTACTCATCTTGGGCGACTTCAATGCAAAAGTAGGTGAAGGAAATGAAGATAGAAGAAGAATCATGGGAAGAGAAGGAATTGGAGAAATAAATGAAAATGGAGAAAGACTGTGCAGTTTCTGTGAAGAAAACATGATGACCATCGGAGGGACAATTTTCCAACACAAAAACATCCATAAGGTGACTTGGAGGTCACCAGATAAAACCACAGAAAACCAAATCGATCACATACTAATAAACAACAAGTGGAAACGGTCACTACAAGATGTGCGAGCAAGGAAAGGAGCAGATATAGGAAGTGATCACAACCTCTGGTAGCAAAAATAAAACTAAAATTAAGGAAAGCCAGAATCTGAGAACACAGAAAGATACATTTTGATACAAGAAAACTGATAGACCAACAAACAAGAAATGAATTCTCAATAATACTTAAGAACCGCTTCAGTGTCCTACAAGACGAAGCAGAAATGTCCATATTAGAGTTCAATAAAACACTACAGGAAACAGCAAAAGAGGTGCTGGGATATCGGAAAAGGAGAAAAGAGGAATGGATAAGTGAGACCACATGGGAAAAGATAGAGCAAAGAAAAGAAATCAAGAAAAAATTACTGAACACTAAATCACAACGGCTTAAAGAACGAGTTTTAAGTAATTATGCACAAAAAGACAAAGAAGTGAAGGAATCATGCCGTCAAGATAAACGTCAATATTATGACAACTTAGCAGAAACAGCAGAGAAAGCAGCATATACAAATGACATGAAAACCATATATAAAATCATAAAGCAGATGACAGGTAACGTCAATACAAAATGTGAAAGTGCAGTAAGAACACAAAATGGACAACTGGTTAGTGGAGAAAGAGAAAAAATTGAAAGATGGAGGGAACACTTTAACAGAACACAAGCAGCACAAACAATAGACATACCTGAAGCAAAAGCGGAACTAAACATCAATACAGGACCAATAACAATAAATGAAGTAAAAGAGACGATAAAGATGCTAAAATCAGACAGGGCACCAGGTGAAGATGAAGTGACTGCTGAGATGTTGAAAGCAGAAGAAACAGAAACACCAAAACAACTTTGCCGGATATTACAACAAATTTGGGATTTAGAAAAAGCCCCAGAGGAGTGGAAAACTGGTCTTATAGTAAAACTACCAAAGAAGGGTGACCTCAGAGATTGCGGGAACTGGAGAGGCATTACCCTACTGCCACTCACTAGTAAAGTGTTTTGCAGAATAATCATCAACAGAATTGTACCAACACTTGAGGAAAAACTGCGGAAAGAGCAGGCAGGATTTAGGAAAGGAAGATCATGCATAGACCATATATTTGTACTTAGACAAATATTAGAACAGGCAAATGAGTGGCATAGCACAACATATGCATTATTCATAGATTTTGAGAAAGCCTTTGACAGTGTCAACAGAGATGCACTGTGGAAAATCCTAAGATGGCATGGCCTCCCCCATAAAATAGTTAATGTAATCAAAGCCCTATACGAGGGTTTTCAGTGCAAAGTTATCTGTGGAGAACATACCTCCAGCAGCTTTAGGGTACAAACAGGAGTGAAACAGGGATGTGTACTATCACCAACATTATTTATCTTGGCAGTAGACTGGTTAATGAAGGAGGCAACATCAGACAAACGCAGAGGATTACAATGGACCCTTGACACAGTGCTGGAGGACCTTGACTTTGCGGACGACATTTGTCTATTACCAAGCAGTCACAAAGATATGCAAGATAAAATAAACAAGCTAACCCAGAATGCAAACAACATAGGACTAAAGATCAACGTAGGAAAGACAAAGTTAATGAAGCAAAATGTGAACAACAGAAATGTACTCAGAGTAGATAACAAGTTAGTGGAGGAGGTCAACGAATTTGTATACCTTGGCAGCAGAGTAGTAGAAAATGGAGACAGCACAGAGGACATCAACAGCAGACTTACTAGAGCAAACCAGGCTTTTGCAATGCTACAGAATATATGGAGATCAAATAAATTAAGCATAAATATGAAAATCAGGATATTTAAGAGTAATGTTCTAAGTGTACTACTCTATGGAAGTGAATGCTGGAAAATCACCAAAACCATAGAAAACAAGTTGAATTCTTTCCAGACTAAATGTTTACGTAGAATTAAAAAAATATTTTGGCCAAACACCATAAGAAATAACATCTTATTGGCAGAAATGCAGATGAAACCACTGACAACAATTATTGAGGAAAGACGCTGGCGATGGTTGGGACATGTGCTCGAATGACTGACAACTCACTACCAAAAATAGCACTAAGATGGACACCACAGGGGAGCAGAAGTAAGGGTAGACCAAAAGAGACATGGAGAAGAACAACAGAAAGGATGTTGAGCAATAGAGGGCTCACCTGGGCAAGAGCAGAAAAAAAGGCGAAAGACAGGCATTTGTGGAAAACCCTTGCGGAAGCCCCATGTGCCCTGGGCACTTAAGGTTCAGAGAGAGATACTTTATCTATGGATGCATCAGCAGCAGGCCATCTTGCTCACAACCGAGAGGCCCGCAGGAGTGCTGTGGAACATGCAAATGAATGAATGAATAAATACTTTATCTTCCTTTTTTATTCTTCTCTCTTATTTGCTTCACTCCCTCATCTTGCTTCTCACCCCCCAATTTCACTATGTAACCTTTTAACTCTAGTTGTTCTTTATCACCATCAAATGGCCGTCAGTGGAGATTTCTATCATGCCCATCACTTAATGTAATGAGATGGTGCCCAGTGAAGTACAGCTGTGCCTGGAACACTTTCATTTATCGAGCCTCTGACGATCCTACCCAGATTCTTTTCCTCTGTCAGCTGGTGTTCATATATATATATATATATATATATAATATATATATATATATATATATATATATATATATCTGAACCTTAAGTGCCTAGGGCACACAGGGCTTCCACAAGGGTTTTCCACAAATGCCTGTGTCAGCCGCGCCGAGCTGCACAGCGAGGGCTGCTGCTGTTGCGCAGGCCGACCGTTCTTTTGGCGAAAAAGCGCTCTCGAGTTCCGTGCGTGGGCAGACGGGCTTTCGCTCCCGTCCCGGACGGCGAGAGTTACGGTGTTTCGATGCAGAAGTGAGTGGTTTGTCCGTCGAGCGAAGCATATAAACGGCTAGCCAGCCAGGTTCATGCTAACGGTGTAGTACATTTTTGTCGACCGATGGTCTCGAAAATGGCCCATCTCTCGCAAAGATTATCGGGTTTGCAGTATGTAATGTGTGTTGTTTGTGGGTGGCCAGGCTTTCTTCTCCTTCGTTAGAGCAGAGGGAGCCGCCCCCGCTGGTTAAAGGAAATGAAACACCGCCGGGGTCGAAAGGGATCCGCTCTGAGCAGAGCGCTGTCTCCCTTGCCCCGCTTCGATCTGTCAGCAGATATCCGACAACGGTTCGGTGAAGAAAGCTATCTGGTTGATCCTGCCAGTACACTGCTGGCGAGACTTTTCGAATGCCGCGTGTGGAGTGAAGCTTCTTCCGGTCAAGAAAAAAAATTCGGAAAAGAAATAAAGGTTGCTGTGCGGCGCCGATGTGAAAAGGTGAAGGAAAAGATAAAGTGAAATTAAATCGGTATGTCCAGTAGTATCGCAGCGAGAGTTACGCATACCACGGCGCCTCTGATCTAGAGGCCGGCCACGTCCGAAATACACCTACACCGGTGAAATATGCCTAAACTGGCACACACCAGGGGTGAAACTTGATGGCCAGGCATGTCACGCCACCTCCGCTCTAGAAGTTGGTCACGCTCGATATACACCCATACTGGTGAAATAAGCCTAAACCAGCTCATACCAGGGGTGAAACTTGAAGGCTACGCATGCCACGGTACCTCTGCTCTAGAGACCGGTCACGTCCCAAACACGCCCATACTGGGATAATATGCATAAACCGGCTCAACCCAGGGGTAGAAGTCACTAGTGGCGAGGATTCGTCCTCCTGGACAAAAGCTCCATCCTGGTCACATCTAAGAAAGGTAGCGGCCACGACCACAAAATGCTGAAGTCGGAGACACTGGACCAGGGCAGTATAGATAGGCAACCACCTCTCACCCGGCGGGAATGTATGCATATCCTAATCGCGCTGAGGTTTTCCGGTGAGAAAGTCCAACACTGGACTGGATGGGCAACCACCTCTCACCCAGCGGTGATACACGGGTATCTCAAAAGACGTCGAGGTTTTCCGGTGAGAAAGTCTAACTCTGGCCTGGGTGGGCTACCACCTCTCACCCAGTGGGGATATGCTGATATTCTAAAACGTCGAGGTCTTCCGGTGAGAAAGTCCAACTCTAGACTAAACTGGTGCAACGAAAACCACGGTGTCACGCAATCCCGCTTCTGAGACCCACCAAGAATTCAGACTCAAGCCCTGCGATACTCTGAACCTCATGTGGTCCTCTCAGAGATCTCGTGTGGTCCTCTTCGGAGACCACACGGGGGATCACGGAACTTAACGAGGACCACAGGAGTAAATTCAATAGGATCACAGGGTGGTCTTGGTGGTAGAAGCGAACGAAGAAGAAGAAGACACAAATGCCTGTCCTTTGCCTTTTGTCCCGCTCTTGCCCAGGTGAGCCCTCTATTGCACAACATCCTTTCTGTTGTTCTTCTCCATGTCTCTTGTGGTCTACCCTTACTTCTGTTCCCCTGTGGTGTCCATCTTAGTGCTATTTTTGGTAGTGAGTTGTCAGTCATTCGGAGCACATGTCCCAACCATCGCCAGCGTCTTTCCTCAGTAATTGTTGTCAGTGGTTTCGTCTGCATTTCTGCTAATAAAATGTTATTTCTTATGGTGTTTGGCCAAAATATTTTTCTAATTCTTCGTAAACATTTAGTCTGGAAAGAATTCAACTTGTTTTCTATGGTTTTTTGGTGATTTGATGTCCAGATAAGCTCCCCTAAATAACCTTATGGTTGGAAAAATGCACTTATCATCTCAGTCATTCTCTAGCACCTCCAATAAATACTCAGAAGGCATAAATGTGATCCAGGTTCCAGGAAAAATAAGAGTTAGTTTATTAACATCACCAGACACCGCACACGTTTACACCAGATAATATAAACACACACACAACAGGTCTCTCCACAGCAACTAAACACCAGGCACGAGAAATATGAGCACACCCTGACACATCAGCATGAAACAATCAAAAGCGGAACTCCAAGTGACGCCCTCAACATTTCATTATCTCTGTTAATCTCTTGTCTTCATTTTTTTCTCTTAGAATACATCTTCACCATTAATTTAGACCTGACTACACTCCCTTCATACACATTGGAGCTAACTTGCCAGTTCACATATATCACATACATGCACAGAAACTGCCTCCGCCAACATATAAAACATATAATGCAAATACGCAGTGGTTCGATGACACGTAAATTCAGCCATGATGATTCAATGATGAAAAAGAACGATGAACGTAGCATATCATTACTAAATCACGAGCAGTAGACACCAGCACACCCACGTGCGCCACACACAAAACTTGGAGAAATCGCATCCCAGTGTGTCTATAAATCAAAAGTTAAACTTGTACATACATGAAGCATGATAAATGAAAGTTACAATAATGAAAAATTATGCATTTCTTATCTCGCTAAACACAATGTTAAACACTGAACACTTCTCACAGCACATACCTACACAACTCTACATCCGACATACAACAACTTACGTACATGAACGTTACCAACATGAGCCGGCTGGAACAGCGCCTGGGTTCATAGCTAGACAGTCCTTGTATTCCACATCAGAAATATATAATTGATAACTTCGTAAGACACCTCAGACATACCCCCCTCCCATACCTACGTGATATCGCCACGAGCTCTACGCAAAGACTGCCGCTTTTTTTTTCTCAATACATTACAACCACCTGACCACACGTCACATGACCAGATTTCTTCCCTCCCCCCCCCCCTCCCAGACAACTTCGAAATAGGCCAACCCTTGCCCCTCCGAAACGGCCGAATTTCGAAGAACCAAGCATGGCCCATTCCACATATTCATATCAGCAATAATAGCAATAATTATTATACTTAGTTTGTCTAAAATCCGGTTAGGCTCACCTACTAACATAAGGCACTAAGCAGTGCGACCTGTGACCACTGACTTGTGAGTAGGTCGGTGGAGTCAAGGTTATGGGAGTAAACTCTGAAAGATAAATCTGGAGGACACCCTCCGGCAGTTTACAGATAATCATTTTTCCTACTTTTATCTCCTGGAATCTGTTGCAGCTTTGCTGGATTTCCTGATTAATGAACATCTACTTCCTTGAAGTAGCTGGTCGTGAGAGTCAGGAGAGAGGAAGGAAGGAGTGGAAACTGAAACATTGAAAGACACTTTCACCTCGAAACTGTTCAGGCTAAACGGGGAAACGCACTCATTTATCATTCCAGCGGTCGGTTATGCAAATCAACATTTGTAGAATCATGAGAGAAGCAGCTTAGAAAGATGATCATGGGCAAGTTCCACGACGACCATCTATCTTCTTTATAAAATCAACAGCCACACTTAGCGTATTGGATGACAGACGTCCACGTGGCACCTGGATACGTGTGTGTACAGATGGAACTGCGTACAGTGTCATAAAGAGTGGAGGAGTCGACGCACATATCGAATATCCATAAAGACCACTGATGAAGTATGCATAACTACTGAGAAATCCTGCAACGATTACGATGCAGAAGTTGAGGTAATTATTGCCTCAGTTGAAAAACTCTCAAACTACAACTTTGATGCATGTCTTATAATATTCCTCACAGGTGCAGAAGTTGAGGTAATTATTGCCTCAGTTGAAAAACTCTCAAACTACAACTTTGATGCATGTCTTATAATATTCCTCACAGATGCAGAATGAGTACTGGAAGTTCTTCCGTGCAAAAGCAACCAGACTGTAGAGGATACATTGTCAAAAGTTAAAGCAACCAGACTGTAGAGGATACATTGTCAAAAGTTAAAGCACAATCATCCCAGTAATTCATTCCTGCAATGTCAGAACCCTCAGAGGATGATTTAACATGTCATTGAACTCCAGTAATTCATTCCTGCAATGTCTGTACCCTGAGAGGATTATTTAACAAGTCAGTGAACTACAACTCTTCCAGCTCTGGGTGCTGATGGTCACAAAGAGGGTTGGATTGAACTGAAATGAGCACTGGCACGACGTCAACAGATCAGATAAGATCACCTTCAACTTCCTGCTTCCTGGCCGAGTTTGTCGTGATCATACAGATATGTCAGGAACGCAGTCAGATACACATGAAATAAATGTTTTATATAAATATCTTATTTGCGTAATCAGAAGCCCGCGATTCAAACAGACTATAAAGTAATCTTATTTTAAAATACGTATTTAATTTTAAAAGTTATTTGCCACTTTCTTGTTTGTGAAAGTTCATTCGAGAGAAACTCTTTGGGCCTTTTTCTCGACAAATTCTTCTAACTTTTGGCTTTATACGAAGATTTCTGGCTTTTTCACATTCTGCTGATAATACTGTGAAGTTCTAATGTCGTTCTTCCAAAGTCTGACCAAAGAGGGCTCTGATATGGAGCAACTAATCAAACTTGTCATCTATAGCCCACATCAGACTAGTAAGAAGCCACAAATACCACTAAAAAGATGACTATCACATGCTAAACAAAAGTGAACAAGTCATTTTCCGCCTCAGAAAAAAAAAGACACAACCGACTCCGAAGTCACCGCTATACAAAGTTTAAGGGTGGCAATTCTCCTCTTTGTGCATGTGCCCAGGCATTTCTAAATGTGGAGCACATTGTCCAAAACTGTACCACCTATGAAACACAGAGAAGCAGTTACTAGCCCAGAGAAACCACCAAATAAGCTAAACTATACGACTCTGTACTTCTTATCTTATATCTTATATCCTTCCCGTGCCGTTAAACGTCACATAGGGCTCGCAAAGTAGTTCGCCAATTTTTTTCCTGTCTTTGGCGAGTCTTTCAACCTCATCAAAGGATTTTATGCCTGTTAATTTGGCCTCTCTTAACAATGTCCTCTTCAGAGTTTCACGCGGTCTGCCTCTTTTTCTTCGGCCTGTTGTGTTCCACTTGATAGCTTGTTTTGGGATTCTCTGATTATTTCTTCTCATCAAGTGACCAACATATGTCCTTCTCCTTTTCCTGATCACCCATGAGACTAGTTGTTGTTCAGTCATCTGTTTTATCTCTCTGTACAGGAACTACAAAAATAAAAAGTCAAATTGTATCCAAAAGACGGTAAACGCGTATAGAGAAAGATCTTCCTCCTTCAGAATCATCTTCTAAAACGAAAAGAACCAATATTATCGGTTTGTTGTTTTTGTAAATGGCAACCCCAGCCCCGTGCAGTAGCTGCTGTGATTTTTTTTCAATGGAAATGAAAAAGGAGATCTCTCCAAAGTAGGAAGCAAAATGAAACAGATTAACAACCTAGTAACATATCAACAAGCAAAAACCATCATCCACAACAAACTAAACACCAGCTGGACAACAAAAATGAAAATAGAATCAAAACAAGACCCCATTCATCAACTACACAGATGCCAGCAAACCACAATCTTTCGCCCAAGAATAGTACACAGTAGACTTCTAAGCCACCTCTATCGCCTCAAAATATCACATAAAAATGAGCGCCCATGTGGCTTTGGGATCCAGACACCAGAACACATCCTGCAGACCTGTCCAACCCACTCAAACCTCCGAGCACAGATCTGGCCCGAGGGAGAGGAACTGAAAGAAAAAGCTGTGGGGCCCCACACTCAAACCTCCGAGCACAGATCTGGCCTGAGGGAGAGGAACTGAAAGAAAAAGCTGTGGGGCCCCACACTCAAACCTCCGAGCACAGATCTGGCCCGAGGGAGAGGAACTGAAAGAAAAAGCTGTGGGGCCCCACACTCAAACCTCCGAGCACAGATCTGGCCCGAGGGAGAGGAACTGAAAGAAAAAGCTGTGGGGCCCCACACTCAAACCTCCGAGCACAGATCTGGCCCGAGGGAGAGGAACTGAAAGAAAAAGCTGTGGGGCCCCACACTCAAACCTCCGAGCACAGATCTGGCCCGAGGGAGAGGAACTGAAAGAAAAAGCTGTGGGGCCCCACACTCAAACCTCCGAGCACAGATCTGGCCCGAGGGAGAGGAACTGAAAGAAAAAGCTGTGGGGCCCCACACTCAAACCTGGAGAAGATGGCGACAGGGCTACAGGTTTAGCATGACCAAACTTCCTCGAAAGCTGAAGAAGAAGAAGAAGAAGAAGGAGAAGAAGAAGAAGAAGAAGAAATCGCAGGCCCAGCTGAAGGAGACCTGAATTAGATTTTTTTTTTCATTTCTTGACGATGCCAAGAAATGAAAAAAAAAATCGACCAGCTATTAGACTGGCTCCACTACTAAGGGAAACACATCGACCCTTATCCTGTTGTGTTGACTGACTGAAGCAAAAGAACAACTTGATCTTATAAAAACAACAATATATTTATAATGGACTTGTGATCTTAACTTTGTGTCATTTTTTAACTTTTTCGCTCCTGAAGTAATAATTTTCACGCTGTGCCAGAATAAATGTTGGCAGAAAGAAACTGGAAGTAAGTTCCTCTATAATTTAAAAAGATGGTTAGAAGTATGCTACTTTTAATTTTATTGGCATTTTGGTTAAATATGAGCACTGATTCCTTAAACGTGCAATATCTAACAACCTTACCAATGTTGTTTTGAAGTTAAATATTGAAATATTACTCTACATTATTTAAAAACATTTGCTTTGGCTTCCTTACTTCCTATATACGAGTACACGGATACAGGGAACTATTTTCTGTTTTACATCTGACAAAAACTCTTTTTTTTTCACGCGTGGACTGTACTTCTGGCAAGACTATATTTACTTCTGTGACTCCACATAAACCAGACTCTCCGAACTTTTGACTTCTGGGACATGAAGAAGTTGATGTTTTTGCATGTTTTCTGGTAACTGCCTTGATTGGACACGTGACAAAAGCATAGCAGATGTGGCTTCCCTGTCAGAGGACGACATGGCTTGAAGTTTGCAGGTCGCGGCAGGTCTGTCGAGAGAGAGAGAGAGAGAGAGAGAGAGGGAGAACACGGAGTACTTCCCTGTGATTCTGTAGACATGGTCAGCAGCGAAAAACAGTGATAGAAGAGGGCATTTCGAATTTACCTTAGAGGTAAGCATGGCCAAACGAAGTCAAGACGATCCCAGAATAGTCTAGAACGTGTCGTGTCAGATCATGAACGTCAAACTTTGTACCGGGAACAGGTCAACGTTAAGATAGACGTGGTTTCAGCGCTGTAGGAAGATGACATTCTAAGGTTGTGTCACAAAATCTAGCTTGATATTTTGTTCAACAAAATAGAAATGAAGAGTTGTTAACATAAACTCATGTGTGTGTGTGTGTGTGTGTGCGGGCGCGAGTGTGTGTGTGTGTGCGTGCGTGCATGTGTGTGATCCCCGGACTCCGGGCATTCCCGTATGGGTTCCGCCTTCCGTTCCAACACCCACTGAAGTGTGTACCTGCTGTTGTAGAGAGAAAAACAACACAACTCTTCAGATCATCAGAGAAGTAACCTCTACCCCACCCCCCTCCAGGCAAGGTTTCGCCCTTTAAATTTCTAACACTCTAAGGAGAGTGGACAGCTTCGTGATCCTGGAGGTCTGTGAGTTCTTGGTTTATAACAGTTTCACGAGGCTGAAGATACTACTGGACTCCTCACGTCTGTAACTTAACAACGTCCCTATATACACAGTGTCTATAAACAGAGCCGACTATAGAAGCTTTGCCTCCCTCTGCAGTGGCATATATTGCCGCCCTGCTCAGTTCTCAAACTAACACTTAATATTTTAAAACCGCTGTCCACTATTAATTTTAAATAGTATTAACAACAATTTATAAATTAATGAAAAATTAATAAGATAATATAAATTATAGATTTATTATCATTACTGCCATCGCCGTCATCATCATCATGATGTGTAATTTTTGCTAGTATTTACAAGCACAGAAAAAAATATTTGAAAGATTGCTACGACTCATTGAAGTGAAATCTGTTTTTGCAGTCTTTAAGTTACAGTTAATAGTTTTTAGATTTTTTTCTATTAATATTCCGACTTTTATATGCAGAAATATGTTTTTTAATTCCAGCTGTTTTATGTTGGTAAAAGCAAGAGAGTAGACGTTACAAGTGAAATATAAGAAATATAACTTTGATGCTAACATAAGCGCTATGATTAATAAAATTCAAGGGATTATAAAGTATCGACCTTTGGAATTATATTTTCATTGTATAAATTCTTTTTGTTTTCTTTTAAGGTGGAAATTGAAATAGAAATTACTAAATACTATAATTTAATATCGCTGATTTTTTTTCATAAAGATTCTGTAAACAAATTGTTACCATTCGCAAAATTTTGACATAAAGTACCAAAACAAGAGGCTTTTGGTTAAAAGAGTTATTGCTTGCTTTAGATATTTCATAAAGTCTTTACTTTGTTCATATTTGTTGGTGATGTCAATATTTTGACTAAATGACTGCGAATCGAGGTTAGGGCTGATGGAGTGTGTTCAGTTTTGTTATTGGTACTGAAATCGTATAAATACAGAAAACATCTGGGCGTCATAATGTCAGCCTAAATTTTATCCCTTCCATTTTTTAATAACTCGTATTTTTTCATGTCATATAGTATTCATTCATGTGACATGTCCTTTCCAGAACGTTCTTCCTCTCACAGCCTCCCTGAACGCAGTACGGTCTTGGCGCAAGTTGACCGGCGTCTTGCAATAAAACATTCAGACTTTCGTGATTTCCCTAGTCCATCTGCGACGATGTCGTCCCTTTTCTCTTTTGCCAGGCACTATGACTTCTACTATCAGCCTGACCAAGCTGTTGTGTCTCTTGATGTGGCCGAAGTAGCTCAGCTTTCTAATTTTTATCGTCATATTTTATACTGGACAGAAATATGCCAGAGTTTATAAAAGTAGACTAATACGCCAACCTAAAGTAACAAAGACACAGATGTAAACAGCAAAGAAATTCGACATATTCTCATGAATACAACATCGAATAGAGTTCACAACATTATAAAAGTAATCGTTCCTTCTTTTGTTATAGTTATTAAGCTCGTGTAAGAGCACTGACATATATTGCATAAAACTTTGCATAATAGTTTGCATATCTTTATGATTATTACTAATTCATTTGTGTAAGAACTATCGCTGTTTTGAACGTTTTAGCGATTGAAATATTTGGATACATTCAATGTAATTCCACCATAAACACAAAGCACAAGCAAAAAGCGTTATATTTATAAGCTAGTCAGTATACAGAGTATGTGTCCGATCCTTCTCTGGGAAACTCGGTTGGATACTTGCTCATAATCCATAGTCATGTTAAGACTCTGAATGAGTCAAAGTCGTCATAATATCAGCTAGAGACTGGTTGACTTGGAAAGCTCTGGATTGAGCGAGGTTCCTCCCATAACGCGCGGCTTGTTCGAGGGTTAAGAAGCTGGGTTGGTAAAGTAGATGATGGCAGATCACTATACGCGCAATAAAACATCCCCGTGTGACACATAGCATTCATGTAAATTTATACTTTATTTATACTTTATCTTTCTTCGTCCTGTGTGTTTTTGTATGATTAAGGCTCACGCCGAAACGTCACAACTGTGTCTCGTTAAGTAATAAAGCTGTTCCTATTTTTTTCCTAGTTTATAGATTTTGTTATCACAGCTTTACTGGAGTGGCTTCATGTATAGTTATATACTTGGTTTTATATACTTAGTTTTATATACTTAGTTTTATATACTTAGTTTTATATACTCAGTTTTATATACTTAGTTTTATATACTTAGTTTATATACTCATACACTAATTATTCGTGTGTGACCAGGGAAGCTGCTAGTGTCTAGGAACCAGATGAAAGCTTCACACTTCCTGATTCTCGTTACCACATTCAGTGGTGGGTGGGTGGGGGGGGGGGGGGGGTTTACCAGAGATGGGATCACTTTACCACTGTTTTTTCCCATGTGTGTGTGTGAATTAATAAACCAATTTTTCGAAACCTGCAGTTACTAATGGACGCGTCTTAGACGCTCGACTGCTGTTATTTGTGCGTTGGCTAAGATTTACGAAATATTACTGTAAAAAAAAACTGCATAAACGTTACCTTGTTTCAAAAAGATAATGTGTTCATTAAAAGATAAAGATACAACAAAATGTTAGAAAAGATAGCTCTACATGAATGCTGTGTTTCGAGAGAAGAGCTGAATTTAAATGTTGTTCAAATATATAAGTCTAATCGCGTAGCGCGGTTTCAAAGATGCAGCTTAATTTCTCCTAAGTCGTTCTGTAGTTCACTCATCCTATTCGTTATTGAACATACATTATACACATCGTTCAAGCTTCCCTACTTGAGGTCTAGAAGCTAGAAGCTAGTAGCTAGAAGCTAGAAGCTAATAGCTAAAAGCTAGAAGTTAGAAACTAGAAAGTAGAAGCTAGAAGCTAGAAACTAGAAGCTGGAAGCTAGAAACTAGAAACTAGAAGCTGGAAGCTAGAAACTAGAAGCTATAAACTAGAAGCTAGAAACTAGAAGCTAGAAACTAGAAGATATAAGTTAGAAACTAGAAGCTAGTATACTGTCCAATCAAAGTCCTCGAAACATGGAACTTTTTTTCACACTCGTCAGAAAGCTTCCTTTGACTTTTCCTCCAGTTATCGAAAAGTTCCGTTTATAAGAACCCAACTTATTTGCACAATATATCACATCTATTTGGTCCATAACTCTTCTTTTTTCTTTAATCATTCAAAATTGTCACGCTTCCCACATCTTTGAATGAAACGATGAAACAATCTTGTCTTCGACTTCGTAAAAAAAAACAAAACATAGGTAGAGTCCAGTAGCCCAGGGCTCTGAACATACAGCAGCTACATCATCTTTCACGACATATGCTTTCTTGAACGTAAAGTCAGGTCGAGCTTTCCACAGGTGGCAACAAACAGTCCATCAACTGGAAATCTTTGCCTCCCGCCAGTACAGCAAATTGTTCTGCCTTATTTTTCAGCATTGGGTAACTGGTACGTCAACGTCGTCCTGATACAATGGAGAACCAGGGTCTCCGAGAGTAATAAGGCGGTGGAAAACTACCCCCCCCCCTTCCCCTCCCTACTCTACCTACCCAAATGATCAGCCATTCTGTTTTCATCCACCACCAATCCTCATAGAAATCCTCTGGGCCCCGGAGAGATGCAAGTGCTGGATTCTTCCACTTTCCTCCTCCTCTTCTTGTAGTTTCTTTTTAAATTTAAAAAAATTTCTTTTCTAAATCGTGTGTGTGTGTGTGCGCGCGCGCGCGAGAGAGAGAGAGGAGAGAGGGGAGGAGAGAGGAGAGAGGGGGAGAGAGAGGAGAGAGGGGGAGAGAGAGAGGGAGAGGGGGAGAGAGAGGGGGAGAGAGAGAGAGGAGAGAGAGGGGGAGAGAGAGGGGGAGAGAGAGGGGGAGAGAGAGGGAAAAGAGAGGGGGAGAGAGAGACGGAAAAGAGAGGGAGAGAGTGGAGAGAGAGAGGGGAGAAAGAGAGGGGAGGAGAGAGGGAAGAGAGAGATAGGGGAGAGAGATAGGGGAGAGAGGGGGAGAGAGAGGGAGGAGAGAGGGGGAGAGAGAGGGGGAGAGAGGGAAAAGAGGGGGGAGAGAGACGGAAAAGAGAGGGGGAGAGAGGGGGAGAGAGAGAGAGGGGGAGAGAGAGGGGGAGAGAGAGGGGGAGAGAGGGGGAGAGAGAGGGGGAGAGAGAGAGGGGAGAAGAGAGGGGGAGAGAGAGGGGGAGAGAGAGGAGAGAGAGGGGGAGAGAGAGAGGGGGAGAGAGAGAGGGAGGAGAGAGAGGGGAAGAGAGAGAGAGAGAAGAGAGAGAGAGAGGGGAGAGTGAGTGAACTTCGTTTCATGCACGGTATATTACTGTCTTACATGAACTGGTTCATCTGATTAGAATAACCAGCACAATGTTCCTAACTAATGAAGTAAATTATAATGAACTTATTAATTTGATTCGATTATTGTACATTTGCTCCTAATAAGCAATAGGTGCTAATATACGTAGGTCTCTACATCCGAAATGCATTGTATAGCCAGTGAGGATTACCACAGCTCTAACATTTGGACTTTGAGAAGTCAGCTTTAGCAAGTGAAACCCTTGTGTTTCCCCTTACTTCGCTGTTTTTACCTTCACTTGGAGGGGGGGGGGGTCTATAAATTGTAAAGCTCTCAATTACATAAATACGTGTCGTAAAGTCGTATACGGCAGCTCTGAGCAAGGGAGAGAACCTAAGCTTTTGGGACAATGAGATAGTAAAAGTTTTAGGCATATCTGTCTCGCTGTCCTGACAGCTGAGGGTATCCTGGGCAGACTGAAAAACTGGTACAAGCGTAACAGAAAAGGGAGTTTGCCAAGAAAGCTTACGCTGTCAGAAAATAAAGCCAATTTAAACAAAAATTGGTCAAAAATTTATTGGTTTTACAAAGACCAGTAAAACAACAGTTTTTTTAACTGGTTGAAGAGAGCAAATAAAAAACAATATGACAGTTTACTTTGGTTAGAAACTTTCCGCGGCAATGTCAGGCGTCGGTTAGGCACGATGAATCCAGGTGAGCGCTGCCAGTTTGTTCAGCAAACTGATCCACCTTTTGGAAGTCACCTGTTAACACCTCGTGCATGAGTTGTTGCCGGCCGCTCTCTGTCAAGCGATGGAAAAAGTCAACACTTGCCCGCAGACATGCAGAAGTTTCCCTGGGAAAAACCATACTTTTTCTCATCATTTACCACGTCTGCATTACTTTAAAGAAGAAGAAAAAAAAACGGACAGTCCTGGGGAATGGAGAAAGAGAGTTTCGTATCTTGCTCTCCTGTATGCCACGTGCTCTGGGGAGCCAATCAGTATTTAGAAGCGCTCCGACTTGGCGCATGGCAAACACTGCCGTGCTATTGTTTCAACTACAATACGTGCTCTTCAGTTTCGTGAAAGAAGTCTTGATCGCTCTTTTGGCCCTTTGAACTGATCAAAATGGACCTGATTTGCTTTTCACAAAATCTGCAGGTACAGCAGTTCTCCTGGACGTGGAGAAACAAGAGAAAATAAACGAACAGATAACAGGCGGGAAAAAAGAAAGCTTCTAACGCGGAACAGTACAGAACAACAACTACAGTATAAAAGAAAGTTATCTTATAATCCAAAGATTATTGTCTGACATTTAAATGACAAACTGTTCTACACAAACACGACAGCTAAAACACAATGCCAGCAGTCACCCTCCTAGATCCCTTCCTGCAGGTGCATGGAAGATGTCAGAATAATTATTCCTTTAGCTAAAGAAATACACAATGATTCTTACTAGGGTAAGACTTATCTACTGATCAGATAAAAATGAAACGAAAACTCATTCATTTAAAAATGTTATAATTTATAGCATACACTGGGGGGAGCGAGGAGTGGTGGAGGAAGCGAACACACGTTCATGAGAGCAGGAAGGGTAAAAAAAGGAACACTATTTGGCAATAGAGTATGCATACACACAGACAGACAGACAGGCAAGAATAGACAGACAGACAGCTAGACAGACAGACAGATAAACAGACAGACAGGCAGGCAGACAGACAGACAGATAGATAGATAGATAGATAGATAGATAGATAGATAGATAGATAGATAGATAGATAGATAGATAGATAGATAGATAGATAGATAGATAGATAGATAGATAGATAGATAGATATTAAAGAGAGCTAGTCGTAAACTATATAAGTCCATTCACTCTCAAAATGTTTATTTAGTCATAACAAGAACATATAACAAGAACATATAACAAGAACATATAGCAAGAATACGTAACAAGGATATATAACAAGTTTCTACTCGATGGAGACCGTACTTTTATGACTGCACATTTTTGCCGAATAATAAAATTGTGGGAGTGGATAGATTGTACACTACGAGAACTTTGACAAAAGCCTTTCACTCTACGGGATCTGTTAGGAAAGATACACAAAGAGCTTGCTACGTAAACTAGCTGGCCAAGAGTAGACTTCCATGATTCATGTTGTACAAATCATGCGGTAAACAGCATATAGAATCTAAACAGTGTCAGAAGCGCAATAATTTCATAAATATGGAGTTTATTACTTACATTTTCTTTTCTTTTCAGAACCATTTAGGGTCTTATGAAATAGGAAGCTTATACAAGAGAA
This sequence comes from Achatina immaculata, assembly GCA_009760885.1. Lineage (NCBI taxonomy): Eukaryota > Metazoa > Mollusca > Gastropoda > Stylommatophora > Achatinidae > Lissachatina > Lissachatina immaculata. The sequence continues at coordinate 3,534,979 of CM019705.1, read as the reverse complement.
CTGTGTGCAGTGCAAAGTTTTGGCGATAAGAGTATCTGTAGAATCAGTAGGATCAGCAGGGTTTTTTTTTCGTACACTCTAAAGAGTTCTGTATCTTTTTTATGCTACCTTCCTCTCTCTCTCTCTCTCTCTCTCTCTCTCTCTCTCTTCTCTCTCTCTCTCTCTCTCTCTCATGCTTACTTTCACCGCAAAAGAAGCAGAAAGTTGATTTGAATTCTCCAGAAGGTTAGGACGATGATTAAAACTGGTTATAATCTGATTCGATTTACACTCAATCACACATTTCTTGTTTTCACGTCTAAAAGCGCGTCGGGCAAGCTCGGGCGGGAAGCAGCGGGTAGGACACAGTTCTGGCTGGATAACTGATTAATCTCTCCCACAAATCACAGACAGCGGAGCAAGACATCACCACGGATCCTCGAGCTCCGCTTGAGCGTCGTTGTCATGGAGTTAGCAATGGGCGGGAAATAAAAATTCTGCCCGGCTAATCCTGTGTTTCTTCGCAATTCCTGTTGTGTGTAATCAAGTGCATGATCCTTCCAGTCTAGTTTCTAAAAACGGGGTTCTTATTTCTTAATGTTTAATTCCAGAAGTCGCACGATTATTTCAGATATTCGACTTTTAAGCGAATTTACTAAGTAAATTTTCTTTATAATGGCTGACAGTCGCTCTTTGAACTTGAAGAATGGCCATGCTCTGCTGCTGTCCTAGAGATGAGCCTCCATGCACTCAGGACACGCCCTTATGTGCTCAGCCTTTAACCTCAGTGTTGTTCGTAGTATAGGCTGGTGATGGTGCCAATGGCACATTGAATGTACGCAGCTCGATCTTTTCTTCAAAGTTCTAATCGTCTTCTAGACAATAGGTTCACAATAAGAGGATACCAGACCTTCAGGCAAGACAGAGAAGGGCACAAGGGAGGAGTTATGATACTGGTTCGAAGCCAAACAGCAGCCAAAGAAATAAACCAATGACGAGAGAACACTGAAATGATAGGACTAGGCGTAATAATACAAGGGAAACGAATCTACAATATAATACCACCCCCCCCCCCTTTTCCAGAAAAGCCAACGATGCTCACAAAATAAAAACTACACAGTCTCAGTGCTTAATCACAGGCAGCTTCAACAGTCAATCAGAACAAAGAGTATATAATGAAGTAGACAACAGAGGAGAGAAAGTAGAGGAATGGGAAATAGTAGATAACAACCTACTACTAATCAAGCAAGCAGAGGAGATGAAGTAGAGGAATGGGAAATATATAACAACCTACTACTAATCAGTCAAGCAGAGGAGAGGAAGTAGAGGAATGGGAAATAGACAAAAACTAAGTTAAGACTATTCAATTCAAATGTAATATCCACTCTCATTTATGCATGCGAAAGCTGGAAAACAACTAAAGAAATAGAAAAGAAATTAGACTCTTTTGAAAACAAATGCCGAAGGAAAATACTCGGCATCAAGTGGAATGAATTCAAGAACAATGCAGAGATAAGACAGATGACTGAACAACAACCAGTCTCACGGGTGATCAGGAAAAGGAGATGGACATATGTTGGTCACTTGATGAGAAGAAATGATCAGAGAATCCCAAAACAAGCTATCAAGTGGAACACAACAGGCCGAAGAAAAAGGGGCAGACCGCGTGAAACTCTGAAGAGGACATTATTAAGAGAGGCCAAGTTAACAGGCATAAAATCCTTTGTTGAGGTTGAAAGACTCGCCGAAGACAGGAAAAATTGGCGAACTATTTTGCGAGCCCTATGTGACGTCTAACGGCACGGGAAGGATATAAGATATATATAAGATACAAGAGAACTGTGTGCAGTGCAAAGTTTTGGCGATAAGAGTATTTGTAGAATCAGTAGGATCAGCAGGTTTTTTTTTCGTACACTTTAAAGAGTTCTGTATCTTTTTTATGCTACCTTCCTCTCTCTCTCTCTCTCTCTCTCTCTCTCTCTCTCTCTCTCTCTCTCTCTCTCTCTCTCTCTCTCTCATGCTTACTTTCACCGCAAAAGAAGCAGAAAGTTGATTTGATTTCTCCAGAAGGTTAGGACGATGATTAAAACTGGTTATAATCTGATTCGATTTACACTCAATCACACATTCCTTGTTTTCACGTCTAAAAGCGCGTCGGGCAAGCTCGGGCGGGAAGCAGCGGGTAGGACACAGTTCTGGCTGGATAACTGATTAATCTCTCCCACAAATCACAGACAGCGGAGCAAGACATCACCACGGATCCTCGAGCTCCGCTTGAGCGTCGTTGTCATGGAGTCAGCAATGGGCGGGAAATAAAAATTCTACCCGGCTGATCCTGTGTTTCTTCGCACTTCCTGTTGTGTGTAATCAAGTGCATGATCCTTCCAGTCTAGTTTCTAAAAACGGGGTTCTTATTTCTTAATGTTTAATTCCAGAAGTCGCACGATTATTTCAGATATTCGACTTTTAAGCGAATTTACTAAGTAAATTTTCTTTATAATGGCTGACAGTCGCTCTTTGAACTTGAAGAATGGCCATGCTCTGCTGCTGTCCTAGAGATGAGCCTCCATGCACTCAGGACACGCCCTTATGTGCTCAGCCTTTAACCTCAGTGTTGTTCGTAGTATAGGCTGGTGATGGTGCCAATGGCACATTGAATGTACGCAGCTCGATCTTTTCTTCAAAGTTCTAATCGTCTTCTAGACAATAGGTTCACAATAAGAGGATACCAGACCTTCAGGCAAGACAGAGAAGGGCACAAGGGAGGAGTTATGATACTGGTTCGAAGCCAAACAGCAGCCAAAGAAATAAACCAATGACGAGAGAACACTGAAATGATAGGACTAGACAAGGGAAACGAATCTACAATATAATACCACCCCCCCCCCCTTTTTCCAGAAAAGCCAACGATGCTCACAAAATAAGAACTACACAGTCTCAGTGCTTAATCACAGGCAGCTTCAACAGTCAATCAGAACAAAGAGTATATAATGAAGTAGACAGCAGAGGAGAGAAAGTAGAGGAATGGGAAATAGTAGATAACAACCTACTACTAATCAAGCAAGCAGAGGAGATGAAGTAGAGGAATGGCAAATATTAAAAGCAGCTTTTCAAACCATACCACAAGGAGGAAGGAAAAACTACCAGCTGTACTGGACAGAAGAGTTCAAAAACTTGAAGATAACATGACAGCTGCAAGAGAACTAGCTGAATTAACACGACGTTGAAAGCAACATCAGACCAAAATAAGCAAATACAATGTATAGGAAAGGAGCTAACTAAGCTTCAAGGAGAAGCTGGATAGAGAAAACAGAAAATTTAAACATAGATAAAAGTGGTACAAAACTGTGGAAACTTATAAAAACGCTAAACAGCGAAGACACCTTATAAAAACACAACAGCGAAGACACCTTATAAAAACACAACACCGAAGACACCTTATAAAAACACAACAGCGGAGACACCTTATAAAAACACTAAACACCGAAGACACCTTATAAAAACACAACAGCGGAGACACCTTATAAAAACACAACAGCAAAGACACCTTATAAAAACACAACAGCGAAGACACCTTATAAAAACACTAAACACCGAAGACACCTTATAAAAACACAACAGCGAAGACACCTTATAAAAACACAACAGCGAAGACACCTTATAAAAACACTAAACACCGAAGACACCTTATAAAAACACAACAGCGAAGACACTTTATAAAAACACAACAGCGAAGACACCTTATAAAAACACAACACCGAAGACACCTTATAAAAACACAACAGCGAAGACACCTTATAAAAACACTAAACACCGAAGACACCTTATAAAAACACAACAGCGGAGACACCTTATAAAAACACTAAACAGCGAAGACACGCAGAGCAAGGCAATAATCATAGAAAAATAATTGGGGAAACCCTGACAGAAAAACAAGCAGCAAATGCTCTCACGGAAAACTACAAGAACATCAGCCAAGTCAAAGTATCACTCCGAAGGAAAAACGAAATAAAGAAAGAACGTAAAGAATATTACAACAAACCAACACCAATCAGTAAGTAAACTTTACCCTCCAAGAGTTAGAATCAGCTCTAAAAGTTCTGAAATGTAGAAAATCCCCAGGGGAAGATTGTATCATAAATGAGATGTTACAATATAAGGGGCAAAAGCAAAATCCTTAAAATATTCAACACCAGCTGGAAGACATGTACAGTCCCACAGATATGGAAGACAGGTACAGTCCCACAGATATGGAAGACAGGTACAGTCCCACAGATATGGAAGACATGTACAGTCCAACAGATATGGAAGACAGGTACAGTCCCACAGATATGGAAGACAGGTACAGTCCCACAGATATGGAAGACAGGCAGTCCCACAGATATGGAAGACAGGTACAGTCCCACAGATATGGAAGACAGGTACAGTCCCACAGATATGGAAGACAGGTACAGTCCCACAGATATGGAAGACAGGTACAGTCCCACAGATATGGAAGACAGGTACAGTCCCACAGATATGGAAGACAGGTACAGTCCCACAGATATGGAAGACAGGTACAGTCCACAGATATGGAAGACAGGTACAGTCCACAGATATGGAAGACAGGTACAGTCCCACAGATATGGAAGACAGGTACAGTCCCACAGATATGGAAGACAGGTACAGTCCCACAGATATGGAAGACAGGTACAGTCCCACAGATATGGAAGACAGGTACAGTACCACAGATATGGAAGATAGGTACAGTCCCACAGATATGGAGGACAGGTACAGTCCCACAGATATGGAAAACAGGTACAGTCCCACAGACATGGAAGACAGGTACAGTCCCACAGACATGGAAGACAGGTACAGTCCCACAGACATGGAAGACAGGTACAGTCCCACAGATATGGAAGACAGGTAGAGTCCCACAGATATGGAAGACAGGTACAGTCCCACAGATATGGAAGACAGGTACAGTCCCACAGATATGGAAGACAGGTAGAGTCCCACAGATATGGAAGACAGGTACAGTCCCACAGATATGGAAGGATGCTATAATAACACCAGTACACAAACCAGGAAAAACCAAAACTAGCCCAGATAGCTACAGACTTATTAGCCTGCTAAGAACTGTAGGAAAGCTAATAGAAAGAATCATAAATACAAGACTTGTATGGCACCTAGAAAGCAAAAATCTGATAAAAAGACAGCAAGCAGGATTCAGACAACATCGTTCAACAGAAGACCAAGTAGTGTACATAGTACAAGAGATTGACGACTCATTCCAAGAAAGAAAAACACAACAGCAACATGGATAGACATGGGAAAAGCATTTGACAAAGTCTGGAGAAAGGGGCTACTGCTAAAATTCAGAGAGGATAATATACATGGAAGAATGTACACTGGGATAAAAAAAAATTATCTGAACAACAGACATACAAGAGTGCCATTACAAAGAAAACAGCAAATACTGACCCTTCAGGAAGGCATTCCCCAAGAAAGAGTCATGTCCATCGCTCTATTTCTTTTATATATGACATTGCAGATGACATGCACCAGAGAACACATGACACATTATATGTAGATAATGTAGCAATGAGGACATCAGAACAAAATGCAACAGTAACCAACAAAAGAATACAAGACGAGCTCAGAAAGCTTGAAGACTGGACCAAAATATGGCTGATGACTATTAATGAAAAAAAAGATAACGTACACAATCTTTTCATTGTCAAACAAAATACAGAGTGTAGACCTAAGCTGCAGTGCTATATATAGACTTGGTGAGATCCTAAGCTGCAGTGCCTGATATAGACTTGGTGAGATCCTAAGCTGCAGTTCTGGATATAGACTTGGTGAAATCCTAAGCTTAAGCTACAGTGCTGGATATAGACTTGGTGAGACCCTAACTTTTATGCAGATTAATGAGTGCTTTTATTAAAACATTACACCAGAATTTTGCGAGACCCTAATCAGCAAATTGTCTAGCTTATACCTAAATTCTGTCTCTAGTGCCAGGGAACGCTTGGAATGCAAATTGTGAAAATGTGCTTATTCTGTACAAACCTGCCTGAGAAAAATGTCCGGATTACAGATCACGAGAAACAAAGATCCGCTAACCCAAAGCAAGCAAGATGATTTAGGGAGTGCTCAGGGATGTGGTCCGGGAAACAAGGGGCGACAACCTTTTAAAAAAAACTTGAGAATCACAGCTCTAACACAGTGGTTCCCAGCCTGTGATCCGAGATAACAAGTGGTCCATGGCGCAGAATCAGGTGGTCCGCGCCTGTGTTGTCAGTTTGGTATGAACTGACGTCTATGCTACTGCACAAAAGTTAAGGGTCACCCCCTTTATTTTCAACACATTTTTATATCAGCTAATATATCGATACCATAAAGGATGATTTCTCTGAAACTTATTTCAGTGTCATCCACAAACAGTCCCATATAAATGTGAGGGATGAAAATTACTAACTGATTATCATGGTGGGTGTAAAAATCACCTGCAATAAAGTTATGATAAGCCTAAACTTACAGTATGATTGACGAGTTCCGCCAACTCAAGCAGGTAGAAAACTCGTGCTGACCCGTGATGCAGGTGCACTAGGGACTCCTATTCTTCATTCATTTAAAAATTGGTAGTAAAAAAGGACACTTCTGCAAAAACCATGGCCCCAGAGAAGGAGTCTTAGCACCCTAGAACGTGCTCGAGCTGTTGCGTGGGTAAAGAATGTTAACAAGACGTTTGGGACCGTCACATCCTGCCATCTAAAGGCTCTTCGAGAGATACAGAGCCACCAGAAAGTGGTCCTCATCCTTCCTAACTTTTCATACTCTTCCTGTCCCTGCACACTCTTCCTGTCCTTCCACACTATTTTTTTATCCTTCCACACTATTCTTATCCTGCCACATATTTCTATCCTCCCACACTCTATACAGTTTAGAAATGAACAAAACATTTGCTATGAACATGGATAGATTTGAAGTTCAGTGGTTAAGGACTCAATCCATTGATACAAAAAGGACTATGGATCCACATCCCATCAAACAGCCGATAGATATTCAAGAGACAAACTAATATCCTGTGAAAAGAGATAACAAGCCTTTGTCTGTGCTTATAGCTCATTGCTGGTATATCATGTATCCGAGCCTTTGAAAACTACGGAAGATCTACACATAGAACGTGGTATGAATGAATAAATGAATGATCTTTTTTAAAGGGTAGCAGATTGGGCACGCAGCCCCATCTTACATTCTGGTACATGCTGCCAGAGCAGGAGTTCTTTTTACGTGATAAAACCGCCATTAATTACCAACATATCTCCGTGTGTTTCTAGGAGATCTCTTTATTCTCTTTTCGCTAGGTTGTTAGCTCTCTCTTTTCGGATGTCGTCGGGCCGTTATCTGTCTGTCGGATGTCGTCAGGGCCGTTATCTGTCTGTCGGATGTCGTCAGGGCCGTTATCTGTCTGTCAGATGTCGTCAGGGCCGTTATCTGTCTGTCGGATGTCGTCAGGGCCGTTATCTATCTGTCGGATGTCGTCAGGGCCGTTATCTGTCTGTCGGATATCGTCAGGGCTATCATCTGTCTGTCGGATGTCGTCGGGCTGTTATCTGTCTGTCGGATGTCGTCGGAGCTGTTATCTGTCTGTCGGATGTCGTCGGGGCTCGATTCTCAGTTATTTCTTTCTTTTATTCTAGAGTTCGTTTAATTTGTCTCATTTCTCGATGTTTCCCTTTATTGCTTGTCTTCACTTTTCTCCTACAAAAATATTTCAGGGATTCCCGTTTTGCTCCCTGGGATTTCATTATATATATATATTCCTGCATTAAAATATTTACTGCGGCTCATTTTTTTTTACTTCAAATGTCTCTCACCCCGCCTCCTTCGACAGACTATTTCTCCTCCACCCGAGGAAACAGAAACCTACCGATAAGCAGTGCTGGATATAGACTTGATGAGGTCCTAAGCTTAAGCTACAGTGCTCGATATAGACTTGATGAGGTCCTAAGCTTAAGCTACAGTGCTCGATATAGACTTGGTGAGGTCTTAAGCTTAAGCTACAGTGCTCGATATAGACTTGGTGAGGTCCTCAGCTTAAGCTACAGTGCTCGATATAGACTTGGTGAGGTCCTAAGCTTAAGCTACAGTGCTCGATATAGACTTGGTGAGGTCCTAAGCTTAAGCTACAGTGCTCGATATAGACTTGGTGACTATATATATATATATATACATATATATTCCACAAGCTATACCTGATTAACGTTTTCTATACTATACTGTACTTTTTCTTATTCTTCTTTTCCGCTGCGGTTTACCGTATAAATTAGAAGAAACAATATTTTCCCTTTCATTCACTAGTGACTTTATTAGAGCTGGTATATTTTATGGTGCCGGGAAAATGGGGGAGTGCGATGGAGACGTTGATGTACAGCAACGCATCGGCTGCAAAGAACAGAAGCTCGCAGTTCCAGAGAGATTGAAGAAGAAGAAGTAAGGATCTTTCAGTCACCATCTGTACAGAAAAACCCAGAGTGTCAAATCCTGCCCTATACTATTTGGTTTTTTTTACGATTCCCTTACAAAAATACCTCCACGTTTCCCTATACTAGTCATTTCCTACTTTCCTTTACAAAGGTACTTCCACGTTTCCCTATACTAGTCATTTCCTACTTTCCTTTACAAAGATACCTCCACGTTTCCCTATACTAGTCATTTCCTACTTTCCTTTACAAAGATACCTCCACGTTTCCCTATACTAGTCATTTCCTAGTTTCCTTTACAAAGATACCTCCACGTTTCCCTATACTAGTCATTTCCTACTTTCCTTTACAAAGATACCTCCACGTTTCCCTATACTAGTCATTTCCTACTTTCCTTTACAAAGATACCTCCACGTTTCCCTATACTAGTCATTTCCTAGTTTCCTTTACAAAGATACCTCCACGTTTCCCTGTACTAATTATTTCCTAGTTTCCTTTACAAAGGTGCCTCCACGTTTCCCTGTACTAATTATTTCCTAGTTTCCTTTACAAAGGTGCCTCCACGTTTCCCTGTACTAATTATTTCCTAGTTTCCTTTACAAAGGTGCCTCCACGTTTCCCTGTACTAATTATTTCCTAGTTTCCTTTACAAAGGTGCCTCCACGTTTCCCTGTACTAATTATTTCCTTGTTTCCTTTACAAAGATACCTCCACGTTTCCCTGTACTAATTATTTCCTTGTTTCCTTTACAAAGATACCTCCACGTTTCCCTGTATTAGTTGCTTCTACTTTCCTTTACTAGCTGTTTTCCTACTTTTTTCTTTACAAAGATCTTTGATGTGTCCAGCTTTTGATTCGTAGCGTTTAATGCAGGGATTTCAGGGATAAAATGTAATCATCGCTGGCATTAATGATTCTGAATGTTACAGTTTTTGACGAGACGCAATGTTTAGTCATGTTTATTTATTCTTCCTAACGCCTCAGCAAGCCATCCTGCTAGCTTTCAAGAAGACCCGTCGGCAAGGCAGCAAAAGGGTGTGGCTGGATAGTTATAATAAACACAATAAAAACACAGGAAGACACGCCTCCTTTTGACATATTCACTATTTTAAAAAGCCCTATAGGATAAGAGAATTACATACAGTTTAAAGCCTGCTGAAGTCCATCCATCCTCCTGCTGCAAGACTCACTACCCCCCCCCCCTCTCCCCAATCATCACCACCGCTCGCTGTCCTTATTTTCATCGAAAAACACATTTTAAAACCTCTTCGCTTCTCAGCTTCACAGACAAGCTGCGTGATGGGGCGGGCGTGTGGGTGGAGTCTGTGGCACGTGACAAGCAGTTGACAGGCGCAGAGGACGTCCCATCGCTTCAGCGCCAACTCAAGGTGTGTTTGGGTGCCAAAATATAACAATATTGGTCTCTTGTACTTCGGTTTATCGTTTATGAGTGTCCAAATGTGAAGTCGGTGGTTGAGTACTACACAACATTTTTCGCACAAATTCATGAAATGTGTGACCATATTCTGACAGTACTGAAAGTTTGTGTTTAAGTTTCAGATTTCAAAACTTCCACTGCATTTTGGATTCCCTGGACAACATTTAGACGCTTTTGGCGTATCGTTTTTGTTGCTTCAGATTTGATTCTTTGAGATAAAAGTGACCAGCCATCTTGGACTGTCACAATAAAACCTTGTTATGTTCACATCTTGGTATGGTTAACTGATCAAGCTAATTTTCAGACAACTTTGGGCAGCTATAGTATCTGATTAGTGTAACATTTCTTAGAATATGCTGTTAACTTTTACCACGACGTATAGTTTCATCAGTATAGTCTGAGACTTCAAAAACATCGTGATCTTTGTGTAAAGAAAGACAACAATAAGCTTCGCCTGGTTACCAGAAAACATCCTCTTTTGCGTTCGAAAGTGAAGACCTGGAGGTCTTTGAGTCCATCATGACATCATCAGACGAAGGAAAAGGTCGTTCAGAAGGAGTTATTCCACACCAGAGGGAAGGCAACGGAGAACTCTCAGATGGGACCTTTTACATGAGAGCATCAGACCGCTATCCGAGGACTCCCAAGTGCGCTAGATGTCGCAACCACGGGGTTGTCTCCGCTCTGAAGGGACACAAAAGGTACTGCAGGTGGAGAGACTGTGTTTGCGCCAAGTGTACGCTTATCGCTGAGAGGCAGCGAGTCATGGCCGCTCAAGTTGCTCTCAGGAGACAGCAAGCACAAGAAGAAAACGAAGCCAGAGAACTAGGACTCCTGTATGGACCAAACGGACTTCTGCAGATGAATCCTGACACTTTGGATTTCTTTCCAGAAGCTAAAGTCTACCTCCAGGGGTCAGATAATCCAAGTAGAGAATCTTACTTGACTGGACCAGGACAGAGCAAAACTGGAGGAGTTGATAACGGAGCTACTGGTCTCGGACTGAGTCAGGAGCAAACGAATAAGGAAATCAGCGGCAGGTCACTTGAGGGGTTGAGGTCACCCAGTGTGTCAGCGAGGACTCACAGTGATGTCAACTCAGAGTCTGGCAGTAAGTACTGGCTGTAGTTGTGATATAGCTATCAACAATACGTGGAAATTTCACATATCATCTCTGTGAACTTTGGTAGTTAAATAATTAACACGTTGATAAATGTATAGTGGGTGTCTGAGTGGCGAAGTGGTTAGTGCACTGGTCTATCATGGCGAAGGTCGGGGGTTCGAATCCGACCGGAGGCGCCCCAGTCACCCAGCTGTAGAAATGGGTACCCGACTTCTTCTGGAGTTGGGGAAGGAAAGGCGGGCCAGGCGTGATACTGACCATATCACCCTCTAGTGTGCTGACAGGTCAAGGAAAATATGGGGACTAACACCATATCCCTATGTGCCTCTAAAGGCATGACAGGATTATCTTTATCTTTTAAATATATAGTGATTATTTATCATATAAAATAATCATCACTATGAATATTGTCATTAATTTATTGTTGCAGTACCCATAATTACAAAGGAGTTCAAAAATTAGACTGTTGATTTTGAAATAGTTTTGGCCTATTTGTCGTTTGCTGTTTAGATGATAGACCACATTTATCTTGTCAGAAATAAGAGAACAGCTTTCAGCGAGACCAGACTAAAAAATCATGACAGATTATGAGTAATAGTCTCCAAAAAGAAAGTAGGAATGACCGAATCAGTAACAACGCTGCTTCTACGACTAAAACCATGTGAATTTTGGTCCGTTAGCCATCGACCTGCAGTTAGCTCAGCTATTAGAACAAAATGTGTACTCGGCACTTTGTGTTGATGAAAGTGGATAATATCTGCCTGCTAGAGCACGCACATTTTAAATCAAATATCGGTGAACGGTTACCCACAGCTTAGTTCCATGACTATGGAACTTTCCTCTAGTCCAGTCCGTTCTCTTCTCTGAGACGAACCTGATATCAGTACTGATGTATTAAAGTCTGCTGTTCTGTCTTGTAGAAGTATGCTCGAATGCTTATTTGATCTATGCTATTTGATCTGTGCTTATTTGATCTATGCTGCTTTGATCATCAGGATGTACCTTGTCATACTGAAAACTTGTTAAATACTTTATTTTTCTGCATCTCTTTCTTGTCCTCTTGTAGGTGCACCATGATAAACTGCCTCTTGCCCCCCTATAATAGTATATAGAATGTTAAAATGTAAGATAGATAACTCATCTGAGATCTGGAAAATTAGTACAAAATGAGTTATCTTATAAAGTAATCAGCTGTTTGTGAGTAGAGTCCATTTCCTTTGTCTCAATTTTCACGTGGGTCAAGGTTAAGGTATGACAGGAAAAAGGTCAGGTGAGAGAGAAATCATATGACTGAGGGAGAGTTGTGTTTTGTGTGTCGTCTGGGATCTTATCTTATATCCTTCCCGTGCTGTTAAACGTCACATAGGGCTCGCAAAGTAGTTCGCCAATTTTTTCTGTCTTCGGCGAGTCTTTCAACCTCATCAAAGGATTTTATTCCTGTTAATTTGGCCTCTCTTAACAATGTCCTCTTCAGAGTTTCACGCGGTCTGCCTCTTTTTCTTCGGCCTGTTGTGTTCCACTTGATAGCTTGTTTTGGGATTCTCTGATCATTTCTTCTCATCAAGTGACCAACATATGTCCATCTCCTTTTCCTGATCACCCATGAGACTGGTTGTTGTTCAGTCATCTGTCTTATCTCTGCATTGTTCTTGAATTCGTTCCACTTGATGCCGAGTATTTTCCTTATGCATTTGTTTTCAAAAGAGTCTAATTTCTTGTCTAGTTCTTTAGTTGTTTTCCAGTTTTCACATGCATAAATGAGGGTGGATATTACATTTGAATTGAGTAATCTGAGTAGCTGCCAAGATATGCAAATTGATCGTATGGGATAGACGTAGATTAGTCTGTTAGAAAGGTAGTTGTTTAGTGAAACAGATGTAGAATAGAGTTATTAGGATGTTCTGATGGCGACAGTAGTCTGCCGGGAACATATATTATGTCGTGGAGATGGAAATTACGTCCAGTCTTGTGTCCATGGATTTTGTTGATGCTTTTGTCGTTCTCGTCATATCGCTCATTGACTCATCGTCACCCCGTGCATCATTAAAGTCATGTCAACTGTAAAGTTGCTGCTTTTGTATTACAATTTTCACTGAGAGAGAATGGACTTTCCTGGCAACAGGTAAGTCTGTGAAGTGAATAACAAAACAGAAGCAAAACAGATGTAAAACAGGTGTAGAACAGGTGTAGAACAATCACGAATTAAAATGAGATAAAGTCTAACAGTAATATAAGAAAGTCAAACACATGTTGTGGTTAATGGAAAGAACATAAAAACAGCGAGAAATAGTGGAGAATTACAGACAGATGCATAATTATAAGCATCAAGTTTACATCTACACATAAGCTGAAGAGTAGAAGAGAGGATCCTGTTTTGTTCATCATTTCCTTGCTGTCGTCCACGTTGTCATCTTTCAGTCTTGATAAGCCGCATTGATAAAACTGTGCTCAGGATTTCCTGAATTGATTGATTTTAATCCCCAATGTTCAAAATTAATTATCACTTTAAATCCACACCCACACACACACACACCCACTACACACACACAGAGATGAATTATAATTACATTACGTATTTGTTTCAGAAAAAAATCTCGCTAGCTGTTTTCTGCTTTCGTGCTGAAAAGCCTGTATTTTTAAGTTGAGCAATTGGAGCAATGTCACCAGGCGTGTGTAACACTGCAGTTTTTATTATTATTATTATTATTTTGCTAATTGGTCAAGGCAGGAGAAAACGAAGCAGGCTCTAAATAGAATTTGCTTCACAAGAAAATTAAATAACGAAAACTTAGCTTCCGTTTTTCATTCGTGTCAGCAGTAAAAAATATACGTTTTAACGGCGCGTTTAAACAGTTTTGTTTGTACGATAACTTGACAGCGATTCTCAGAATGTGTCCTGGCTGGAGGAGACTGCGACCATGTCTCTCCTCCACAGTTTCAGATCTTTCGTGTTGTTCTTCAGTTCTGTTGTTGTGCTTCTCCCATGCCATTTTGTCCAGCCATCTAAGATTTTCTCTCTTTGTTTACCTCTTCTCTTCCTGCCTCCCATTTTTCCTGTTGACACGATATTTTTGATTGACACTGTACCATGGGTGAAATCTACAAATATTCTGAAATGTTAAAAGCTTGGAGCGACAGGAATGACTGAACGGAATGACTTCAAGATGCGGCATACAGACCTGCACGGAAATTCTGGTTTATAAAAAACGAGTAAAGATCCAGAGAGATGATGAAATTCTGATTTACAAAGCTGAGCAAAGATGTGGCATCTAGAGATATGATGAAATTCTGATTTATAAAGCTGAGCACAGATGTGGCATCTAGAGATATGATGAAATTCTGATTTACAAAACTCAGCAAAGATGTGGCATCTAGAGATATGATGAAATTCTGATTTACAAAGCTCAGCAAAGATGTGGCATCTAGAGAGATGAGGAAATTCTGGTTTATAAAGCTGAGCAAAGATATGGCATCTAGAGAGATGAGGAAATTCTGATTTATAAAAAATGAGTAAAGATCCAGAGAGAGATGATGAAATTCTGATTTACAAAACTGAGCAAAGATATGGCATCTAGAGAGATGAGGAAATTCTGATTTATAAAGCTGAGCAAAGATGTGGCATCTAGAGAGATGATGAAATTCTGATTTATAAAGCTGAGCAAAGATGTGGCATCTAGAGAGATGAGGAAATCGTAGCTTACAAAAACTAGCACAGATCTGACGTACAGAAACAGTGAAGACCTGAATTGCTGAAGTAAGCAAATATGTGTCTGGGCAAGCAAAACGTTAAATATGCTTAGACAGTTGCTAAGCGTAGTGGGATTCTCCTCTTCTTGAGCGCTTTTTAAAGTTAAAAAAAAACCCCAACAGGCATTGTGCTGGAACAGCAATCACGAAAAGCTCTTTTCAACATTCATGCACTTTTTTCATTACCTTAGACTACATGGATAAACAGACCTCTTTCTGCGCGCCTAGACTGTTTTTAAATGTTGCTATCAGATGTTATATGAAAACGAAAAGTCTAATCATATTTTGGGCGTTTTTGTCCAGCTAAGATTATGACATCCCCCTCTTTCTCCTGAAAGAAATATTTATATAAGGTAACAAGGCGTGATTATTCAAAATAAAC
This sequence comes from Achatina immaculata, assembly GCA_009760885.1. Classification (NCBI taxonomy): domain Eukaryota; kingdom Metazoa; phylum Mollusca; class Gastropoda; order Stylommatophora; family Achatinidae; genus Lissachatina; species Lissachatina immaculata. The sequence goes on along the minus strand of CM019705.1, from coordinate 3,519,839 downwards.
AAGGTGAACGCAAGACCCTTGCTTGTTAAGTATTTATCATATTTTTATAATATCGCAAAGTTAACGTAGGATATTCGTACGATGGACTGAGATCCCATAAGATACACTGTAGCAATCATACGTTCGCCGAAAACAACCGCAATTCAAGCAGAATTAATTCTTTACGGCTGATGGTCACTTTCATATAGGAGGAATACTTTCACGTTAAACAGCTTACGTTGAAGAGATTCTCTGCGGCAACTTGAATTGCTCATTGAATGATCTTTCTACAGAGTCCCGGAGAGAGGGAAATTTTTCACGGGGTTTTTAAGTATCTACGTTTCTGTGCTATAAGTTGCCCAAATAATTGATCCTGTCAGGTTTTTTAATAACAGCAAAAGATGGATTGGATTTAAAATAGTCATTTTTCTTGCTGAAATCTTTATCATTCTTGTCAGAACTAGCGGTGTACAGAATTTCTATGTCAAGAGTAGAAGTGGTGTGTGAAGCTGCATATAGAAGTCATTGTTCATGTGATAAAAAATCGTTTATTGAACATAATAATTTGAGAAGGTAAAAAATGTTTGTACCCATTTTAATCATCTGTTGCCCGTTCTCTTTTCTTCACCTGGCCAATGTTGCCTGTTGAACATTGTGAAAACATTCTGTGTTGTCCTTTGGTGAAAGAATTTTGCTGCGGATGGCGGGTTGACTTAAGTTGGCTTTAACCTGGTTATTTACGTAAAAAAAAGGGGGGGGGGGGATTCGCACAGTCAAATGTCAAAATGTTATCATCATTGATCATTAGGTGCCTTGCGCACGAGGTCATGCTTGTCCATAGATCTCGGTTCTTGGTATTTTCCATCAATTCATTTGGTGACTTTTTACTGTGCCGTGGTGTAAGACTCCCCATGTTTGTTGTTCTCTCCTGGTCTTCCCTTACCTCTCTTCCCATTTATCTTTCCTGTTGTTATAATGTTTTCAAGTCCTCCTTTTCTCATTATATGTCCAGTGAACCATGACTGCCTGTTTCTTATGGGTGTAATAATGTTTTTTTTCCTACATTTCCTTTTGTAAGACTTTCACTTTTTTATCATTGTAATTGTTCCTGGTACTGTTAACATTCCTGGTACTGTTAACATTCTTCTAGGAAACCACATCTCTGTTGCCTCTAGTGATCTTTGCATTGATCTGTTGATTATCCAAGACTCACTTCCATGAAGCAGAATAGACTCGACGTGGCATTGTAGAGCTCTCTTTCTGATGTTAAGTGACACAATCATTACATAAGGTGTTTCTCATTGTTGGAAAGCTGTTTTTGTCGGCATATTCTGTTCTTGATTTCAGAGGTGCATTTCTTATATTAAATGACTCAGTTGCCCATTTATTTAGAAGTATGCACATATCTCAAGGTTGTTCCGTGTAGTTTAGCAATGAATTTTATATGGGTCCATCTTGTATGTAATCTTTTTTAAAAATCGGGAAAATTTTGCAATGACTGTATGCGCCAATGTTGATAGAGATTCTGTGATGTTTGTGCCTATCACGTTGCAAGAGATTCTGTGTTGTATGGTTATACCTAAAAAAAAAAAAATCATAGACACAGCAGTCATAGACAGAGGCATTTGTCTGTGATTTTCCGAGGACGTGCATTGTCTGTGATTTTTTGAGTTCTAACCATACAATATCGTGCTCCATTACTTTACTCTGCGAAAGCCTCGATCTTTCCTATTTCCTAAAAAGAAGAATACATTTTAAAAAATTCTCTTTTTGGAAAGGTAGAGAGAATTCATCCATCATCATCATCATCACCATCACCATCATCATCATCATCATCATCATCATCATCATCATAACTCTCTCTCCTCTCTCTCTCTCTCTCTCTTAAACGGCGAAATGTCAGACGGGCTTGCGTGCCCAATTCTTAACCCTTTTGAAATAAAGATCAATCAATCTCTCTCTCTCTCTCTCTCTCTCTCTCTCTCTCTCTCTCTCATGAACTTTGAAAGGACCTAGAAAAGCAAGATAGAAAGTCGGTCGAAAGCGAAGTCTTCAAAGAAGAAACATTGTCCCAAATTATGATACTTTTTTATTGTTTGAACTGAAGTATAGTGCAGGGTTGCCAGTAGTGCTATCTCAGGCTGTCTCCTAGAGCAACCTGCCAAAGCTATTACTCTAACAAGGCATGGATGGCTTAGTGATTCTTACATCCTTCCCGTGCCGCTAAACGTCACATGGGGCCCGCATGGTGGATCGCCAAGATTTCCTGTCTTCGGCGAGTTTTTCAATCTCATCACGGGATGGTATGCCCACTGAACTGGCCTCTCTTAACAATGTCCTCTTTAGAGCTTCACGTGGTCGACCTCTTTTTTGTTCGGCCTGTTGTGTTCCACTTGATAGCTTGTTTTGAGGATCCTCTGATTGTTTCTTCTCATCACATGACCGACATATGTCCATCTTCTTTTTCTGATCACCCGTGAGACTGGTTGTTGTTTGCTCATCTGTCTCTGCGTTGTTCTTGAATTCGTTCCACTTTATACAGAAAATTTTCCTTAGGTATTTGTTTTCGAAAGAGTCTAATTTCTTGTCTCTTTCTTTAGTTGTTTTCCAGCTTTCACATGCATAAATGGGGGTGGATATTACATTTGAACTGAATAACCTTAACGTGGTTTTTGTGCTTTTGAATGCCATAAATACGAACTTTTGAATGCCATATGTTCTCAAGATTCTTGAAAGTCAGTGCTGCTTTTGCAATTTGAATATTAACTTCCTTTCTGGTGTCACCATCCTCGTCTATGTAGCTGCCGAGACATGCAAAATGACTTAGTGATTAGGTTCTAAGGACTGTTATTGCCGGAGGTGGGTTTGAAAATTAGCTCTCCACTCCAACGGCGTGCGTCTCAAATAGCCTCTGGCAGTCGAGTCCAGCTCCTGGCCTTCTCTTAGCAGAACTGTTTAAACTGACAGGAGAAGGGGCGAAGGCGAATATCTGGCGCCCGAAAACCAGACACTTAGGGTAGATGAGAGGCATATTTGGTAGCTCATCTACTGCGGCTGGCGAGATTCTTCAGCTGCCGTGCATGGAGCGGTGCTCCTACCGGCCAATGAAGAAAGATGTAAATGGAGTTGCCGCGCAGCACCACTGCGGAAAAGGTGGTAGAAAGGATAAAGCGAAGCAAACAGTCAAATCACAGCACCTCTGGTCTTGAGGTCAGCCACGTCCTAAGAGCACTCATATCGGATGAAATGCCTGAACCGGCTTTACCCATAGGTTAAGACACTGCTGGCGAGACTCTTCGGATGCCGCGCGTGGAGTGAAGCTCCTCCCGGTCAAGAAAGAAACTGCGGAAAAGAAGTAAGGGTGGTTGCTGTGCGGCGCCGATGTGAAAAGGTAAAGGAAAGGATAAAGGGAAGTTTAATCGGTATGTCCAGTAGTATTGCTGCGAGAGCTACACATATCACGGCGCCTCTGCTCTAGAGGCCGGCCACGTCCGAAATACACCTACACTGGTGAAATATGCCTAAACCGGCACACACCAGGGGTGAAACGTGATGGCTAGGCATGTCACGCCACCTCCGCTCTATAGGTCGGTCACGCCCGATATACACCCACACTGGTGAAATATGCCTAAACTGGCTCATACCAGTGGTGAAACTTGAAGGCTACGCATGTCACAGTACCTCTGCTCTAGTGGTCGGTCACGTCCCAAACACGCCCATACTGGGATAATATGCATAAACCGGCTCAACCCAGGGGTGGAAATCACTAGTGGCGAGGATTCGTCCTCCTGGACAAAAGCTCCATCCTGGTCACAACTAGGGAGGGTAGCAGCCACGACCACAAAATGCTGAAGTCGGAGACACTGGACCAGGGCAGTCTAGATAGGCAACCACCTCTCACCCGGCGTGGATGTATGCGTATCCTAATCACGCTGAGGTTTTCCGGTAAGAAAGTCCAACACTGGACTGGATGGGCAACCACCTCTCACCCGGCGGTGATACACGGGTGTTTCAAAACACGTCGATGTTTTCCGGTGAGAAAGTCCAACTCTGGCCTGGGTGGGCTATCATCTCTCACCCAGCGGGGATATACTGACATTCAAAACACGTCGAGGTCTTCCGGTGAGAAAGTCCAACTCTAGACTAAACTGGTGCAACGAAAACCCCACGGTGTCACGCAATCCCGCTTCTGAGACCCACCAAGAATACAGGCTCAAGCCCTGCGATACTCTGAACCTTTTGTGGTCCTCTCGGGACCACACGGGGGACCATGGGACTTAACGAGGACCACAGGCGTAAATTCAGTAGGATCACAGTACGGTCTTGGTGGTAGAAGCGAACGAAGAAGAAGAAGAAGAAGAAGACTTAGTGATTACAATATCAAATTCTGAAGCGTGTCTGATTCAGTCCCACAAAATCGTGTTTTGTGGACTGGAAAAAAAAATGGCGCAACAATAGTATACAAAGTATTCAGTTTACCATTGTCTAGCAATCCTTGAAGAGATTCTCAGAAAAGTACGTAACGTAGATTACGTGAGGCGGTGAATATCGTAGACGATCACGCTTCTTCATCACGTGATTCGTTTATAACAGTTTATAGAATGGGTGAGCGTGTGCCCACGCACGTGTGGGTGTGTGCACGAGTGGGTGTGAGTGTGTGTCTGTGTGTGCGTGTGAAAATCTTTCCATAGCAACGTGTCACGTGATAACATAATGTACGAACACTTTCTTTTATTGGCATCTATTTTCATTTTCGGGAATTCATCGTCGTCAAGCGACCATGATGCGCTTGGCAGTAGCTCTCTTTCTGTGATTCCCAATCATTCTTTTTGCGACTCTTCTTTCCCCCATTCGCATAGACTTTACAGTATACGCATATATTCTTATTTATATACTTACATTATTTTTACACTTTGCTGTAGAAAGGGCTCCATGTGCAGAAAGGGCTCCATGTTTTCAACTTCAGGCTTCTGAATTATGCGTACAAAATCTAGTACCAGCAGCAGTAAGCCAATTTTAAATCATGAATAAAAGGTACCAGAAACGTCCCTTTTTCTTCAATTTACAGTGATCAGCCTTCCGTATTATACAGGACGGTTCTGTATTTCAAGGATTTGTCCCGAGAATTGTATTATTTCAGTCGTAATGCCTGAATGTCCCCTATTTTAAAATACATGTACCATAGTGTCCTGTATTCTCTTATTTGAATTCAGAAATTCCCTGAAGTCTTAGGGAAAATTTTGCTATTTGGAAGAACATTCACCGTGTCTAGAAGTAGACATGCGGGCGTGAAAATCACATTTTGTAAGTAAAGTAGCAGTCGTGGTCTATTGATTAAAACTTTAGGTGTGAAATTTTAATGTAACTGAACTCCCTAACTTCTTCCCACTCCAGCCCCATCCAACCCCCTTCCCCTTCGCTTGGCTGACTATCTTGTATATGAACTTCCAAAACGTGATTTGGCTTTTCAATTAAAGTGGTGCAAAGATGTTTCTGGTGCACACCACAAAGGTCCCAGGGTGCACCCAGTCTGAAAAAAATGGGTACCAGAGAATTCTGGGAAGGTAAATGCGGCCAGGCGTTATACTAGCCTTATCAGACTTTCATGTGCCGAAGATCGTGGAAAAAGAGGCCTAACACCGTATCCCCAGTATGTCTTAATGGCATGGTAACGGGGATTTTACCTGTACTCAGTGCACAGGTTATACAAAGCTCACATTTAGTAATCCAGACCTGAGAAGTAAGGTTCCAACACAGCACAATAGTTGCTTACTTCTCTCGCAGACCACTCGTTTTCAGCGTAACTTCCTATGTATGGCACGTCTTTTTGTTAGAAACAGAGTACATGATTGGTTCTCTTTGATCTCAATGAAAAAATTAGAATGATAAAACGCATGCGATTAGCTTTGAATATGCAGATTACGTCTACTTGTGTTCCTTTCTGTGACATGTAGTAGTTATCGCTGTAAACAATAAGTATCCCAGATACAGGAAATAGAGTCTGCTGAATTATAAGATAACAAACGATTAATGTGTGAAATCCCGTGCGGTTTATGAAAGACTATTGTGTGAAATCCTGCCTTGTTATGAAACAGAAATTATGTCTCTTACAAGAACATTTGTGGGTCAAGGCTAAATTTTGCTGCCAGTTTTACTTGCACGTGTCTGCTCGTTTAGTTTAGCCAGTTCGTCCATATCGTTGTACATTTTATCTTGATTTTTTTTAAATTAAAAAAAATACTTAGATCATGCCCTAATTGGAAAAGGGGGATGAGAGAAGAAAAAGAACAAGAAGAAGAAGAAGAGAGAGAGAGAAGAAGAAGAAGAAGAAGAAAAGAGAGAGAGAGAGAGAGAAGAAGAGAAGAAGAACAAGAAGAAGAAGAAGAAGAAGAGAGAGAGAGAGAGAGAGAGAGAGAGAGAAGAAGAAGAAGAAGAAGAAGAAGTCACAGGTAGTTTGATTTTCAAGGTGCCTATAAATCTCATTCCTGAGATTAATGACTTATTAATCACAGTTCAGATTAAGAAACATTACAATGAAACGAATAAATTGTGCTTTGTTAGAAACTGTGTTTCCCTACGGTTGAGTCATTCATTCGGTGCTCTTTTGATGTGTTTCAGTAATCCTTCTACTCCATTTTGTGCTGTATTTTATATTTCTGTTATATTTGTTTTTTCTGTCCGTCTAGGCTTGCTTATTGTTGCATCTTTCTTCAGACTGACCTGTGTGTGTTTCTTCAGACTGACATGTGTGTGTGTTTCTTCAGACTGACATGTGTGTGTGTTTCTTCAGACTGACATGTGTGTGTGTTTCTTCAGACTGACATGTGTGTGTTTCTTCAGACTGACCTGTGTGTGTTTCTTCAGACTGACATGTGTGTGTTTCTTCAGACTGACCTGTGTGTGTTTCTTCAGACTGACCTGTGTGTGGTTTCTTCAGACTTACCTGTGTGTGTTTCTTCAGACTTACCTGTGTGTGTGTTTCTTCAGACTGACCTGTGTGTGTTTCTTCAGACTTACCTGTGTGTGTTTCTTCAGACTGACCTGTGTATGTGTTTCTTCAGACTGACCTGTGTGTGTGTTTCTTCAGACTTACCTGTGTGTGTTTCTTCAGACTGACCTGTGTGTGTTTCTTCAGACTGACCTGTGTGTGTTTCTTCAGACTTACCTGTGTGTGTTTCTTCAGACTGACCTGTGTGTGTTTCTTCAGACTTACCTGTGTGTGTGTTTCTTCAGACTGACCTGTGTGTGTTTCTTCAGACTGACCTGTGTGTTTCTGCCAGTTGTTCGGCTCTGCTGTTTAAGTCTCACAAGTGAGGACTTAAATTGGTTTTAGCTACTGTTAGGTTTCTAAACCTTCCCTTTCTTTGTTTGCTCTACTACCGATGGGGAAACATTTTAATAGCAGACTCTTGCAAAAAGCCGGTAGACATTCCCGACTGAGTTTGTACTGACAATGCTTTGGCAGAGTACAGTAGTGACAGGCTGTTTACACATGTATATCTTGTCTCCAGTGGCAAGGTTCGGTTTCTTCCCTTGTCGAACACGCTCTTATATGAAAGCTATTGCTGTAAGCAAATTCTAGTCAGTTATTCCCTTCGGTGTTTAGTATGGAAACTCATGTCTCACGAAGTCGTTTCTTTACTTGCCTGTTCTTTGCTTGTTTTGAATGCATGTTATTTTCAACTATAGAACCATACAATACTTGGAATAGATGCCAGTTTACCAGACTGTACTAGAGTGAAATATAGCTTACCAGACTGTACTAGAGTGAAATATAGCTTACCAGACTGTAATAGAGTGAAATATAGCTTACCAGACTGTACTAGAATGAAATATAGCTTACCAGACTGTACTAGAATGAAATATAGCTTACCAGACTGTACTAGAGTGAAATATAACTTACCAGACTGTACTAGAATGAAATATAGCTTACCAGACTGTACTAGAGTGAAATATAGCTTACCAGACTGTACTAGAATGAAATATAGCTTACCAGACTGTACTAGAGTGAAATATAGCTTACCAGACTGTACTAGAGTGAAATATAGCTTACCAGACGTGGGGAACTAGAGCTTACCAAGACTCTATCCAACCTCTCCGTTAATGCTCCTAGTACATGACCCAGGATGACTATTTGGACAGGGTTCGGTGTGGTCTCAGTGGTGTTAGTTGGCCGAAGGTGCTCTTCTAGTGTGTCCAGTATGGGATTTTCAAACGAGCTAAGGTAATCTACTCCCAATCCGATACTTTATCTGTGTTCCAATGTCTTCACGGCTTCAGCTACCAAGAACATCGTGCTGCCATTTCTGAGGATACAGAGCAAAAGTAATAAAGACAGGATTAAGAACTATGAAGGCTAACAGTTTCATTTCTTGGTCCCCATAGAAGTCGAGGAGATTAAGTTAACAAGGATGCTAACATTGCGTACTTGAGGATTTTCTTTATAAAAGATTTTATTTACAAAACGAAATGATTAGAAATCAAGAAACAAATCTTTATTTTCTTTCCCTCTTTAAAAGGGAGCAAAATGTTTGTTCTGTAGAGGCATATAATCGTAGAGAGCAAGTTGACGGCCAGTTAGTCTCCAGCAATAAGTCGGAAGTTAAACTTAAGGCTGAATTTATGCAAAATTTGTCTTGTTTTCGAACTGGAATTTTTCTGACAAGCTAAAAGAGGCTAACTGGTCATCGTAGAATTTGTGCAGTTTTTTTGTCAGCAGAGCTACCAAACCTCAGCTGGTCAAGACCATTTTCTAGCACTCAGTGCTTCTAGAAACCATCTGGATCTTAGTGGAAGGTTCAGAGTGTTTTTAGTGGCGGAGTGTGTAAGGTTGTTTGCTCATATCATAAAGTCCATTCCATTTTCCATTACAACCCGTTTCTTGTCCGGCTCGATGCATACGCTTCGTAAGTTTCAACAGCAATCAGGGAAATGCAATATAGTTTTGTTTTCTTAAGAAGTAATATAGCGAGTAGCTTACAACAGCTTTCTGTGCACACTTAAGCATAAACAGATGAGATAAGTACCTTTGCTTCGGGATTTCTGAAAGGTATCCGCGGTTACTGATCGACAACATGTTACTTTTGTGTATGATAAATACATGTTATTTTTAAACTGTGTTTCTGGATAGAGATTTATTTCTCGCTCTCGCTCTCTCTTTCTCTTTCTTTCTCTCTCCTTCTCTCTCACCCTCTATCTCTTTCTCTATCTCGGTCTCTGTCTCTCTCTCTGTCTCTCTCTCTCTCTCTCTGGCAATAAAAGGCTTAAGAGTAGTACAAGTCAAATAATTGTTAGTACTTCATTCGGCATCAAGTGGAACGAATTCAAGAACAGTGCAGAGATAAGACAGATGAGGGAACAACAACCATTCTCACGGGTGATCAAGAAGAGGAGATGGACATATGTCGGTCGCGTGATGGGAAGAAACGATCAGAGAATCCCAAAACAAGCTGTCAAGTGGAACACAACAGGCTGAAGAAAAAAAGAGGCAGACCAGGTGAAACTCTAAAGAGGGCACTGTTAAGAGAGCCCAAATTAATATGCAGATGATGAGGTTGAAAAGCTCACCGAAAACAGTAAAAATTGGCGAAGTATCTTGCGAGCCCTATGTGACGTTTAACGGCACGGGAAGGATATAAGATATAAGATAAGACTTCATTCAAACAATGACCTTTGAAAGACCAGCAACGACGGAGTATAAATCATGGAAATGGCAATCTATAATTTTGACCCTTTTGTTTCCAGTGTATTGTTATCTTTTTTTTTTTTAACTGCGTGGTACTCACGCTCTGATCTCCAGCGTGCAGCATAAAAGACCTCAGGTGCTTGTCAATAGCTCTTGTAAAGCTTGTCTTTTAATATATTTTAAATGATTCTTTCTATAATTTGAAAATTATGGTAGACAGCGGCGACCACCAACTAAAACCTTACCCCAGCTTCCACAGGTAATAAATATTAATTGCTAGCTTTCAGCGTTAAAAGCCAATAATTCCACCTGTGTATCCTTCATTGAAGGGCCTGTGCGTTTTGTTCCCTCCAGCAAAAAGGCTCTTTGGTGTCTTCCTAAGAACAATGTGGACAGTCTGTCTTATGTCATGTTCTCTGAGCTCTAATTCAGAAGGCGTCTTGCAGTTTAAAATCTGATGTTAAAAAATATAACAACTTGTATCTGGGTTTTGCCGGTTCACAGCGCCCAGAGACTCCGGGACGGAGACATGGCAATCATCAAAGATGTCATTGCGGGAGATGTTATGAGAGTAATGTGGATAAATGTTAACATACCTTACCGACAAGAAGAAAGGGTTCTAAAGCTGGCAGGAGCTGCACGCTTGGCTTCATTTCAAACCCACGATTACTGCTCTGTCTATATTCTAAAAGGCATAGTGGATACAATCTTGAGGCCGAGAATTCGTGTTAAATGGCTGTATCAAATCTTGATTTATCCCCCGTCGCGACATATTTGTAGCCACATTTTCTGTGACATTGTTGATGACTTGAAGAGCGCCCCGAATTACGTTCAGGACGAAGTAAACCACCCGCCCCCAACTGTGACGCCCCCCTCTTGGTTCATGCAACCTTCAAAATGTGTAGCCTTGCGTAGTATGAGTAGAAAAAAATAATAATAAACACTGACTTAGGTTTTCAGTCTTGAAATAAACAAGACAGATTTAATGAAGGCCCCAGCGATTTAAGGGCGTATGAGTAGCGAAGTGGTTAGTGCACTAGTCTCTAGTAGAAACGTTCATTGGGTCGGATCCGGCCGAATAGCACCAGAGTCACACAACTTGTAAGAAACAGATACTCGGTTTCTTCTGTGGCTGGGCAAGGAGAGGCGGCCAGGCCTGACGCTGAGCACATCATCCTCTATTGTGCCGACAGGTCAAGGAAAATATGGGCACTAATACCACACCCCTCCATGGCAACATGTTTGCGTTTACCTAGTACTGACTTTAAAAAAAATGCTAGCAAACATAAACCAGCAAGTTCCGGCAGATGTCTTAGGAAGAGAAAGATGAAAACTAAAAGAAAAAAGGAAAGAATGAGAAAAGATGTAGAAATATACAAAGAATTCAGCTAAATACTTCTCAGACGAAATCGTTATAAATACAGGGTGGCGCTCATAAAGCTGGTCCCAGTCGCAAAATACAGTTTCAGTTTTATTTGGTAGTAATTTGTTGTACGTTTGAGTTACATTTGGTACATAAACAATGTTTGTAACTTTAAAAAAAAAAGAGACTTTCATGTCAGCTATTCACTCATTTTTCAGCATAATTTTTTGACGTCGTCACACTATACGGCAGCAGAGTCGTCTTAACACATGAACCCGCCTGGGCACTGCCCAAGTTCCCCCCCCCCCTTGCATGGGGCCCCAACTAGCTCATGGAAATCTATGAATTCCTAACATTACTTGCATAGGTTAGAAAGGAATAGTGGGGATCCAGTGCATTACTTTGCCCGTGGGGCCCCCGATACAGTTAAGGCGGTCCTGTGCATTTTTCCCGTTTCGCCGAAGCATGTTCAGGAAAATTCTCTTCATTTCGGCGACTGTAATGCTGGCCATCTCCTGCAGGATGATAGTTTTCAGCTCTTCCAGCCTTCGAGAGGTGCGGTAGTAGAATTTCCCTTCTACGGTTCTCCAGGGGTTAAAGTCGCACGGTGTTAAGTCAGGAGAATATAGAGCTTTGTGCCTTCCCCAGTAAAATCGCTGTGGTTTCGAGGAAAACAGACTCGGCTCATCTGAACTGAATAGGTTCAGTGGGCTCATCTACGCATGCGCGAGAGCGTCAGATAGTGTCTAGCACGGAAATATGAAATACAGTGTGAAGGTGGTGATTTACGGATTGGGCCGGTTTTGTGTGTTGCCAGTGTTTACATGGTCTGAGTCAGTCAGTCATTTGTCTCCCTAACAGCCCTACTGTAGGCCTCTCGGTTGTAAGCAAGATGTCCTGCTGCTTATGCATCCATTTGCAGAGTATCAACGATGTCTTGCAGCCATCTTCCCTTGGTCTTCTTCTCTTTCTTTTTCCTATTATGTACCCTTCCAAGACGGTCTTCTCTAAATTATCATGACGTTTAATGTGTCCAGAATATTTAAGTTTTCTCTGTTTAATCTTCCTTAGTAGCCAACCTTCTTCAATATTAAGTTCTTTAGTATGGGCATATCTGTTCTTCTTTATGTCCATGATATTTGAAGAACTCTTCTGTAGCATTTACGTTCAAAGGCATTTATATGTTTCTCAACAGTTTTGTTAAGTGTCCAGGTCTCACAGGCATATGTTGTGATGGGAAAGCTGCATGCCCTTAAAAATATTATTTTTGTAGTTCTGCTTGTTTCTTTTTACAGCTTCTTTAGTTGTTTTACTTTCCGAAGAGCGATAGATGTCCTCCTTTTAATTTCCCTCATTGTATCTCCATTCTTAGTTGGTAATGATCCAAGATATTCAAAACTCTCCACCTCTTCCATTTTTTCCTCATTTCAGATGCCTTATCTGTTTTGTCAGTTGTCATCAATTTAGTTTTCTTCGTATTAAGATAGAGGTTTTGCTCTTCACTGTTCTTAAGAACTGACATAATTAGGTTTTTCATTCCTTTCTGTGTTGTGGACAGTAATACTGTGTCATCAGCATATCTAATCTCTGGTACTTCATAACCTCCAATTGTTATGGCATTGTAATATTCTTTTTCTACATCTTCCCTAACATTCCTCATTATATTCTCAGTTTACAAGTTAAATAAGTCCCTAACGGACTCTTTGCTTTATATTAAACCATGTTATTGTTTCACCATTTATTCTTACTGCTGGCTGTTGGTCTAGATACAGCAGTGATGTTAATTGTATCACATGTGTTGGAAATCCCATTTTTTTAAATTATTTCCCAACGTTTCTGTTGTTGTACACAATCAAATGTCTTTGAGTAGTCTATAAAAGATAAATACAGATTCACATTAATTTCTCTGCATCTCTCTGTTATTAATCTTATATTGAATATGTGATCTCTTATTCCTCTTCCTTGTCTAAAACTAGTTTGGACCATATTGACTTCTATTGTCTTACGAAGTTTACTCATTATGATTTTAATAGAATTTTACTGGTATGACTAATCAGGGCAATGGTTGTGTAGTTTGTGCATAATTTCAAGTTACCCTTTTTTGGCAGTTCTTTTCCATTGTTTTTTTTTTTCGCCAAGTACCTGAATTCCATAACTTTTTACATAGTGGTCTGAGTGTCACAAGAAAAACTGTGTGATGTGGGTGACTGAATTGGCTTCCGTGAATTGTGTCGTTCACTCTTGTTACTATAACGTAGTCTGTTATTTGTACTTTTGGCTGTTGAAACTTGTCATTTAAGCCGTTTCTCTTTCTTCTCCCCATCTTTTGTTGTGTATCTCCAAAAATAATCAATACTGTTGCTACTACTATTACTACTACTACTACTACTACTACTACTACTACTACTACTACTACTACTACAACTACCACTACTACAATTACTACTACTACCACCATCATACTACTACTACAATTACTACTACCACGACCATACTACTACAACAACAACTACTACAACTGCCAAACTACTACTATAACAATTACTGCTACCACCACCATACTACTACTACTACTACTACTACTACTACTACTACTACTACTACCACCATACTACTATAACAACTACTACTACTACCACCACCATATTATTACTACATCAATTACTGCTACTACCACCACTACCATACTACTACTACAACTACTACTACCACCATCACCATATTATTACTACAACAACTACTACTACCACCACCATATTATTACTACATCAATTACTACTACTACCACCACTACCATACTACTACTACAACTACTACTACCACCATCACCATATTACTACAACAACAACAACTACTACTACTACCACCACCACCATTTTATTACTACAACCACTACTACTACTACCACCACCACCATACTATTACTACAACAACCACTACTACTACCACCACTACCATACTACTACTACTACTACTACTACTACTACTACTACTACTACTACTACTACAGCAACTACTACTACTATATTATATTACTAATATACTATTAAATCCACAATTACTACTAAAACTACAAATACTATTAAAACTTCAGTTACTACTACTACTAAAAATACTACAGTTCTATTACTAAACTTCAATTATTAACGCTACTATTACGACTACAAAAGTGATTGTAGCATTAACGATAATAATCGTGATTTGGGAAAAATCACTGCATTCATCACTGCTTTTCAATTTTAAAAAAATTATGAAGACACTTTTGAGTTGTAGTAGTTTTTCTAATAATTTGTCGGAAGTTCTCCAGAAAGAAGAGGCTCTTCAGTACTGGAGTTTCCAAAAATAGCCGTTGAATGAAATTTTCATAATACACGCGAATATAGACACTTTCACATGACACCTGATTTTAATTAACTATGTCAGCTGTAAATTTCATGTAAATTAATAATCCAGACCAACTCTTGACGTCGCGGGCCAGTTTGAAAGTTTACACGTTGCAGATACGTCTTACATACTGACATAGAAGATACGTCTTACATACTGACATAGAAGATACGTCTTACATACTGACATAGAAGATACGTCTTACATACTGACATAGAAGATACGTCTTACATACTGACATAGAAGATACGTCTTACATACTGACATAGAAGATACGTCTTACATACTGACATAGAAGATACGTCTTACATACTGACTATTGGCTGAATAAAAGAGCAGCACTAAAGGGAAGATTTCTTAAGTAAAAAAAAGCACTTTAAAAATGTAGTTTTGTTCCGTGCACTTTAATATAATGTGATCACTTTAAAATTTTTCGACTTCAAAAATATATCCCCTTGTTTCTTAATTTAACAGAGCGTTTAGGAGAGCGAGACTTGCATTTATGTAATAAAAACTAGGGGAAAAAAATATTAATTATCATGAATCGAAAAATGTATATATTCTGTAAGAGTTTCTACTGAGGTCCAGAGACTTGAACTTACTTTCCTGGTAAACTAAAAACTATAACGAAGCCGCGCCAACTGTGACATTCTTTGAGTGGGCGAAGGCGTTCTTCACTTTGGCACTCAGTGACCCATAGATGACATGCTGCTGTGAGGGTTGGCGAACCATCGCTGGCCAAGACCCTTTCCCGCCACTAGGACCCCCCAGTAACAGGCCTAGCCTGGCTAACGGGGCAGGGCTCGTCGTAGTCCCCATGTTGGCGGAGTCTGCTAAAGAAGCATTGCTACATTCAAGAATTTAAAAATGGCTGCCAAGACTCGCTCCTAATCCACCACGATGCTGTGCCTCAATATCTTCACAGCATCGGCTGTACAGAACACCGTCTCGCCATTCCAAGAAGAAGAAGCAGAAGAAGAAGAAGAAGAAGAGATATGCTTTCCTGCACCACTGTTATGTGACGCAATAATTACTTAGCTCTGTTTTGCGCGGGATATATGTGGCTAACTTTCCTGCTAAATTCACAATTTTTTTTCTTTATTATACATTTGAAAATATTGTTAAAACATTAAAATAGTTGTTATATATATATATATATATATATATATATATATATATATATATATATATATATATACATTCTAAATTCTGATGACGTTTAATGTGTCCAAAATATTTAAGTTTTCTCTGTTTAATACTCTTTACTAGCCAACCTTCTTCAGTATTAAGTTCTTGTAGTATGGATATATTTGTTCTTTTTTGTGTCCATGATATTTGAAGGATTCTTCTGTAGCATTTACATTCAAAGGCATTTATGTGTTTCTCAGCTGTTTTGTTAAGTGTCCAGGTCTCATAAGCATATGTTGCGATAGGAAAGTTGCATGTCCTTAAAAATATTATTTTTGTAGTTCTGTTTGTTTCTTTTTACAGCTTCTTTAGTTGTTTTACTTTCTGAAGAGCGATAGATGTCTTTCTTTAATTTCCCTCATTGTATCTCCATTATTAGTTGGTAATGATCCAAGATATTCAAAACTCTCCATCTCTTCCAATTTTTCTCATTTCAGATGCCTTATTTGTTTTGTCAGTTGTCATCAATTTAGCTTTCTTCACATTAAGATAGAGGTTTTGCTCTTCACTGTTCTTAAGAACTGACATAATTAGTTTTTCCATTCCTTTTTGTGTTGGGGACAGTAATACTGTGTCATCAGCATATCTAATCTCTGGTACTTCATAACCTCCAATTGTTATGGCATTGCAGTATTCTTTGTCCACATCTCTAATACTCCTCATTATATTCTCAGTATACAAGTTAAATAAGTAAATATGCACCCCTGACGGACTCCTTGCTTTATATCAAAACCATGTTATTGTTTCACCATTTATTCTCACTGCTGCCTGTTGGTCTAGATCCAGCAGTGATATTAATTGTATCAAATGTGTTGGAAATCCCATTTTTAAAAATTATTTCCCAACGTTTCTGGTGTTGTACACAATCAAATGCCTTTGAGTAGTCTATAAAAGATAAATATAGATTCACATTAAATTCTCTGCATTTCTCTTTTATTAATCTTATATTGAATATATGATCTCTTGTTCCTGTTATATATATATATATATATATATATATATATATATATATATATATATATAAGTTTGGCTAGTACAATTTGCCTGTTCTTCCTGCATTTACTGTTATTCTCATTTCTAACTAATTCTTAATACCTTGGTGGTATAGATTTTCAACACTTGAATTGTCATACACTAAATGTACAGGTACGTAGGCAATACAACAGTTTGAAGACTACTGACACCCGAATTTTATGGAATCAAATAAACTACGTATTTATTGTGAAATGAATGGGCGGTGATCAGTGAGGATGAAGAATACTGATTCTAATAAATGAAAAACCACTCCTAACCTTGACGAGAGCTTGTTCTCCATATAAGGCAGGAGTAGTCTACATTACACTCATACTCAGACCAACTGCCAACATACAGCATGAATGGACATAAATGCCAACTTACACTCTCACAAGAAGTCCTTCCATGGATCCGTAAGAAAATAACAGAAGTATCGGACCTTATAAGTCCTACAATGCTTCAAAAGAACTATTGTCACATTCTTCAGTTACAAGTAAACATACCTGGATCTATGGAAGGAAAACTCAACTCACATTCCATCACAAATTACTACACAATTTCCTAGAACACTTTCTAACCCATATTGATTTGTTCTTCTTCTTACTTCGCTTCTACCACCAAGATCGCTTCGTGATCCTACTGAATTTACGCCTGTGGTCCTTGATTGGTCCTGTGGTCCTTGATTGGTCCTGTGGTTCTCCTGGGGTCACCGAGAGGGCCACAAGAGATCCCAGAGAGGACCACAAAAGGTTCAGAGTATCGCAGGGCTTGTGCCTGTATTCTTGGTGAGTCGCAGAAGCGGGATTGCGTGACACCGTGGTTTTCGTTGCACCAGTTTAACCTAGAGTTGGACTTTCTCATCGGAAAACCTCGACCTGTTTTGAATATCCGTATATCCTTGCCGGGTAAGAGGTGGTTGCCCATCTAGTCCAGTGTTGGACTTTCTCACCGGAAAACCTCAGCGTGATTAGGATACGCATATATCCCCGTCGGGTTGCCTATCTAGACTGCACTGGTCCAGTGTCTCCGACTTCAGCATTTTGTGTTCGTGGCCGCTACCCTTCCTGGTTGTAATCAGGACGGAGCTTTTGTCCAGGAGAACGAATCCTCGCCACTAGTAGGTTTCTCCCATGGGTTAAGCCGGTTTAGGCGTATTATCCCAGTATGGGTGTGTTTAGGACGTGTTCGACCTCTAGAGCGGAGGTACCATGATATGAGTAGTCATCAAGTTTCACCTCTAGTTTAAGCCGGTTTAGGCATATTTTACCAGTATGGGTGTATATCTGACGTAGCCGGCCTCTAGAGCAGAGGTGTCGTGGTATGAGTAGCTTTCGTCGTGAGACTACTGGACATACTGATTAAACTTCACTTTATCCTTTCCATCACCTTTTCATAGCGGCGCCGCTCGGCAACCCTAATAGCATTTTCTTCATTGCCTGGGAGGAGTTTCACCCCACGCGCGGCAGTATTTTAGTTTAACCCCTCGGTTAAGCCGGTTCAGGCAATCCGCCAGATATAGGTGCACATAGGACGTGGCCGACCTCCAGAACAGAGGTGCCGTGATTTGAGCAGTCTTGGCCTCGAGACTACTAATTACTTCACTTAATCCTTTCTTTCACCTTTTCCACTGCGGCGCGGAGCGGCAACCCCATTCGCACCTTTCTTCACTGGCCGGGAGGAGCCCCCACTCCACGAACGACAGTTGAAGAGTCTCGCCAGCAGCAGGTTTTAGATAAGAATTTTCCTTCTCACAGATGAGCTTCCAAACAAGACTTTCGTCTACCCAAAGTGTCTGGTTTTAAGGCGCCAGATATTCGCCTTCGTCCCTTCTCCTGTCAGTTTGAACAGTTCTGCTACGAGAAGGCCAGGAGCTGTACTTCACTGTCAGAGGCTATTTGCGACGCGTGCCTTGGAGACATTTAAAGGGTATCCTCCACCCCACCTCCGGCTATAACAGTCCTTAGAACCATAATGATATCAAACCTCACAACTATCTATCCAAAAAAATCTCACTCAATATAATCACATAACTCAATCATTAATCACAAAACTATCACTATGATTCTCACACTTCTATCTTCTATCCCAATCCCACATTCTAATCTCCATCTAAACAATAATCATCCTATTTAAAAGTTCAGCGCTTAAATATCATCAACAATTTCTACTTTTCTTTTCTCGTGAACATTCGTCCTTGATAAAGTATAAACTTCATGAAAATCGCCTGTTTAAGACCTTGGACTAGTCTCTGAAAAGCAACCTAATTTTGGCTGCCAGTACAAACAAGTCTATAGAAAGTTCAAGCAAAATCTCGAGATTTCAACGTCCAAAAATGACCTTCAGTGAAAACTAACTGGAGATTCCAAATTTAACTTTTAATAAAGAATATGTCAGGATAAAATTCTCCAAAGTCTTAACTAAACTTGAATAAAAAAAATAAGTCAAGGTAAAGTTCATCAAACATGATCATAAATCTCGGAATTTTTAAAGTATCAAGATTGACCTTTCCTTTACACCAACAATCTACGTCATAATTAAATAAGGACTTCAATCAGTTAGTCAGAATACCAAATTTACCATGGATTATATACCTTAGATAGAATAAAGAACAGAATTAAAGAATTCTGTTACACTGTCTGGGCCACCTTGTCATATCTCCCTACCAACTGTTATTCAGATCATTCTTAATCTTTAGGTGACTGATTAATTGACTAGGGACAGCAGAAGACTAGTGTTTTTGTGCATGTAGTGTACAGTGCTTATGTACTGTATACGTATTGTGTATATATTGACAGCTAAAACTGAGAAGAGAGATAATGAAAAATGTAACAACCAGACGATTAAAACATTTCGGTCGTATCAAGAGGTATAATTCATTAATGAAATCTGTACTAAAGGGAAAAAGCTGAAGGAGAAAGAACAAGAGGGAAACATTTATGTAAACTGATAAACAACATAAAGAGATTCAGGTTGGCCAGGTGCACTGTGAAAACTAGATTAGAGCAAGTTGGAGAGCCTTCCGGTGTGAGTGTGCAAGATGGTGGACGCTTTTTTAACACTCTCGCCGGCAAGCAGAAATCAGATGAATTCCGCTTGATCTGTCACATACCCTGTACCGGGAGTTGGCCATAAGGCTAACAACCTTATCCTGGGACCTATCTAGAGGCAACTCCAGATGGAAAAAAAAGATATCGTTACGGAAACTCGCACAGAAACCAACCGAGCTTCAGGGATGCCAACTCCGAAGAGCTCATTCGTCGGCCCCAAACATGTGACAAAGATTGGATTCTGGAATGTAAGAACGATGGCAGCACCAACAAAAACTACTCAGGTCATCAAAGAAATGGAGAAATACCATCTAGACGTACTGGGTATCAGCGAAATGCGATGGCCAGAAGCAAGTAAAAGATCAGCGGAAAACGGTAAGTTAATATACATTCAGGCAGAAACGACGGTAAACATCGAGATGGGGTAGGTATTATTATGTCAAATGTAGAGCAAAGAAGTCTGTAGGATGGGAACCAGTGAACAGTCGTATAATAAGAGCAAGAAACAGCCTAAGACTTGGAAGAATGACAATAATACAGTGTTATGCACCCACGAACGATGCAGATGATGAGATGAAAGACGATTTCTATCACCAATTACAACAAATCTTTAACAAAGTCCCTAAACACGACATCTTAATTGCTATGGGGGACTTCAACCCTAAGGTAGGGAAAGATAACACCGACGTTGAAAAAGTAATGGGGAAAGAAGGAACTTATATCGTTAATCAGAACGGAGAAAGATTAATTGAAATATATCTAACAGAGGGCATGGTCATTAGAGCCACAATATTTCCACACAAATAGATAAATAAAACAACATGGATATCCCCAGATGATAGAACTAGGAACCAGATAGATCATTTTTGTATTAGAAAGCAATACAGAACATCTCTCATAAATGTAAGGACTTATAGGGGTGCAGATGTTAACTGTGATCACAACCTGTGCATACGGAAAATGAAACTAAAATTGAAAAGCCAACAAAAGAAATCAATACACAGAAAGATTAACAGCCACAGCCTACAAGAAGAAAATGCTAACAGGAATTTCAATTAGGAACTTGCTAATCATTCCAACACACCCAGTAAAGTAGAGGAGATAGGTATAGATGAATTATGGAATTCTTACAGCACAGCCATAATCACAGCAGCAAAAGCAAGCGCTGAACTGAAAAAAAAACAAATAGAAAAGCATGGATATCAGAAAACACATGGAAGTACATATATGAAAGACGAGCAGTCAAACTAGACATGATGAATGCAAAAACAGATCTTAGAAAAGATATGGCAAAAGCAACATACAAAGAAAGTAAAAAGTTCAGCAAAAAGGGATAAAAGAGAATACATATACAATATGGCGAAAGAGGCAGAGAAAGCAGCAAAAAACAGGAGACAGCAAAACTTTATATAATATACAAAAGAGGCTAGCAGGTACTATTACATTTAAAGAAAGACCAATCCTTAGCAAAACTGGAACACTATTAACATCAAGTGAAGACCAAAAGCAAAGATGGGCTGAACACTTCCAAGAAATACTTAATCGACCACATCCAAAAGAACTGTTAAACCTTGAAACTGACTTACCAGCCCCACAACTAAATGTCAACCTAGATGAAATTAAATTGCATGAAATTGAAACAGCAGTGAATTTAATGGTTAACAACAAAGCTACAGGTGAAGATGAAATAACACTCGAAATGCTTTTTTTTCTTCTTCTTCTTCGTTCGCAGTCGAAATGCTAAAAGCTATCAACAGTGACAACATGAGACAACCACAGAGAATGTTTAACAAGATTTGGAAAGAAGAAAAGGTCCCTTCTAGATGGAAAAAAAGGAATCTTTGTTAAAATACCAAAAAGGCAACCTTAGCGGCTGTAACAAATGGAGAGGAGTAACCTTAATTTCAATTGTGTCAAAAGTATTTTGCAAGGTCATTTTTAATAGACTTAAAGATATAGTGGATACAGCAATGAGAGAAGAACAAGCAGGATTTCGAAAAGGGAGAAGCTGTCTCGACCAGATCTTTACTCTAAAAATAATACTTGAAGAACGTATTGAAAAGCAGAAACCATTAACACTGAACTTCATAGATTTTAAAAAGGAATTTGATAGCATACACAGAGATTCATTGTTGAGAATTTTAAGTCTATATGTAAAACCATCTAAAATTGTCAACATCATTAAGGACTTCTACAATGGATATGTTTATGCAGTCAAAACAGAAAAAGGGATGAGTGAATGGATTCCAGATTGAAATAGGCGTGAAACAAGGATTTATACTGTCTCCTTTGCTTTTTGGAATTACAATAGACTTCATAATGAAAAAATGCTGAAAAGGTAACACAGGTATTGACTGGGTACATGGGACCCAACTAGAAGACATTGATTTTGCTGATGACATAACTCTTATCAGTAACAATGTGAATTCCATGCAAGAAAAAACAGATAGCCTGTCTTCACTGGCTAGCAAAATAGGACTTGAAATTAACAAGGACACAACAACAATAATGAAAATTCCCCTTAATCAAAATGGAAAAATACACGTAGAAGGGACAGATAATGAAGAAGTCAATCAATTTGCATACCTTGGCAGCTACACAGACCAGGATGGTGACACTAGAAAGGAGGTTAAAAATTAGAATTGCAAAAGCAGCATCGATATTCAAGAATCTTGAGAACATATGGAATTCAAAAGTTATAAGCACAAAAACCAAGTTAAGACTATTCAATTCAAATGTAATATCCACCCTCATTTATGCATGCTGGAAAACAACTAAATAAATAGACAACAAATTAGACTCTTTTGAAAACAAGTGCCTGAGGAAAATACTCGGCATCAAGTGGAACGAATTCAAGAACAATGCAGAGTTAAGACAGATGACTGAACAACCACCAGTCTCATGGGTGATCAGGAAAAGGAGATGGACATATGTTGGTCACTTGATGAGAAGAAATAATCAGAGAATCCCAAAACAAGCTATCAAGTGAAACACAAAAGGCCAAAGAAAAAGAGGCAGACCACGTGAAACTCTGAAGAGGACATTGTTAATAGAGGTCAAATTAATAAAATCCTTTGATGACAGGAAAAATTGGCGAACTACTTTGCGAGTCCAATGTGACGTTTAACGGCACAGGAAGGATATAACATATAAGATAAGACAGTACAGGATGATAGTGATCATTGCTTTTATTTCCATAATCCATTTGAAATGTTTAAAAGGTGGGAAGAGTGTAGAGAGAAAGAGAGAGAGAGGGGGGGAGGGAGGGAGAAGGAGAGAGTTTAGGAAGAGGCATGCAAAACAGAAAAACAGACCGAGCCAGAAAGAGGAACAAAGAGAGAGAGAGAGAGAGAGAGAGAGAATGAATGAATGAATAATCTTTATTTTTCAAGGGTAAAGAATTGGGCACGCAGGCCCGTCTTACATTCTGCCCTTCATCACTCCATCTTTCATTCTTCCCACACACTTGATTTAGTACAAATATACAAATTAAATTATGAAAAAACATACCAAAAGAGTGTAAGATGTAAATACTACATTCAAAGTAAAAGAAAAGAAGTTATTAACCTAAGAGAGAGAGAGAGAGAGAGAGAGATTGATTGATTGATTGATTGATTGATTGATCTTTATTTCAAAATGGTTAAGAATTGGGCACGCAGGCCCGTCTGACATTCTGCCCTTTAAAGAGAGAGAGAGAGAGAGAGAGAGAGAGAGAGAGAGAGAGTAGTTATAGAGACAATGCTATTAAATTTCGGTTTTCTGGAAATTTTCGGTTTGATTTCCGTTACTAATTGTCTCCCCTGTGTTGTGCTTTCCGCTAGAGGTCGCTCTCTAAATATTTTCTCGGAGACTAACGTTTAAACGCGGAGACCTGCGAGACTGGGCGAGAAAAAAGCTGCGGGCATTTGCTTCGGTCTGCCAGCCCTGACCGCGACGGCAGAAACGGGTCTTTTTGTGGCATTAATTATCCTGAGCTCAGCTTCTAAACCTCCGTGAAGTTAAACGTGTAGAATTAATAAAATTTGCTTAATGAAAATATGGCTTCCAGGCGCTAGATTTCGGGAGAGAACAGCGAGACAAAGGCGATCTCGCAAAGAAGCGTATGTGGTCGTCTGGGAGTCTGTGAGACACACTGTTTATATTGTGGAAGATTTACTGCTGGCTGCAAGTAAATACTTATTAATTGTCAGAGCTGCTTTGTGAAGGAGGTTTATGCTAATGTTTTTTTTAAAGATATTATGCTGCTGTGTACTAAAGAGTAATGCTGCTTCTTATTCAAGATGTATGCTGCTGTTTATTCAAGATTTACTCTGCTATTTAGTAAAGATTTATGCTGCTGCTTATAAAAAATGTATGCTCCTGTTTATAGTAAAAAAAAAAAAGTAGTAAAGGTAATCCTGTCATGCCTTAGAGGCACATAGGGATATGGTGTTAGTGCCCATATTTTCCTTGACCTGTCAGCATACTAGAGGGTGATATGGTCAGTATCACGCCTGGCCGCCTTTCCTTCCCCAACTCCAGAAGAAGTCGGGTACCTATTTCTACAGCTGGGTGACTGGGGCGCCTCCGGCCGGATTCGAACCCCCGACCTTCGCCATGAGAGGAGACCAGTGCACTAACCACTTCGCCACTCAGACACCCTCCCTGTTTATATATATATATATATATATATATATATATGTGTGTGTGTATGTGAGCTGCTTTTTGTTATGCGGCTGTTTATCAAAGAAATTTAAGGTGATAGTGATGAAAAAGAAATTATGTATTTTTAAGTAGTCTATATATATATATATATATATATATATATATATATATATGAAAAAAATATAGTTTCCTTAACGGAATTATAATTTTATCCAAAGTGGAATTATATCCCTCATTTTAAAATAGTTTCTGCAGTGGAATTCCTGTTCATGAGTCTTATTTATATAATTTACTTTACAGTTCTCATTTCACCTTTCCCGTGGTTATGAATATATTCACCTTCTCCATTTCACTCTTTGTACCAAGTCCTTCACTTCGCTCTATCAAAGACACCAGGATAATCTTGTGAATGAGAAACGTTTCTCTAACATAGACTAACAGCAGCCTGAACAAGTTGTAGTAGGTTATGTCGTTACTTGTATAGAATGACTGCAAGACAATCTTAGCAAGAACACAATGAACTTGTATAGAATGACTGCAAGACAATCTTAGCAAGAACACAATGAACTTGTATAGAATGACTGCAAATCTTAGCAAGAACACAATGAAGTGAACTCGGCGTGACGATGCAAAAGCTCACGATTTGGTTGTTCTGTTCAAATTCGCAATTTACCTTTGACGATGTCGTTTCAACAGCTGCCGAAGCGAAACTGACCACTCTGTGGATTGGCTAATGCTTTAAGATCCCTAGTTCGAACAGTAAAACAACTAAAGAAGCTGTGGAGAGGAACAGACAGAACTACAGAAATAAGATTTTTAAGGGCATATTTCTTTCTCACCGCAACATATGCCTGTGAGACCTGGACACTTAACAAAACAGTTGAGAAACACATAAATGCCTTTGAACGTAAATGCTACAGAAGAGTTCTTCAAACATCATGAACACAAAAATGAATAAATATATCCATACTACAAGAACTTAATATTGAAGAAGGTTGTCTAGTAAAGAGGATTAAACAGAGAAAACTTAAATATTTTGGACACATTAAACGTCATGAGAATCTGGAGAAGACCGTCATGGAAGGGAACATAATGGGAAAACTAAAGAGCGGAAAACCAAGGCAAAGATGGCTGCAAGACTTTGTTGGTAATCTTCAAATGGATGCATCAGCAGCAGGGCATTTTGCTTACAACAGAGAGGCCTACAGGAGAGCTTTTAGGGAGGCAAAGTTCTGCAAGGGACAAGCAAATTACTGAATGACTGACTGATGAGTTCGAACAGTCATGCTCAGCTCCCCTTATACAATTAGATTACTTGCTCTGCTCACTGACAAGCGTACCTGGATCAAAGTCAGAAGTTTGAACGTATGGTCCCAGTCAGAAAAGGTATCAAAGTGTCTTTGTACTAAATGACACGTGTCAGTCAGAGGATAGACATGTTTATTGCCACACCTTTCCGGACCAGTTCGGGACATACAACATTATATCATCATCATCATCATCATGTGCCATCTCCAGGACGAAGGTTAATGATAATGAATCTCCAGTCTCCCCGTTCCTTCGCCTTGATGGTGCACTCAGCCAGGCTGTGTATTGTCCACTCTCGTATGTTATCTTTCCATCTACTTCTCTGTTTACCTCTCACTCTTTTTCCTTCCACCTTTACATCTCAGTATATTGTTATTGTCTTTTGATATGGCCAAAGTATTTTGTTTTCTTGATCATTATTTCTTTGAGAAGTTCATGTTGTACTTGGAACTGCTCTAAAACGTGTGCATTTTTTGTTTTCGTTCTTCGTGACATGTGACCTATTTTTCTCTAGATCCACATTTCTGCTCCATTAATCCTTTTCTCCAGCGTTGTACCTACGGTCCAGGTCTATGCTCCTCACAGTAACACAGAATAGATATTGCGTTCTACATTTTAAAGAGATCAAAATTCCTCCGTATGTCTGTTTTCAGAACTTGTTTATAAAAGAGATTTGCGCTGTTTTTATGAAGGAAATTCATGATGTTGCTTCACATATTTATATTTGATTTACTCTGAAGTTTCCCTTCTGGGAGATTTACAATGGCCTTTAAGAAAGACCTCTTTACTCCTGTATATGTGCGGACATTAACCTTTCTATTCATGAAAGGGTTGCTGTTGGTAAAGTTTCGGTCCGCTGATCATAGAAACGTTTTCGCCGACGTTCGTAAGTGCGAATGTATCACTGTCTGATAAATAAATTGCGCGAAAAAAATATTCAAGTCCATAAATATTTTTAAAGTAAAAGACAAACTTAGAAGATATACAGGAAATTGGTGTCACCAACTGGAGAGAGAAGATTAGGAATATGGAGGAATGGAGGAGAACTGTTTCTGCAGCAGTGAGCCTTAATGGCTCGAAAATATGAGGAAGAAGAAAGAAAGAAAGAAAGAAAGAAAGAAAGAAAGAAAGAAAGAAAGAAATGTACAGAAGATTTTATCCTGTAAAAATCTGAGCAAAGAAGTGTAGGCAAGGAGATTTGCCGCTGTCATCCTTCTCTATTGCCACTAAACCACCATAAAGTGCCCTAATTCATTCAGAGAATTAATGCAAGTAATATCGTCAAGTAAGTCAATGGGGTTTTTTTCTGGTTGTTGCTTTTTTATGTTTGAAGATTTATTTTGTTTTTATTTATTTATTTTTGTAATCTATCTATGCGTTGATGACATTAACGTTTACTCCTTTCTTATTTTCAGTGAGAGCGCGGAAGAGAACTCGCCGAGATACCGAGTCAGCTGATCATTGTTCACAAACATCGTCCCCTTTGAGCATGAGCTCGCCAAGGACTGAATCAGACAAGGGTCACGAGTCCCCATTCGCTCGTTCACCGACCCCCTCGGAGGACACCTGCCTTACAAATCTTCAGAACGATTCTACATCCCCTTACCGAAGTTCATCTTTACCAGGAGATTTGCCGCTGTCATCCCTGGCCATGACCACAAAACCTGAGAATTTCAGCAAAGCTGTTTACCTGGAGGAAGTCATGCTCACCTCCAGCTCAGGCGACAGTAAGAGGCCGCCTCTAGATATCCTCTGTCGCGTTTTTCCCAGCATGAAAAGGGGCGTCTTGCAGCTAATTCTGCAGGCCAATAACAATGACACGGTTCAAGCTATAGAACAGATCCTCAACAACCACAGCGGCATCAGCGGTGGACCCGAGGCCCAGAGCGGAAACAGTAATTCTGCTCTACCTCTTCCTCTGAGCAATGTTGAAATTGGAACTGCCTTTGGTGCTCTGCGAGCTGGAGCTGGCCTCTTCCCCCAGACGTATATGCCTTCTAATTTAGGATCATTAGGGTTCAAATCCGCATTCTCTCCTATCAGCTGTCCACCTACAGCACATTTCAACTCCATACGGTACACCTACGGAGCCTTACCTGCAACTCGAGCAGGCAGCATGGCTACAACCCTGGCCATACCGTACCCACCGTTACTGCCAGGCCTGGCTCTGGGGACAAGTTACAGCTATGGGGGTCTGTCCACGTCTGACAAAACTTTACAATACGCTGTAGGCTGTTCGTGCTGCCCAGCCAAACCCTACTCCTCTCATTCATCGGAGAAAAGCTCTGGGTGTATCGGGAAGTGAAATGGCACGAATGCACTTCTTACCACATAAACTTTTAACATCCGTAAGGAATATGACAATCACAATTAGCTCTACATATAGTCATGGCTAATGTTACATTCAGATAGAAATACATCTAATTCGGGAAAATGTTTGTGTCATATTCATGGCGATAGTTACTTCTTGACAACTGAGGTTTTTAACATTTTAATAGACCATTTTTATTATACTAAAGTGACATTATAATTGTAGCGTTATAAGGGGGACAATGATAGCTGTTAGACAGACAGACAGACGGATGGACAGACAGACAGACAGAGAGATAGGATTTTAAAAAAAATTTAAGACAATGAATAAAGAAGACTAGAATATAAAGGAAAAGAAAAAATGAGTCACAAAGACATTGAGAAGAGGAGTGAAGAGAGAGAGAGAGAGAAAAGGGGTGAGAGAGAGAGACGGGAAGAGAGAGAGAGAGAGAGAAGGGGTGAGAGTGAGAAAAACGGGAAGAGAGAGAGGAAGAGACAAAGAAGAGATGAGGAAGAAAGAGAAAGAGAGAGAGAGAAAATATAACTGAACAAGATATGAACAGATTAAAACCTTGAAAAATGACACTGTATACCAAGATCAGTTTAATGGTCTGTATATTCCTGCCAGGTTCTGAGTTTGCTAAATCGATGACCACGCGGTTTCTTGGACTGAAAACACTACGGGTCATACCCCGGCAGACGCTTTCTCCCAATCATCCCAGGTGTAGAAATGAGAAATCAGGACACTGTGTTTAAGAAAAAAAAAAATGTTTGTTTCAAAAGAATACGTTTTTCCTGGACGGTTGGACATTTTAATCTTGTCAGTGTTTGAAATGAAACCTGGGATACCACGTTCAAGTAGTTTCAGAAATACTGGATTTTGTCTGAATACACACACGCACGCGCGCGCACACACACAAAGTGTGGCCCTCCTTTCACATTCTCACAGTGTGTGGTTGATAGTTTTACTGTCTGTAATATATTCTCTTGTATCCTGGGATTTAACACTTCTGAAATATATTTGTTACATTTCTGTTTTTTAACTGTTGTACACATTATCATTACATGCGGTAATTTTGATATTTTAACTGTATATAACATAAGTTGGTTTCTTTATTCTTTGATAAACATTTCATAAAAATAATTGTTTCGTTGTTTTCTTTCTGACATTTCAGTTGTTTTCGTTTGTTTGTGTGTTTGTTTGTTTGTTTGTTTGTTTGTTTGTTTGTAATAAGTAGATCCTGTTTCTTAAACGGCGGTTTTTATTGTCCAATTGTTTCGTTTAATTCCAGGGTTTTTCCCTGTTGTCTGAATGTTTTCATTTGTTGTCATTGCCTTGCACTATATTCTTTTAATTTTCTCCTCTTTTTGTTCTATCTATCTATCTATCTATCTATCTATCTATCTATCTATCTATCTATCTATCTATCTATCTGTCTGTCTGTCTGTCTGTCTGTCTGCCTGCCTGTCTGTCTGTCTGTCTGTCTGCCTGCCTGCCTGCCTGCCACACCTTTTTTTTGGTCTCTCACTTTTTCCCATAGTATCGAACAAAGAAACAAAGACCCCGTTTAAAAGAATTTGTCAGTAGTGTTGTTCTTACCAATTGTTAAATTATTTTGACATAGTTACAGTTATCACATCAACAACCAGTGCAACTCTGTTACTGATACATACTAAGAGTACAGCTACTAAACACATCAACAACATCTACTAATGTTACTACCCCTGCTGCCGCCGCGAGTATTACTATCAATACTACTATTATTATTCTTGCTACCACAGCTCCCTTAACGGCTGGATCTACACATACTTCTTCTGCGACGCTACATCAGTAGCAACGACGTTCTGTGTAGCGTATGCAACATGATGAGAACTAAACAAAAGCGAAACGTAACAACTTATCAAGAGGAACAGTTGTCCTCTTCACACACACAAAAACAAAAAAAAAAAGAAAAATAAATGAGATTTATGAATAATACAACGCTTTTGAGGTAGCTGAAGGATAGCACTAAATGTATAAACTAGGAAAGAAGTAGGAACAGCTTTATTAGAATTCAAACAATAAATATGGTCCATGAAGAGACACCACGAAGAACAAGGACAGACAACAGAGTAGAGTTAGATGGACGTGTGTGGTGCAGTTTTAGTTCAAAACAAACAAACAACAACAACAACAACAAAAGTTTGAGAGGGAAGCAAGAAAACGGTGAAGTAAGGCGTAGGAGCAATGAAATGGTTATCCAAAAACAAAAACAAACAAAAAAACACACACGGCAACAACAACAATAACAACACAATATTTAGGGAAAATTTCATTTATCATGAACATTAGAACAGACAGATCAAACAGATTTTTTTTTAATAGCAAAGAAACTTATTGACGATCCGCTCACTGAGGAAATTGGGCAGACTGTGGCCGCTGGCGCAGAAGGAAATATGAAGAGTTAGAAAGACAACCAGGTTCAGAATATGGTCAGCTAGAGACTAGAGCAGCGGGGGAGTGGGAGTGGGTGGAGGGGGAGAAAAAGGAGGAAGAGTAGGAGGACGGTACTGTCAGTTTTTGTTGTCTTACAGAACAAATGAGAAAGTCTACTAGAGAAACTGGAAAATGAACAGGAACGGGAATATGAAATCAAATGTATCCAAGTAAACAGAAAGCTAAACTGAGAATTCAGAGCGGCTGGGTGTAAGCATCCGGACTGAAAGATAAGGTGCTGTTCCAGACCCTTACTAAAACACTCATCAGAAGAAGAAGAAGAGCGGGTTGGTAGTTACATGCCACATTTCCTTTTGTGGTCCCTATAATTATAATGCTAAGGGATAGGTTATGCGCTTTGCTGGAGATGTCACTAAAGTCTATCCAGTATACATCATACTGCAACTCTTACATATTTTCGCATATATGATATTACGGGATATGCAAGAGAAGTCCTCGCAAATGCATATATCGCATATTTAACTAGTTTCAATAACCTTTCATTGTTTCTATTCTAACTTCTTAACTTTTCTTCCTTCCATCTTCTCTGTATATGTTTTCGCAAAACTGCATCATACATCTCCCTCTAACTCTATACTACTAGCACCAATTTTACAAGTTACTATCACAATTAATTCTACCGACAGAGATTCACACAGAATTCTCTAATCTCTTTGTGGGGATTTATGAGCAAATGAAATTGAAAGAACAAGAAAAAGAAGAACAACAAGAAGAACAAGAAGAAAAAGAACAAGAACAAGAAGAACAAGAAGAAGAAGAACAACAACAACAACAAGAACAAGAAGAACAAGAAGAACAAGAAAAAGAAGAACAAGTAGAACAAGAACAAGAACAACAAGAACAACAAGAACAAGAAGAACAATAACAAGAAGAACAAGAACAAGAAGACAAGAAGAACAAGAACAAGAATAACAAGAAGAAGAAGAACAAGAACAATATATTAAAATATCGGACTGAGGCACACAAAAAAAAGCTATGTATGAACTGCTTTTAGACCCTTTTGTCTTGGGAGTAGAAGGCGTCAGATGTCTCCAGTGCGTAAGATTGTATTCATGGTCAACAATGCAGTCTCTGGTTGCAACAGATCTTCTTTCACGCATAAAAGACTTATTGCATTTTCCATCTGGTCATTCTCTGTATGTGATAATATTGTACTGATGAAAATAAAATAATTCAAGCTATTCAGACGTATTTATGTAATCAAAATGGAGGTACTTTAGAAGACTTACAGCATACTCGTGCATTGTGAACAGCGCACAGTCTATGTTTGTTGTTTCGCTTCCATGTTACTCGAAGTTTGAGACTCTCTGCGGCAGATTTTTTTTTTTTATTAAAGAAAAAGAAAGAAGACTTTTAACCTGGTTTTACGACCAGAAAATCTAACAGTGAGCGGTAAGAAAAGAGAAATGTCACTGGTTGCTAAAAACATCAAGAGATCAGCAAAATTCCGACTTCCATCTGGAAAAACTTGAACCGAACATAACAAGAAATTCTTCAACAAAGCATGAGTCACTAAAGAAGCATCAGTGACAAATTTTTGGTCCTTTGAATCGAATAATAAAATAATAATAACAGAGAATTAGTATCGTAGATGATCTTACAGAAAAGAAAGGTATTATGAAAACAGTGGAAAAAAGTGTTTGTGTGCCCGCATATATAAATCCCTTATGTGTATACGCGAGGGAGAACAAAAAATAAAGGTAATTTTAAAATCACGAGGTAACCATATACACAAAAGATAGAAGCTAACATACTACAACAGATAGAAGCTAACATAATACAGCAGATAGAAGCTAACATAATACAACGCCTTCGCAGCAGCTGAAGACTCTAAATGTATATACTAGGAAAAATGTAGGAACAGCTTTATTACTTAACGACTACAAAGCTGTGACGTTTTGGTGTGAGCCTTAATCATACAAACACACACAGGACGAAGAATTAGAGAGAGAAGATAAAGTATAGATTCACATGAATCCTATGTTCAAATAAATAAATAAATAAAATGAATAGAGCACTTAACTATAACTTGAAAGAATATGTAACTTTTCCGACGCTCGTTCAGAAATCCGCCCGTTAAAAATATGCTACGTTCAAAATGTGGTCGTTCAGAAATATACAGAAATGTGCATGGTGGAACGTAGAGAATGTTTAAATAAAGACTTTGTGACGTGTGATAGGTGGATCGTAACTGAGAGTGGTGGGTGAGGAAACTGTTGAGGGGAGAGTGATACAATGGTAACCTAGCCAGAAGAAGATGAAATAAATGATTATGGTTGGGGAAGAGGGGTTGTAATGCGATGATGTGAGGAGGTTCTGAGCTATGTGTAACAAGTGAGAGGAGAATGGAACTTAGTGGAGAGGCATTATGATTGTAGAAGAGGAGAATGTTAGGTGCAGCTGAATAACGATTTCAAACCGTGTGGTTCCAGCGTCCCGTATTCCTGAATGTAGCGGTTCTCAAGCGCTATGCAGCTTGTGTCATCTGCGTGACATTATTTGATGGATGTTACCAGAAAATCAGATTTGTCTCTGCGGTTGAGACCAATGAAATGATTCGGGACTGGTTTAGAAGCATGTTGTGTGATATCGTACAGATGTTTCTGCATGCGGTCCCCTAGTCTGAGGCCAGTTTCACATAAGTTTGCATACGATGACATATATTACATTACAGGACTCGCATGTGAATCCCTCATGAAGAGTGAGGATAGTTTTACGAAAGGTGATTGTTTTCGTTTCCCAGACTACGGGGCAGGTAACGCAGCGGGGGCGGTTACATTTTCTGGTGCCAGCATATGTGAGGCTCCGTTTCAAGTGCCTGTGGGCGAGGATGTCAAGATTTGGCTCACGCTTGTACAGAGAAAATGTCGCGGGTGTCAGGGTTGAGCTGAATTAGCGGCAGATGACGATAAAGAGTTTTCTTAACCATCTGACCATGCGGGTGGAAAGGCAGTACTAACTTAACTCTTGTTTTTCTGAATGCTTCTTTGCCACTCAATAGTTGGATATGGTTGAAGGCTTCACGAAGGACACTTCCTGGGTATTGGCGATGACGGAAAAATTTTAATAAATTGTTGGACTGATCTATAAAGTCCAAGTCATCCTTTTATATGTGGCGAAGACGGAGGAGTTGGGAGTATGGGATGGAGTTCTTACAGGCTTCAGGATGAGAGGAGGTGTAAAGTAAATAGGTGTGGCTATCGGTGGGCTTCTAAAATACAGAGGTGACAAGCTTGTTTGTGCCATTAGATATTTTAATGTCTAAAAAGTTGATGGACTTGCCAGAAATTTCATAAGTGAATTTTATGTTATTATTAAGTGAGTTGGCGAATTCAATAATTTTTTTTAGCTCGTCCTGTGGCATACCGGTGACTCCAGTGCCATCATCTGCAGTTCTTCGTATATAGTTGTAACTAATTATTGTGTGTTACTAAGGATAGCTCTAACACGCACATCCCAGGTCTATGCCTTTAGTCTGGGTGAAGCCAAGGTCAAATAAATATGGACGCTTCCCTGCGGATTGCACCATCGCTGAGCTTCTTCTTCTTCTTCTTCTTTGATCATTCTCAGACGTCGACTTGTTTACTTCTGTCAATGTTCGGCTGATATTGGTGTACATCTCTGTATAGCTTCTCTTGTACTGATACTAATCTTGGCCACATCTGTTTTCTCTGCACCTCGTATGTTGGGCACATCTGTTTCCTCTGCACCTCGTACGTTGGCCACATCTGTTTTCTCTGCACCTCGTACGTTGGCCACATCTGTTTTCTCTGCACCTCGCATGTTGGGCACATTTGTTTTCTCTGCAACTCGCACGTTGGTCACATCTGTTTTCTATGCACCTTGTATGTTGGCCACATCTGTTTTCTCTACACCTCGTATGTTGGGCACATCTGTTTTCTCTGCACCTCGTATGTTGGCCACATCTGTTTTCTCTGCACCTCGTATGTTGGCCACATCTGTTTTCTCTGCACCTCGTATGTTTGGCACACATGCAGATTATGTTCTCCCGTTATCCTACAGGTGCCACACTTATACATGTTGGTCGGGTCGATCTTCAGGCTGTTGAAAGGTGGCCCCTCAGTCTGTTGTGACGGTTTGGGAGCCGAAGAATTACTTGCTCCTCTCCTCCGAGCTGGTAAGCATCATTTTTCTAGTGGCCTGTCTGCTTTTTGGTCCAATTATTCTTGTTTGTTTGTTGTTTTTTTTTTCACAGATTTAGCCTCCTCGTATGTCACACTCATATGTGCCTGTGGTAATCTGTCACCTATTTTCTAGGATTTCTCTGCTTCGTTCCCAGGCATACAGCAATGGAATGGAATCCACCGTATTACCAAACTTGTGAAAAGCTCGCATGTCTGGTATATTATTGTTCACGTGTCATTTATTGTTTCACCCCTGTGGCTGTTTAATGCAATAATTACAGACATAGCATCGGTCAGGAGCACTACATTTTTTAAACATTCTTCTGATTTTATGGCCTCTTTCTCTGCTCTGCAGTTGCTGGAAAATCTCTTCCTTCTAATGACAGCTTCTTGTGTTCCTCGTTATTTAATATTAAGAGGACTCTGCCTCAATTTTTGTTGTTTTTTTGTTTTTGCAGCATTGGCTGCAGTCTTGTCAGTGTAGCCATGTGTCCAGCTGCTACTTGGAAAGTGCTCTTCTTGTATTTAGTAGTCAGAGATTTCCTTCGTGCATCAGACTGTCCTTGCTTATTACGTTATTTATGTTCTCAGTCGGCTCCGGGAGTTTATGATTCGCCCATGGTTGGCATGTACGTGATGGGCTGAGTGGTCTTGGGATAGCTTCTGCACGTTTTAGTTGTTCTCCCATTAAGTCTGCCTCTTCCTAGCCCCTTCATTCTCTTGTTCTTTGAGTGGCTTTCAAATCTCCTGAGCTTTCCTGCCTGCTTCTGTGACCTGCTATCTCTTATATCTTCCACTGGTTGCAGCCTTGAAATCTTTTCCAGTTCTTGTATTGGTGTAGTCCTCATTTCTCCATTAATGATTCTTATGACCTGATTTTGTGGCCGCTTGACTTCATTAAAGTTGACTTGTGTGCTACAGTTGCCTGTGTTATGATGACATAACTAACGACAGGTCGCACGCATCCGGTGCGGAGCTTCTTTAGGACACCCATCAGCTCTCCCAAATTTTTCCTCATTATCGCCATGAAGAGTTTTTCTCTAGTCTGGTCGTTCTCTGGTTCTTCCACGTCATGCGACACTCATATGTGCCTGTGGTAATCTGTCACCTATTTTCTAGGATTTCTCTGCTTCGTTCCCAGGCATACAGCAATGGGATGGAATCCACCGTATTACCAAACATGTGAAAAGCTCACATGTCTGGTATATTATTGTTCACGTGTCATTTATTGTTTCACCCCTGTGGCTGTTTAATGCAATAATTACAGACATAGCATCGGTCAGGAGCACTACATTTTTTAAACATTCTTCTGATTTTATGGCCTCTTTCTCTGCTCTGCAGTTGCTGGAAAATCTCTTGCTACTAATGACAGCTTCTTGTGTTCCTCGTTATTTAATATTAAGAGGACTCTGCCTCAATTTTTGTTGTTTTTTTGTTTTTGCAGCATTGGCTGCAGTCTTGTCAGTGTAGCCATGTGTCCAGCTGCTACTTGGAAAGTGCTCTTCTTGTATTTAGTAGTCAGAGATTTCCTTCGTGCATCAGACTGTCCTTGCTTATTACGTTATTTATGTTCTCAGTCGGCTCCGGGAGTTTATGATTCGCCCATGGTTGGCATGCACGTGATGGGCTGAGTGGTCTTGGGATAGCTTCTGCACGTTTTAGTTGTCCTCCCATTAAGTCTGCCTCTTCCTAGCCCCTTCATTCTCTTGTTCTTTGAGTGGCTTTCAAATCTCCTGAGCTTTCCTGCCTGCTTCTGTGACCTGCTATCTCTTATATCTTCCACTGGTTGCAGCCTTGAAATCTTTTCCAGTTCTTGTATTGGTGTAGTCCTCATTTCTCCATTAATGATTCTTATGACCTGATTTTGTGGCCGCTTGACTTCATTAAAGTTGACTTGTGTGCTACAGTTGCCTGTGTTATGATGACATAACTAACGACAGGTCGCACGCATCCGGTGCGGAGCTTCTTTAGGACACCCATCAGCTCTCCCAAATTTTTCCTCATTATCGCCATGAAGAGTTTTTCTCTAGTCTGGTCGTTCTCTGGTTCTTCCACGTCATGCGACAGTCAAATGTGACTCCCAGGTAGATGATAGTTTCTTCGTGGCGCAGTATATAGCCATTTAGCATCAGATTTGAGCTCTGTGCCCTGGGAGATCAGGAAGATACTACGTAAGCCGTCTTTCTTTCATTGACTCAGACCAGCCATGAGTTAGACCAGTGGTTCACTGATGTGAGGGCTTACTGTGTTCTTCTGTTAGTGAACAAAGACCAGTGGTTCACTGATGTGAGGGCTTACTGTGTTCTTCTGTTAGTGAACAAAGACCAGTGGTTCACTGATGTGAGGGCTTACTGTGTTCTTCTGTTAGTGAACAAAGACCAGTGGGTCACTGATGTGAGGGCTTACTGTGTTCTTCTGTTAGTGAACAAAGACCAGTGGTTCACTGATGTGAGGGCTTACTGTGTTCTTCTGTTAGTGAACAAAGACCAGTGGGTCACTGATGTGAGGGCTTACTGTGTTCTTTGTTAGTGAACAAAGACCAGTGGTTCACTGATGTGAGGGCTTACTGTGTTCTTCTGTTAGTGAACAAAGACCAGTGGTTCACTGATGTGAGGGCTTACTGTGTTCTTCTGTTAGTGAACAAAGACCAGTGGTTCACCGATGTGAGGGCTTACTGTGTTCTTCTGTTAGTGAACAAAGACCAGTGGTTCACTGATGTGAGGGCTTACTGTGTTCTTCTGTTAGTGAACAAAGACCAGTGGTTCACTGATGTGAGGGCTTACTGTGTTCTTCTGTTAGTGAACAAAGACCAGTGGTTCACTGATGTGAGGGCTTACTGTGTTCTTCTGTTAGTGAACAAAGACCAGTGGGTCACTGATGTGAGGGCTTACTGTGTTCTTCTGTTAGTGAACAAAGACCAGTGGTTCACTGATGTGAGGGCTTACTGTGTTCTTCTGTTAGTGAACAAAGACCAGTGGGTCACTGATGTGAGGGCTTACTGTGTTCTTCTGTTAGTGAACAAAGACCAGTGGTTCACTGATGTGAGGGCTTACTGTGTTCTTCTGTTAGTGAACAAAGACCAGTGGTTCACTGATGTGAGGGCTTACTGTGTTCTTCTGTTAGTGAACAAAGACCAGTGGTTCACCGATGTGAGGGCTTACTGTGTTCTTCTGTTAGTGAACAAAGACCAGTGGTTCACTGATGTGAGGGCTTACTGTGTTCTTCTGTTAGTGAACAAAGACCAGTGGTTCACTAATGTGAGGGCTTACTGTGTTCTTCTGTTAGTGAACAAAGACCAGTGGTTCACTGATGTGAGGGCTTACTGTGTTCTTCTGTTAGTGAACAACGCGTTGCAGTGAGATTTCTTTGTGCACAGGCAGTGAAACATGCTAAAGTCGGCGTGGTACAATGGCTCAATACAAAAGTGAACACAGCATGATCCAGCGAGAAGTTTGTGAATGATTATGCTCATTAGAACGATTTCAAACGAAAGGAACAAAAATTACCTTACAGTTTCCTTGTCATTTGGCAACTAATTAAAAACGTATGTTACTGAATTTTTAAAAAACCCTAATTATCTACTGAATAAAAGCAACTAATAAAATATTGCATATAACCTGGCGAGCTACTGCTCCAAGAATTACATGTGGGCAAAATATGGTGGGAAAAGCTGGTGTAGATATGCAGTCTGACGAATGAATGACTAAAATAAATAAACAAATGAGACTTTGATATTGTTGGATTTTTGTTATTGTTATTGTTACTGTTGTTGCTTTTGTTGTTTCTTCGTACAGATCTGCTTTCAATGGTTCCTTGCTGCTGTTTGGATGTTAACAGCACAGTTAACAGTCAGCGTGGCCAGACCAAAACCAAGGATGTTAACAGCACAGTTAACAGTCAGCGTGGCCAGACCAAAACCAAGGATGTTAACAGCACAGTTAACAGTCAGTGTGTGGCCAGACCAAAACCAAGGATGTTAACAGCACAGTTAACAGTCAGCGTGGCCAGACCAAAACCAAGGATGTTAACAGCACAGTTAACAGTCAGCGTGGCCAGACCAAAACCAAGGATGTTAACAGCACAGTTAACAGTCAGTGTGTGGCCAGACCAAAACCAAGGATGTTAACAGCACAGTTAACAGTCAGCGTGGCCAGACCAAAACCAAGGATGTTAACAGCACAGTTAACAGTCAGTGTGTGGCCAGACCAAAACCAAGGATGTTAACAGCACAGTTAACAGTCAGCGTGGCCAGACCAAAACCAAGGATGTTAACAGCACAGTTAACAGTCAGCGTGGCCAGACCAAAACCAAGGATGTTAACAGCACAGTTAACAGTCAGCGTGGCCAGACCAAAACCAAGGATGTTAACAGCACAGTTAACAGTCAGTGTGTGGCCAGACCAAAACCAAGGATGTTAACAGCACAGTTAACAGTCAGTGTGTGGCCAGACCAAAACCAGGCTTCGCTTCTTTCCTTTGCTTCGTGTATCAGGCTGTTGTGCTTCTTTAGTCTAGCTTGTACTAGAGCAACAACACATTCCACTCCCTTTTCCCATCCCCTTCCCAAACCTGTTTTTGTAGAATCTTCTGAAAAACCAGCTC
This sequence comes from Achatina immaculata, assembly GCA_009760885.1. Classification (NCBI taxonomy): domain Eukaryota; kingdom Metazoa; phylum Mollusca; class Gastropoda; order Stylommatophora; family Achatinidae; genus Lissachatina; species Lissachatina immaculata. The sequence continues at coordinate 3,480,674 of CM019705.1, read as the reverse complement.
TTGCGTCAACTTTGGGATTTTAAGGCTCCAAGGCCACACAACTCCCCATCCTACTTTTCTTCGTGATCAACAACGGCAGCTGCTGCAAAGAACACAAAGGCCGCAGTTTATAGAAAGATCAGAACAGTATAAAGAGCCAAACTGATTAGTCCTCATATTTAATTTTTCCATACTCCATAACCTCATTCTGATTCAAAAGGAAGGAAAAAAAACACAGAAAGAAAGCATTCATCTCTCTCTCTCTCTTATGGTGTCCAGAAGGACCAGGCAGATAAAGGGCCGGTCTGGGGGGTTAGTTAATTTGATCGCTCACGTCAGTAGGTGAGGCTGACACTAGTGTCACGCGTCCCAATCAAACCACAGCCTCACAACCTCATCCAGGAATGAACCACTCGTAAGATCGTATCCTTCCTCGTCGAAATAATAAAAAAAAGATGATAATGATAAACCACAAAGATTATTTTTTTTAATGGTTTAATTTTTATTGTCCACATGGAGCAACCTGTTTCTGAGAATTTCACATCCAACAACTTGCTCTCTCGAAGCCCAGGCGCCTGTGACACAGAGGTCGCCATTGATTGGTCCGAACATGTGCTGCAATGGTATTTATTCATTTCAAATCCAACGTGTGAGGGCGCATTCATCAGTTCGACACCTCCTTGTCGTAGTAAACGTGTATTTATCTATTTAGTCGCCCTCCAACATATGCCGCGATGATGGAGGGAGATAAAGCTGATTGAAGAGGAGAGGACTCTCATTATTTGATGGCCAGCACGTGTAAGTAGAAGCCATCTCTCGGCGCCTTTCTTTCACGGACTCCTCTTGCGTGGGTAATCATTATAGCTCTCATCAGCTGGCTCATCCATTAAACCTTCTCTTCATTCTGAACCCCGTCCCTATCATCTACTCTAATCCAACTCCGTTTCCTACATGCTACACAAGCTAAGCATCTCATAACCATCACAGCTGCCATCTTTTATGTGAGTGACTGAGACATAATTTCGGAATTTTAATATATCAGAAATTAACCCATGAAGGGGACATGTTTTGTTTTGTTTTTTGTACCTTGCAAAGCGACCACAAATGACTGAGAAATATATGTGGCTCTGATTTATTCAAAGTTAGAGCCTTGGTAATTATCAGGTATCCGTTGTTAAATCATTGCATCTAGTCTGCATAATATCGCTGAAAGAATGAATGAATGAATGAATGAATGAATGAATGAATGAACGAATGAATAATCTTTATTTTTGAAGGGTAAAGAATTGGGCACGCAGGCCTGTCTTACATTCTGCCCTTCATCACTCCATCTTTTATTCTTCCCACACACTGAAAGATCTTCAAGTAGCTAGGAGATACGTATTCTTGCTAACAAATGTAGGTGATAAGAATATATGATCATGATGCGGGAGATAGGTACTCTTGGTAACAAGTGTAGCTGAGAAGAATTTAAGATAACGTGGGAGATAGGTATTCTTGGTAACAAGTGTAGTAGAGAAGAATATATGATAATGATGCGTGAAATATGTATTCTTGGTAACAAGTAGTATTTGAAAGGAATATAGGATAATTATCTTTTCATTCGAAAGATAAGAAATTAACATGGGAAACTAACATAGGAAATTAACACGCCAGAATGAAACGATCTGTTAATAAAGGAAAGAAAGTTAAAATGCTGAAGCATGTGCACACTTGTACCAAAAAGAACTAACCGTACCTAACAAAGAAGTTTTGTGTGTGTGTGTGTGTGTGTGTGTGTGTGTGTGTGTGTGTGTGTGTGTGTGTGTGTATTGAAAAACAAGACATTCAAAAGAGGGGGGGGGTGAAAAAAAAGGGAAATTCCGAAGAATAACTGGAAAAAAAAATATTCGTAAAAACAACTGGAAAACAAGAAATTCAGAAAAATAACTGGAAAACAAGAAATATACGGCGAAAAAATAATTTGAAAACAAGAAATTCAGAAAAAGAAATGCTTGGAAAAAAAAAAAATACAGAAAAACAGATGGAAAAGAAGAGCTAAAGAAAAAAAAAGGAAAACAAGAAATGCGAAAAACAATTGGAAAACAAGAAGGTAAAAAAAAAAATGTTTTTTAACTGGAAGACGAGAAATTCGGGCAGAAATATGAGAGTAAGAGAAAGAACAGCCACAAAAGGTTCTGAATGAGAATCGAACCTTGAACTCCAGTACCACGAGTGGCAACTTGCCACGAGAACACAGCCTATTAATCACTAAGACGGCTCTTTGCGCGTTTTGCAATATCTTTCAATGAGTTTATTTCAAACACTATACAGTAGTGCCATCTGGAGCAGGAGTCTATGCTGTTGGCGGTAGGGGACACCAAAGGAAAGGAGTATAGGACTCCATTTGTTCTTTTTTTTCTCTTTTTTTCTTTTTAAATGGAATTTTCCTTCACCTGTTTTGCTCCGATAAGACAGACGAGCGAACAACATCCTGTCTCTTGTGTGATCAGAAAAAGGAGGTTGGCTTATTTCGGTCACGTGATGAGAAGAAACAGTCAGAGAATACCAAAACAAGCTATCATGTGGAACAGTTGAAGAAAAAGAGGTCGACCATGTGAAACTCTTATCTGTAGATAAATAACGCTCTATAAAATATATCTAATTTACTGCAGATAAAACAATAAGCTAAAACATACCTTTAATTGTTTGCAGATAAATAATGTTTTATAAATATACCACTAATGGTCTGCAGTTAAATAATGAATTATAAATATACCTTTAATAATCTGTAGTTAAATAATGAATTATAAATATACCTTTAATTGTTTGTAGATAAATAATGAATTACAAAAACATCTTTAATTGTTTGTAGATAAATAATGACTTATAAATATACCTTTAATCGTCTGTAGTTAAATAATGAATTATATACCTTAATTGTTTGTAGATAAATAATGAATTATAAATATACCTAAATTGTTTGTAGATAAATAGTGAGTTTAGATTATATAAATAATGAGTTATAAAATACGTTTAATTATCTGTAGATAAATAATGAGTTTTAAATACACCTTTAATTGCTTGTAGATAAATAAAGCATACTTAAAACAAAATCCTCTGTAAGTTAAAAAAAAACAAAAAACAAGAGCTATAAAAGTTAATTCTCATCCCAGGACGTGAAAGTTTGTTTGAAGAGCAATATTTCTGAATTCACATGCTTTTTTTTTGACGTGCTCTCCAGCCAAGCGTGCTTGAAGCTTGGGCAGTTTGTGCGAAACACAATGTTATCACTCGCGCCCCCGCGGTGTTATTGCTGGGCTCACACAATGTTATCGATAACCCCGGGAATTATCGTCTGAACAGAAATCACCATCAGCGCTGTGATTGTTGTATGAGGCGTGCGACATCTTGTTTGATCCTCAAGGTGTGTTGGAGTACTCACATGCAGAGACCGGCTGTTCGTGTGGCAGTACCCGCATTCTGCACTCACCCCGTCATCTTCATCGATGATAGCGTCATATTTATCTTTTTTTTTTTTAACTTCATCATTGCAAGGCAAGGATATATCTGTCATCCTCGTTTATTATCACACTGTTAGCGCTCCAGTGAGCATTAGAAAACTAGGAACAGGAGAAATTTCTTTAATATCGTTTGACAATAGGCTGTTCAAACATAGGGGATGCGTTTTCCTTCTCATTCAATGATTCCTATCTTACGTCCCCGCAGTCGTGATAACTTGTCTTCATAAAAAAAACAAGCAGAGGAGCTGACGGAGTCATAAATAATAGGGGAGCTGAGAAGAATGAGGCGTAGGTGGCGCAGTAATCAGCGTCAGTGAAGCAAATCTGGTCAAGACCCCATCCTACCACCGTTGCTCCTTGTAGCAGCCTGGCTGTGGAGAAGTCAACGTGCAGCTTTTGTGGTCGACTTGACTGAGACGTCTCCAGCAGAAGAATGAGGAGGATGAGGGGGATGAGGGGGGAGGAGGAGGAGATTATGAAACTCTACTAAGTTTACAACGTGAAGCGTCCCAGGCGTGAATCAGCTTTACCTGGGCGAGAGAAGGTACAATAATAGGGGCACAGAAGTTGTTAACTGGGGTTAGATTATAATGATCTGCATGGAGGCACCTCTCACGCTGCTTTTGGTAATTGGCAAAGGAAAAAAAAAACTGGTTCAAAAGAGTTTCAGTTTGGCTTGTCAAGATCCTGAATCGAGGCACTTGACTTTACAACAATGTAAAGGTAAGGATACTTGTTAATTAGTGCATAACATTAGTTGCTACTTTACACATGCGTGAAGTAGATAGGTGAGGGTGTCACAGCTGAAAGATCTATCTATCTGTCTATCTATCTATCTATCTATCTATCTATCTTTCTATCTATCTATCTATCTATCTATCTATCTATCTATCTATCTATCTATCTATCTATCTATCTATCTGTCTGTCTGTCTGTCTATCTATCTATCTATCTATCTATCTATCTATCTATCTATCCGTCTGTTTGTCCGTCTGTCCGTCTATCTAGTCTGTCTGTCTGTCAGCTCTGTCTATTTATTATCTTTATATTTCACTGTATGTCAGTCTATCTATCTGTCTGTTTTATAACCTTTTTTTCTCTTTCTGACTGTTTCTCGGAGAGCGCCTGAGCCCCCAATTTTTCACCATTTGAAAATTAAGCTCTTTCCTTAGTTTACTCTCTCTTCCCGCTTTTCTGTTTCTTTTAATTTGTCGCCAGAATAACGTACTCTTTTATAAGTCGGCGTGTCTATTTTCTTGCCTATTTCTTTTACTAATATGTCTGGCTTGCTTTCTTTACTTGGCTTCGGGGCAAATAAACATTCAGCCTTGGAGATTTTCCCGGCCCTACTTCAAGCATCCGTGTGTATGTTCGTCTAAATCTGGTACCTGCTAGAGAGGCTGAATCTAAGATACAATATTTCTGTGTCATGGCCTCGTTTCTTTCCGAGTACCATGATCCTTGTTTGGACTGAACAGTTACTAATGACTTCGCTTTTAAAAACTTTTTTTTTTTTGGAGGTGCGAGATAGTGCAGTTCGTTAGTACGCTGTTCTCTCGTGGCTAGACGGCTGCTCGTCCTACCGGAGGCCGTGGTTCGAATCCCAGGTAATTCTCTTGTGATTTTTATTTCTGTTCAAGTCTCACTGAAGTGCTTTGTCTATGATTTTTTCGAGGTCAAATCCTACAAAACAAGAAACACCCTACTTCAAGTAACGGTGATGCCGGGTTCAGCAGTGGGATTTTTTCTGGTATACACACATATACAGAGAGAGAGAGAGAGAGAGAGAAAGGCCCCGGGGTCGACCCAGCCTCTAAAACTGGGTACCAGAGAAATCTGGGAAGGTAAAGGCGTGATACTAACCACATCACATTTTCATGTGCCGAAGGTAGTGGACATATGGGCCTAACACCGTATCCCCAGTATGCTTTAAGGGCATCGAAACGGGGATTTTACCTTCTGCTACGACCAGTTTCTGAACGAAAAGAGATTTTTAAAAATCAGAATCGACTTTCAGTTCCAGTGTCAATGCTCTTTTATATAAATGACTCTTTGTGTTCTTGTGACAAAAGTGATTTATTTTATTCCTAACTCAACGTTCTGGTATATAAGTGGCTCATTCTATTCCTGTGTTAAAGTTCTATAACAAAAGCGACTCATTCTTTTCCTGTGTCACATTTCTATTATAAAATGACTCCTGTAACGTAGGCAACAAAGTTCATTTGTTTGTCTTCTTACTTCTAGCATGGAGAACATAAAGGGACTTGAATATATGGGGGAACTCTATCAGCAACATCAGAAAATATGTAGAACGTCTGAAGAACATATCTATCCGGTCATCTTTTCTTATCACCAACCATTTACCTGGGTTTTTTTTTATTTCATGTGCCCCCTCAAAACCAACTCTCTCTCTCTCTCAGGTCCACCAACAGCCACAGTTCCTGACGACATCCACAACCACCGCGGGCCACAGACAACAACGACTGTCGTTAAAACCTGTTCAAGCAGAAAATCAGCCACATTGTTTGCTCAGGGCAGGAACTCATCTTTCCACGCTGGGAGCGCAGACCGAGGCAGTCGAGCGTGACTGGCGAATATCATTTACTAAGAGTCAAAAACCATTTTTACCATCACTCGCTGCGAGACAATCGTTTATCCTTCCACACCCGAGCCTGCAGCATCCCTGAGTAACGTAATCAGGCGGATTTGAGGGCAGTCTCAAAGTAATCATCCCAGCTGGGCGGCACTTAACGAGACCAGGCAGAACAGACTTTCTCTATGATCGAGCCATTGACAGATAGGCTGCGTTTATCCTGGGATCGTTTATACCAAAGGAAACACATCTTCCTCTAACTGATCTCAAGTGTCCGGAATTTCGGGTGGGTGAATGAACGTTCTGGATACAATGTACAGTCAAATTAAAGATATTCTACACTGAATCCTCGTGGTGGCCTGTTTTCTCACCTTCACGGGATATGGGCCCTTTGTTCTTATACTTCGATTGTGCAATGTATCTTTCTTCTTTAAACACTCTCGCAGTTTATTTTCCACACAGAGCGTGTTGCCATTTATGCTGCCTCTTTTCTCGTTGGACTCTGTTCGACATGAAGTATTAAACAACAGCCACAGAGAAGCTACGAAAATCTTTTTACAAAAAGATCAGCGCAATGAGAAAGCGAGCAGAGCACTTCGGCCCAGCAGACGTTGTGAACGATGTTAATGCGAACCAGAGATTTCGACTAGTTACTCAGTACACCACCTGAGGCAAGCCAAACTCGTGATAACAACACAGCTGACCCCATAGAACTGGAACCAGACATACTACAAGCTGAAATCAGAGAAGCCATCAGAAAAGCCCCAATGAACAAAGCCCTAGGATGTGATGGAATACCCAGTGTGAATCAAATGTGTGAAAGAGGTTGGAATAGCTTGGCTTCACAGACTCTGTAACTTGGTATGGGAAAAACAAGAAACAGCACAGGACTGGAGAAATGCTGTAATTATTCCAATATGGAAGAAAGAAGGCAGTAAAAGGGACTGCAACCAATATAGAGGCGCCTCACTGCTAAGCCATACTGGAAAAATGTTCTGCAAGATCCTAGAGAACAGACTGCGACCACTGACTGAACCACAGTTAAACGAAACTCAGATGTGATTTATTAAAAATAGAAGCTGTACAGTTGCCATCTTTTCCCTAAGACAACTAACAGAAAAATCAGTTGAACACAATCAGATACTCCACATAGCTTACGTAGATCAAGAAAAAGCCTTTGATAGAGCAGACAGATATAAACTGTGGGAAATCTTACAGCATTATGGAGTTAGTACACATTTGATCAACCTATACAAAAACCTAAATGAAAACAGTCAGTGTACAGTTAGAACAAATGCAGGACACTCTGAACCATGCATCATAAAATCTGGAGTAAAGCAAGGCTGGGTACTATCACCCTTACTATTCATAACATACATTGACAACATCTGCAAAGATGCTAACATAGATGGTAAAACTCCACGACAAAGCTGCCCAACAGCCCAATCCCAGAAAGAATGCCGATAAACCCACAATGCCTTCCAGAAGATATACCCAATAGGAGGACCATAAACGAACTCATTTTTGCTACCGGTCAAACACTTATAACCACAACAGAAAAAGACCTACAGCAGAACATGGATAATTTAGCAAGGGCATGTCAAAGCCACAACATGAAGATCAGTGCTAGAAAAAAAAAAACAGAAGTAATGTCCACAGCAAGAGAACTCCAAGCTAAGACCTTCCTAGACAACCAGCCCTTGAAACAAGTGAAACATTTCAAATACCTAGGTAGCGTAATATCATCCTCTGGAACAACTGACGCTGAGATTGAGAACAGATGCAATAAAGCATTGGATAAATGACTCCTTTACTGAAAAAAAAAAAACATCACAACTGAAACAAAAAGGGCACTGTACAACACAATTTTCCTCCCAACTCTATGCTATCAATGTCAAACATGGACACTAACAGACAAGAAAAAAAAACCACAACGACAGAAAAGAGATGTTTAAAGAGTACTAAATGTGACAAGAAGAGACCAGATAAGAAATGACACCATCGGGCCAAAGGTTGGAGTAACACCAGTATTAGATTATATCAAGAAACAGCAAGTCAAATGGTTTGGCCATGTTACACGGTTACCTCCAGACAGTATATCACAGAAAACATTCACACTAAGATTTGCAGGTAACAGAATAAGAGGCCGCCCAAAACAGGAGATGGAGAGGGGAAATTACATAAGCATTAAATATCCCGTTATATGAAGCAAATCGTGGAGCCCTATCACGACGTCTATTTGTAGCCTAAACATCGAAAGGTACATGAGGAAGGAGACAAGACAAGACTATAGGACGCTGTAGCGCATCCGTATTTGAATTGGGTGAACTTCTGAAAGTTCACTCGCTCAAATGGACAGTGACTTCGCCTAGGAAAGTACAATCAGTAAAGATATATTGACGTATCTCTCTTGACTTATGACCGTGTGACTTTTACTTCCGGGTTTCGCTGAAAGGGAAACTCTACAGCAACAGCCATGGGACACTGGAAGTTGGGAATCAACACACAGTATGAGGTCGCCCGTATTGCTGACGCCGAATTGAAGAGCGTTTTCCTGAACATACTTCGGCGTGCGCGAAAAATGCGTCGAAGCTGGTGACGACTACTTCCATGAAGAGGTAGAAATATGTTGATAAATGTGTAACCCGTTAATGTTACAGATAAAAGGGATGGCGACTGCAGTAAAACTGGTTAAAATTTAAAAAAAGGTAGATAGAGGTGTATGGTGCAGTTTTACAAAGTGAGGGAGGGAGTGAGTAAGGTGAGAAAAAACAAATAGCAGAAAGTATGAGAGTAAGATGAGAATGTATAAATGAAAAACATACAACATCCGATATTTCGGCGTGAGCCTTTTTCGAGGAATGGCATTTCTGTTTTCTACTTCTGGAGGAAGACACATTCAGATAAGTTCTTCGTTTTTGTTTTTGTTTTTGTTTTTTTTTTTTGGTCTCATTGTGCATGTAATCCTCGAAAAATGCTCACGCCGAAATATCGGATGTTGTATGTTTTTCATTTATACATTCTCATACTTTCTATTCGTTGTTTTCTCACCTTACTCACTCCCTCCCTCACTTTGTAAAACTGCACCATACACCTCTATCTACCTGTTAATGTTAAAGCCTTTCTAAGCTGCAGATGCTTACCAAATGTAACTATGACTAGGGTAAATTATTACTAAATAAAATTATTAAACTATATTATGCAGCTGGGACCGATTTTATGTGGGCCACTTTATACAAGATCTGTGTCATTAAATTTAGATCTCTTGAGAAAACAGTGCTGGTGGTATAATGCTTTTTTTTTTTTATTCAGTGCGTCTGGTATCTCATGTTTTATAAATTTTCTAAGCTGTCTATCATCACTGGCTTTTCTGAGATCTGCTCAATATTTCTGCCACAGGATGAACATTTCTCAGTGTCACATTGAGATGAAAACAAGATTCTTTGGGAGATTGTCACCACTTCATGAACCAGTTCTTTGAGCAAGTCATTGTTCTGCCTTGAGTATGAGATTGTCACCGGTTCATTAACCAGTTCTTCGAGCAAGCCATTGTTCTACCTTGAGTATTGGTTTTTGAGTTTCAGAAATCTGCCGACACTTTCACTGGCTTTCTTGAAATTGCTTGTTAATCCAAACTTTAAAATTCAGGTCATCTTTATCTTTATCTTTGCTTTCTTTTTTTTTAATCTTTAATTTGTCAACAAACCGGTAAAGTGTCATACTTCTTCGGCGTTGGAAATTTCTCGTTTGTATTTCAGATTATTCGTCTACAGTCATGTGACCAAAGTAGACGTTCTTCTTCTTCTTTCTCCCTGGAACTGTGAGCTGGTGTTATATGCAGCTGGTGCGGTGACGATGTTGAGGCACAGCATCGTGTCAGAATCAGGTCAAGGCAGTAAATCTGTGTTGGTGTCTGAGTGTAGCCGAACTGCAGAGGGCGGGGGGAGGGGAGGGGGAGGAGGGGGTTAATACTTCTTCAGAAAGACTCCCACCATCATTGGGGATTATGGCGACTCCTGCTTCGTTAGCCAGGCTAGGCTTGTTACTGGGGTGCCACGGAGAAGTGGGACAGGGTCTTGGTCGGCTATGATTCTTCAAACCCTGACGTTTAATAATTTAATACCAGTCTCTTGTATGATCTGTAGCTGTCCTGAAAATTAATTGGTCCCAACATGGCTTCACGTAACAATTTTTTGTTTTTGTTTCCGTTCATCCAAGAACTGGTTTCAGAAACTGCTGTCAAATTCACTGGTTTGTTGTCTCCCCTTACTCGACTTGTCAAGTTCAACCGATACAACATTTTTTTTGGCTGAATTGGATAGTGGACATGTTGTGCATTTCATTCATATCATCATTTATAAATTGCACATGGTAAATAAATCAGAACTTGCATAAACTGGATTCTATTCAAGATCACCACTTTGGAAACGGATAGAAAAGATTACTTTTGATAACTGGATTAGAGTTCACAAAATAAAGAAACTGTTATTCAGAAATAGCAAAAACCATTGTTCAAAGAATTCATAACCATGGACTTCAGTACTAAAGTTGGTTATTGTAATAATCATTACTCCAGGGTCCATTTTTTATGAGAGTTTTTTCCCCTGGATACTTATTCTATACAGTCTTGACACTGAAAGCCTACCACTACTCACAGATGATAAACTATAAAACACATTAGTTTGAATTCAATATCAGCAATTTATCACGCTGGTTCTACTGTGGAGCCTTCTTTAATATCCGTGTAATTGTCCAAGCGACGTTCGCAGATCTCGTTCGATATCTACCGTCTTTATCCGTCGTGAAACGTGGAACACAATACTCTTGAATTTACAAGACGGATGTCTCCGTCCGATACGCCAAACGCATCGTGTAATCGTTTATCTGGTTACTTGGGGCCCAGGAAAGTGTGTATGGGAAATTCGCACATCAAGAAATAGTGTTTTTCCCCTATGTTTTTATATGGACAGTTTCAATGGTTTCAAATTCCGTGAGATTAAAGGCTCCAGTGTTTGCATTTAAATGTTTTAAATTCATCTAAAAGATAGACTGTTTCTTGCCAGTGGAAGTGTCGCACTTCAGTTTGCCGCGCCAAAAGAGTGATTGTTGTCTGTAACACGATGTTATAATCTACTTTGTTTACGGGTTCGACAAAATGACGTATATTTGCTGTCAGTTGTTGCGATCCAACCAGGAAAAAAAACCGTATCTATTCTGAAACCGTCGAGCTGGAATAAAAGTAGGCACTACATTATTCCGCGCATGAATATCCTACCACGCTCTCATAGATGGCACGATTGTAGGTCTCTGGCAAGTTTCTTAAAGAAAAAAGCCAATTTATTCATTGCTAGGGAGTCTTTGGTAACAAACGTCAACACCTGTCTGACCAGAACTATCTCTTTACAATGTGTAATATCTCAGAAATCAGTGGAAACGATCAGTGTAGCATAGTACAGGTCCTCTTTGGAAAGAGAAGTCAGTTTACGTACATTCTAAAGGAAATAAGATAATCTCGTTCTTTCTCTCCTCACTAGATTCAAGAATAAGCCATGAAATATTGCAAAATGAAGGCAGTTGCTATATGTCTCTGGAGCACGGCAAAGAGCAATGAAAGAAGTCACGTGGAAGGCAGGATGACTATGGGGGAATCTACTATATTAATCTTCTTCAAAATGTGATAATAAAAATCTCTTGGTTTCTTTTTCTTTGTAGTACTGGAAGGTAATCAAGACAGAGGCTGGGAGCTAAACTGTGCTGGGAATTAAATTATCTTGGGAAACTAAATTATGCTGAGAATTAAATTATGCTGTGAGCTATATTATGTTTGGAAAATAAATTATGCTGATAATTTAACTATGCTGGGAAACCAAATTATAATGAGAATTAAATTATGTTGGGAAAGAAAATTATGCTGAGAATTAAAGTATGCTGGGAAATAAAATTATGTTGATAATTAAATTATGTTGGATCATTATATTATTCTGAGAATTAAATTATGTTGGGAAACTAAATTATAATGAGAATTAAATTATGCTGGGAAACTATATTGTGCTGAGAATTAAATTATGCTGGGAAATAAAAAAAAATGATGAGAAATAAATTATGATAGGAATAAAACTTTTCTAGGAACTAAATTATATTGAGAATTAACTTATGGTCAGAACAAAATTATGCTGAAAAATTAAATTATGCTGGGAACTATGAGTGTTATTGTAATTAGGAAGGGGGGGGGGGGGGATTAACACCCGAGGTATCGAATACAAAAGTAATTTATCCACCTTAACGCTCTTTTTTGTTTCTTCTTCCTTTTCTTCTGCCATTCTACAGAATCATTCCATAACTTCAAATTTCTACATACCTTCTACATAACTTCAAATTTCTAAATTACTTCTACATAACTTCAAACTTCTACATAACTTCTGCATAACTTCAAATTTCTACATAAAACTTCAAACTTTGTCAGTATCTATTTGAGATGGACTATATGCCTCCCTAATTTTGTATTTGTGCATGCTTTAAATGCACGTATGAATAGGTGTGGGTATGTATATGTGTGTGCGTATATATGTATATGTGCATGTTGTAACCGTGTGTATGTATGTATGTATGTATGTATGTGTGTATGCATGTATGTATGTATGTATGTATGTGTGTATGCATGTATGTATGTATGTGTATGTATGTGTGTATGTGTGTGTATGTGTATGTGCACATGTCTTTATGCGTACATACATGCATGTCTGTATTCACATGTCTATGTGTATATATGTGAATGTATGTGTGTATATGAACATGTGTGGATGTGTTTTTATATGTGGTGTGTGTGTTGTGAATAAATGCATCGGTATATATTTGCTAGGTATAGATGTATGTAATATCAAAGTCTAAATTAGTTTACTCCAAAGTACGGCTTGAGTGTTGTTTCTAATATATTGCTGTTCCAAAAATATGTTAGTTTATAATGAATGTAAGAATGTAATAAAGTTTATATCATGTACCTTCGTAAAACAGAATGTGGAGTGTATGCAAAGAAAAAGTTTATTAATTATTTACTTATTCATCTTTTGCTTTTCCGTGCATATTATGTTCAATAACATATGTTAAATATATGTGACTGAATTAAAGTTGTATGATGAAGGGCAGAATGGAAGACGAGCCTGTCTGCCCAGTTCTTAACTCTTCGAAAATAAAGTCTATTCGTTCGTTCTTATCAGCCTCTGCCATTATCAAAATCTGATTTTTTTTTCCTTTCTATTTTATCTTCGTTTTCTTTTCCTTTGCTATTATTTTACTCTTCATTGTTCTCGGCCGCCTCTTATTTTACTTATCATTGTTCTCGGCCGCCTCTTATTTTACTCACCATTGTTCTCGGCCGCCTCTTATTTTACTCACCATTGTTCTCGGCCGCCTCTTATTTTACTCACCATTGTTCTCGGTCGCCTCTTATTTTACTCACCATTGTTCTCGGCCGCCTCTTATTTTATTCATCATTGTTCTCGGCCGCCTCTTATTTTACTCTTCATTGTTCTCGGCCGCCTCTTATTTTACTCACCATTGTTCTCGGCCGCCTCTTATTTTACTCACCATTGTTCTCGGCCGCCTCTTATTTTACTCACCATTGTTCTCGGCCGCCTCTTATTTTACTCATCATTGTTCTCGGCCGCCTCTTATTTTACTCATCATTGTTCTCGGCCGCCTCTTATTTTACTCATCATTGTTCTCGGCCGCCTCACTTCTTTTCCTCATTTGTTTAGCACGTTCTTCACACCTTTCTCTTCCTTTTTGAAAAATTCTCTCGTTTTGTTACCTTTCTCTTTCTTTCCCATCTTTTTCTTTCTTTCCAATCTCTCTTATTCGACAAGTTCTTAATCACTTTTTGATAATGTTCCCATGTCTCATGTGAGCATCTTCTGCCATGCTGATATTGGTGATAACTGAACTGTCATGAACAATGAAGACAGCGTTGTCAATCTGAATAAAATCAAGGGGGGACGGGGGGAGGAATGCCCACTGTATTTGATGAGCAAGCACTCGCAGACAGTCATAAAATATTGAAAATGTTTAATCTCTCAAAAACAACAGAGATCATTAACAGAACTGGTCTCTGAACATAACAAAGATCAACACACAGATCTGATCTCTGAACACAACAAAGATCAACAACAGACCTGGTCTCTGAACACAACAAAGATCAACAAACAGATCTGATCTCTGAACACAACAATCAACAAACAGGTCTACAGCTAATTAAAATATTTCGCACAGCTGGATCAGTAACAGAATCACAACGTTCAATCAGTGTCTGATTTTGGTATAACAAGGCACAGCTGAGGACATTACAAAATATATATTACTCTAATACTTTTAGCAGTGGAGGTCCTCGTTTTATTACAGCATGGGGCCATTAGATCTAAACCCGGCACTGTTTATGATGACGTGTATTTTACAAATGATGCACTGGGCTTGAGTTAAAACAACTACAGTGAGCTTGAGTGGGCTTGAGTTAGACAACTGTTATGGTGGGCTTGAGTTAGACATTTGATGTACTGGGCTTGAGTTAGACAACTGTACAATGGACTTGAGGTAGAATACTGATACATTGGGCTTGAGGTAGAAAACTGATACATTGGGCTTGAGGTAGAAAACTGATACACTGGGCTTGAGTTAGATAACTGTACAATGGGCTTGAGGTAGAAAACTGATACACTGGGCTTGAGGTAGACTAGACAACTGTACAATGGGCTTGAGGTAGAAAACTGATGCACTGGTCTTGAGGTAGAAAACTGATACACTGGGCTTGAGTTAGGCAGTTGATACACTGGGCTTTTGAGTTAGACAGCTGATACACTGGGGTTTTTAGTTAGACAGCTGATACACTGGTCTTTTGAGTTAGACAGCTGATACACTGGGCTTGAGTTAGACAGCTGATACACTGGGCTTGAGTTAGACAGCTGATACACTGGGCTTAAGTTAGACAGCTGATACACTGGGCTTGAGTTAGACAGCTGATACACTGGTCTTTTGGGTTAGACAACTGATACACTAGTCTTTTGAGTTAGACAGCTGATACACTGGGCTTGAGTTGACAGCTGATACACTGGGCTTGAGTTAGACAGCTGATACACTGGGCTTGAGTTAGACAGCTGATACACTGGGATTGAGTTAGACAGCTGATACACCGGGCTTGAGTTAGACAGCTGATACACTGGGCTTGAGTTATACAGCTGATACACTGGGTTTGAGTTAGACAGCTGATACACTGGGCTTGAGTTAGACAGCTGATACACTGGGCTTGAGTTAGACAGCTGACACAGCTTCATTCACAACTCCTTGTAATGAACAGTTGTGGCCGCTAATTTGCGGCATACGACAAGACAGTGTAAAATAATCACATAGGTCTGAGACAACTTGTGTTTAATCTTGATTTTAGTGGTCAGACGTTGAAGGGAATTAAATATGCACATAAACCTGACCCAACGTATTTTATGAGGAGAGAGAGAGAGAAAGTACAAGTGTCCCATTATCCCGCTCTCGCGGTACCTTCATCAAAGACAAGTCCATGGCCCGAGGAGAGAAGAAGGGTTATAAATCGTGGCTTACTTCCAACAGCTGGCCGGACTATCAAGCATTAAATCTGCTTTTAACTCTTTTTTTTCTTTCCACTTCCAGCGATTCCTGCAAAAAAAAAAAAAAAGAAATATACACAGACCTGTTATTTTCCCAGTGTGATATCATTTTCCCGCTCCAAGGGGAGACAGTGGACACGAAGTAAATGGCTTCCAACCAAGAGAAAAATGTACCCGGTGATTATCTGAATTCATCGTCGGGTACTGGAAGGTGAAAGAAAAAAAATCTGAATAAAATGAAGCCATTATTTCTATTTAAAAAAAGAACCCATAACAATCAGTGTCAGCATGTGTGTTATGTACGCACGAATAATTAGTGTATAAGTATACACAACTAAGTATAACTATACACGAAGCCACTGCAGTAAAGCTGTGAAAACAAAATGTATAAAACTAGGGGGGGAAAGTAGAAACAGCTTTATTAATTAACGAGCACACAGTTGTGACGTTTCGGTGTGAACCTTAATCATACTTAATCATGCACACAGGACGAAGAAATAGAGAGAGAAGATACAAAAATACGAATTCACATGAATGCTATGTAAAAAGGAGGAATGGAAAAAAATAGAATAAATAAAATAAATGGAGCACTTAGCCGTGGTTTGTAAGAAGCTGTGTCCAGATTTATGCATGGCGGTGAGTTGAAAATTTTAAATGGAGACTTGTAATATGCGATAGATGAGTCGTAAGGAGTGGGGGTGGGGGGTGGGTTACAAAAAGGGGAGAGAGTGATATAATGGTAATCTAGCCGGAGGAAGGTAGTATATGTGATTGCAGCTGGGGTAGAGGGGTTGTAATCTGATGTCGTGAGGAGGTTTTGAAATATGTGTAGCAAGAGAGAAAGGAGTGAAACTTGGTGCAGAGGGACTATGCTTGTGGGAGAGGGGAATGTTAGGTGTAACTGAATTACGAGTTCAAACTATGTGGTTCCAGCGTCCCATATTCCCGAATGTAGCGGTTCTCAAGCGCTAGGCGGATTCTGTCATCGGCGTGGCATTGTTTGATGGCTGTTACCAGAAAATCAGATTTACCTCTGTGACTGGGATCATTGAAATGATTAGGGACTGGTTTCGAAGCATGCTGGGTGATATCGTACAGATGTTTCTGCATGCGGTCATCTAATATGATATCAATTTCAGCCATATAAGTTATCCTGCATCTTTTGCATACGATGGCATATATCACATTACGGGACTCGCATCTGGATCCCTCATGGAGGGTGAGGATAGTTTTTGGAAAGGTGATCGTTTTCGTTTCCCAGACTACAAGCCACGTAACACAGCGAGGGCGGTTACATTTTCTGGTACCAAAATAAGCAAGGTTCCGCTTCAAGTGGCTGTGGACGAGGATGTACGTCTGTTATAAGGGAGACCATTCCTGAAATGTAAGTAGCTGCCATAATTACAGCCCCTGTTAGTGGAAGGAACAAGATGTTACAAATGTTAAGTAGAGAGATTTTTTTTTTTAATATCGTGTTATTAAATAATGCTTAATATTCTTTTTCGAAATAAAACGCAAAAGAAGCAAGGATTTACCTCAGAAGTCAATAATGAAATTCCTAGTTTTGAATTATATTCACATAGTGTCGTAATAGTAGAGAAGACATTCATCCTAACACTTAGTTTGCACGTGCTAGAGGCAGGTAGTTTTGTTCATGCTGAAGTTCAGTCTCAAGGAATTGTGAACTGATTTTTTTTTTTAGCAGCAGAAGCTGCAGTGAATATTGTGGATTCAAAACATTACAAGATGGCGAGTGTTGTTTCGGTTGCTGCTGTTGTTGTTGCTGTTGTTGTTGCTGTTGTTGTTGCTGTCGTTGTTGCTGCTGTTGTTGTTTCTGCTGTTGTTGTTGATGATGCTGTTACTGTTGCTGTTGTTGTTGTCGTCGTTGTTGTTGCTGTCGTTGTTGCTGCTGTTGTTGTTGCTGCTGTTGTTGTTGATGATGCTGTTACCGTTGCTGTTGTTGCTGTCGTCGTTGTTGTTGTTGCTGTGGTTGTTGTTACTGCTGTTGTTGTTGATGCTGTTATTGTTGCTGTTGATGTTGCAATTGTTGTTTGGTTGTGTTGCTACTGTTGTTGCTGTTGTTGCTGTTGTTGATGATGATGATGATGACCAGTCTTAACTCCTGATGGTAAAACATAAAATACCTTTTCAACAGACAAACAACGCAAAAAAACAAAACAAACAAGGTTGAAAAATCCAGACTCCGACGTCATTGCTTTCAGGACAGCCCCATATATAATCCTCCTCATGCTGCAGCATCCATCCAAGAGTGTGTTTGCTCATAGTTCCCATCAAACGTTGGTTCTTTACGATGTGTTTTCTGCTACACAGTTCATATTTCCTGCCAGCGTCCCTAATTTGTCCTAGCTCCAGCAATCTCTTCAGAAGTACATCGCTCTTCCATTCCCGCTCTACATTTTTTCAACCAAACTAACAAACAAAATGATTACTACTCACCTGGCCAAGTCATCTCCTCCACACTGCCCTTTCTTCCCTCTTTCTGACACCTCCCACCATCCACCCCCCCCCCCCCCCACCCCATACTCCTTCTCCCTCGAGCTATTCCATAAACGATTCCGTTTATCGCGTCCCGAAAATTAGCGGGTCAAAGGTTTCAGATCTGCCGAGAGGGCGTGGCATGAGGAAGTCGATTAATGAGGCATTGGTCACGTGAGGTCAAGCTCTAACGATCGCCTTCCAGGTTACAAGCCGAGAGTACGGCGTGTGATCAGCTACTTACGTCATGAGTGGTCCAGGTGGTCCAGTGGGCGGTGGCCGTAGGATATGGCAGGTGTCAGTGATGATATTTTTTTAAGACGCCTTTTTTTTAATTCACGGAATTGTGGAGATAATGTATTATAGAGACCAGTCTTCTGTCCCTCTTTATTATAGAAACAGTCTTCTGTCTCTTTATTATAGAGACCAATCTTCTGTCTCTCTTTATTATAGAGACCAGTCTTCTGTCTATCTTTATTATAGAAACCAGTCTTCTGTTTCTCTTTATTATAGAGACCAGTCTTCAGTCTCTCTTTATTATAGAGACCAGTCTTCTGTCTCTATTATAGAGACCAGTCTTGTGCCTATCTTTATTATAGAGACCAGTCTTCTGTCTCTCTTTATTATAGAGACTAGTCTTCTGTCTCTATTATATAGACCAGTCTTCCGTCTATAGAGACTAGTCTTCTGTCTCTATTATATAGACCAGTCTTCTGTCTATCTTTATTATAGAGACCTGTCTTCTGTCTCTATTATAGAGACCAGTCTTCTGGCTCTCTCTTTATTATAGAGATCAGTCTTCTGTCTCTCTCTTTATTATAGAGACCAGTATTCTGTCTCTATTATAGAGACCAGTCTTCTGTCTCTCTTTATTATAGAGACCAGTCTTCTATCTCTATTTATTATAGATACCAGTCTTTTGTCTTTTGTTATTGCAAAGACCAGCCTTCTCTCTTTCTTTATTATGGATAACAGTCTTTTGTCTTTCTTTATTACAGAGACCAGTTTTCTGGCTTTTAGATACCAGTCTTCTGACCTTCTTTATTATAAATACCAGTCTTCTGGCTTTCTTTATTATAGAGACCAGTCTTCTGGCTTTCTTTATTATAGAGACCAGTTTTCTGGCTTTTAGATACCAGTCTTCTGACTTTATTATGGAGACCAGCCTTCTCTCTTTCTTTATTATAGTTACCAGTCTTCTGTCTCTCTTTATTATAGAGACCAGTCTTCTCTCTTTCTTTATTATAGAGACCAGTCTTTTGACTTTCTTTATTATAGAGACCAGTCTTCTGTCTCTCTTTATTATAGAGACCAGCCTTCTCTCTTTATAATAGATACCAGTCTTCTGTCTATCTTTATTATAGAGACCAGTCTTCTGTCTTTCTTTATTATAGAGATAAGCATTCTCTAATTCTTTATTATAGTTCTTTATTATGGAGACCAGCCTTCTCTCTTTCCTTATTATAGATACCAGTCTTTTGTCTTTCTTTATTGCAAAGACCAGCCTTCTCCCTTTCTCTATTATAGATACCAGTCTTCTGGGTTTCTTTATTATAGAGACCAGTTTTCTGGCCTTTAGATACCAGTCTTCTGACTTTCTTTATTATGGAGACCAGCCTTCTCTCTTTCTTTATTATAGATACCAGTCTTCTGGCTTTCTTTATTAAAGAGACCAGTCTTCTCTCTTTCTTTATTATAAATACCAGTCTTTTGACTTTCTTTATTATAGAGACCAGTCTTCTGTCTCTCTTTATTATAGAGACCAGCCTTCTCTCTTTATTATAGAGACTAGTCTTCTGTCTATCTTTATTATAGAGACCAGTCTTCTGTCTTTCTTTATTATAGAGATAAGCCTTCTCTAATTCTTTATTATAGATATCAGTCTTCTGACTATCTTTATTATGGAGACCAGCCTTCTCTCTTTACTTATTATAGATACCAGTCTTTTGTCTTTCTTTATTGCAAAAACCAACCTTGTCTCTTTCTTTATTATAGATACCAGTCTTTTGACTTTCTTTATTGTAGAGACCAGCCTACTCTCTTTCTTTATTATAGATACCAGTCTCCTGGCTTTCTTTATTATAAAGATCAGTCTTCTGACTTTCTTTATTATAGAGACCAGTTTTCTGACTTTCTTTATTATGGAGACTAGTCTTGTTCTGTCGTTGCTTATTATAGAGACTGGTCCCCTGTCTTCGTTTATTATAAAGACTAGTCTCCTGTTGTTGTTTATTATAGAAACTCTCTCTCTGAACCTTAAGTACCCAGGGCACATGGGGCTTCCGCAAGGGTTTTCCACAACTGACTGTCCTTCGCCTTTTTTTCTGCTCTTGCCCAGGTGAGCCCTCTATTGCTCAACATCCTTTCTGTTGTTCTTCTCCATGTCTCTTTTGGTCTACCCTTACTTCTGTTTGCCCTATGGTGTCCATCTTAGTGCTATTTTTGGTAGTGAGTTGTCAGTCATTCTGAGCACATGTCCCAACCATCGCCAGCGTCTTTCCTCAATAATTGTTGTCAGTGGCTTCATCTGCATTTCTGCCAACAAGATTTTATTTCTTATGGTGTTTGGCCAAAATATTTTTCTAATTCTTCGTAAACATTTAGTCTGGAAAGAATTCAACTTGTTTTCTATGGTTTTGGTGATTTTCCAGCATTCACTTCCATAGAGTAGTACACTTAGAACATTACTCTTAAATATCCTGATTTTCATATTTATGCTTAGTTTTTTTTAATTTCCATATAGTCTGCAGCATTGCAAAAGCCTGGTTTGCTCTAGTAAGTCTGCTGTTGATGTCCTCTGTGCTGTCTCCATTTTCTACTACTCTGCTGCCAAGGTATACAAATTCGTTGACCTCCTCCACTAACTTGCTATCTACTCTGAGTACATTTCTGTTGTTCACATTTTGCTTCATTAACTTTGTCTTTCCTACGTTGATCTTTAGTCCTATGTTGTTTGCATTCTGAGTTAGCTTGTTTATTTTCTCTTGCATATCTTTGTGACTGCTTGATAATAGACAAATGTCGTCCGCAAAGTCAAGGTCCTCCAGCACTGTGTCAAGGGTCCATTGTAATCCTCTGCGTTGTCTAATGTTGTTTCCTTCATTAACCAGTCTACTGCCAAGATAAATAAATAAATAATAGCATTATAGAAACTAGTCCCCGGTTTTTATTATAAGACTAGTCTCATGTTGTTGTTTATTATAGAAAATAATCCTTTGTTTTTATTATAAGACTAGTCTCTTGTTGTTGTTTATTATAGAAACTAATCCCCTGTCTTTGTTTACTATAAAGACTAGTCTCCTTTAAAAAATTGCCCTGTGACACGACTTTCACCAGTTTGTTTTTTTTCAACGTTCGTGAATGATGGTCTTGTCTGGTCTTGTCTTGTCTGGTCTTGTCTTGTCTGGTCTTGTCTTGTCTTGTACTGTCTCCCTGTATCTGCGAGCTGGTGTTCTGTGCGGTTGATTCTGTGAGGGTGTTGAGAGGCACAGCATCGTATCGGCATGGGAGCGGGTTATGGCAGCTGTCTTTTTCAGTCCCGGAGTGCAGCTAAAAAAGCAGGGAGTGTACAATGCTTCTTTAGCAGACTCCACCACCATGGGGACTATGGTGATCCCAGTCCCGTTAGCCAGACTAGACCTGTTACTGGGGATACCAACAGAGAGGTGGGACAGGGTCTTGGTCAGCTATGTTTCGCTAACCCTGATGCTAGCATATCAGCTATGTTTCGCTAACCCTGATGCTAGCAAATCAGCTATGTTTCGCTAACCCTGATGCTAGCATATCAGCTATGTTTCGCTAACCCTGATGCTAGCATATCAGCTATGTTTCGCTAACCCTGATGCTAGCATATCAGCTATGTTTCGCTAACCCTGATGCTAGCATATCAGCTATGGGTCGCTGAATGCCTAAGTGGACAACGTCTTCAATCCCTGTGAGTGATGATGGTGATACCCTTATAATCCTTGTATATATAAATGGTAAGATACCATCAGTATTGAAAGGTGGCAGAAAACGAACCAACCCACAGTGAAAGAAATGATAACGAAAAGAAGTTGCAAATGGATGGACCATACACTCAGAGAGCCTGCCATAAACATAACCAGACAAGCTCTCAGCTGGAATCCCCAGGGAAAGAAGAAATCAAGGAAGACCTGGAAAAATATGACGAAGGAATCTGAAACAAAGATAAAAAAAAAAAAGATCGACTATGCCTGGAGACGGATAGCAGAAACAGCTCAGGGTAGAAAATAACGGAGAGCGTTTGTCTATGGCCTGTACCCCGAGAAAGGGGTAAAGAAGGCTGGATCAGATCAGTTTAAAATCGAAATTTTGCTCGGACATTGCCTTGACCTCCTGACGATGGCAGCTTTAACTGTACAGTTTTCTTACGTTTTAACCCGCTCTGACATCCCATTTAAGAACTCGGGAAGAAATCTGTCAATTCTGCAATTAACTTGCCATATCTGGTTAATTTACAAGTAGTTTGCCGTCAAGAACAAGTTAGCTTGAACATCTCGGGTTGCCAAAGCGACGACGGTTGTTTCGGAACTACTTATTTGGGCGTAAAGTTTTCGCTCGTGTACGTTTTGGTAACTTATGATCAGGGCGGCAGATTTCTGAAAATGATCATTTCGGATGCCTTTCAGCTCCTCCCACCACCGCTTGCAGCTTGACCGCGATAAAGGAACTATCGGACCGGAACTAGAATTCTAATCGTCAATGTCCGGTCACATTCTGTGCTTGACGTATTCGGTGATGGAAAATTTAGAAAAAGAAATCAGACGTGCTGGTGATGAAAAGATGGAAAGTGTCCAGCAAAAGTTTATACCAGGGCCCTTTTAACTGTTGACAAGCAGTTTATTTATACTACAGTTTTGAGCTCGAGGAATTTTAGTTTTCAAAAGCTGAAGAACACTGATTACCATGACAACCGGGAGCATACGAAATTATAGTCAAAACTATGTTATGCTTTTCGGATGAAAATGCTCTTTGATTTGACAGTCAGCGGCCCATACCTGACATGATAGTTTCAGGGCTTCTTCTTCTTCTTCTTCTTCTTTTTCTTCTTCTTCTTTTTCTTCTTCTTCTTCTTCCCGAGCCATTAAGTCTCATTGTTGCAGATAAAGTTCGCCTCTATTTCTCTTTATTCCTAATCTTTTCTCTCCAGTTGGTGACACCAGTTTCTTTTATATCCCCTTCTATGTTGTCTCTGTCTTGGTCTACCCCTTGGTCTTGTTTCCCTCACCTCTTGTGCATAAATCATTTTCATTTGTCTGTTCTCTTCCATTCTTTCTACATGGCCCAGCCAGCGTAGTCTGTCCAGTTTCAAGCGCTAACACCATGTCCCTACGTGCCTCTAAGGCATGACAGGATTATCTTTACCTTTACCTTAATATATATATATTAAGGTACTTCCTCTGATGATCTGAAGGAGTTGTGTTGTTGTTCCGCTCTCTACGGTAGAGAGTTTCCTGCATATATATATATTAATGGTGACGCCCACTTTTAGTGCCACATCTCTCATGTGTATCCAGGTACTGATGACTTCTGGCATAGTCTCCCCCACCAGGTCGATGTCATCAGCGCATCCTAGTATTTTAGATTGTTCTTCTGTACTGCTTTCTTCTTTCACTGATCATCTTTTCTAGTACTAAGTTGAATAGTAATGGAGATAATATATCACCTTGTTTTAAACCGTTTCTTATATAGAAGGATCCTGGCCTTCTTCCTTTATGTATTACTACATTTTGTGCATCCTCCATGCATATTCTGGTCAAACTGATTATTAGTTATCTCAAATTCTTTCATAATTTTTCATAAGCTGGTCCTATGTATGCTGTCATAAGCTTTCTTGAAGTCAATGAAGATATTATGCACTTCTTTTCCATATTCTCAATACTTTTCTGCTCTCTGACGTAGATAAAATATTTGGTCTGCAGTTGATACGTTCTTCACCTGCTTGATAGTCTCCCAGTATGTTCTCGCTGTATGGTTTTAATCTATTTAAAAGTATAATATATAGTATTTTGTGCCTTGCTTATGGTAAAGATATTTTGACATTTGCTCTTATCACCTTTCTTGAATACTGGGATCAGTAATGATTCTCACAATTCACTTGAGAGTTCTTCTTCTCTTCATATTTGTTTCTTATTACACATTATCTGTTCGTGTAGATTTAAATCAGAGCTGGCTGACCAACATACTCTCCCACCAAACCGCTGGTACCCCAGTAAACAGGCCTAGCCTGGCTGTCGGGTCAGAGGTCGCTTTAATCCCCAAGACGGTGAAGTCTATTATAGAAGTTTTAACACCTCTTGTTATTTAGCTTCATCCAGAGATTGAAAAAATAAAACCTCCTCCACCGTAAACTGCTCCCAGTCCGAGAGATGCTGTGCTTTAACATCACTGTATCAGGGGCAAAGAACATCAGTCTCACAGTTTCAGGGAACAAGAAGGAGAAGAAGACGATGACGATGACGTTATACTATAATATACGTGGAGAAGCATTTTTTTCTTAATTTCTTTGCGCCGAGGAAACAACCGTCATCATCGAGGTAACAGATGTCATCATCGAGGCCAACAACTATCATCATCGAGGCCAACAACTATCATCATCGAGCCAATAACCATCATCATCGAGGTAACAACCATCATCATCGAGGCAACAATCATCATCATCATCATCGAGCCAACAATCATCATCATCGAGGCCAACAACCATCATCATCGAGGTAATAACCATAATCATCGAGCCAACAATCATCATCATCGAGGCCAACAACCATCATCATCGAGGTAATAACCATAATCATCGAGGCCAACAACCATCATCATCGAGGCCAACAACCATCATCATCGAGGTAATAACCATAATCATCGAGCCAACAATCATCATCATCGAGGCCAACAACCGTCATCATCGAGGTAATAACCATAATCATCGAGGCCAACAACCATCATCATCGAGGCCAACAACCATCATCATCGAGGTAACAACCGTCATCATCCAGGTAACAATCATCATCATCGAGGTAATAACCATAATCATCGAGGCCAACAACCATCATCATCGAGGCCAACAACCATCATCATCGAGGTAACAACCGTCGTCATCGAGGTAACAACCGTCATCATCCAGGTAATAACTATCATCATCGAGGTAACAACCGTCATCATCCAGGTAATAACCATCATCATCGAGGCCAACAACCATCATCATCGAGGTAACAACCATCATCATCGAGGCCAACAACCATCATCATCGAGGTAACAACTATCATCATCGAGCCAACAACCATCATCATCGAGGTAACAACCGTCATCATCCAGGTAATAACTATCATCATCGAGGTAACAACCGTCATCATCGAGGTAACAACCATCATCATCGAGGCCAACAACCATCATCATCGAGGTAACAACCATCATCATCGAGGCCAACAACCATCATCATCGAGGTAACAACTGTTGTCATCGAGGTAACAACCGTCATCATCCAGGTAATAACCATCATCATCGAGGTAACAACTATCATCATCGAGGCCAACAACCATCATCATCGAGGTAACAACCATCATCATCCAGACAACAATCATCATCATCGAGGCAACAACCATTGTAGCATGGCCTTGTAAGTAATGATTATTGTTGTTGTTATTATTATTAATGAATATAATTATGAAAATATACCGTAAACAAAACAGTAACATCGAATAACGACAGAGAAAAGTGGATAGGAAAGGAAGAGAAAGGCATAGAACTTCCCTGGCACTAGAACAAGACGCGGACAAAAGTAAACAGACTCAGTGACGCTGAGATTTAGGTAATACAAAGGAAGGATGCCAGAAAGTAGGATAGTCCAGTGATAACAAAGCAGTGACTGGACGTTGACACGTGTAAACAAAACAGAAAAAACGAATAGAAAAGGCAGACACAATGAAAAAGCGAAGACATAATAAAACCTCCGACATGAAAGAGCAAGATAATGACTGAGGGAAATTACAATTGTATAGACGAAACTGACACAGACTGACACGCGTTAGGACGCAA
This sequence comes from Achatina immaculata, assembly GCA_009760885.1. NCBI lineage: Eukaryota > Metazoa > Mollusca > Gastropoda > Stylommatophora > Achatinidae > Lissachatina > Lissachatina immaculata. The sequence goes on along the minus strand of CM019705.1, from coordinate 3,454,425 downwards.
TTGCACACTGTTTTTAAATAAAAGAGTGACCAACTCGGTCAGCTGACCAATTAAATATTTAGAGGCGTGGCCTATTGGACAGTTAACTTAAGAGAGATAAGTCACGGGGCAGTTTGAATGACGGACAATCAGAACGCTCATGGGAACCAGTGGACATCTGAAGGGTGGAGCCAAAATACTTATTGGTTAATCCGTCAAGCTGGACTTGAAGATAAAAAGGTGAACGGAGAGACAGGAAAAGGAACGAAGAAGTACGGAAGTTGAGGAGAGGAGACTGAGGAGGGGGCCGAAGATGGAAGAACAGACAATCATAGAACCAAGTAGGACGAATAAGTACGGAAGTACAGGAGAAGAACCAAGAAGTACGGAAGTAGAGAAGTAAGAACAGCAGAAGGAGAACACACTCTAGAGAAGACACGAGAGAGAAAGAAGACGTAGGTAACGACAGATGGAACAGATGGACACTTAGAGAAACAGATACTCAGGAAAAGCAGATTTGAAGAAATAGTTTTAGGACAGATTGAAGATGTGTTTAAAATGATTCAAGTGATTATGAATATTTGTTACTCTAAAACTTCGAGTACAGTGATTTAGTCGTGTAAATGATTGACCACGTGTTGCAAATCTGATATAATACTGAGATAGGAAATGTTCTCGTATCAAGTAAACAGTGAAAAGTATTGTGAATATGAGAAATTGAGAAATGCTGTATGTAGAATATGATAGAGTTTGATATTGTGAACAAATGATTTAAGTGTTTCAATCCAAGTGAAGCAGTCGTCAATACATCTTGAACTTATTTGTTAAAATAAATGAATTCAAGGAACATTTAATCGGACTTGCTGTAGATTTAGTGAAGTGGTAACGTTTTGTGAAAACTATGAGGTGTTAATCAAAGAACACCTGTAAGATTCACTACTATAGAACTATTCTATAATATGGAACTAGTTAGAAATATATGATTCACAAACTTCAATATTATACTATCGTCATCGAGACAACAACCATCAAGTCAAGACTATCCACCTGCAGAAAAGGTTACACTTTTCTGAAAACTCTATTGACGAAGATTAACAGTTTTCAGCAAAGTAATTTTCTTTTAAAATGTTACAGTACTTTCTGTTAGACTTAGCCTACTGATCACTTAATAGACTGCAGAGTAAATACAGTTTCGGGGCTTCCATATTCACACAGAAGGCCAAAGAAAAGATGACTTGCTTTATTGCGATATTTGATTTACTGCGATATTCGCTTTATTGCGGTGGTCAGGAACTTACCTGACAATGTGTCCGAGGCATTCGTTTACTCTGAAGAGGTAGCTTGCGAAATAAATCTTTTTCCTGTAGGATTTTCTAATATAAGTGAAATCTGTAAGAAAGAAAGAAAGAAAGAAAGGGAAACATATTAAATGTATTGCAACTTGTTCTACAAGTCCGTTCTGAAGCAGGCAGATTTGAAGTGTTCTAGGTTTTGTTAAGCATCACCTGACAGAGCAGCTCTTCTTATGGCTGGGACTACCAATGTCCTTACCCTGCTTTCGCTGGACATTTTATGTTGAGAAAGTGACTTGCCCGTGATACATTACCTCCCCCCCCCTCCCTTTTTTCATTGATTCTGCCAGTCAAGTCAAGAGGAAGAACATAATCAAAGCGTCTGACAGTCTAGCAGAGCTGCGGGGGTTGCAGAAGGTGGCTACGCTAAAGAACCTCACCGCCAGCTGTCTCGTGGTCCTTCACTTCGGAGTTTTCTTTCAAGTTTCACTCCCGTAGCTTTGGACTCCCCCGAGCCACCTATAAGGCAGTGGGGTTTGACGGGGACTGTCAACGTAGCAGGTGAACCTGACCAGACACCAGGCCTCGGTTCACTTAAGGGAAATAATCATCATCATCTTCTCGTGCCGTCTCTTTGCTGAAGGTTGACTGTTAAAGAATCTCATCCTGCTCGGTTTCTTCCTTTCTAAGGGAAATAACAATTTTTAAAAGACTGTCTTTTTTTTGGTTGCTTTATTCACAAGTTACCTCCCTCCGGCTGAAAGACTCCATTTGTCCTTTACTGTACATGGTTCATTATTGGAATTTTTTTGCTGTAAGCGCATTACTAGGGATGACATGGTCGATGGAGATACTACTAATGACAGGGAGAAGAAAGATCATTAACTTTAAACACGATCTAAGTATGTAAAAATTAGCAAAGAAAGGAATAGTAAAATGTAATTTTAAAGTAGACATGTTGTGTTTCTGAGCTCCCCACCACTGCAAACTTGTGTTTTTCCGTGCATCCGACTCTGTGATGATTTCAAGGGCAAGCATGACTGTGATGGTATTCAAGGGCAAGCATGACCCTGTGATGATTTCAAGGGCAAGCATGACTGTGATGGTGTTCAAGGGCAAGCATGACTCTGTGATGGTGTTCAAGGGCAAGCATGACTCTGTGATGATTTCAAGGGCAAGCATGACTCTGTGATGATGTTCAAGGGCATGCATGACTCTGTGATGATGTTCAAGGGCAAGCATGACTCTGTGATGATGTTCAAGGGCATGCATGACTCTGTGATGGTGTTCAAGGGCAAGCATGACTCTGTGATGATGTTCAAGGGCACACATAACGCTGGGTGGTTGGTGTTTACACTTACTTGTTTGAAGGCCAGGTTAGAACCCGAGAACGAACTTCTCTCCATCAAATGAGAGATCACACTGTCAGACCTACTCTACAAGCCAGACACAAGTAGCATGAGAGCTTGATACTTGGAGTACCACATCCAGGATACACACTGTGTTGACCAGCTGTGGTTCGTCATCCATGATAAACATTTCACCATTTATTATTGTTATAAAGAAGCAGATGTAACATTTTAGAGAAGAAAGTTACCTCAGCTTATTATATTACATTTTAGGGAAGAAATTTACCTCAGCTTATTATGTCACCTTGAGAATGTGGTTTTATTACTCAAACTTTCTTCGATCTGACGATAGATAAGACCAGAGGTTCTCAAACTTTTTCATATTGCGGCACACTAGAGCAGGTAAAGATAAATAGGTAAAATTCCCGTTTCCATGCCATTAAGACATATTGTTAAATACGGTGTTAGCCCGTATTTTCCATGACCTTTAGCACATCAAAGTGTGATGTGGGGGTCAGTATCACGCCTGGCCGCTTTACCTTCCCAAGTTTCTCTGGTACCAACTAGAGCAGAGTTCCCCAAAATTTTTTCAGAATGCGACAAACTAAAGCCAAGGTTTCCAAACTTTTTCAGACTGTAGCACACTTGGTAACGCAAACTTCTGTCGCGGCAAACATGTGTTCTTAATGCTGGACTCCCGTGCTTTAAAACATATATTTTTAAGATTTTCAAAGTTCACACACTACATCCTTATATATATATATAGAATAACATTACGGAAACGCTGTAGAGTAATTTTAAGTATTATTATACAAGGCATTCATTCCTATGTGAAATATAGTGTGCTTGGAGGTACGGATCTCTGGCCATTTCAGTCTTTATGGACAGACACTATGTGTCAAACAACGGTGAGTTCTCTACCTGACGGGTATCTATCATATAAAAAATTCGGGTATCTATCATATAAAAAATTCGGGTATCTATCATATAAAAAATTCGGGTATCTATCATATAAATAAAAAAATTCGCTGCAACGTCGTCACAGATATTTATTACTATAAAACTTTGGCGGCACATCTCTAGCTCACCCGCGGCACACCGGTGCCCCGTGGTACGCCGTTTAAAAAATTGTGCACTATTCTGACTAGAATGTGATATAGGTCAGCACCATACCTGGCCGTCTTCCCTTCCTTAGCTTCAATAGAACCCAGGTATCTTTTCCCACAGCTGGGTAACTGAGTAACTGGGTAAAATCTGGACATTTCTCTCATCTCTATAGTTTTTACCACAGTCGTAATTTCTCTCATCTCTCTAGTTTTTACTACAGTCACCATTTCTCTCATCTCTCTAGTTTTTACTACAGTCACCATTTCTCTCATCTCTCTAGTTTTTACTACAGTCACTATTTCTCTTATCTCTCTAGTTTTTACTACAGTCACTATTTCTCTCATCTCTCTAGTTTTTACTACAGTCACTATTTCTCTTATCTCTCTAGTTTTTACTACAGTCACTATTTCTCTTATCTCTCTAGTTTTTACTACAGTCACTATTTCTCTCATCTCTCTAGTTTTTACTACAGTCACCATTTCTCTCATCTCTCTAGTTTTTACTACAGTCACTATTTCTCTTATCTCTCTAGTTTTAACACAGTCGTGGTTTCTCTTATCTCTCAAATAAACGTTAACCACATTCAACAACACATAAGTTTTGGACAATTATTTTTCGTTAAAAAAAAAGAAACAGGTGCTCTGTTCCACTCCAGTAGAAGAAAGCACTAGTGACACACGGGACACATGGGACACGTCGTGACACAACGAAACTGGACCCCACCATGGACGAAACAGAAAATCAAGGGACGTAACAATTTTAACAAAACTTCTAAGACTGGAAGAAGAGTCAGTTTTGATATATTTTAAATAGTTACGTCCCTTGATTTTGTGGAACCAGTTTTTAAAGTGATAGAAAATGTCACGCTGACATCACATCAAGCTGCAAGAAGAGGAACGACAAACATAGCTTTTCCAACGTCACAAAGACTACACTGATATATATGTTACTTCTTAATAAGCAGTGAGAATTTACTTTAATAATGTCTTGTCTTGTCTCCTTTCAGTGCTGATGGGGCAAACAGATGGTCGTGATAGGGCTGGACGATTTGTTTCATATGACGGGATATTTAATGCTTCTGTAATTTCTTCTCTCCATCTCCTGCGTGAGCGGCCTCTTCCTCTGTTACCTACAAATCTTAGTGTGAATGTTGTCTGTGATATACTGTCTGATGGTAACCGTGTAACATGGCCAAACCATCTGACTTGCTGTTTCTTGAAATAGTGTAATACTGGTGTTACTCCAACCTTTGCCCTGATGGTGTTATTTCTTATTTGGTCTCTTCTTGCCACATTTAGTATTCCCCTTAAACATCTCATTTCTATCGTGATTGTTTTTCTTTTGTTCTTGGCTCTTAGTGTCCATGTTTGACATTGATAGCATAGAGTTGGGAGGAAAATTGTGTTGTACAGTGCCCTTTTTTTTCAGTTTTGATGTATTTGTTTTTCAGTAAAGGAGTCATTTGTCCAATGACCTGATTTGCTTTATTGCATCTGTTTTTAATCTCAGCGACAATTGTCCCTGAGGATGATATTATGCTACCTGGGTATTTGAAATGTTTCACTTGTTTCAAGGGCTGGTTGTCTAGGAAGATCTTTGTCTGGATTTCTTCTCTTGCTGTGATCAATACTTCTGGGGGTTTTTTTTAGCACTGATCTTCGTACTCTTGCTTTGAAACTCCGTTGCTAAATTATCCATGTTCTGCTGTAGGTCTTTTTCTGATGTGGCTGTAAGTGCTAATCGTCCACAAAGCGGACTTCGTTTATGGTCCACTTATTGGGTATATCTTCTGGAAAGTGTCGTGGTCTGTTGGGCAGCTTTGTGGTGGAGTTTTTACTATGTATGTTAGATTCTTTGCAGATGTTGTCAATATATGTTATGAATAGTTATGGTGATGGTACACAGTCTTGCCTCATTGCAGATTTTTTATGAATGGTTCAGAGTGTCCTGCATTTGTTCTAAATGTACATTTAATGTTTTCGTATGTTTTTGCATAGACTGAGCTGATGTGTTCTAACTCCATAATGCTGTAAGATTTCCCACGGTTTATATCTAGCTACTCTATCGAGTGCTCTTTCTTGGTCTATGTAAAATATATGCAGTATCTGACTGTGTTCACCTGACTTTTCCACTAGTTGTCTTAGGGAAAAAATGGCATCTGTACACCTTATTCTTTCCAAATCCCATCCGCGTTTCTTGTAACTGTGGTTCACCCACTGATCGCAGTCTGTTCTCAAGGATCTTGCTGAACATTTTGGCTTTTTTTCTTCCATACTGGAATAATTAGAGCGTTTTCCACTACTGTGATAATTCTTGTTTTTCCCATACCAAGTTATAGAGTCTGTGAAGCCAAGCTATTCTAACCTTATTCGCACATTTGAATAACTCATTGGGTATTTCATCACATTCTGGGGCTTTGTTCATTGGGGCCTTCCTGATGGTTTCTCTGATTTCAGCTTGTAGTATGTCAGGTTCCAGTTCTATGAGGCCGTCTGTGTTGCTATCATGGGTCTGGCTTGCCGCGGATGCTATATTAAATAACTTGTCGAAGTTCTGTCTCCATCGCTGTACTACTATCTTTGGTTCACATTATTATCGTTCACAAAATCTATTGGGTCGAAGTGCTCTGCTCGTTTTCTCATTGCACTGAACTTTTTATAAAGGATTTTTGTAGCTTCTTTGTGATTGTTGTTTAATACTTCACTGTGTTCCTGCTATAATTTTACCTTTGCTTCTTTTATTACCTGCTTAGAGCATCTTCTTCCAATTCGATATTAGATGTAGTCTTGCTCCTGCTAATCTCATCCATTATTTATATTTATTCTTCTTTTCTTTTACAGCCTCTTCCATCTCATCATTCCAACATGCTGTTATTTTCATTTATCTACCTCCTTTTTTTTCATAGTACCACATGTTTCCTTTGCTGCTTCGGAAAAAGCTGGTTTTGAACGAGGCTCATTCCTCTTCCACTGATTTTATTTCTTTTGGTAAGTTTATAAACAATTTTCTTATTTTCTTTTCATATTCTCCTTTCAAATTCTCTTCCTTGGGCTTGCTTAGTTTTATTGTTTCACTTTTCTTCTTACTGGGAGTTCTGTTATGGCTTTTCCTGTGTTTTCTGAGAACCGCTGTTTCTGCTTTATGGTTCATACTTGAACTCAGACTGGATATTGCTCTTGCATCTATGACTGACCTTTTCTTGTTGTTCCTTGCTAGTATGAAATCATTTTGGCTTCTGCTTGTCAAATCATTCCATTTGTTCATTCATTCATTCATTTGCATGTCCCTTGCGGAACTTTGCCTCCCAAACAGCACTCCTGTAGGCCTCTCGGTTGTGAGCAAGATGGCCTGCTGTTGTTGCATCCATTTCCAGATCGTCAACGATGTCTTGCAGCCATCTTCGTCTTGGTCTTCCTCTTTTTCTTTTTCCCATTATGTATCCTTCCAATACGGTCTTCTCTAAATTATCATGACGTTTAATGTGTCCAAAATATTTCAGTTTTCTCTCTTTAATCCTCTTCACTAGCCAGCCTTCTTCAATATTAAGCTCTTGTAGTATAGATATATTTGTTCTTTTTTGTGTCCACGATATTTGGAGAACTCTTCTGTAGCATTTACATTCAAAGGCATTTATGTGTTTCTCAGCTGTTTTTTTAAGTGTCCAGGTCTCACAGGCATATGTTGCGATGGGAAAGATGCATGCCCTTAAAAATCTTATTTTTGTGGTTCTGTCTGCTCCTCTCCACAGATTCTTTATTTGTTTTACTTTCTGAAGAGCGATAGATGTCCTCCTTTTAATTTCCCTCATTGTATCCCCATTATTAGTTAGCAGTGATCCAAGATATTCAAAACTCTCCACTTCTTCCAGTTTTTCCTCATTGATACATATTTCAGTTGCCTTGTTTGTTTTGTCAGTTGTCATCAATTTAGTTTTCTTTGCATTAAGATAGAGGTTCTGCTCTTCGCTGTTCTTGCGGACTGACATAATTAGTTTTTCCATTCCTTTTTGTGTTGTGGACAGCAATACTGTGTCATCAGCATATCTAATCTCAGGCATATATTTGGGGCTCTCTGTGGTTAAAGAATGTGTTTGTGATTTTTTAAAAAATCCTGCTGGCTGCACAGTTCTAGGAATCTGCTACCATGTCTATATCTAACGCACTGCTGGCCACTGAAGACTCCTAGATGGACTGCCACATCAGCTCCACTAGTTCCCAGTCTTGCATTGAAGTCTCCCATGATTATAACATTGTCCTCTTTACTTCTGTTGTTTAATGTATCATGCAGGTTGTCAAAGAACTCCTCACATTCTTCCTCTATGTCTGGTGCATTACAAGGGGTATATATCTGGACATAGGCTGTGGTCTCCTGACTTTCCTTTATCTGGACAGTTATAATTCTTTCTGATATACATTTTGTTTCCAAGACTTTGCCAGCAGTGCCTGGTTCTATGATCATTCCAACGCTCTAATTTGTTCTTGCTCACTCAGTCCGGAGTATAGAAATACATATTTCTGATATATTTCTTTACAGCTTTTATCTCTGATTTTGGCGTCTGCAGCTCCCGTGATTTTTTTTTCACCTTTTCATTCCCTTCACTTATTCCTCCTTTTTATCATTTGTGCCACGTATGTTAATAGCACATACTTTAAGGATTGCGTTTCTGTCGCTTTGAAGTTTAACGTTTCCGAATAGTTTTCCGTTTAAATCAGTAAGTCTATTCTCCCTGTGTTTTCTATGAGTGGTAAAGCGATCCACCGCCGGCTTGCTGGGCCAGTCGCGGTTTGAGGGCAGAATTTAACCCAGGGGAGCCAATCTCCCTGAGTTCTGTCAGCCTGAAAATGTTATGCTGTGTCATGGTGTCACGACACTTGAGTCAAAGCTTCCTCGCTTTATGCTCCATTTGGCAGATTCAGTCAAGGTTTATGTCTTACCAGTAACAATACCAGTCCTCTGTAGTTAAATCGCCAGCTCAATCCCGGGACGAAAAAAGCAACAACTCACAAGACCTCTGGGAGTCATGATCCAGAGGGGCCCACCCCCCTTAGAGTGTCAGGAGTTTAATAGGACCGAAACACTTGTCTGGGGGGGGGGAAGGTGTACTTCATCTGATGATCTGAAGGAGTTATGTTGTTGTTGCGCTCTCTACAGTAGAGAGCTTCATGCATACTGAGCAACTTCAATAATTAGAAGTTTTAAAATGTCCAATGGTGATATTTCTTTCTGTAAAAGTTACTGTCAATACTCATCCCCTATTTTAGAAACTCGCAATAAGGGGATGTAATTCATAGAATTTAAAATAACCATTTCTATGTGTTGTGTCCCTTCGCGCAACCGTTCATCATCTTCACCATCACTAGGTGCCGTGCCGGTAAGCGCTGGCGGTCATGAGTCTCCATGGATCTCAATCCTGGATATTTTCCGTTTTCAGTTGGTAACTTTTAGTAAAAAGCAGTACTGCATCACGTTAAGCATGATTTTATTTTTTTTTATCTCCTGGTCTTCCCCTGTCTTTCTTCCCATTTAATTTTCCTGTTGTTCATGATGTTTTCAAGCCCTCCCCTTCTCACGGTATGTCCAAGGAATGATAAATGTCATTTTTTTCTTATATAATTAATTAGGTTCCTTTCTTCATTTCTTTTTGTTGGACACTTCTGTGTTTGTAATCTTAGCTGTCCATGGCAGTCTAAACATCATTGTAAGATACCACATCCCTGTTTCCATGTAACGTCTGCTGGATCCGTTCTCTTTTCTACCTCTTTTCACTGAAACTGTCTCTCGCTGTCTCTTAAGTCTCTGTCTCTGCTCCACCACCCACCAATACACTTTTATTATAGAAAGGGGGGATTTTCCCCTAGGCAACCATGTTTAATGGTGAAAATCCTTTCTGGTCCGTGATTTAATACACAGAGGGTGATTAGGGGTCAACCTGGGTTGACAAGGGAGGACTGGGATCTAGGATCTTAAGGGATCATCGATGTAGTAGGCGATTATACTTCTCCGTTTTTGCAAGTTTCCTGGTGTTTCCAGTCAGATCAGCTGCCTTACCTGTCTCATGCCACCTGGCCAGCGTGTTTGTTTTCCTTGTCCTCCCTCTCCTTCTTTGTCTTTTTTTTTCCCTGGAAGTTTTCTAGTGATTATCAGCTTCTTCGGGTACTGTCCTTTCATCGCATGTCCGAAGAATTGAGACTGTCTTTTCTTTATCGTTGTTAATTAGTTTTTAAATGTTCTGCAACTTCTTTCTCAACTAATTTTTTTCACTGACTTTTGTCAAACAAGGCCACCTTAGTCAACTCTTCTTACGTCCAAGGTAATACAAGTCAACTCTTCTTACGTCCAAGGCAATACAAGTCTACTCTTCTTACGTCCAAGGCAATACAAGTCAACTCTTCTTACGTCCAAGGTAACACAAGTCAACTCATCTTACGTCTAAAGTAATACAAGGCAACTCATCTTACGTCCAAGGTAACACAAATCAACTCATCTTACGTCCAAAGTAACACAAGTCAATTCATCTTAGGTCCAAGGTAACACGAGTCAACTCTCCTTTTGTCCAAATTAATACATGATAACTCTCTTACATAATTGCCAACCCACAGATATAAGCAAATAAAAGTGGTTGTCTCAGTCTGGCAAGTTGCCAAGATGTGGCATTCAAACCTTCAACATTGACAGGGCGTGCTGACACAGTGAACGTTCGTTAGTTGAAACATCTTGATTTCTTCTTTGTTTGAAAACTTTCAAAAAGTAATCTAGTGTTGGAAACTTTCAAAAACTAATCTAGTGTTGGAAACTTTCTTCTTCTTCTTCGTTCGTTTCTACCAACAAGATCGCCCCATGATCCTACAGAGTTTACTCCTGTGGTCCTCGATAGGTCCTGTGGTCCTCCTGTAGTCCCCGAGAGGACCACAAGAGGTTCAGAGTATTGCGGGGCTTGGGCCTGTATTCTTGGTGGGTCTCAGAAGCGGGAATGCATGACACCGTGGTTTTCGTTGCATCAGTTTAATCTAGAGTTGGACTTTCTCACCGGAAAACCTCGACGTGTTTTGGGATATCCGTGTATCCCCGCTGGGTGAGAGGTGGTTGCCCATCCAGTCCAGCGTTGGACTATCTCACCGGAAAACTTCAGCGTGATTAGGACACGCATCTATCCCCGTCGGGTGAGAGGTGGTTGCCACTGGTCCAGTGTCTCCGATTTCAGAATTTTGTGGTCGTGGCCGCTACCCTTCCTTGTTGTGACCAGGACATAGCCCACGAGGACGAATCCTAAGTAAGTTTCACCTCTGGGTTAAGCCGGTTTAGGCGTATTATCCCAGCATGGGCGTTTTTAGGACGTGACCAACTTCTAGAGCGGAGGTACCGTGACATGACTGGTTATCAAGTTTCACCCCTGCGTTAAGCCAGTTTAGGTATATTTCATCAGTATGAGTGTACATCGGACTTGGCCGGCCTCTAGAACTGAGGCCGTGGTATGAGTAGCTCTCGCCGCGAGACTACTGGACATACCGATTAAACTACACTTTATCCATTTCATCACCTTTTCACAGCAGCGCCGCCCGGCAACTCTAATCGCATTTTCTTCATTGGCCGGGAGGAGTTTCACTCCATTCGCGGCAGCCGGAGAATCTCGTCAGCAATGTTTTAGTTTAACCCCTGGGTTAAGCCGGTTCAGGCAATCTGCCCCATTATGGGTGTATATAGGACGTAGCCGGCCTCTAGAGCAGAGATCCAGTGATTTGAGTAAGTCCTGACCTCGAGGCTTCTAGTTACTTCATTTAATCCTTTCCTTTCCACCTTTTCCACGACGGCGCTGCGCAGCAACCCTAATCGCATTTTTCTTCATTGACCGAGAGGAGTTTCACCCCACGCACGGCAACTGAAGAATCTCGCCAGCAGCGGTTGGAAACTTTAAAAAAAAAATAGTCTAAAGTTGGAATCTTTCCAAACAAAAAAAAAAAAAAAAAAAAGAAAATATTGGGATGTCAAAAAGAAAAAGAAGAAAAAAATCTGATCACTGTGCTCGATAAAAGTTTTTAAAAATATATGTGCAGACGTGATCTAACAAATTATTTTATTTATTTTAGCTTACTTTGTCTTATTTTCATACCTTGCTCTTTGTGAACTTTGTATCTTCTTCTTTCTTTGCTTCGATTTATTCGTTTCCTTTTTCTTTATTTCTGTTGTGCGATGAATGCAGGTACCGTATTATCAGTGTAATGTATGACAAATGTAAGTGCAGCTTTCCCCCTGCCTTTTGTTTTAAAGGTACGTTAAAGCCGTTTTTCACAGTTTACAATAACGACCATGAAGGACGTTGTGTGATGCAGTAATTCTGTACAGGACGTAGTATGACGCAATAATGCTGTACATGACAACGTTATCTCCGTGTGAGGCTTCACTACTGATGTAAAGAGAACTGGGGGGGGGGGGGGGGGAATGTAGCAGTAATAGTAGTAATACGATTCACTGGAGTCCATCATCATTCTGCGCCCTTTCCGCACCAAACGTTGAAAGGAACGGTCCTCTATTGCAGAAAGATCGTTGCAGTACTGGAAAATTAAACACAGTAATGGCAATAACCATAGATGACAGCAACAACAAAAGTTGTAGTAGCAGTAGCAAAGTTAGATTCAGTAGAAAAAGTGGAGACATCACAAGCAAAGAAAGTAGCAAAATCTGTAGAGACAACAGCTGATGTAGAGAAATTAGCAAAATATTTGTAGAAGCTGTAGTTGAACTGGAGACAGTAACCAAAACTGATGTAATAACAGAAATAGACGACAGAATAAAAAAGTAGATATTGTAACAATAGTGGCGACATAAAAAAAGGCGAGCAGCAGCAAAAAAGAGACAGCAATAGAATAGAGACAGCAGCAAACTAGAGATAGCAATATAACACCGACAGCATCAAAGAAGATTTTTTTATGGCAGCTTTGATTACTTTTTAGTGTTGACTGTAGCATGCAAAACTCACGCACATGGCCATAGCCACGGCACAGGTTGATGATGAGCTAGTAAAATAGTACAGGGTGTTACAAAAGTCACTTGGTAGTGTGTAAAGGTCGGCGGGCGGTTCTTGTATAGGCAGGTTACTCATCTCGGCCATCGTTACGTTAAATTATGTTCGCTCGATCGTTAATACACTGATCGAAGCCGGCCATCCTAAAAGTATGGCAAGCGATAAGATCACCTCTGATAAGAACAGGTTAGCAGCATCTGAAGTGAACTGGTCATCGAGACTGAAATTTTTTAGTTAGATTCTGCACAGGGGAAATTAATTTCACGCTTTCTTCCACTGTCTCTCACCGCCTAGATTTATTGCTTTATTGCTTTGGTCATTTGAAGACCAAAGGTGAGACTGTTTTTACTTTCAGTGTGTTAGCAACTTTGCCCAGCGCAAGAAGCGGAATTCACTTATTCACTTAATTCAGTTCAGTGTTTTATTCTCTTTAAATTACATGATTTTTCCACTTCAGGAGCATGTTTGTGTTCTTGAGCATGTTTTATTATTTTTTTGTTAAGTATACCAACTGAGTAAGGGAGCTTTTTGTTGTGGAATTTCCTGAGACAACAGTGCCCGGTATTAATGCAGTGCATAAACTTATTGAGAAATTTCGGAGGACAGGATCAGTGCTAGGTGCACAATGTAGTGGAAGACCATAGGAAGTCGATGAAAAAAAAAAAAAACTATTGGATATTTCAGGCTCGCACAACTGATGAACTAAAGTCGGCAATAACTACAAACATAAGTTACATCTCATAGGAAACTTTGCAAAGAGTTTTTTGATAGCAAAATTAAACGTGTGCAACCTTGTGTTGACGCACAAGGATTTCATTTCGAACATCGCCTTTAAGGTAAGACAAATTTACATGTACTAGTTCTTTCCATTATTAAAATATCAATATACAATTGTAATTTTCAAAGACTTATGACACTATAATTTTATAGTTTAATTATTTTTTAAAGTAAATTCTCACTGCTACTCTCTGCAATAAACCCGTATAATGTAAAATGGCTGTCCGTACTTTGATTTTAAACTTACCTCTAACAGTGATGCAATCGGAACGACCTACTCATTACCTACGTCCACAGTCATTGCCTGCCTGAACCTTTGCACACTACCAAATGACTTCTGTAACACCCTGTAGTATTTGCTGTGCTGTTAGGCAAGTAGTCATGTAGTATATTTTTTATAGTATTCATGTAGTATACGTTTATACAGAAGTTGTAATCATAGTTGCAGCAGTTGTACTAACTACAACAGTGAGGGGAATCCCAGGATTACCACATCTGTTGTACAATTTTTAGTACACTGGTACATCGCGGTCACTGTGATAGTGCCTTGGCCAAGCGATTACTCATCCTGCTGCCGTTCCAAGTTCTGTTCACAGCCTCTCTCTTATTACTTTTCGTTCTCTTGCGTCATCTTTTCTTTCATTTGTACAATTCGCTGGCTATTTCTGAGATAAAATAATCGTATTTATCTAAGTAGAACAGAAATAGGAACAATTTTATTAAGTAACGGACAGCTATAACTACCCTTTTTAAAAATGTGTTGCTTGTTCACACATCCTTATCAATGAATGTTAGAAAACGAGTCTTAAAATGCTATATTGAACCTATCTTGTTATATGGAAGTGAATCATGGACAATAGGCAAGTCTGCACAAAAATCATTGGAAGCAGCAGAAATGTGGTTTATTAGAAGAATGTTGCGAATCCCCTGGACAGCAAAAATAACTAATGAAGAATGTATGAGAAGAGCTGGAGAGACAAAAAACCTTGTCAAAAAGATGAGAGAGAGACAATGTACTTTCATAGGACATGCAATGAGAAGAGGGGGCATTGAATATTATAAGAACAGGAAAAAATAGAAGGAAGAAGATCAAGAGGAAGACCAAGAGAAATGATACTGGACAGTCTGACGGGATGATGTGAGAGGAGATCACCAAATGAGCTGGTGGCCTGCATGAAGGATCGGGTACTCTGGAGAAGCATAATAGCCAGCGCCAGTCGGCACGGCACCTGATGATGATGATGGTGATGATGATGATGATGTTGCTTGTTCGACGCCCAAAACATTGATCTAACCTTTCTCTATCGCCCTATTTTACCCGTCCTGTAAGTTTTTATATGAATCAAATATTAATCTGACCATCTTTTCAAAATTAAAGTACTCAACCGAATGGGCAGGGGTTGAGGGATTAAATCTAAATTGTAACCAGCAGGCTCTGCCAACATATGCATTAAGATAATTTTTAAAATTCTGGATATTTCTGACTGTGCTGCGATGAAATATGGGAATACAGGACAATATGGGACACTTATTTTAAAATAGGGCACATTTAGTCGCCCCCACTGAAATAATAGGCCTACGTTTACCACGACAAATTCTTATAACACGGAACTGTCCCGTATAATACTTTACAAATATATACTTCGTTAATGATTAAAACTCTTTCTGTTTTTTTTTCCTAACAGGACTAACATTTAGGGCTGCCAAAGGTCCCGGTTTGTTTTTTTTTAAAGAAAATTTAACTGTCCAGAAAAATGCTTTCGGGACACTTATTTGTCCCATTTTTTTTTTTTAAAATCTTTTCAAATGAAAAAATGTTGCTTTCCAGTTCTTCTCTAACCCTACTATTTCGGGTTGGCAGAACTGCTATATACATTTTAAAACAACAGAACAGTGGAAACTTGATTAATTACTCCTGTCTCCGAGTTGGATTTGGTGGATTTCGTGAGTTTCTTGTCATTCCGTTTTTCATTCTTTTGTCTTCGTGAGAGAGATGTTTTCTATTGACCTCGTCATGTCTCCTCCGCGATTCCACACCAAAAGGAAACTAGGATCTGTATAGCAAAACATTTAAGGTGTGACATCTTCCCTGTCCACTGTCTTATAGTTTACTTGTTTTTGGAGACAGCAGTCGCTGCAAATTTTTCATTTTTGGTAAGAAAAATATTTATTTTACCATTATCCACATCATAGCGCTGAAAATCGTGTCGTCTCTTTGAAATTTTTGACTAGTGAATGAAAGGAAAATAAGTGCTTTTTTCAGTACTATCGGTGTTATATAGACAGTAATTGCATGAAGTGTTTTCAAAATGCCTAAGAGAAAGTGTTTCTTTCAGGAAAAATATTCACAGGAATGGTCTTATATAAAACGAAGGAGATATGGCCATGAAGCGGAATATAAAATGTGCAAGTGTTATTGTCATCCCGCTTGGCGAAAGAGCCGATATAAAAGACCACGTAGCAAGCGAACAACATAAATCAAACATGTATTCTGAAAGCACATCTAAAAGACTGGACAGTTCTTTTGTTCCCTAATCTTCTAAAACAGTAAAAATCAGTACAAGAGACGGAATTAATAATGCGCTATCACACAATTAAACATCATATATGGTTCAATTCAATGGATTGCACTACGAAATTAAACTTTAACATTTGCAATGATTGCAAAACAGCAAAAAAACGTGGCACTGGGGAGAACTAAAGCAACAACAGTAGTAAAATCCATTTTGGCTCCTGACACTACCAAACAATTATGTGATGATTTAACTAATGCCCACTATCCTGGTATTGCGATCGATGATGATGCCGAGAAAAATATTGAGTGAATTTAGTCCTAAAAATGCAGTGACTATAAAAGTGCTGAAACTGGGTTTCTTCAAAAGGGAAACTGCTTCTGAAACAAGCAGTTTCTGTGTTTATGTGTTAGGAGAGAACAAGATTGATAAACGTAAATGCACTGGTTCTGTGGCGACAGCGCTAACAGGAATTTCGTTGGAGTACGACGAACTGGCACGAACAATGTGTTCACCTTCTCGGTGTCGGATGCCCTGGGCACATACTTCATAATGCGATAAAGGCAGCGCTGGTGTTCTAACTGCACATATGGAAACTACAATAATTAAACTTGTCAATTATTTCTCAACATATACCAGACGGACAGATCGCCTGAAAGAATTTTGCGAATGTGTGGATGTAGAATTTCAGAAATAGCTGTCGCATACAAAACCAAGGCGGTTATCTTTGCTTCCTGCAGTGGAAAGAGTTGTACAACTTTATGAAGCGCTAAAATCGTTTTTCTCTCGTACTTGTACGAACTCCCTGTAACTGCGAGTCGATGTTCTTTGCAGCCCATGCTGTAGAGGCGTTGAGGCACAGCATCGTATCGGCGTGGGAGCGGGTTATGGTAGCTACCTTTTCAGTCCGGGAGTACAGCTAACATGCATGGGGTGTGCACTGCTTCTTTAGCAGACTCCACCACCATGGGGACTATGGCGATCCCTGTCCCGTTAGCCAGGCTAGGCCTGTTACTGGAGGGTGCAAACAGAGAGATGGGACAGGGTCTTGGTCAGCTATGGTACGCTAGCATATCAGCTATGGGTCGCTGATCATCTCATCAGACAAGCATCTTCCTTTTCTTTCAGAAGAAAAAGCACCAAAAGTCTTGACTACCCTGTTTGAAAATCAGCAAAGCGAGCTCCAGCTTTGGTTTGTCCAGATCCAGGTAAATGTATTAAATAGACAAGTACTTAGACTATAAAAGGTGGGTCGTAGCGTCTTAGAAGTAAGTTTAATTTTAGAGGAAACCCTTACATTGATAAATCAGTGGAAAGAAGAAAGATTTTTTTTCTCTAAAAATGAAATCTATTGTGAAATAAGAAGATGAAGTAATCCTATCAGTTGTAGATATAAATAAAGTTTATGTTGAGGTGGAGCAGTTTTATGAAACATGTCATGTTTATGTACAGAGGTGGATGACATCTTTGAATGAGTTATCCATCTGTACATGGATGCTTTTAGGTTCCGTACCAGCATGGTCTGAAGAGTATGAGACTGTAAAGTTTCTGCAAGACTATGGGCAGTCAACTGACGATTCATTATTGTTTTATCATTTCACACATGCCAAGGACTGTATTGAACCAGTGCTCACAAAGAAGAAGTGCAGCTGGAATAGCAATCCAGCTTGAAAAAGTGTGCTTATTTCTTTGGTCAGCCTGAATCTTTGGAGCAATGCTCGGAGTTACTAAAACTGTGCGAATTTATCTTTAGTGTTCCTGGACATAAATGCGAATGTGGAAATGGTATTTTCCCCTCATGAATGTACAAATGGACAGAGGAACGAAATCGCTTTCACATCTCAGCAGTTGAAGCCATAATTAAATGTGCTTTTAATTATCGAATTAGGTGTTCAGAATTCATATGATTATGTCAGTCAGAGGCAAAATCTTCTTTGAAGTCGGATAAATACTAGAATCAAGACGCAGGACGGCATGATGAAGGTGAATAGACGACAGTAAAAGTCATTCGGAACGAATTCAAGAACAATGCAGAGATACGACAGATGACTGAACAACAACCAGTCTCATGGGTGATCAGAAAAAGGAGATGGACATATGTTGGTCACTTGATGAGGAGAAATGATCAGAGAATCCCAAAACAAGCTATCAAGTGGAACACAACAGGCCAAAGAAAAAGAGACAGACCGCGTGAAACTCTGAAGAGGACATTGTTAAGAGAGGCCAAATTAACAGGCATAAAATCCTTCGATGAAGTTGAAAGACTCGCCGAAGACAAGAAAAATTGGCGAACTACTTTGCGAGCCCTATGTGACGTTTAACGGCACGGGAAGGATATAAGATATAAGAAGATAAGAAAATTCATTCGTACTCAGAAAAAGAATGTTCTACACCCTATGAATTCAATTTCAGCTATTTTAATTTCATAATTCATGCAAAGTATAAAACATTAGATGTAGGCATTTTAAATGCATGAAATACAAATAATTTTTGCTCTTCTGAGCTGAACGATAGCATTAGTATGGCGCAACTTAAATTCTTTCCTCTGATAAGCTGTTTGAAAACAAAGTTCATAGATCTTAGGACATAGTTACTGTTGTTTATCAATCTGAGAAAAATCTTCCGGTTTTGCCTTTCTGACAACCCTACCAACGCTACATCTGTTGCAGTAGTTTTACTGGCTGTTGCAACAAAAGCAGTTATTTATATTATCGTGAAAGAGTTTAGCGTAGCAAATATTCTGACAACTGATAAATGAAATCGTTGTTAATCTCTGAACAATGAGAAGTTAAAACGTTTTGCGTGCTGTCTTGTAAAACAGAAAGGAGTCACTTTCCAGCACTGCTGATTACAAAAGTGTAACTAAATATTAACTTTTCACTTCGACCAATAGCAAAAGCTCTTTCATGTGTACTCTTGAGGCGAAAAAGGTGGTGCCTATTTTGACAGCTACTATCCTTGCAGCCCATTGTAAGAACACGAGCAAGTCATTCGATAATTTGCGGCACGCGGGCGGAGCTAAACATTGGCACGGGCTATGACATGGCTTGTTAGCACTTTTCTCATAAATTGGAATGAACTGTAGCTGAATGGAAATGAAAAGAGAAATAACGACTTGGGCCAGCCCCTTGGATAATGGCTGTTGATTTGACAAGACGTATCGGCCAATGTGATGTATGTTCAGAGAGCTGACAGATTTGTCTGAAGGCACTCGTAAACTCAGATCCAGTTAAAAACTGTTTTGTTTCAAACTTGGATGTCAAAAACTGATCCACGTCATTACCACTGAACTGTGTCATTATTCTGAAAGATTTTTTTTACATGACCTGGCATGGCGTAATGTAGAAAATGTTTATAGAAGTTAACTGGACGCGATAAAATTAATGTTTTCAAAAATTCTGGCGTGCGCATTTCTTAAATCTGGAAATTATTTTGGAGCATTTCTGATTTCCTTATGTATTTTGTTGTATTGAAATGAGGACTTACTAAAATCAAGGGTAAGTAGAAATTTGTTACTGTTAATTTTGTCACTGTAAAAAATGAATTAGAGGAACCATACTTAGAAGAAGTCATCTACAGTATCATGCTTCTACGAAACAACAAAACAACGGGTTCAGATGGTACTGCTGCAGAAATGATTAAGGAAGGAGGACTAAATCTACACGAACAGATATGTGCACTGATACAACGAACAGAGAAGAAACACTCCCTAGTGAATGGAGAGAATCATTAATGATCCCAGTATTCAAGAAGGGGGATGAGAGCAAGTGTTAAAACTACAGAGGAATATGATTACTACAAACAAGCTACAAAACATGATATATTATACCTTTAAATAGATTAAAACCATACAGCGAGAACATACATGGAGACTATCAAGCAGGTTTTAGGAAGAATAGATCAACCGTAGACCAAATATTTTATCTACGTCAAAGAACAGAAAAGTACTGGGAATATGAAAAAGAAGTACAAAATATCTTCATTGACTTCAAGAATGTTTATAGCATAGATAGGAGCAGCTTATGGAAAATTATGAAAGAATTTGAAATGCCTAATAAATTAATCAGTTTAACCAGAATATGGAGGATAAAAAAAAAAAGTATTATATAAAGGAAGAAAGTCAGAACCCTTCTATATAAGAACTGATTTAAAACAAGATGATACATTATCTCCATTACTATTCAGCCTAGTATTAGAAAAGGTAATCAGAAAAGTGAAAGAAGAAAGCAGTACAGAAGAACAAGCTAAAATACTAGGATACGCTGAGGACATCGACCTGGTGGGGGAAACTATGCAAGAAGTCATCAATACCTGCATTCACCTGAGAGATATGACACTGACTGTGGGCTTGACCATTAACCAAGATAAGACAGTGTGTGTGAAGACATCAAGAGACCAGAGGCAAAATGATCCAGACTATATAAATGTTGAAGATATGATCATTAGGAAAGAAGAAACATACAAATATCTAGGCACAACCTTCAACAGAAGCAACATAGCAAGTGAGGAAATTAAAAGCAGAGCACAGATAGGGAATAAAATATACTTTACCTTGCAACACCTGTTAAAATCCAAAATAATGTCCAAGAACACCAGAATAACAATCTATAAAACTATATAAGACCAGCCATCATGTATGGGTCAGAAATGTGGAGTACAACAAAGAAAGATTAACTACAATTGCTGATTTTTGAAAACTGGATCCTAAGAAGAATCTTTGGTCACATAAAGGATACCAACAGTGGAGAATGGAGAGCTAGATAGAACACTGAAATGAACAGCTTATTTAAATCCCAGCGAATTATAAATGTCTTGAAACTGAACAGACTACGCTGGCTGGGCCATGTAGAAAGAATGGAAGAGAACAGACAAATGAAAATTATCTACGTACAAGAGTTGAAAGAAACAGGACTAAAGGGTAGACCAAGACAGAGATGGAAAGACAAGATAGAAGAGGATAAAAAAGAAATTGGTGTCACCAACTGGAGAGAGAAGATTAGGAATAGAGAGGAATGGAGGCGAACTATATCTGCAGCAGTGAGCCTTAATGGCTCGGAAAGAAGAAGAAGAAGAAGAAGAAGGAAGAAGAAGAAGAAGAAGACCACATAAGTGGGTTGTATTGAGCATATGTTATGCCGCCTTTAACCACGGAGGATGTTATGTAAGTTGTTGATCTCCTGATTCTTCTTCTTCTTCTTCTTCTGTTTGCCTGGAACTGCGAGCCGGTGCTGTGATAACGTTGAGGACCAGTATCAGGTTGGGAGCAAGTTACAGCAGCTATTGTTTGTCCCTGAGTAGAACTAAAAAAAGAGAGGTGTGTAATACTTCTTTAACAGACTCCACCACCATGGAGACTGTATTGATCCCTTATTTATAAATAGGAAACTACGAAGCTTTGGTACGGTAAAGTAAGAGAACAAAATTTTTGTAGGATTAGACCTCGAAAAAAATCGTAGACAAAGCACTTTAGTCAATCGTGAGAGAGAGAAAAATCACAAGAGAATTACCTGGGATTCGAACCACGGACTCCGGTAGGACGAGCAGCCGTCTAGCCACGAGAGAACAGCTAGCAGCCTCCCAGGTAATTCTCTTGTGATTTTTCTTTCTCTCACGTCTCACTAAAGTGCTTTGTCTACGATTTTTTACACAAATTTTGTTCTCATACTATATCGATCCCTGCTCTTTTAACCAGGTTAGGCCTGTTGCTTGAGGTACCATCGGAAAGTTGAGACATGGTCTTGGTCGGTTGTGGTTCGTCAGCCTTGAAGTTAGCATGTCAGCTGTGGGTCCCTGACTGCCAGATCGGGACAGCGACTTCACCTCTTTGTCCATCTGCTCGAGAGACATGAAAACATGGGAGAAACTCGGTTTTTCTGAGTTAGTTGGAAAGAAATGACATGACTCCTAGGGCTGTCTTCTCACGGAATGGGGGCTGCCTTATCAGGGAATGAGGGCTGCCTTCTCAGGGAATGGGGGCTGCCTTCTCAGGGAATGGGGGCTGCCTTCTCAGGGAATGAGGGCTGCCTTCTCATGGTATGGGGGCTACCTTCTCAGGGAATGGAGGCTGCCTTATCAGGGAATGGGGGCTGCCTTCTCATGGTATGGGGGCTACCTTCTCAGGGAATGGAGGCTGCCTTATCAGGGAATGGGGGCTATCTTCTCATGGAATGGGGGCTACCTTCTCAGTGAATGGGGGCTACCTTCTCATGGAATGGGGGCTACCTTCTCAGGGAATGGGGGCTACTTCTCAGTGAATGGGGGCTACCTTCTCATGGAATGGGGGCTACCTTCTCATGGAATGGGGGCTACCTTCTCATGGAATGGGGGCTACCTTCTCATGGAATGGGGACTACCTTCTCAGGGAATGAGGGCTGCCTTCTTAGTGAATGGGGGCTACCTTCTCATGGAATGGGGGCTACCTTCTCAGGGAATGGGGGCTACCTTCTCATGGAATGGGGGCTACCTTCTCAGGGAATGGGGGCTACCTTCTCATGGAATGGGGGCTACCTTCTCACGGAATGGGGGCTACCTTCTCATGGAATGGGGCTACCTTATCAGGGAATGGGGGCTGCCTTCTCAGGGAATGGGGGCTGCCTTCTCAGAGAATGGGGGCTTTTCAGCTCCGACTCTCAATGACCTCATGTAGACTACGGTAAAACAATTACTCGACACTTATTTAGGGAAAGGCTGTGACACGCGACAGATATGGAACCCCTGGGGAAATAGGAATTAAGAAAGGCCCAGAACTACTTGGAGTGAAGGTGCTCAGAGACAAGGGATAAGCATGGAGGAAAGTATAGAACAAATCCAGGAACAGGAATGACTGGAGAGACTCTATATATGGACTATATTCCCTAGGGGAGTGCATGATGATGATGATGATGATGATAATGATGATGATTCCAAGAAGATGATTCGACAACGCAGTACAAACACAAACATTTCAACGATACAAATAAGTCATTAATATTTCCAGAAGATTAGTCATGATAATGTGTGCGCATGTTAAAAATCTCGGTCAAAGGTTAAAATATGTGTGCACACGTTAAAAATCCCTGTCAAAAGTTAAAATAATGTGTGAAAACGTTAAAAATCTCGGTCAAAAGTTAAGTGAGATGTTGTAGTAGTTTTAACACACATGCAATCGTTAATGTGTACTCGTACATTAACGATTGCATGTATGTTAAAACTACTACACCAACTCACTGGACCTACATTAACGACTGCATGTATGTTAAAACTACTACACCAACTCACTGGACCTACATTAACGACTGCATGTATGTTAAAACTACTACACCAACTCACTGGACCTACATTAACGATTGCATGTATGTTAAAACTACTACACCAACTCACTGGACCTACATTAACGACTGCATGTATGTTAAAACTACTACACCAACTCACTGGACCTACATTAACGACTGCATGTATGTTAAAACAACACATTTTTGCTGGTAATGATACACGCTTATCTTCATAACTATTTCTTACATAGCAGACAAGAACGTCTGCAGGATATTTTTGCAGTTTACTGCTATTTTTTTCTGTCTCGTAAGACATTACATGTATATCATCATCATCGTCATCACCATCATCATCATCATCATCATCATCATCTTTTTCTTCTTCATTATCATCATCATCTTCTTCTTCTGCTTCTTCATCGTTATCATTATCGTCATCATTATCTTCTTTCTCTTCTTCATTTCTTCTTCTTCTTCTTCTTCTTCCAGCTGCTGAACTCAGCAGACCTCCGAGCCACTGAGGCTCATTACTGCAGACAAGATACGCCTACATTTCTCTCTTTTCTTGATCGCTTTCTTGCCAGTTGTCGATTCCAAGAACGCGTATATCTTCTTCTAGGCTTGTCTCGCCATAGTTGACTAGGTCAGCCTCTTGGTATATCCTCTTTTCATCACTTTTTGTATAGTTCATCTTTGTTTGTCTATCCTCTACCATTCTCTCTAAGTGCCCGAGTAACCTCAGTCTGTTGTTTTTTCTTAATAACTGATATCAGTGGAGTGTTAAACAATGGGTATATTTCTTTGTTACTCTTTTATTTTTATTTTATTTTTATACTAGTGACCTAAAGGGGTACAGTTTTATACAGCAAAATATCCTGGCATATGTGTTAGGTGTTGCATGGATCTATAAGAAAGAAAGAAAGAAAGAAAGAAAGAAAGAAAGAAGGAAAGAAAGAAAGAAACTTGACAAATAATATACTCAAGTGGCTCGATGAAACACATTTCTTTAGAACATGGACACACAAAGACCAGGGCAGGCAGCCTCCAGAACCTAGATTATCTTTCAACGTCTTCAGATAAAAAAAAAGACACCTTCTTACAGCGCGGTGTCGTGTACCTCACGGTATTCTGTTTTGTAAAACTCAAAACCTGCAGTAGTGCCAGGCACCAGTATATCCAGAAAGTGTTAACAACATGCATTAAAAAAGAAGGAAAGAAAGAGAGAGAGAAATTATTCTGGAATAAGGAGGTATATTTAGGCAAACGTGTGTCGTTTTGCAGCAGTGTGTTTCTTAGAAGTTTATTACACCTGTAAGGTTTTTTTTTAACTAAGTTATTCATGATATGGGCCGGCTAGCGTAGTGGTTAGAGCACTCGTCTAGCAACCAAATGGTCGAGGGTTCGAATCCCCAGCTGAGCGGGATTTTTTTTCCGACCAATACGGCCCTGAGGTCGACCCAGCCTCGTAAAATGGGTACCAGAGAAAATCTGGGAAGTAAAGGCAGCGAGGAAAGGAACTGGTCACCCTACCTCACACGCTGATGACCCAGCATAATGAGGTCTCTAACGCTTCACCCCCTACGGCATTTGAAATGCTATGGGACTATCTTTACTTTACTATTCATGATATTTTGTAGTTTGCTGTATATCTTCTTCTTCTTCTTCTTCTTCTACCTCTTCTTCTTCTTTTTCTACTTCTTCTTCTACCTTTTCTTCTTCTTCTTCTTCTTCTTCTAGTTTTTAGTGCTCTGCTTCTTCTTCTTCTTGTTTTTCCTGGGTTTTTTTTCTTCTTTTTGTTGTTCTTCTTCTGATCTCTCCTTCTTCTTCTTCTTCTTGTTTTTCTTGGGTTTTTTCCTCTTGTTGTTGTTGTTGTTCTCTTCTTCTTCTCCTCCTTGCTGGTCTTCTTCTTCTTCTTGTTTTTCTTGTTTATTTTTTAACTTGTTTCTGCTGTTGCTGGTATTCTTTTTCTTCTTCTTCTTGTTTTTCTTGTTTTGCTTTTTGTTGTTGTTTTTGCTCTTCCTCTTCTTCTTCTTCTCCTTCTTTTTCTTCTTCTTCTTCTTCTTCTTCTTCTTCTTCTTCGTGAACGTACAAGAAATGATGTTATTTGCGGCCGAAGCGAGGAAGATGTTGCGGGGACAGCATCGTGCCGAATCGAGAGCGGTTTATGGCGGCAATGTTTCATCAGCCTCTCAGTGCAGGTAAACAGCGGTGGGTGTGCAGCGCTTCTTTGGCAGATTCTACCGTTTGTGTGGCTACGGCTATCCCTTCCTCATCAGCCCCAAGCTGGACATGTTACTGGAGGTACCAAAAGAGAGGCCCGCTATGGTTCACCAACTCTGGCGCTAGCGTTTCAGCTACGGATCTCTGACTGCCATATAGGACATCGTCTTCAAACGCGCGGTATCTCTCAGACTCCCAAATGACCCAGATAAAGAAACACCTGTACGAACATAAAACATTTCATCTTGATCGCTTCATCAACACCAGCTCACATATTCCATCAAATGCTGCCAATATTAATCCTGCAGAAAGAAAACAACGAATCTTGCTCACGATTCAGATGCTGGAGCGCGATGTTCTGTTGTTGGTCTTGAGAAAATTATATCGTAGCTTTGGAAGCTGATAGTATTAATCTGGAACTAATTAATTCCCATCATTAATGTCCATGACTTCGCTACAGAGGCGTCACCGTTTTATCACCAAATTATTATTATTATTATTATTATTATTATTTTAACGGAATAGCACAATGAGTAGTCTTCATCTAAGCTGACGGAAAATATCCAGTACCGAGATTTGTGAAGAAACATGATCGTCAAAGATTGCACAGCAACTATTATTATTATTATTATTATTATTGATCTGTTTTCGGTTGTACATACCTGTCTGTTCACCGTCTCACTGTCATCACCATCATGAGGCACCTTTTCGCCAAGTGTTATCAGTCAAGCTTTCATTTACTCTGTCTCGCTTCAGACTGTTCAGAATAGTCTCTTTTCTCTCCTGTCTTCTCTGGTTGTAGACTGTTCAGAATAATCTCTTTTCTCTCCTGTCTTCTCCGGTTGTAGACTGTTCAGAATAATCTTTTATCTCCTGTCTTCTCTGGTTGTAGACTGTTCAGAATAATCTCTTTTCTCTCCTGTCTTCTCCGGTTGTAGACTGTTCAGAATAATCTCTTTTCTCTCTTGTCTTCTCCGGTTGTAGACTGTTCAGAATAATCTTTTATCTCCTGTCTTCTCCGGTTGTGGCCTGTTCAGAATAATCTCTTTTATCTCCTGTCTTCTCCGGTTGTAGACTGTTCAGAATAATCTCTTTTCTCTCCTGTCTTCTCCGGTTGTAGACTGTTCAGAATAGTCTCTTTTCTATCTTGTCTTCTCCAGTTATAGACTGTGAAATAGTATTCTTCTCTATGGTGATGGCTGTAGAGTGTCTTGAACGTTTGAGGAACTTCTTTGACATGATGAAGTTGTTACACTTGCCTCACTTCGTTACACTGACACACTCCATGCAACTTCATCTAACCCAGGATCACTGAAAGAGTTCTTACAGGACTTGTGAACTATATAAATAAAATTAACTGGTCATTCCAACTCCAAAGTTGCGACACAAAACATAAGTCAATAATCACCTAACTCTGGACGTTACAATAGAACAGATTTATTGATGAAACCACATTTGTTGCTGGATGTTGGCAAATGGAAATGGCGTGAAAAGATTGATGGAATTTACAAAAACTTGAACAAGAGTCCGGGAAACTTGATGCCACCATGGGACAACCGTTCATAAGGCACTACGTTGAATGACGTTTTTGCTTCTACAACAGATCCTCTCTCAACAACTGAATTCAGAAGAAACTGTCCAAAAATGACACATTTAACCAATACTAAGGGTTCGTACGAAGGACAGACTACATTCTACCATTTCGACAATCCAACTAAAATACTGACTGTAAGGAAAAACTTGATGCCTACATTTCTGGAACTTTCTTTCTTGCTCGTTATAACCGTTTTTTTTTTTCTTTCCTCTCGTCTTCCTATTTTCTGTGCGTCTCTTCCAAATCCGTTCACAGTGAGTAGAAATACGCGCGAGCTCTTACAACGGATTCACTGCATACGTTTAGAAGTATCTACAGGGGAGGCTACTATTTTATTTCTATCAAACCCAGTTACCTATCCTATTCTATTACAACTTTTCAGAATAATCTCTTTTCTGTCCTATCTTCCCCGGTTGTAGACTGTTCAGAATAATCTCTTTTCTGTCTTATCTTTTCCGGTTGTAGACTGTTCAGAATAATCTCTTTTCTGTCCTGTCTTTTCCGGTTGTAGACTGTTCAGAATAATCTCTGTTCTGTCCTGTCTTTTCCGGTTGTAGACTGTTCAGAATAATCTCTTTTCTCTCCTGTCTTCTCCGGTTATTTTTCCTGTTTCTGCAATGTTTCTCAGTCACAACGGCAACGCTTATTGTCTCCGAGACTTGGACAAGACGATGTAGTGACCGAGTGTCTTAGTTATTTAACAGATTTGATATCGAAATTATAGCTGCCTCACTGGTGTAGTGGTTAGTGTACTGGCTTGTCGATCTGAGGGTTTCTGGTTCAAATTCGCACCCTGGCGGAATTTATTTTGGGACCCACCGGCAGCAAAGTCAACCCGGCTTCCATAAAATGGGTAACTGGTGTTTCACTAGGGAGACAAGGGCAGCGAAATGTGAAGGTATGTAAATGCCACGGGACATACAGACTGAGATTAAATACTATTCTGTATGGAAAAAAATGAACTATATGTGGGAAAACAAAGAAAAGGCTTCAATGACTATGTCACTGCTAAGGCAGCCCGGTTGGCTGAGTGGTTAGATGCTCAGTATACTAACCCACTGGTACCGGGTTCAAAGCCCAGCAGTGGGGATTTTTTTTCCCTTGTACCACCACACCAAAACGGTCCTATGGTCCACCCAGTCTCTAAAAATTGGTAGCAGAGAAACCTGGGAAGGTAAATGCGGCCAGGTATGATACTGACCACATCAGACTTTCATGTGCCGAAGGTAGTACAGATACGGGCCTAACACCGTATTCCCCCAATATGGCTTAATGCCATCATATAAACGGGGATTTTACCTTTACCTTACTTACATATAGAAAAAAAATCAGCTCACCAAATGAAGAATATTTGGGGAAAATAAAGAAAAGATTTAAAAGATGATGTGATTGTTAAGGAAAGAAGCTCAGCTGTAGACCTGGTGGTTCCTGTTAGCTGACAGCAGGAGTTAGGATTAACTTGAATATAACAAAACTGATCACCTTTCACACGCTTTGGACATCCGGAAATATGAAGCATTTTCTTATCACGTCTACCTTCTTATTTTTCATTGCATTTTAACAAAATTCTTTCTTAGTTATAACTTTGAGAATCTAAACTTCTTTGCTCTTTCTTTTCGTGTTTTTCTCCCCAAAAAGAAAATATGAAAGTGTAAAAGTACCTACTGCACATTTATGTACATACAATTTTTGAATAAACTTTAAATAGAATTTACAAAGGCCCACGTATAAATTTCTAGGAAACCAGTTATACGTGACGGACGTTCTGGTGTTGTGATTTATTAACACTAAAAAATACTTAGAAAACATCTCAAGTCATGTCCTTGGAAATCCAATAAGGTGCTCTCTGCTACGTTCATGAAAGAGGCTCTTTGGTTCATAAAAGTGTTTTGGAGGAGAAAGATTCGTTTAATAATTTTCGAAGCAGTTCTCTTTCTTTCTCTTTCTTTCTTTCACTCTCTGATTCTTTTGTTTTTACTTCCTTCTGTCGCACTCTCTTTGCCTCTCTTATATCCTCTCTCTCTCTCTCTCTCTCTCTCTCTCTCTCTCTAATTGTTTTCTGAATAGTCCCGAAAATTTTGCTTAGTAGATAGTCATTTATAATGTATGTAGTTACTTCTGTACTGAGTGAATGTTTAAGAGCGAAACGTAAATGTTTTCAATGTTAGTTATGTGTGTTATATGAACAGCACATTTGTAGAATGTCTGGAATAGAGTGAAAGATGTATGATAAAGGGCAGAATGTCAGACGGGCCAGCGTGCTAATTCTTAACCCTTTTGAAATAAAGATCAATCAATCAATCAATCAGTCGATCAATCAATCTCTCTCTCTCTCTCTCTCTCTCTCTCTCTCTTTCTCTGCTTCATTTTATTTTGGTGAGAACATATGTTATATTTGTGTTAGAAAACAAATACAAACCTCTCTGTAGCATCATCTGTTTGCTTTTTTTGTGCTCATCTTTCTTTTAAGAACAGCAAAAAAAAAAAGGTAGTTTAATTTTTCATCCATTTTTCTTTGGGTTTTTTTTTTTTTTTTTGTCTGTTGCGTTATTTTTATATAAGATCCTTGAAAAAGGCTTCTTCCAAAATATTGGATGTTGTATGTTCTATACATGCTCATATTACTTTCCGCCATTTTTGTTTCTGCCCACTTTCCCCACTCTTTCTGTCTTTTTTATAAAACTGAACCATACATCTCTGTCTACTTCATTACCAGAATCAGTTTTTGCTGTAGTCGTCGTTTCTCTTATCTCTCACATTCCCCTGCCGGTTTTTTTTTTCGGTGTGGGGTGGGGAATCAGAATGACTTGTTGTTGGTCCATTTCCTGGAAAGAGGAGCAACAATCAGTGCAGCTGTGTAGGATGCAACACTGCGACGTTTACAAGCTGCCATCAGATGTCGTCATCCTGGGCTGTTGACAAAAGATGTGTTGTTCCTCCAAGATAACCCTCGCCCACACACACACACACACACACACACACGCACACACACACACGCGCGCACACACACACACACACACACACACACAAGCCCGCCTCGGGAACTCTTGCAGTTCTCGTGGGGGGAGAACTTGGACCATCCGCCGTATTTTCATTTCTCCGATCCAGCAACCATTTTTAGCTGGTGCTCTACGGCTGGAAGCCATGGTAAAGTATCTGCACCGCTTCGAGCCGAAGAGCACAAGAACTCTTCCCAGCTCTTAAGGAACATTCTGGTGGCCACAAATTTCAAAGTGGCGAAGATGTCACAACAGGGCCAAGGCGGTGGCTCTATGTCCAGAACACCACATTTTAAGAGATGAAATGTCTCAGTCATCATGTCTCAGCCATCATATATCAACCATCATATCTCAGTCATCATGTCATCATATCTCAGTCATCATGTCATCATATCTCAGTCATCATGTCTCAGTCATCATGTCATCATATCTCAGTCATCATGTCATCATATCTCAGTCATCATATCTCAGTCATCATGTCATCATATCTCAGTCATCATATCTCAGTCATCACATCTCAGTCATCATATCTCAGTCATCACATCTCAGTCATCATATCTCAGTCATCATATCTCAGTCATCATGTCATCATATCTCAGTCATCATATCTCAGCCATCATATCTCAGTCATCATGTCTCAGTCATCATGGCCACTACATGGAAAATAAGGAGTCCATCATAGAAGATCGTGTACAGTGTGTTATTTCCAAATAAATACATATTTCAATTAATATTTCCCTCAAGGACGCCAGAAATAGAGTTTTCCGCATAGCTACAACTGGTTGTATAAAAATAATGTCTTTATACATTGAAAAAAATGTCAGTTAAACATCGAGTGACTCCAAAAGCACAATAAAATTAACAGTTGTTGCACTGTCTGTGTGTAATCTGATTTGCCAGTTTGTACATAAACTGCCGTTTTATTATTTTTTTTCCCCTCTGTTGCAGAATCGTTATATTCTATCAGAAGAACAAGTGCCAGATTGGACTACATATTTTGTGCTGGCATTACTTTAAAAAGAAATATTCACAATAAAATTTCTGGGATTGAGGTCTTCAACATGTCCCTGTACCCGACCACAGTGAACGGTGTGACGGCCCTCTACCCTCTGACAGAAAAGGGCGCCAGGAAGCCAAAGTGCGCCCGCTGTAGGAACCACGGGATGGTCTCCTGGCTGAAGGGACACAAGAGACACTGTACATACAAGGACTGCACCTGCCCCAAGTGTAACCTTATTGCTGAACGTCAGAGGGTCATGGCTGCACAGGTAAGGAAACAGGTGTTGTAATATCCTAGAGCAGAGTTTCTCAACTTTTCCTCTTGTTTTCATTAAATGTTCTGTGACCCCTCTCTCCATCGACCGCGCCCACTGGCGGATTGCCAGTTAGGCCTAGGGTGCCAGCCAGGGAAGGGGACACAACAACTTATCCTCTACATATGAGCAGTCCTGGGGTATACTAACTTATCCTCTACATAAGAGTAGTACTGCTTATGGATGTAAAAAAAAAATGTTGAATTTAAGAGTCGGTTTGGGGAAAAAAAGGGGATGGTGTGGCGTGGTGACTTTAATTTACAAGTATGGTGTCAAGTTGTTGTTTTTTTTCTGATAATTTGAGATAAGACGTGGAGATGGCTAAGCCGTCTTAATTAATATGAGATTAGATGTGGATATGTCGCTGACATCTTAATTAATGTGAGATAAGATGAGGTGATGCTCCATACTACTTTATTAATGTGAGATAAGATATTGATATGTCCCTGAAGTCTTAATTAATGTGAGATAAGATGAGGTGATGTTCCATACTACTTTATTAATGTGAGATAAGATGTAGATAAGTTCATGACATCTTAATTAATGTGAGATAAGATTAGGTGATGTCCCATACTACTTAATTACTGTGAGATAAGATGAGGTGATGTCCCATACTACTTAATTAATGTGAGATACATCTTACATACTTCCCGTGCCGCTAAACGTCACATAGGGCTGGCATTGTAGTTCGCTAAGTTTTCCTGTTTTCTGTGAGCTTTTCAACCTCATCAAGGGATTTTATGGGTACAAATTTGGCCTCTCTTAATAATGTCCTCTTTAGAGTTTCACGTGGTCGACCTCTTTTTCTTTGGCCGGTTGTGTTCCACTTGATAGCTTGTTTGTCAGATTCTCTGGTTGTTTCTTCTCATCACATGACCGACATATGTCCATCTTCTTTTTCTGATCACCCATGAGACAGGTTGTTGTTTGCTGATCTGCCTTATCTCTGCATTGTTCTTGAATTCGTTCCACTTTTTACCGAGTATTTTCCTTAGGCATTTGTTTTCAAATGTGAGATAAGATGTGGATGTGTATCACATTGCTTAATTAATGTGAAGGACAAACGCGGATATTTTTGGCTGTTTGAAATGACTACTAAGCGATTATCCTTTCTGCTGCAATGTATTTTATAAATCATCAGAACACCGAAGCAAACAATAAAGCTACATAAAAGTGCATGGGTCAGTTTTACAACATTCTACATTTTGTAATCTTTGGGTCATATCACATATCAATGGAAACAAGATTCCGAGTACTTAAATGTTACATCGAGCCAATTTTGTTTTGTGGATGTGAAGCATGGTGTATGAATAAGAGAGTACAAAGAGGAACGGAGGCCATGGAAATGTGGTTCATAAGAAGGATGTTGAAGGTTCCATGGACAGCTAAGAAGATCAACGAAGAAGTCTTAAGAGAGGCTGGAGTTAAAAGGCAAATTACAGCAAAGATCAGAGGCAGACAAGTGAGATTTGTAGGACATTTTCTGAGAAGAGGAAAATTGTAACACATTGTGGCAACTGTAAAAATTGAGGGAAGAAGAGACAGAGAGAGAGAGATGTTACTGGATGAGCTGTCAGTGTGGCCAGGAAGAATGTCACCGGCGAATCTCATAATCAAGACTTGAACTGTGGAGAGAAATGATCGCCTACGCCAGGAGGCACGGCACTTGATCGATTGATTGACATTTTGTAAAACAGAACCAGACACCTTTGTCTACTTCCACAGTATTTAAAAAAAAACAGTTTTTATCGCGGTCGCTATTTCACCGAAACAGATAAGAAAACACGAACAAATATCTTTACTTGCACACAGAGAGCTTGAAGATATTTGCAGGCAGGATTTAAAATATCAATTGCATATACGGTTTTAAAATGTTATTTGAGCATAGGGTTTAAAATTGTTATTTGAACATAGGGTTTTTAAATGTTATTTGAACATAAGGTTTAAAAATGTTATTTGAACATAGGGTTTTTAAATGTTATTTGAACATAAGGTTTAAAAATGTTATTTGAACATAGGGCTTTTAAATGTTATTTGAGCATAGGGTTTTAAAATGTTATTTGAACATAGGGCTTTTAAATGTTATTTGAACATAGGGTTTTAAAATGTTATTTGAGCATAGGGTTTAAAAATGTTATTTGAACATAGGGCTTTTAAATGTTATTTGAGCATAGGGTTTTAAAATGTTATTTGAGCATAGGGTTTAAAAATGTTATTTGAGCATAGGATTTTAAAATGTTATTTGAGCATAGGGTTTAAAATTGTTATTTGAACATAGGGCTTTTAAATGTTATTTGAACATAGGGTTTTAAAATGTTATTTGAACATAGGGTTTAAAAATGTTATTTGAGCATAGAGTTTAAAAATGTTATTTGAACATAGGGTTTAAAAATGTTATTTGAACATAGGGTTTAAAAATGTTATTTGAACATAGAGTTTAAAAATGGTATTTGAAAATAGGGTTTAAAAATGTTATTTGAGCATAGGGTTTAAAAATGTTATTTGAGCATAGGGTTTAAAAATGTTATTTGAGCATAGGGTTTAAAAATGTTATTTGAACATAGGGTTTAAAAATGTTATTTGAACATAGAGTTTAAAAATGTTATTTGAAAATAGGGTTTAAAAATGTTATTTGAGTATAGGGTTTAAAAATGTTATTTGAGCATAGGGTTTAAAAATGTTATTTGAGCATAGGGTTTAAACATTAACATCACGACGGAAGCGTATCACAAGCGCACATAACTTTTGCACTGTTATTGATTGTTTTGTAAACTTGTCAACTTCCCTAACACTGTTACCTGTGAAGGGACCGTAATCTAAAGAAGAGAGCTCTCTGAAGAACGAAGAATAAAAAAAGAGTACCAAACTCCCCCCTCCCCCCCCCCTCACACACAACATCAGAAAGGTGAGCAGTCGCTTGTAAAGAACTCACTGGAACAGTTTTAGATTCGGTATTAGATTTTGCTGCTTCGTTTATTATTTTTTTTTTTTTACGAAGATATCAGTCAGGACGTAAGACAAGGATGCCTACAGTAGTCTGACCTATTTTCATTGTACAGAGAAAGTATGAGAAGCGTTAAAAATGTGAAAGTAATTAAAATAGGAGGCCACTATATCAGTAACTTAAGATATGTGGATGACACCACTCTAACAGCAGACATGAAAGCAGTTTGGAGAAACTTGCGAACACGACTACTGAAGGGAGTAATAGAAGTTTGGAGAAACTTGTGAACAAGATTACTGAAGGGAGTAATAGAATTTTGGAGAAACTTGTGAACAAGATTACTGAAGGGAGTAATAGAACTTTGGAGAAACTTGTGAACAAGATTACTGAAGGGAGTAATAGAACTTTGTAGAAACTTGTGAACAAGATTACTGAAGGGAGTAATAGAAATTTGTAGAAACTTGCGAACAAGATTACTGAAGGGAGTAATAGAATTTTGGAGAAACTTGTGAACAAGATTACTGAAGGGAGTAATAGAATTTTGGAGAAACTTGTGAACAAGATTACTGAAGGGAGTAATAGAACTTTGTAGAAACTTGTGAACAAGATTACTGAAGGGAGTAATAGAACTTTGTAGAAACTTGTGAACAAGATTACTGAAGGGAGTAATAAAACTTTGTAGAAACTTGTGAACAAGATTACTGAAGGGAACAGTAAAACTTTGTAGAAACTTGTGAACAAGATTACTGAAGGGAACAGTAAACCTTTGTAGAAACTTGTGAACAAGATTACTGAAGGGAGCAGTAAACCTTTGTAGAAACTTGTGAACAAGATTACTGAAGGGAGCAGTAAAACGGGCCCAGAGTTCGCCAGCAACAAGACAGAAACAACAGTAATATAAACAAAGAAGACCGCAGATATACCAAAGTGCAACATCTCTTCAAACGGGAAAACACTGACACAAGTAAATGAGTTCAGTTACTTAGGTACAACAGTAACAGCTGATGTTAACTGCACAAATAAAATCAAAAATATGTAAGGCAAGGCAGTTTTTTTGATGACATGAAAAGATACTAACAAAGATCTCCCTAAAAGTGAGGAAAAGAGTATGCTATATAGAACCAATATTGCTTTGTGGTTATGATGAAACTTGGACAATTAACAAAAAAAAAAAAGATTACAAAGAATTAGAAGCAATAGAGATTAGTTTTGGAGGAAAATGCGACAAATACCCTGGACAGACAGAAAGACAAATGAAGAGGTCCTCAAAAAAAGTTTCAGAACAACGAAAGTTAGTTAAAATGATAAGAAATAAAAATAAAAAGAATAAAAAAATTCATGGCCATGTCATGAGAAGTCAGAAGATGGAGAGCATAATATTCATTCATTCATTCATTCCTTTGCATGTCCCTTGCGGAACTTTGCCTCCCAAACAGCACTCCTGTAGGCCTCTCGGTTGTGAGCAAGATGGCCTGCTGCTGCTGCATCCATTTCCAGATCATCAACGATGTCTTGCAGCCATCTTCGTTTCGGTCTTCCTCTTTTTCTTTTTCCCACTATGTATCCTTCCAATACGGTCTTCTCTAAATTATCATGACGTTTAATGTGGCCAAAATATTTAAGTTTTCTCTCTTTAATCCTCTTTACTAGCCAGCCTTCTTCAATATTAAGCTCTTGTAGTATAGATATATTTGTTCTTTTTTGTGTCCACGATATTTGGAGAACTCTTCTAAAGCATTTACATTCAAAGGCATTTATGTGCTTCTCAGCTGTTTTGTTAAGTGTCCAGGTCTCACAGGCATATGTTGCGATGGGAAAGATGCATGCCCTTAAAAATCTTATTTTTGTGGAGCATAATAACGACCGGAAAATTCAAAGGAAAAAGAAAGAGAGGAAGGCCAAGAGAAAAATATCTCAGTGGACTGACCAGGTGGCAAGGAAAAGGAAATGTATCGGAATTGATAGGAAACACCAAGGAAACACCTGACCTTCATCTTGTAGTACATTTTTTTTTCATTGCTAAACTTCATTTTCTAGTGGTTTTTATCCCTGACCTTCATCTTGTAGTACAGTTTTTTTTTTCATTGCTAAACTTCATTTTCCGGTGGTTTTTATCCCTGACCTTCATTATGTAGTCATCATCATCATCATCCTCATCATCATCAGGTGCCGTGCCGACTGGCGTTGGCTATTATGCTTCTCCAGAGTATCCGATCCTTCATGCAGGCCATCAGTTCAGTTGGTGATCTCCTCTCACACCATCCCGTCAGACTGTGCAGTATCATTTCTCTTGGTCTTCCTCTTGATCTTCTTCCTTCTATTTTTCCTGTTGTTATAATATTTTCAATGCTCCCGCTTCTCATTGCATGTCATATGAAAGTACATTGTCTCTCTCTTATCTTTTTGACAAGGTTTTTTGTCTCTCCAGCTCTTCTCCTACATTCTTTATTAGTTATTTTTGCTGTCCAGGGGATTAGCAAAATTCTTCTAATAAACCACATTTCTGCTGCTTCCAATTATTTTTGTGCAGACTTGCCTATTGTCCATGATTCACTTCCATATAACAAGATAGTTTCAATATAGCATTTTAGGACTCGTTTTCTAACATTCGTTGATAAAGATGTATTA
Organism: Achatina immaculata; assembly: GCA_009760885.1. Taxonomy (NCBI): domain Eukaryota; kingdom Metazoa; phylum Mollusca; class Gastropoda; order Stylommatophora; family Achatinidae; genus Lissachatina; species Lissachatina immaculata. Next base: position 3,417,441 of record CM019705.1, on the reverse strand, counting down.
GCTAATATGTTTCTCATTCTATGAAATGCAGTCTTTGCTTGGCCTATTCTGTTCCTAATTTCTGTTCTGCATTTCCCATCTGAAGTTATTACTGCTCCAAGATATTTGAATTTCTGCACCTGCTTTAGAATAGTTCTGTTTAATTTAATACTGCATGCTGGTGGATTCTGTTTCTTAGATATAACCATAATCTCTGTCTTTTTGATGTTCAAAGTAAGGCCTTTCTGTTCAATTTCTTTGGCGACTTTATCCAAGAGATTTTGCAGGTCTTGTTGGTTCTCAGCTATCAGTACTGTATCGTCAGTATACCAAAGGTTGTTAATATTGTATCCTCCAATTTTTATGCCTGGTTCTGTGATGATTGTTCTTAGAATATTCTCGTTATACAGACAAAAAAGGTCTGGAGATAGTACACATCCTTGTTGCACCCCTTATTTTATAGGTTGATATTTTCCAATTCTATTTTCAACTCGAACTGCTTCTTGCTGCCAGTATAGATGCTTTACAATCCTCAGGTCTTTGCTGTCTATAGTGATGTCTTCAAGCATTTTAATAATTTCATTATGATTCACCTTGTCAAATGCCTTGGTGAAATCAATGAAGCATAAGTAGAGGTCTTTCTGTACTTCTAAAGCTCTTTCTGCTAGTGTTCGTAAAGCATAAATGGCATTGTGTGTTCCATTTCCTTCAACAAATCCAAACTGTTCATCTGCTATTTTCATTTTTATCTTTTTCCTTGTTCTTCTCATAATTATTCTCAGAAGTAGCTTCGTTATGTGACATGAAAGGCTGATAGTCTGGTGGTCGTCACATTCCTTTGCACCTGGTTTCTTTGGTAGTGCTATAAACGTGGATTTAATCAGTTCACTGGGAATCTTGTAGTACAGTTTTTTTTTTTCATTGCTAAACTTCATTTTCTAGTGGTTTTTATCCCTGACCTTCATCTTGTAGTACAGTTTTTTTTTTTTTTTGTTTGTCATTGCTAAACTTTATTTTCTAGTGGTGTTTATGCCTGACCTTCATCTTGTAATACAGTTTTTTTTCCCATTGCTAAATCTCATTTTCTAGTGGTTTTTATCGCTGACCTTCATCTTGTAGTATAGTTTTTGTCATTGTTAAACCTCATTTTCTAATGGTTTTTATCGCTGACCTTCATCTTGTATTACAGTTTTTTTTAAATTTATTGCTAAACTTCATATTCTAGTGGTTTTTATCGCTGTATTTTTATCTTGTATTACAGTTTGTTTTTTTTTTCATTGCTAAAATTCATTTTCTAGTCGTTTTTTTTTTTACAGGCAACATTACAGCAGTCAGTGGCCCATAGCGGATATGCTAGCTTCAGGGTTAGCGAACCATAGCTGGCCAAGACCCTGTCCCATCTCTCCGTGGTACCTCCAGTAACAGGTCTAGCCTGGCTAACGGGGCAGGGATCGCCATAGTCCCCATGGTGGTGGAGCCTGCTCGAGAAACATTGCACATCCCCCCTGCTTTTTAGCCGTCTTATAGTTCAGATGGTAACTAGAAAGAAGTCAGGTCTTGTATCACGTGAGGGACAGTATACGTTGGGGGGGGGGGTGTTTTATTAAGTTTAGCCTGGGCGGGCTGGCTGATGGTGATTAATCCGTTGCTGATTATTCTTCGCGTTTTGTATCCACGTTAGAAAGTACCAGTCACTGGTTGGATAAATCGAAACTTTGTCTCTAGTGTTAAGCATCTTTTACATCGTTCTTCCTGGATTATTTAATAAACAAAATTCTTTCCTGTTCAGGTACTGACATCTTTCACATCGCTGACCTGTATTACCTGATATATAAATTTCCTCTTTATCCATGTCTCGACATCACCTTCCTTGACTAAGAAAGAAAATTCAGTGAAGGACACTCCAGGAAAGTAAAAGTAAGACACAAGTAGTCCTATCATGACATAAAGACACCGAGGTGACATAGTGTCTTTACAAGTCAGCGCACTAGAGGTGTTGATGTGATCAGCCTGTACAAGTCAGCGCACTAGAGGTGTTGATGTGATCAGCCTGTACAAGTCAGCGCACTAGAGGCGTTGATGTGATCAGCCTGTACAAGTCAGCGCACTAGAGGCGTTGATGTGATCAGCCTGGTTGCCTGTCCTTTTCTAGCGCCAAAAGGAGTCAGGTACCTTCATCTACAGCTGCGTGACTGGAGCGCCTCAGGCCAGATTGAACGGCCAGTCTTACTGTAACAAGTCAGTGCACTTCACTACATAGACAGGTGTCTCTAGGAGAATATTCGACCACAGCTGCAGCTCTTTTCGCTTGTTCTGTGTTCATATTTGTTGTTGTTGTTTCGAGACAAATAATTCTGTTCATTTGTTTGACGTTGCTGGTCTATTATTCATCTTATTGATGAAGTAAAGGGTGAAGACGCCGCCAGATATGGCATTCAGCGACCCGTAGATGACATGCTAGAGTCAGGGTTAGCGACCTACAGATGACATGCTAGAGTCAGGGTTAGCGACCCGTAGATGACATGCAGGAGTCAGGGTTAGCAACCCGTAGATGACATGCTAGAGTCAGGGTTAGCGACCTATAGATGACATGATAGAGTCAGGGTTAGCGACCTATATATGGCATGCTAGAGTCAGGGTTAGCTACCTATAGATGACATGCTAGAGTCAGGGTTAGCGACCTATACATGACATGCTAGAGTCAGGGTTAGCGACCCGTAAATGACATGCTAGAGTCAGGCTTGGCGACCCATAGACGACATGCTAGAGTCAGGGTTAGCGACCTATAGACGACATGCTAGAGTCAGGGTTAGCGACCCGTAGATGACATGCTAGAGTCAGGCTTGGCGACCCATAGACGACATGCTAGAGTCAGGGTTAGCGACCTATAGACGACATGCTAGAGTCAGGGTTAGCTACTTATAGATGACATGCTACAGTCAGGATTAGCGAAACGTAGGTGACCAAGACTCTGCCCCATGTTTCCGTTGTAACTCCTAGTAACAGGCATAGCCTATCTAACGGCCGTAGGTGACCAAGACTCTGCCCCATGTTTCCGTTGTAACTCCTAGTAACAGGCATAGCCTATCTAACGGGGCAGGATTCGCCATAGTCCCCATGGTGATGGAGTCTGATAAAGAAGTACTGAACCCCCTGCTTTTTAGCTCCACTAAAAAAACAAACAAAAATAGCCGCTCCCAATCCGATACGGGGTTGTGCCACACCATCTTTACAGCATCGGCTGCAAAGAACATCAGCTCGCAGTTCCAGGGAGATAAAGGCAGAAGTGTCTTTATAATGCTCGACCTTCACAGCGATTCTGCTTTTTTAAAGATGCTGAATATAAAACTCTTCTGTCAGGTGGCTCTGAAGAGGCAGCAGGCTGCTGAGGACGCTATTGCTCTGGGCATCCGGGCATGCGTCTCGGAAACCGGACTTCCTGTTATGACGCAAGGACCTTTGTGGGGACCAGGCACAGTAACGGCCCCTTTGCCAGGAAGTGAGAATCGTGCTGGATCAGACACAAGGGGAGAAGGAGAAGACAGCTGCGGTAAGTCTCTCAAATAATTCCTGTTATATTTTTTTTTATTTTATGTTTTTATGATATTTTACACACCTGATTTATTATTATTCTCTTCTTCTTCTTTGTTTCTTCTTTCTTTTTCTTGTTCGTTTCTTCTTCTTCTTCTTCATTTTGTTCGCTTTTTCTTCTTGTTCATTTCTTCTTCTACTTCTTCTTCTGTATCTTCTTATTCATTTCTTCTTCTTCTTCTTTTGCTTCTTCTTCTTCATTCTGTTCGCTTCTTCTTCTTGTTCGTTTCTTCATCTTCTGCTCCTTCTTCTTCGTTTTGTTCACTTCTTCTTCTTGTTTGTTTCTTCTTCTTTTTCTGCATCTTCTTGTTCATTTCCTCTTCCTCCTCTTTGTTTTGTTCGCTTCTTATTATTGTTCGTTTCTTCTTCTTCTTCTTCTTCTTCTTCGTTTTGTTTGCTTCTTCTTGTTTGTTTCTTCCTCTACTTCTTCTTCTGCATCTTCTTGTTCATATATTCTTCTTCTTCTTCGTTTTGTTCGCTTTTTCGTCTTGTTCATTTCTTCTTTTTCTCCATCTTCTTCTGCGTCTTTATGTTCATTTCTCCTTCTTCATTTCTTCTTCTTCTTTGTTTTGTTCGCTTTTTTACTTCTTGTTCGTTTCTACTTTTTTTTTTGCATCTTCTTGTTCATTTCTTATTTTTCTTCTTCTTCTCGCTCATTTCTCCTTCTTCTTCTTCTTGTTCGTTTCTTCTTCTTCTTCTTCGTTTCTTCTTCATCTTCATTTTGTTCACTTCTACTTCTTGTCTTTTTTCTTCTTCTTCGTTTTGTTCACTTCTTCTTCCTGTTCACTTCTTCTTCTTCTTCTTTTTCTTCTTCTTCTTCTTCCGAATCTTCTCGTTCATTTCTTCTTCTTCTTATTCGTTTCTTCTTCTTCTTTTGCCTCTTCTTCTTCATTTTGTTCGCTTCTTCTTCCTGCTCATTTCTTCTCCTTCTTCTTCTTCTTCTGCATCTTCTTGTTCATTTCTTCTTCTTCTTCTTCTTCTGCTTCTTATTCTTCTTCTTGTTTATTTCTTCTTCTTCTTCTTGTTCATTTCTTCTTCTTCTGCATCTTCTTCGTTCATTTCTTCTTCTTCTTCGTTTCTTCTTCTTCTTCTTCTGCTTCTGCTTCTTATTCTTCTTCTTGTTTATTTCTTCTTCTTCTTCTTCTTGTTTATTTCTTGTTCTTCTGCATCTTCTTCGTTCATTTCTTCTTCTTCTTCGTTTCTTCTTCTTCTTCTTCGTTTCTTCTTCTTCTTCTCCCTCTTCTTCTTCTTCTTCCTTTCTGCTTCTTCTATTAGTATTATTACTGGTACTACTACTATTACTACTACTACTACTATTACTACTACTGCTGCTGCTGCTGCTACTACTACTATTACTACTACTATTACTATTACTACTACTAATATTACCGCTGCTATTACTAATACTCCCCCGTGTGGTACCCGGGATCTGCAAAGAATAGGATCACTGTACCCTACCACGCATGATGCAAATAGGCAGCTGGAATGTAAGAACACTTAACCAGACTGGAAACCTAGCACAAACCATCAAGGACAGGGGAACAGAAGTAAGGGTAGACCAAAAGAGACATGGAGAAGAACAACAGAAAAGATGTTGAGCAACAGAGGGCTCACCTGGGCAGGAGCAGAAAAAAAGGCGAAGGACAGGCATTTGTGGGAAAACCCTTGCGGAAGCCCCATGTGCCCTGGGCACTTAAGGTTCAGAGAGAGAGAGAGAGAGATTACTACTACTACAACTACTATTACTATTACTACTACTATTACTACTACTACTACTACTACTACTACTACTACTACTATTACTGGTATTGTTTTTTACCATGGTCTATGATAACAAAATACAGCATAACATTATTTCGGATAATGTTGGGACTCAGATATTACGAGAAATAGACCGAAAGCCGATATGAAGATCATGATTTCTGTAGTCATCATCATCATCATCATCATCATCGTTATCATCATCACCGAGTATCATTCAGGTGGGCTTTGGCTGTCATGCTTCTTCACAGATCTCGTTCAGTGATATTTTCTATCATCTCAGTTGGGGACTTCTTGTTGTGTCATCCCGTTAGACTGTCCTTGACCTTTTTTTCCTCTTGGTCTTCCCCTGCATTTTTTCCCATTTATCTTTCTTATTGTTATGATGTCTTCAAGCCCTCTTCCTCTCATTATATGTTCAGTGAATGATTACTGTTGTTTTCTGTGCATTTAATGTAGAACTGAATAAAAAAAACAGTGCACAACTGCTACTTATACCGCTATTATTAGCGTTGCTACTGCTGTTACTACAGATATAGCTATTACTACAGGTACTACTATTACTACTGCTGCTGCTGCTACTACTACTATTACTACTACTATTACTATTACTACTACTAATATTACCGCTGCTATTACTACTACTCCCCCGTGTGGTATCCGGGATCTGCAAAGAATAGGACAACTGTACCCTACCACGCATGATGCAAATAGGCAGCTGGAATGTAAGAACACTTAACCAGACTGGAAACCTAGCACAAACCATCAAGGACAGGGGAACAGAAGTAAGGGTAGACCAAAAGAGACATGGAGAAGAACAACAGAAAAGATGTTGAGCAACAGAGGGCTCACCTGGGCAGGAGCAGAAAAAGGCGAAGGACAGGCATTTGTGGGAAAACCCTTGCGGAAGCTCCATGTGCCCTGGGCACTTAAGGTTCAGAGAGAGAGAGAGAGAGATTACTACTACTACAACTACTATTACTATTACTACTAATACTACTACTACTACTACTACTACTACTACTACTACTACTACTACTACTACTACTACTACTACTACTACTACTATTACTACTACTATTACTGGTATTGTTTTTTACCATGGTCTATGATAACAAAATACAGCATAACATTATTTCGGATAATGTTGGGACTCAGATATTACGAGAAATAGACCGAAAGCCGATATGAAGATCACGATTTCTGTAGTCATCATCATCATCATCATCATCGTCATCATCATCATGGTTATCATCATCACCGAGTATCATTCAGGTGGGCTTTGGCTGTCATGCTTCTTCAATAATCTCGTTCAGTGATATTTTCTATCATCTCAGTTGGGGACTTCTTGTTGTGTCATCCCATTAGACTGTCCTTGACCTTTTTTTCCTCTTGGTCTTCCCCTGCATCTTTTCTCATTTATCTTTCTTATTGTTATGATGTCTTCAAGCCCTCTTCCTCTCATTATATGTTCAGTGAATGATTACTGTTGTTTTCTGTGCATTTAATGTAGAACTGAATAAAAAAAAACAGTGCACAACTACTACTTATACCGCTATTATTAGCGTTGCTACTGCTGTTACTACAGATATAGCTATTACTACAGGTACTGCTATTACTACAGCTACTGCTATTACTACAGGTACTGCTATTACTATAGCTACTGCTATTATTACAGCTACTGTTATTACTACAGGTATTGTTATTACTACAGATTCTGCTATTACTACAGCTACTGTTATTATTACAGCTACTGTTATTACTACAGGTACTGCTATTACTACAGATACTGCTGCTGCTACTGTTTCTGCTACTACAACTGCTACAACTCCTACAAATATATTAGCACTAACGCTAACATTAACACTAATAAGATAATATAACGCAAGCTAGTGTAGTGTAATGTGCAGTACAGTGTAGTGTAGTGTAGTGTAGTGTATTGTAGTACAGTGGTAGTGTAGTGTAGTGTAATGTAGTGTAGTGTAGTGTAGTGTAATGTAGTGTAGTGTAATGTAGTGTAGTGTAATGTAGTGTAGTGTAATGTAGTGTAGTGTAGTGTAATGTAGTGTAGTGTAGTGTAGTGTAATGTAGTGTAGTGTAATGTAGTGTAGTGTAATGTAGTGTAGTGTAGTGTAATGTAGTGTAGTGTAGTGTAGTGTAATGTGGTGTAGTGTAGTGTAGTGTAGTGTAGTGTAGTGTAGTGTAGTGTAGTGTAGTGTAGTGTAGTGTAGTGTAGTGTAGTGTAGTGCGTTACTCAACGAAGAATAAAAAGAAGGCGCCAGAAACAAGAGAGGAAGTGTGAGCTCTGAAGAGAGAAACATCATCCGGATTTGAAGCTTCCGATTGGAGGCCGTGAAAGGTCAGCTTTCTGAGTCTAGTATTCTTCCTCCCGAGAGTCCCCTGCTGGAAAGTGCAGGCGAGAGATACTTACACATACAGTTCACCGATAATCGCGATATAATGTGTTTGTTATTATATAACCTTTGAAGTCAGGTACACAGGAAACAATATTCAGTTATCGCCCCTTGGTGCTGACATTTCTGTTGAGTCCCCGGGGAATATTTCCGAGAATATACTTGAGATAAACTCGAGACCTTCAAGTATGCCGTCTCTCATAGCTTCTTCTAATCTTCAAAGACTTGTACGGCATAAACGCCCAATTTTACTTTCAAAATATCTATTCTTTATTGCCCGCTGGTTTGTCTAATCTGTGTCTCATTGTCTGTTAGATGGTCATATCGTCTCTGTGTGTTTTATTTCGTTATTCAAATAGTTATTCCTGACATGACTATAATTATTCCTGACATGACTATAATTATTCCTGACATGGCTATAGTTATTCCTGACATGGCTATAATTATTCCTGACATGACTATAGTTATTCCTGACATGACTATAGTTATTCTTGACATGGCTATAGTTATTCCTGACATGACTATATTTATTCCTAACATGACTATAGTTATTCTTGACATGGCTATAGTTATTCCTGACATGACTATATTTATTCCTAACATGGCTGTAGTTATTCCTGACATGGCTATAGTTATTCCTGACATGGCTATAGTTATTCCTGACATGACTATATTTATTCCTAACATGGCTATAGTTATTCCTGACATGGCTATAGTTATTCCTGACATGACTATATTTATTCCTAACATGGCTATAGTTATTCCTGACATGGCTATAGTTATTCCTGACATGGCTATAGTTATTCCTGGCGTGACTATCTTGCTGAGTAGAGAAACTACGCAAATAAATTCATTGAACACCAGTACACTGAAACAAGCTTTGAACAAATATCTAAAAAAAAAAATTGCTGCGTGTTTATTGCTTTTCTTTTATTCAAGTTTCGTGGCTTTCATTGTGTGTAAGAGATATGAAATGTAAATAATAGATGAAAAAATCTACTAACATTTGTAAACTGGTTTTCTAGATTAGCAAACGTTTGTAGACTATATTTGGTTTAGTAAACGTTTCTAAAGTCTATATCTATTTTAGTACCAAACGTTTGTATTTAGTCTGCAAATGTTTGTAAACTGTTTATCTTGGTTCGTAGCAGACATTTACAAAGTTGCTATTTAGTTTAGCAAACATTTGTAAACTGTTTATCTAGGTAGAAAAGGTTTGTATATCTAATTTAGCACACGTCCGTGAACTATTTATCCAGGTTGGTAGCAAACGTTTGTAAACTGTTTATCTAAGTTATTAGTAAACATTCGTAAACTGTATATTTACTTTAGCAAAGGTTTGTAAACTGTTTATCTAGGCTATTAGCAAACATTTGTAAACTGTTTTGGTTATTAGCAAACATTTCTAAACTGTTTATCTAGGTTATTACCAAACATTTGTAAACTGTTTATCTAGGTTATTAGCAAACACTTGTAAACTGTTTATCTAGGTTATTAACAAACATTTGTAAACTGTTTATCTAGGTTATTAGCAAACATTCGTAAACTGTATATTTACTTTAGCAAACGTTTGTAAACTGTTTATCTAGTTTAGATAACGTCTGTAAACACTATAGTTAGCTTAACAAGCTTTATGAAGCTACATCTAGGTTAGTAGCATGGTTTATGGAAGTGCGAGTTGCAGCATATTACAAATTAACCTACGGATGAAAGTTTACAAACATGTCTGGCTCATTCAATGTGCGCTTTGCACACGACGTTGAGTGAGACATGTTTTGTTCTAAGCTAAGCGGTAAATGGTTGAGTTACATTACACAAAAGAATTGTGACTTAACTATATCGCTGTAAGCAACAGCTAGGGTGATGGCAATGTTATCACGGCCAGCTACCCACAGCTCACCAAGGCACTGTTCCTTCTCTAAGCATTGTTGGTGCTCCTAGCATAAGCCTCCGATGGGCTTACGGATCAGAGCCCGCTGGGGGCCCTTAATGACCGTGAAGTCTGTTGAGATGATTACAGCACAGCAACAGTATCAGCAATAGCAGCAACAGCAACAATAGCAGCAACAGTAACAGTAACAGCAATAACAGCAGCAGCAATATCAGAAACAGCAGCAACAGCAACAGTGGCAGCAACAGCAACAATAACAGCAACAATAGCAGCAAGAGCAACAATAGCAGCAACAGCAACAACAGTAACAACAGCAGCAACAGCAACAACAGCAGCAACAATAGCAGCAACATCAACAATAACCGCAACAATAGCAGCAACAGCAACAATAGCAGCAACAGCAAGAACAGCAGCAACAGCAACAATAACAACAACAGCAACAGCAAGACATCTGAGGAAACTTAATATTGTACTGCCAGTGAATAGATAAGTCAGTGTTCCTCTCTAAAATCCTGTGTCCCTTCTTGTTAGGATGTACGGCATTCATGATTCAGAGTCGAAGGGTTTCTACCATGTATTAAATACAAGGTTTTAATACCTGTAAACCTGTGTATATGTTAACAGGACGTGTGCAAGATTTAGTACCTACAAACCTGTGTGTAACAGAACGTGTGCAAGGTTTAAAACCTGCAAACCTATGTGTAACAGGACGTGTGCAAGGTTTAAAACCCGCAAACCTATGTGTAACAGGACGTGTGCAAGGTTTAAGACCTGCAGACCTATGTGTAACAGGACGTGTTCAGGGTTATTTTGTGCTGAACACAAGGTCAATATCGTACACAACTGTGCGCCCTAAAGGTCAGCAGTACGCCCCGAGTTCAACTTTATAGACAGATACCTAGTTACACGAACACTACACACCAGTATTTCTACGGACAGCCCGTATTTTAAAGAATCTATCCCGTTTCCGTCCCCTACTATACTCGGTGAAGGTAAACTAAATGTCCGCATTTTTTACTTCGGAAAAGTAAACTAAATGTCCCTATTGTTTTACCTGGAGGGGAATCAAATTAAATATCTCTATTTTTGCTTGGGAAAAGTAAACTAAATGTCTGTATTTTTTACTTGGTGGAGCAAACTACGTGTCTGTATCTTTTACTTGGAAAAAATAAACTAAGTATCTTTTATTTCTTTCTTTTTTAACTGAGGGGAAAAAGTGAATCAATTGTTCGTATTTTTTACTAGACAAAAGTAAACTAAATGTCCGTATTTCTTAACTGATCACCTAGTTAAATAAAATGCACCAGAAACAGCCATGGAATAACTGCGTACGCTGGAGTTATGGGAGTTCATGAGGGGCAGACACCAGGTAATTTCTGTTGGCCAAGCAATGTGTTCTCTGAGCTGCGATTGGTTCGTGTGTCGCATCAGTCAGCTGTATAACTTGTCCGTATTTCGCATTCATTAATTGTGTGATTTATCCTTGTTTTATATTCATTAACTGTGTGATTTGTCCGTGTTGTACATTCATTAACTGTGTAATTTGTCCTTATTTTGCTCTCATTAATTCATTAATTGTGTGATATTTCATTTTCATCAGTTGTGTGGTTCTAAGGACTGTCATAGCCGGAGATGTGGTGGAGGATACGCTCTCCACTCCAATTAAAAGTCTCCACGGCGTGCGTCTCAAATAGCCTCTGACAGTCAAGTCCAGTTCCTGGCCTTCTCGTGGCGGAACTGTTCAAACTGACAGGAGAAGGGGCGAAGGTGAATATCTGGCGCCTTAAAGCCAGACGTTTCGGGTAGATGAGAGTCTTATTTGGTAGCTCATCCGAAAGAAGGAAAACTGATTTAAAACCCGCTGCTGACGAGATTCTTCAGCTGCCGTGCGTGGAATGGGGCTCCTCCCAGCCAGTGAAAAAGGTGCACATGGGGTTACCGCACGGCGCCACTGTGGAAAAGGTGAAAGAAAGGATTAAGTGAAGTAATCAGTAGTAGTCTCGAGGTTAGAACTGTTCAAATCACGGCACCTCTGGTCTGGAGGCCGGCCACGTCCTATGTGCACTCATACCGAGCGAATTGCCTGAAACGGCTTAACCCAGGGGTTAAGACACTGCTGACGAGACTCTTCGGATGACGCGGGTGGAGTGAAACTCCTCCCGGCCAATGAAAAAAATGTGAAAAAGCATTTAGGGTTGCCGTTCGGCGCCGATGTGAAAAGGTGATGAAATGGATAAAGTGAAGCTTAATAAGTATGTCCAGTAGTCTCGCGGCAAGAGCTACTCATACCACGGCACCTATGTTCTAGAGGCCAGCCACGGCCGATATACATTCATACTGGCGAAATATGCCTAAACCGGCTTAAACCAGGGGTGAAACTTGATGGCCAGTCATATCACGGTACCTCCGCTCTAGAGGTCGGTCACGTCCTAAACACGCCCATACTGGGATAAAACGCTTAAACCGGCTCAACAAAGGGGTGAAACTTAATAGTGGCGAGGATTCGTCCTCCTGGACAAAAGCTCCGTCCTGGTCACAACAAGGAAGGGTAGCGGCCACGACCACAAAATACTGAAGTCGGAGACACTGGACCAGTGCAGTCTAGATAGGCAACCACCTCTCAACCGGCAGGGATATATGCGTATCCTAATCACGCTGATGTTTTCTGGTGAGAAAGTCCAACATTGGACTGGATGGGCAACCATCTCTCACCCGGCGGGGATATATTGATATCCAAACCACGCCGAGGTTTTCCGATGAGAAAGTCAAACTCTAGATTAAACTGGTGCAACGAAAACCACGGTGTCATGCAATCCCGCTTCTGCAACTTACCGAGAATACAGGCCCAAGCCCTGCGATACTCTGAACCTCTTGTGATCCTCTCGGAGATTTCTTGTGGGCCTCTTGGGGACCACAGGGAGGACCACAGGACACATCGAGGACCATAGGAGTAAATTTAGCAAGATCACGGGGCGATCTTGGTGGTAGAAGCGAACAGAGAAGAAGAAGAAGAAGAAGATCAGTTGTGTAATTTGTTCGTATGTCACATTCATCAGTTGTATAATTTGTCCGTATGACAGTCTCTCTCTCTCTCTCTCTCTCTCTCTCTCTCTCTCTCTCTCTCTCTCTCTGAACCTTAAGTGCCCAGGGCACATGGGGCTTCAGCAAAGGTTTTCCGCAAATGCTTGTCCTTAACCTTTTTTTCCGCTCTTGCCCAGGTGAGCCCTCTATTGCTCAACATCCTTTCTGTTGTTCTTCTCCATGTCTCTTTTGGTCTACCCTTACTTCTGTTCCCCTGTGGTGTCCATCTTAGTGCTATTTTTGGTAGTGAGTTGTCAGTCATTCGGGGCACATGTCCCAACCATCTCCATCGTTTTTCCTCAATAATTGTTGTCAGTGGCTTCATCTGCATTTCTACCAACAAGATGTTATTTCTTACGGTGTTTGGCCAAAATATGTTTCTTATTCTTCGTAAACATTTAGTCCGGAAAGAATTCAACTTGTTTTCTATGGTTTTGGGGATTTTCCAGCATTCACATCCATAGAGTAGTACACTTAGAACATTACTCTTAAATATCCTGATTTTAGTCTTCATGCTTAGTTTTTTTTTAATATTTCCATATAGTCTGCAGCATTGCAAAAGCCTGGTTTGCTCTAGTAAGTCTGCTGTTGATGTCCTCTGCGTTCCATATAGTCTGCAGCACTGCAAAACCCTGGTTTGCTCTAGTAAGTCTGCTGTTGATGTCCTCTGTGCTGTCTCCACTTTCTACTACTCTACTGTCAAGGTATACAAATTCGTTGACCTCCTCCACTAACTTGTTTTCTACTCTGAGAGCATTTCTGTTGTTCACATTTTGCTTCATTAACTTTGTCTTTCCTACATTGATCTTTAGTCCTATGTTGTTTGCATTCTGAGTTAGCGTGTTTATTTTATCTTGCATATCTTTGTGGCTGCTTGATAGCAGACAAATGTCGTCAGCAAAGTCAAGATCCTCCAGCACTGTGTCAAGAGTCCATTCTAATCCTCTGCGTTCGTCTGATGTTGCCTCCTTCATTAACCAGTCTACTGCAAAGATAAAGAATCTGTGGAGAGGAGCAGACAGAACCACAAAAATAAGATTTTTAAGGGCATGCATCTTTCCCATCGCAACATATGCCTGTGAGACCTGGACACTTAACAAAACAGCTGAGAAACACATAAATGCCTTTGAATGTAAATGCTATAGAAGAGTTCTCCAAATATCGTGGACACAAAAAAGAACAAATATATCTATACTACAAGAGCTTAGTATTGAAGAAGGCTGGCTAGTAAAGAGGATTAAAGAGATAAAACTTAAATATTTTGGACACATTAAACGTCATGATAATTTAGAGAAGACCGTATTGGAAGGATACATAATGGGAAAAAGAAAAAGAGGAAGACCGAAACGAAGATGGCTGCAAGACATCGTTGACGATCTGGAAATGGATGCATCAGCAGCAGGCCATCTTGCTCACAACCGAAAGGCCTACAGGAGTGCTGTTTGGGAGGCAAAGTTCCCCAAGGGACATGCAAATGAATGAATGAATGACTGCAAAGATAAATAATGTTGATGATAGTACATATCCCTGCTTCACTTCTGTTTGTATCCTAAAGCTGTTAGAGGCACGTTCTCCACAGATCACTTTGCACTGAAAACACTCGTATAGTGCTTTGATGACATTCATTATCTTATGGTGGAGGCCATGCCATCTTAGAATTTTCCACAGTACATCTCTGGTGACACTGTCAAAGGTTTTCTCAAATCTATAAACAGTGCATATGTTGTGCTATGCTACTCATTTGCCTGCTCTAATATTTGTCTAAATACAAATATGTGGTCTATGTATAATCTTCCTTTCCTAAATCCTGCCTGCTCTCTTGAAAGTTTTCCCTCAAGCGCTGGTACAATTCTGTTGATGATTATTCTGCAAAACACTTTACTGGTGAGTGGCAGGAGGGTAATGCCTCCCCAGTTCCTGCGATTTCTGAGGTCACTCTTCTTTGGTAGTTTTACTATAAGCCCAGTTTTCCACTCCTCTTGAGCTCTTTCTGTACAGAAACATCACAGATAGAAAACGTTAGCGAGCACAAAACACTAGGTCTTATTATTGACCAACATCTGACCTGGAACTCTCATGTGCAATGTCTAACAAAACTCATCGCACAAAATGTATACCAATTAGCTAAAATTAAGCACTTCATCGATCAAGACACAAGGAAGACATACTACATATCTCATATACAAACACATTTAGACTATTGCTCAACAGTTTGGGATGGTTGCTCAGTGTCAAATACAAAGAGGCTTTGCTCACTCCAAAAGCGAGCAGTAAAGCTTATTAGTGACAAAGATCAAGCACAAATAACTAACCATCACAAACGTATCAGAATACTACCTCTTAAGAACAGGTTCCTCTTCAACAAAGCCAAGTTAGTACATCAAATTCTTTCACGGCGTGCCCCGCCTTATCTATGGAACCTGTTTAAATTTAGCCCAAAGTGCAGCCAACGCGTGAACAACATATGTCTTACAAAACCTAGACTTGATCTTTACAAGAAAAGCTTTAGTTATTCTGCTGCTCATTTTTGGAATACCTTCACATCCTATATAAAAAATATAAATTATACTCCTTCCTACAACTACAAGCTTTCCCGATATCTATTTGATGTCGACTATATGCCTCCCTGAATTATACAACTTAAAAGTTATCTTAAACTGCTCTTACAGACACCGAATACAATTAATTGTTTTCTGAATAGTCCCGAAAATTTTATTTAGTAGATAGTCATTTATAATGTATGTAGTTACTTCTGTACTGAGTGAATGTTTAAGAGCGAAACGTAAATGTTATATTTTATTTTATGTCTCTCAGCTTCAGTGTTAATTATGTTTGTTATATGAACAGCATATTTGTAGAATGTCTGGAATAGAGTGAAAGATGTATGATAAAGGGCAGAATGTCAGACGGGCCTGCGTGCCCAATTCTTAACCCTTTTGAAATAAAGATCAATCAATCAATCAATCTAGATCCCAAATTTGTTGTAGTATCCGGCAGAGTTGTTTTGGTGTTTCTATCTCTTCTGCTTTCAACATCTCAGCAGTCACTTCATCTTCACCTTGTGTCCTGTCTAATTTTAGCTTCTTTATTGCCTCCTTTACTTCACTTATTGTTATTGGTCCTGTATTGATGTTTAGTTCCGTTTTTGCTTCAGGTATGTCTATTGTTTGTGCTGCTTGTGTTCTGTTTAGTAGGGTGTTAAAGTGTTCCCTCCGTCTTTCAATTTTTTCTCTTTCTCCACTGATCAGATATCCCTTATGTGTCCTTACTGTACTCTCACATCTTGTGCTGAAGTTACCTGTCATCTGCTTTGTGATTTTGAATATGGTTTTCATATCATTTGCATATGTTGCTTTCTCTGCTGCTTCTGCCAAGTTGTCAAAGTACTGGCGTCTATCTAGAAGCACAATTCCTTTAATTCGTCTTTTTTATAATTTTTTTTTAATGTAATAGAAAGTTATGTTTATATAAAACATTTCTTGAAAAACTGCCTAGAAAAATATAAAGACGTTTCTGGACAAATAACTCAGAAAACAAAGATACAAAGTCTGAAATATCTGGCTTTCATGTGCGTCGATTGTATGCCTTCATTTCTGATCATCAGTGCCTTCTATACTGAATAAATACGTTCTGGAGCAATAAAAAAGATGGTCATTCCTTCATTTATTCATTTATTTGCATGTCCCTTGCGGAACTTTGCCTCCCTAACAGCTCTCCTGTAGGCCTTTCGGTTGTGAGCAAGATGGCCTGCTGCTGACGCATCCATTTGCAGATCATCAACGATGTCTTGCAGCCATCTTCGTCTTGGTTTTCCTCTCTTTTTTTCCCATTAAGTATCCTAGATTACGTATCTCTAGATTATCATGACGTTTAAATGTGTCCAAAATATTTAAGTTTTCTCTCTTTAATCTTCTTTACACAGCCAACCTTCTTCAATATTAAGTTCATGTAGTAGTGATGTATTTGTTCTTTTTTTTTTGTGTCCATGATATTTGAAGAATTCTTCTGTAGCATTTACATTCAAAGGCATTTAATTGTTTCTCAGCTGTTTTGTTAAGTGTCCAGGTCTCACAGGCATATGTTGCGATGGGAAAGATGCATATCGACAAATTATGTTGGTTATGATCACCATTCTATGATGGTAGCCAGATGATCTCAGTGTAGGGATGATGGCTACGATCACTGACTAGAAAAGTCACTGCCCAGAAGGAAAGCAGTGGTAAACTATCTTCTGGAAATATACCAAGAAATCCAAACAGTAAAAGATGGTACCCACAAATAATTTAAGCTCGCCCGTCATGGTCTCTCTAAGCGATTTATTTTCTGGTGTGGTCGCGTGGTAAGTGTGGACACAGATAACTGAAGAAACGATGTATTTAAGAAACTAAATGAAAGTTCGAACGATGATACGGGTAGTAGGCAGGCACACCACTAGCAGTCACACCAGAATATTCAAGATATTGACCCTCGGGATATGTCCATGCTTCATTAAACTCAGACCACGGGCAGTACAACCGAGGAGCTTTTATTTAGAGAAACCTTCCAAAACCTTATTAAATTTCTCAGAATCAAAGACCGGGAGGCCACGTTTTAGCCCTCCTGTGGGACGGGGCCTGTCTTCCTGCAGAGTTTATGAGGGCATCGCACGTGCAGCTTTAGCTAGACTCCAAGAAGTGATAACTTATAATTATCTGCTGCTACACGTGAGAGCTCACACGTGCAGGTTCCTTAAGCGTGCCAAATATTCTGAAAGGAAAAATCCATATAAATGAAAGTAATAAAAGATAGATATAAAGAACTGTAAATTCATGTAACATAGATTTCTGGCAGTCAAATCCAAGGCTGCACTGTCACGCGTAAATTCATTTCGTTCTCCGTTATTTTGTTTTTCGCCTACTTGTATTTACAGCACAGATTTAAAAGTGTTTTAGAAGTCTGCAATTTTGTGTGTTGAAGGGACTAATATTTTGTCCAGTGGTACCCGGCTGAATTCCCAGCAGTGGGGATTTCCTCTGATACCACCACACCAAAAAAGGCCCCGGAGTCTATTCAGCCTCTAACAATGGGCGCCAGAGAAATCCGGGAGGTAAGTTCGGCCCAGGCGTGATGCTGACCACATCAGACTTTCATGTGCCGAAGGTCTTAGAAATAGAGGCCTAACACCGTATCCACATATCCTCAATAGCGTGAAACTGGGATTTTCCCTGCTTTTTATACGTTAGTTCTGTTTGTTTGTGTATGTCCCCAGAACTGTTAGTAGTATGTTTTTTGGCAGCTAGTGCAGTGAAGACAGACATCGTATACCCAAAAAAAAAAAAAAAAGATTTTCGGTAGTCATCATCACAATGGAAGCAACAGTAAATGTTCCACTATTAACCCGATTGAGCAAAGTACTTATAGGACGGCGGAATGGTTAAGCTCTGTCTCTCATTTCAGTGATCAAGATTAAGTGTGCAAGTTTTCATCCCCATTACAAAAATACATACACGAAGCAAATATATTACCCGTAAAACAGTTTCTAACCGCAGTTTAAAAGCTGCATATGTTCTCACCAACTACCGAAACGAGACGAAAATGTTGAGAAATGTGGCAGACACATTACGCCCAATTACCTATATTAAATATACCAACACTCGGATCAACTTTCCGAGGACCCAAAGTGAGCAAATTGCCCGTGGGTCGTGAGCGAAGTTTCCCCACCCTAGAAACACATTCAACAATATAATTCGGAACCTCGCGAGTGCTTATGTAGTGGCATACGACCGACGGAGTGTTTCCCTGTCGCGACAGGTGCAAAGGACTGTTACATTGTGGGCGCGCCACTGCAGGCTTCTATGTTTTCCAAATCAACGTTCTAGGAAGTGCAATCCCAGTTTATAATAATCATTACTAACAAAATGGATGTTTCGTTTGGCTGCGAGTAAATATTGACTGCATCATGTTTGTAGGGTATCACATCGTTATGGTTTAAAGCTACAGACGTGCACGTAAAAAATCTTGTACGTAAAATGTTCCCTTCCTCGAAATTTACGTTTTTAGAGGATTCTTATAATTCCAGAATGAAATAAGATAAATATATGAACAAGTTATTTATACTATGAGGTTTTGCAAATACTGCCAATATTCGTCATTAAAGAAGGAATCAGTCAGGGAAAACTAGTGCAAAGTATTCTATTATAACGCTTACATCGTTTTCTATTTTTCCTTGTGTTTCTTCTTTTGTAATTTATCTTCTATATCTCCTTGTGTTTCTTATTCTGTAATTTATCTTCTATTTTTCATTGCGTTTCTTCTTTTGTAATTTATCTCTATTTCTCCTCGTGTTTTTTTTTTGTAATGTATCTTCTATTTCTCTTCTTCTTTTCTAATTTATCTTCTATTTCTCCTTGTGTTTCTTCTTTTGTAATGTATCTCTATTTCTCTTTGTGGTTTTTTTTTGTGGTAATTTATCTTCTATTTCTCTTCTTCTTTTGTAATTTATCTTCTATTTCTCTTTGTGTTTTTTTCTTTTCTTCTATTTCTTATTCTTCTTCACTACTTATATGTGTTCTTTCTTGGCTGAACTTAAATAAACTACGCCTGTTTCTGCCACACAGAACCTATGGATAAGACTTTTTAATTATACAGGGTCCGGCATAAAGTACAGTTGGATTTTAAAAACGGAAAATAAATTAAGCGGCATATATGTTTTTGATTTTAAAAAAGTGAAATGAAACTCAGAAAAGTGGGTAATTTTCTTATTACTGATAACTATATTTAGGTTTTGAAAATTACGCCGGTTAGATGCCCGTATTTGATACATTCAGCCAGGCGTCTTGAAAATTCCTGCATAGCACCATTTAACATGTTCAAAGGGATATTTTGAATGCAGTGTCGTATTCGATCCTTTAGGTCTGCAGCTGACTGTGGTCGACTAGCATACACCGTGTTCTTGAGGTACCCCCACAAAAAAAAGTCTGCGGCAGATAAGTCCGGTGACCTTGCCAGTCAATGAATATCTCCAAATCTGGAAATAAGACGGTTGGGAAATGCTTGTCGCAGCATGGCCATGGACTGACGGGCTGTGTGGGCAGTTGTTCCATCTTGTTGAAACCATTTTAGTCTCTTGGCCAACTCTGGAATGAAGTATTCAGTTAGCATCATGGCGTAGAGATCACTATTAACAGCAAGAGGATGCCCGTCTTCGTCTTCAAAGAAATGTGTGTCAATGATGCCGAATGATGCAGTGCCACACTACGCAGTTACTCGGTCACTATGGAGCGGTTTCTCATGCAGTAATTGTGGATTTTCAGCTGACCAGTGTCAGAAATTCTGCTCGCTCACACTTCCTGGCAAACTCAAACATTATTAGGTTATTAAGCAAATTCGGATTTTATTCAGTGCGTGCTAGAAAATCGGTAGCAAAGTCAAGTCTGTTAATTTTATCCAAATCATTCATGCAACTTGCAATTTGTAAGAGCGTAAATGCAGATGTTTATGAATGATGCAACGTAGCAAGCGATCCGACATACCAAGTGCCGAAGCGTGCCGAACAGATGATCACCCAGGGCTACGAAGCAATGCGTTGCGGACTTATTGAATTCGTTCATGTGTCTGCTGAGTTCTTGGATGACCAGTAGACTTGTTATTAAGGCAATTAGCGGTTTCATGAAATTTTTTGACCCACCTCAAAACTGTTCTCCGATCGGGAACATTATCACGGGGATGCAACTCAAAATGGCGACGAAACTTTCGTTGTACAGTAATAGACGTTTCTGCACTCTTAAAATAAGTTTCAACTGTGAACGCGCGATGTTGTGTTTGTCAAGAAGCCATTGTTTTTACCGTTTGTCTGCTGCATCTCTGACATCATGGGTTTTTTTTTCACACGTATTCAGTTTCCGCGCTCTACGTCAGTTAAATCCAGCTATGCTTTGTGCCAGACCCTCTAGAAGTTCCCATTATATTTATCCTTCTGTCTGAGAGGTCCCAAAGGATTTATTTGAACATCCTGCGTAGAAAATGCATATGATAGATTTCGGTTAATACTGCACTGGTTCTAGTCAGAATATAAACGCTCTCAGTTGAATGATGGATGAGAAAATTTCACTTAGTACTCACGACCAGTACATATTTCATTGCAACACTAGAATGTTCATTTCTTGGTGATATTTCGACACTTCATGGTGATATTTCGAAACTTCTTTATGATATTTTGACACTTCTCCTAAGCAGCAAATATCTTCTACCTGAAAGGGGGGGGGGGGGGGGAAATTCAGCTCTCAATCAATCAACTGGTTTTGTCCAAAAACTAACAGGTCAGAGTAAACTATCAACGGCTCTTTTGTCAAAAACCTATTCAACTCCGAACCATCAACTTCTCTTTAATCCAGAACTATTCAACTCCGAACCATCAACTTCTCTTTAATCCAGAACTATTCAACTCCGAACCATCAGCTGCTCTCTTGTCCAGAAACTGTTCAGCTAGCAACCATCAACTGTTTTTTCTTCCAGAATTTTGTCGGGGAATCGAGACAGAAACTTTATATGCTCAACTGAAAAAAATGCTAAGCCCCTCCTGGCCACCACAGATCGATAAAAAAAGACCTTTCTTTTGGCTTTCTTTGCCCAAATTGCTTCATCTACACGTTCATTTATCATCACGGCTATGTAATATAATATACCAAATACAGTAATAACTAATGCACTCAATTATTATATATCGAAAGCCATAATATTATCTGTAATAAAAAGTGTTTGTATACATAAAAAAGATAATTCATTCTATGATTTTTTTTCCCTTTAACAGGAAAATTATATAGCTTGAATTAATATCCACAAAACCAGACCGCTAGATTTTGCTATATTACTATTATTATTATTATTATTGCTTTAGGTTTTCCTACAGTTATGATATTTCTATCTGTTTCTATTATTGATTATTGTTTTCTGAGACAGAATGAAAGTAACCTGAATGCCACTAGGATTCTCAGTTCTCCGCGGTTCTTGGGATTTCCAGTGCCATCGTTTGCCTTTCCTTTTCCGTGTGCCACTTGGTTAGACATTTAATCTATTCAAATATTTATTTTTCCCTTCCATCTCTCCGCCCTCCTCTCTCTCTGTCTCTCTCTCTGTCTGTCTCTGTCCGTCTGTCTGTCTCTCTCTCTCTCTCTCTCTCTCTCTCTCTCTCTCTCTCTCTCTCTCTCGTCCCTTCAGTGCACAAGAGACACTGGACTGCTTGTAGTAAGAAAGTTCACCTTACTTTCGTCGGGCCTGTCCTATCTTCTTGACTTGTTTCCTACGTCAGTCCTGTATTTACCAGTATTTTCTCTGCCTAACCTCTCCATGTATTTTTAAGGGCATACATCTTTCCTATTACAAAATATGCCTGTGAGACCTGAATATTTAACAAAACAGCCGAGAAACATATAAACGTCTTTGAATGTAAATACCACAGAAGAGCCCTTCACATACCATGGAAAAAAAAATAACAAAAATATTCATACTTCAAGAACTGAATATTGAAGAAGATTGGCTAGTAAATAAAACTAAACAGATAAATATTAAATATTTTTGACATATTAAACGCTATAATAATTTAGAGAAGACAGTCTGACAAGGGTACATGATGAGAAAAAGAAATAGAGGACCACCAAGGCGAAGATGGCTGCAAGATATCGTTGATGATCTGCGAATGGATGCATCAGCAGCAGGCCATTTTGCTTACAACCGAGAGGCCTACAGGAGAGCTGTTAGGGAGGCAAAGTTCCTAAAGGGACATGCAAATGACTGACTGACCTCTTCATGTCTCTTTTGGTCGTCTCAGGCTTATTTTATCCTGTGGAGTCCACTTGGCTTTTCTTAGTGAGAAACAGCTGGTTATTGTTGCTTATTATAATTAATGTCATCTACATTGTCATTATAAAATTTCATTAGCATCTACATTGTTATTGTAAAATTTCATCAGCATCTACATTGTTATTGTAAAATTTCATCAGCATCTACATTGTTATTGTAAAATTTCATCAGCATCTACATTGTTATTGTAAAATTTCATTAGAGAATTATTTTCCCTGTTTGTTTTCAGACTCCCAGATTGAGCTGGAGGTTGACAGCTGTAGCGACAATGAGAAAGAATCGTCCGCAACTTCCCCAGATATTCAAAATCCTGATTCCTCGCCTGACGCTGGGAAACAGAAGCCACTGACTCACCACCGCGGCACCTGCAACACCGATCCCGAACCAAAAATTATCTTCGCCGCAAGGAAGTGCTAACCATCAACACAACCACTGTCCCACAACCACAGGAGACTCAAGCCACCAGCAGCAGCAGCCAACAGGCTTCAGGCCAGGCAGACTGACGCCATTAGAGATTCTGGAGCGGGTCTTTCCTCTCCAGAGAAGGGCTGTGTTGGAGCTGGTTCTCCAAGGGTGTAATGGTGACATTGTCAAAGCCATCGAACACTTCCTCTCGGCCCAAGACACGATGATGGTGGCCCAGCAGCAAGCAGTGCTGCACGCGAGTCATAAACAAGATCTTGGGTCTAATTCGTTCATGAACGACTTCTCTGTTAATCACGCCATATTTGGACATAACACCAACAGCACCAACGGAAACAACGGTAGCAACAGCCAGCGGGAAAATTCGCATAATGGTTTTAGAGCAACAAGTCACCGCCTTCACCAGATCTCTTCTGCTGCAAATGGAGGAGGAGGAGGCGGATCATCAAGTAAACTGACCTATAGCAATATGAAATCAGCCTTCACGCCACTCCCCTCAAGCCCAACAAATACTCTCCATTCCGCTTTTACGAATCATCTTTCTCACTTCCATCCAGCTGCCACAGCGGAAGTAGCGCTCAGACATACTTTTTTCCCACAAGGCCACACTCCGCATGCCGACATCCTGTCGCCGGCTTCTCACTTCCCTTACAGCGGACTCGGCATGGGTTTAAGGGTCGGTGGATTATCAGCCTCTTATCCTGGGGTCTTCGGTTCATCGTTTTCTTTCCACCCCTACAGGTTCAATTTCCGGCATTCGACGTCCCCTTGTGTCCGAACCCCGGACAAAAACAGCGACAAATCTGCTCTTACTGATTCCGACCACATCTCCGATTCATGGGACGATGGGAACTCATCCAGAGAAAGCAAGACACTGGACTAACCTCCCATCTCAGCCATCGCTACATGAACATCCGTATGTACCACCGTTACACCAACACCGGTCAACGTATGAAAATTTTTTCACACAAACAACGAAATCTGAAGTGGACACAAATTTCAGAATTTCCCAGGGTCCTTCATGTGAAATGTAAGGTTCTGAACATGAAAAAAACAGCTTTCACAAAAACTATTTTAGCGCTTATTCTGAGCTGAAACAATGCACATTGTGATTTTAATTACATAGAAACGGTTTACTGAAGTAATAAATAAAGTAAGCAGCTTGTTCAATAATTTATTGTACTCTTGACTCAGTATGCTATTCTAAATGGGTTTTTTTCCCTATTTCTCCACAATTTGCTCACTTTGGAAGACATATTTCTCCACTATTTGGCTGACTTTAGAAGACATATTTCTCCACTATTTGGCTGACTTTGGATTCATATTTCTCCACAATTTAGCTGAATTTGGAAGACATATTTCTCCACAATTTAGCTGACTTTGGAAGACATATTTCTCCACAATTTAGCTGACGTTGGAAGAAATATTTCTCCATAATTTGGCTGACTTTGGAAGACATATTTCTCCATAATTTAGCTGACTTTGGAAGACATATTTCTCCATAATTTAGCTGACTTTGGAAGACATATTTCTCCATAATTTAGCTGACTTTGGAAGACATATTTCTCCATAATTTAGCTGACTTTGGAAGACATATTTCTCCATAATTTAGCTGACTTTGGAAGACATATTTCTCCATAATTTGGCCGACTTTGGAAGACATATTTCTCCATAATTTGGCTGACTTTGGAAGACATATTTCTGCATAATTTAGCTGACTTTGGAAGACATATTTCTCCATAATTTGGCTGACTTTGGAAGACATATTTCTCCATAATTTGGCTGACTTTGGAAGACATGTCGTAAACTTGCAGCTTCTTCTCCGCTCATTTTGCTGACGGAATGATTTTTATTGATTTCACGTTTCTGGATTAGCTACCAGGTCTCTCCGACACATTGCTTGCCATCTTCTTCCTCTTTCCAACCAGTTCAGGATTATCTTGTGACAGTTTATTTGCTAGCACTTTAAAGCAGCGTTTCCCAAACTTTTTCAGACTTGGCCACACATAAATTTCTTTTTGCGACACATCCGGGTTCTTAATACTGGACTCTCGTGCATTTAGCAATATATTTTTAGCATTTTCTAAGAAACTTCACTTGTTACCTTATTACGAAAGCTTTATGCTGCCATCTTGTGACCAAAAGCTCAAAAAGGGCGGGAGGAATAAAAGTCGAGCATCGCGAAACGAAATGTCGTCTCTTTGTATGCTTCTGTCTAGCGCCCAACTTTTTTAAAAGCTAAAACAATACCGGGTGAGTGGGAGAAGTAGAAGTTGAGTACAGCGAAATGGAATTAGGTAGCAGAGAATGAACCAGATATTGAGTGGTTTAATAGTTTGTTTTGTTTTTTAGGTGACGAAATTTCAGGCCACATTTCCTAAATTTAACGGCACACTAAAGTGCCAGGGTACACTGTTTGAGAATCCCTGCTCGAGGGTGCAATTACTGCTCTCTTTTTTTTAATTATTATTATTGTTAAATAAGAACAAATCTATTTTGCAATAAGGAACTTTCAGTTATACTTTGAAGTTCTTAATTGCACGAAAAACTTTCTGCCATTATGGCAGTATGGAAATAAGTGTGAAGCTTGTGAAGACTAGCCGTCCCACAATCACTGAATAGCCGTCCCACAATTATTGAATAGCCGTCCCACAATCATTGATGTCTTCGACTCGTGTAGTGTACACAAGGGGCAGAGTTCGGCGTTCACTTCTAAGACTGACAACCATATCAAGTGACAGCAAGGGAGAGACGGATTTGCATTTCCATGCCGATCTTATTCAGCAACCAATCAACAGCCTGGAGTGTTTGCGGTTATGCAGATCAATGGCCGCCGTTTCCACAGCAAACATGGCTCCCCGCGGGCGCCGGCACCTAGGCGGTGTAGGTTTACCGAGTGGTATGACACTGAATTCCACGCCGGAACTGTCTGTAAGTCACCAGTTTAGTCACTTGAGTTCTGTTGCCACGAAAAAGAGCAATGAAAAGCTATTAGAGCAGTGTTTCCCAACCCGGGGGTGGGGGGGGGAACATTTAAAATATATTTATGTTATACTGTTTTTAGAACTTGGTTGATTAACGCTGCCAGGAGGCATCAATATGTTTTAGGCATTGAGGTGGGGCATGATCCACAAGAAGGTTGGGAAACACTGCGCTAAAAAAAAAGCTAATCGAAGTTGTGCTGTTTAATCAAAAGTAAATCAAGTGGGAACGCTCAGTATTAAAGCTCACTTGATAACGCGACGCCGCTCAAATATCACGGACAGTCAGTCTTTTGCATGTCCTTTGTGGAACTTTGCCTCCCTAACAGCTCTCCTCTGTAGACAGGAGAGATATCGTGGACAGTTGTACTACTTCATGTAACTCAATATGAAGCTTAGCTCCAAGTCTCGGCGATTAGCTGTGTCCTCTGTTAACACTGATTAACTGCGCGGTTAGTTACACTCTGTTAGCACTGATTAACTGCGCTGTTAGTTACACTCTGTTAACACTGATTAACGGTGCTGTTAGTTACACTCTGTTAACACTGATTAACGGTGCTGTTAGTTATCCTCTGTTAACACTGATTAACGGTGCTGTTAGTTACACTCTGTTAACACTGATTAACGGTGCTGTTAGTTACCCTCTGTTAACACTGATTAACGATGCTGTTAGTTACCCTCTGTTAACACTGATTAACGGCGTTGTTAAGTTATCCTCTGTTAACACTGATTAACTGCGCGGTTAGTTATCCTCTGTTAACACTGATTAACTGCGTTGTTAAGTTATCCTCTGTTAACACTGATTAACTGCGCGGTTAGTTACCCTCTGTTAACACTGATTAACTGCGCTGTTAGTTACCCTCTGTTAACACTGATTAAATGCGCTGTTAGTTACCCTCTGTTAACACTGATTAACTGCGCGGTTAGTTACCCTCTGTTAACACTGATTAACTGCGCGGTTAGTTACCCTCTGTTAACACTGATTAACTGTGCGGTTAGTTACCCTCTGTTAACACTGATTAACTGCGCGGTTAGTTACCCTCTGTTAACACTGATTAACGGTGCTGTTAGTTACCCTCTGTTAACACTGATTAACGGTGCTGTTAGTTACCCTCTGTTAACACTGATTAACTGCGCCGTTAGTTACACAACTAATAGAAGTATAAAAGAAAAATGAATATTGACTTGGTTTCTTTATAATTATGTGTATGTCTTTAACCATCCTCTCTCTCTCTCTTTCTCTCCTCTTCTCTTCTCTTCTCTTCCCTTCTCTCTCTTTCTCTCTCTCTCTCTCTATATATATATATATATGCCGGGGCCCTTATTAAGTTTATCCTAGGGGTCCCGGGTGGTGGTTAATTCACTGCTTCCTGTGTGGTCCAATTTTCCATCTCTGAAAATTAAGCTGTTCGTTCCTGCTCCTTTCTCACTCTCTCTCTCTCTCACTCTCTCTTTTTCTCTCTTTCTCTCTCTCTCTCACTCTCTTTCTCTTTCTCTCTTTCTCTCTCTCTTTCTCTCTCTCTCACTCTCTTTCTCTTTCTCTCTTTCTCTCTCTCTCTCACTCTCTTTCTCTCTTTCTCTCACTCTCTTTCTCTCTCTCTCTCTCCCTCTCTCTCCTTCCTTTAACCTTCTGAAGCAGTGGTCGCGTTACCCGCAATTACCGGTAAATTACGGATAATATTCGAGAAAAACCGAAATGTTTAGAGGTCGCCGGTTGCCGTAACCGGTTTATATTATTAAAAAAAAAACTAGTAAAAGCAGCCAGCAGAATAGGCTGGAGGATAATCAGGCCATTAGGATGAAGATGCTCAATTAATATGGAAGAGAATTTCGACTTTGGTTCAGCATGTCAGCATTGTGTGAAGATTAATTCTGGCCATAAATAAGTAAGAAAAGTGTCACACGGACCAGGTATCCCCGCTGATGTTTGTAAAGTGTGTTTAATTTCACATTAGGAAATATAAGGTACCCAATGTTGTACTGAGAAAACCGGTATTTTTTAAAGAACTTCATGCAAAGTGAAAAGACAGGTAAAATTTTACCGGTGTTTGAAAAATCCTACCTCGATCACTGAACTTTCTTCATTCTTTTTTTTTTTTTTTGTCCTGGTTACGTGACCACCTGGAGCTAATGCGGACAAAATATGTCTAATGTCACATATTATTCAGTAATAAAGCGAAACTGGCTGTCCTTGGTTTTGTCAAATTAAATGTTTCTGAAGACCAGAGAAGGTCCGCTTCGAGCTACCCGTGAACCTAGTGAAGCTTATAAGTCCAGCAGCTAGCGCAGTTACAGGAGTAGTAATAGAGAAGAAAAACTGGAAATCTGAGGCCATAGCTTTGCCGTACTCAAACATTCCCTGGAAGCACTCTAAAACTTCACAGCCGGCGCGATGCACGAACACGCTGGAGGAGCAGTCACCTAAACAAAGCAGGACGCTAGGAAATCGGCTTGTTCGCGGAGGAATATCCAATATTGGTTGTTTAAGTGCCGTGGCGACGATGAGTCGAAGCTCGTGTCCAAGACATCAAACATTCTGTACAACATTTTGTCCGGAAAGTTGGATTATTCGGAGAGAAAAGGCCGCTATCATACTCGTGCTTGTACATCAACACCGAACCAGACATGTCTACTGTCAGAAAACGTTCTAGAGCTGGTATTGTGTCTGCTGGCGACGGTGTAGATACATCAGTATGTAGAGTTTGGTGTGCTGATATTTGGTTACAAGATGAAAATTCTACTTGTCGAGTTTGAATATGTTTCCTTAGGCTGCTCGCACAGGTACTATGATATTCGTGTTGTGTACTCACTCTGTTACATCTAAAGAAGAAGAACACCCAGGTCCAGTCATCATTCTCACGTCTACTGTTACAAATCACGAAGTCATCAGGCAACGATCCAGTTGTAGAATGACATTTAATAACACACCATACACGAAGACGGATGGACGCGACTTGATGAAGAAAACATATACTGTAACATATCAAAATAAACTTCCCACAACAACGAACTTAGTTCTGGGCAGCTGACTGAGATAAGTCACAGCCATGAGATCATGCATTGAAACTCTCCACACAAAAAAAATCTACATTCTCTATAGCTAGAAATCACATCTAGGAAAAACTACAGCTGCTCTACACAACTTTCAAGCCCAAACCAGCTCATACTTTTCCCAAACTCTTGCTCAGACTATGGACACAACATTCAAGAATCCCGTGCGAAACGCGCAATAGGTTCTACCTCAAGGGCGGCTACTATGAAAACCTAACTTATCACAACAATACCAGGGGCGTTAAGTCTGCAAGAACAGATTATTTCCTTCATCACTAGCAAATCCTACATTTGTCTGCGCCGATGAAAACGTTGTTTGAAGACATCTTTGCCTGGAACAGAGGCAACCTTGTGGTATTTCCGCTTGTGTCTTCACAGATCATTACAACAGTAACAACAAGATAGAAGAAATACAACAAATGAAGGCAAGACAACTTAAAATCTAAGGGCTAAACAGTGCCTATTGTTTGAATTTATTCATTCGCTTATTCTTTATGAGCCAGATCTGTAGGCACGAGCTGTGTGAGGCCTCTCTAGTTTGTCTGATCCTTGGTATTTCCAAGGATTTTTTCAAACAGTTATCTTTCATTTCTACTTGGACTTTGTTGGCTCACTAGCATATTTGTTTTTCTGTCTCCATCTTTATAACATTTTGGGTTTTTTTTTCAGTCTTCCAGCGACTATCATGTTCTCTTGGCTTCAGTTTTTATATGACATGTCAAAAAATGCTGCTTGGCTGTCCTGATGGTTTATCTGTCTTTGTTGTGGGAGCTACGTCTATTTCCCAAGATTCATCTACTTAAACGAACTAAGACATATGAAAGTTGATGATGAGACACAGTTATCTACACTCAGTTTTCTTGGTCTGGATGGCGAGTCATGTCACAACTAGAGTCGACACTTTCAGACCTGACCTGATGTTCTAATAGTTTTCCGAAAGACCTAAGTGGATATTTTTTAAGCTTTTTTTTTTCATTTGGAAAAAGATCTCTTTCCAGAATGCATAGCGGTAGTGATTTGCAGTTTCTTGCCTGTACTTCTTCTTCTTCTTCTTCTTCTTGTACTACTGCTACTTCTTCTTTTTTTTTTCCTTTTCCAGCAACCAACATCAGCATTCATTTCCTGCAACAACCTCTTGGTTTTTATTTTTAATAGTTATGTTGTTGGAACATCCCTGAGTGATGTTGTCCAAGTGTCTTCACTTTACTTCTCCGTAGACTTCTGCTTGTCTTCAGAAATGTTCTATACTACTTCTAGGTTCAGCTAATCGCGGCAGGATTACGATTTTAAATCTTCGTTAATTATATCGTAATTTCACAAAGATCCGTTGAGGGGGGAAACAGTTAAATGCCAGTTTAACTAAATCAGCTCCTCGCAACATACGGAGCAGCGCTACGATGGATCCTTTCACGCTATGGCATTGCAGGAAATGAAACAACCGATAGACTAGCAAAGGAAGACACAAAGAATGAACAATTCAGACAAACGGAATATCGCAAAAAGGATGCGAAAGCACTAGTTAAAAGGAAATACCAAAACAACAGATACCCGCAGACTCCACAGTAAAAAGACAACAAATCACAGTCTTCGTGTTACGAACCCGGCTTGCAGACTCAACGCTCATCTCCAAAAGATAACGGCTGCGCCAAAAGCCCAACGCGTGTGCCAAAAGGGCTCCCATACTCCTGAACACATGCTACAGACCTGCACCATTTACAGAGACCACAGAGCCAAGATATGGCCCAGAGAAATTTTGGGATTTCTACAAAGACTTCCTGCTGACGGCAGGATTCATGGAGGCAGCACGACTCGTTATCTAGAAAGCTGAGGATACGAAGCTGAACGAACAACAACAACAACAGCAGCAACAACAATAACATGATGATGATGATGATGATGATTTTCTCTATTCTTTCTTTCATGACCATTCGCCTTCTCAAGCAGTTTCGGCAACCCCATCATCTGACATGTGAACCCATTATTCCTACCAGAATTCCGCTCTCTCTCCAGCTCCTCTGAAAGTAGCCTAAGCTATAGTCCCAGTAGAATCCAGCGAAATCGTTCCCGCTATGGCGCCCGACGCTCTGCAAGGATCCTCTTAAGCGGACAGACTTGTTTGTGCTACAATTAACGTACACAAGCCCCTTTAAACGCCCGCGTCAGGATCCTTGTCTCCAGGCTGGAGGTTTAAGTAAATACACACATTTATGCCTCGGGCATCTTGGCAACCTGATATATGCACTCTAAGATCTAAGAAAAGCGGAAGTTGCTGCAGGAATCTCCGCGCGATTATTAAACCGGAAGTGATTGAGAACAATTTCTGTACACGTGGGCCACTAGTTCTTTTTATTAACTTCCTTGTTCTGAAATGTGCACCCAAAAGTTCTTTCCTAGTCGAAACTGACAGTTATAAACTCTTTTCCTATCGTGTGCATGTAGAAGGACATTTATAAAAATAAAATATGCCTGATCCCATGCGATTCTTTCCTGTTTACAAAGATTACACTTTTAAACTGTAATACAAGTATAAGTTATATAGAAATATGCTGCTTTTGCAATTCTGATCCTAATTTCCTTTCTAGTGTCACCATCCTGGTCTATGTAGCTGCCAAGGTATGCAAATTGATTGACTTCTTCAATATCTGTCCCTTCTATGTGTGTTTTTCCATTTTGATTGAGAGAAATTTTCATTATTTTTGTTTTGTCCTTGTTAATTTCAAGTCCTATTTTGCTAGCCAGTGAAGACAGGCTATCTGTTTTTTCTTGCATGGAATTCACATTATTACTGATAAGAGTTATGTCATCAGCAAAATCAAGGTCTTCTAGTTGGGTCCCATGTACCCAGTCAATACCTGTGTTACCTGTGCAGCATTTTTTCATTATGAAGTCTATTGTAATCCCAAAAAGTAAAGGAGACAGTATACATCCTTGTTTCACGCCTGTTTCAATCTGGAACCATTCACTCATCCCTTCTTCTGTCTTGACTGCACAAACATATCCATTGTATAAGTCCTTAATGATGTTGACAATTTTAGATGGTATTCCATATAGACATAAAATTCTCCATAATGAATCTCTGTGCGTGCTATCTAATGCCTTTTTAAAATCTATGAAGTTCAGTATTAATGGTTTATGCTTTTCAATATGATCTTCAAGTATTATTCTGAGAGTAAAGATCTGGTCGAGACAGCTTCTCCCTTTTCGAAATCCTGCGTGTTCTCTCATTGCAGTATCCACTATATCTTTGAGTCTATTCAAAATGACATTGCAAAATACTTTTGACGCAACTGAAAGTAAAGTAAGTAAAGTAAAGTAAAGTAAAGTAAAGTAAAGTTAAGTAAAATAACACAGTGTTCTATTCTTAGACCTCGATTAGCCTCGTTGTTTGCTATTTATAAAATGTATGGCTACCGACAAAACAAATAAGGCAGCTTAAAGATATAGAGGAAATATTGGAAGAGGTGGAGAGTTTCGAATATTTTGGTTCATTACTAATTAATAATGGAAATACAATGAGGGAAATTAAAAGGAGGACATCTATCGCTCTTCAGAAGCCAAAACAACTAAAGAAGCTGTGTTAGAGGAACAAACAGAACTAAAAAGAAAAAAAAAGTTTTTAAGGGCACGCATCTTTCCCATCGCAACATATGCCTGTGAGATTTGGACATTTAACAAAACAGCTGAGAAACACATAAAATGCCTTTGAGTGTAAATGCTACAGAAGAGTTCTTCAAATATTATGGACACAAAAAAGAACAAATATATCCATACTACAAGAACTTAATATTGAAGAAGATTGGCTAGTAAAACAGGATTAAACAGAGAAAACATAAGTATTTTGGACATAGTAAACGTTATGAGAATCTAGAGAAGACAGTCTTGGAATGGCACATAATGGGGAAAAGAAAGAGAGGAAAACCAAGGCGAAGATGGCTGCAAGACATCGTTGATAATCTGCAAATGGATGCATCAGCAGCAAGGCATCTCGCTTACAACAGAGAGGTCTACAGGAGAGCAAGGGACATGCAAGTGATTGACTGACTGACGGCTACAATAGGAGCCTTGTCTTTCCTCCTTTGCTATCCTGTCCTCCTGTTGCCACTGCACTGGTACAGGGGGCTGTTCTCTTCTGCCAGGTTAGTGATGCTGAAAGTAAAGTTTTGATGATAGATGATAACACTGGATTTTTAATAGCATTCTAGATTTTCAGTGGAATACACAAATAACAATGGATGATTCTATTTCAGAGAGTCGTAACAGCAGTCTTAGAAACTGTAGAGTAGCTGATACTGTTAAATGGCTGTTTATTTACTACTACTACTACTACTACTACTACTACTACTACTACTACTACTACTACACACACACACATTAAACAGACGTGACTTCACACCAAGTGAAGCTGTATATTGCCTCTTTATCTTACTGATATCTAAATGAAGTGTCTGAATGGCGAAGTGGTTAGTGCACTAGTCTCTCATGGCGAAGGTCAGGGGTTTGAATCCGACCGGAATCGCCCCAGTCACCACAGCTGTAGAAATGGGTACCTGACTTTTTCTGGAGCTAGGGAAGGAAAAGCGGCCAGAGCTGATGCTGACCACATCACCCTCTAGTGTGCTGACAGGTCAAGGAAAATGTGAGGACTAATACCACATCTTTATGTGCCTCTAAGGCATGATATATTTATCTTTACCCTTTTTTTTAACTTTTATCCAAACGAAGCTGTAATTTGCCTCATTATCTTACTGCTGTCTCCTACAGTAATTTTATAGTTCTAAATCAGCGTTCTTGGACCTTTTTTGTACTGCCGGCCTCTTGCCTCTGGGTTCGTATACGTGGCGCCCCCGAACTGTTTATTTTCCCTCAGTTAGTTCTGATGCCTCATTTTCCTTCGTCGCCTCCTTGGATATTTTCATAACTCAAGGGGAGAGGGGAAGTATCGCCCACTTCTGTGAAACTAAACTTCCCTAACACACAAGACTACTTTACCTCCTTCCAGTACTACGGTTAATGCTTAATCTTTCTCCACTGCCTGCATATTGATAATGTTGACAATCTTTCATGACATATGTCACAGCAATTTACATAAAGTGACATATATATTATAGAGCGGGAGGAAGCATTTAAATAATTATCAAACTTTTAAGTTATACCAGACCTGGTTACCGTTTGTAAAGTATGTATGCTTTAATCGAGGAAAAAAAAATAAATATAAGCCGTAAAACAAATTTGTGGCGCAGAGGAACGTTATAGTTCAGTACAGTGTGGTAGTGAATATTTACTGATAATAAATCACAGACAGAACTTAACTTTGTAATAATTTATACAAACATAACTTTTCAATTTATGTCTTCTACAGAAAAAAACATGATTAACAAAGAATAAAATACGAGGAAAAGATATATATATATATATAAACGAAATACTGATCGGAATTAGCGTAATACGAAAAGGTGTAATACGTGAAGGTGAAATGGAAAGGGAACACTATTCAACTTTCTTAGTTGGCCGACTCTTTGTTCAGTTCAAGAAGAAATCCGAAATATAAGAGTTCTTGTGTGCATGCGCGTGTAGTATTCAGTGGTAGAACAGCATCTCTGTGGTAACAGTGGTTACATCACGTCACACTGATGTAAATTTATACGTGCAGTGTCCATGTTCATAAACAGTGTTAATACACCATCACAAATTCAACCATCACTGCACGATAAACTGAAATAATACACAGAAGTGCAACCATCACTACACAGTCATATAATAAAATAAATGAATTTTTTAAAAAGCATTTGCTTTGGCGTCCTCAAAACAAAGGTTCAAAGGTTGAAAATCAGAGTCTGGGGCCCTTGCATTCAGGACAGCCCCTATTATATGCGGCGGATCGTCAAAACAATTTACGTGTTACAGTTTGCATGAAAACCTGTTTCTTGGTTGCTGTCATACATGGATACCTATTTGTTAAGCTGGGTCATCTGCTCAGCACATCTCGACACTCTTAGTCTGCGTAACCTAGCCCAAGAAACGAGGAGGTTCTGAGAGAGACGATAACTTGTCTCGATAACTGATAACTTGTCTCGACTTTAACAAGTCTGGAGAGACGAGACAAACAATAACAAAAAGTCAGAAAAAGACAAGCCACATTCTTAGGACACGCTCTACGGGAGGCAAGCTGGAATACATTGTGACAACGGGAAAGATAGAAGGCAAAAGAGACCGAGGTAGAGAGAGAGAGAGAGAGAGAGAGAGAATGCTGGACGGATTAGCTAGATGGCACGGACAAAGAACACCAGTACAGCTTATAATCACCAACTCGGAACACGGAATTCTGGACTAGCCAGACAGCCAATGGCGTCCGGCAGGGCAACAGACAGAGACAGAGACCAGAAAAAAAGAACTCCTAGCCTGGTCAAACATTAACTCCTCCTACTCACACGTTTCTCACACAGTTAAACCGCATTCCATCGCTGGAAGAAGTCGAGCTCTTAAGTTTTACCATCATACTCGCACCGGCGGGATCCAAAGTACAATGTCTACTTTACTTCCCTTTTTCACAACAAAACCTCTTATCAGACAAGGCTCCACCACCTTACTCTATACTATATGTTCATCTTCTGTGTTATTTTCCGGGACAAGACGTTCTGCTAAAGTGATAAAATATCAGATGATCTTTCCTAAGTGTGTTCAGCTCCAAGATGGGCAAAGCAAAAAAAAAAAAAAAAAAATACATGAAGGTGCTGGTTCAGAGAATGGCAGGTATAATTTTGATGATTTGGAAGAGGAAGTTCAGGGAATGGCAGGTATAATTTTGATGATTTTGAAGAGGAAGTTCAGAGAATGCCAAATAAAATTTTGTGATTTGGATGAGGAATTTCAGAGAATAACTGGCATAATTTTGATGATTTGGAAGAGGAAGTACCGAGAATGGCAGGCATAATTTTGATGATTTGGAAGATGCTGTTCAGAGAATGGCAGGCATAATTTTGATGATTTGGAAGAGGAAATTCAGAGAATTGGGGGGGGGGGGCATAATTTTGATGATTTGGAAGAGGAAGTTCAGAGAATGTCAAACAAAATTTTGTGATTTGGAAGGGGAATTTCAGAGAATAACAGGCATAATTTTGATGATTTGGAAGAGATAGTTCAGAGAATGGCAGGCATAATTTTGATAATTTGGAAGAGGAAGTTTAGAGAATGGCAGGCATAATTTTGATGATTTGGAAGATGAAGTTCAGAGAATGGCAGGCATAATTTTGATGATTTGGAGGAGGACGTTCAGAGAATGGCAGGCATAATTTTGATTATTTAGAAGAGGAAATTCAGAGAATGACAGTCATAATTTTTTTTTATAATTTGAAAGAGAAAGTTAACAATGATTTCATGAATATACCAGGAAAAGACAGGTTGGGGTGGGGGGGGGGAGGTAAGGAGGGAATGAGAGTGGACTGAAAGAAAAAAAATATCAGAATTAAGTTGACCATGTTCCAAGATAAATAGAAGACAAGCGAAATGGCTGAAAACACGCTGCAAGGCGGGGAATAGAGAAGCATGATTCCCAACGCTCGCCTCCACTGTATGTAATGAACAGTTTTTCTCTCTTTCGGAGCAGGCATTTACACACGAACGACCTCTAAGATCTGAATCTGATAACTTGTCTCGACTTTAACAACTGTAGTCGCGAGGTCTTGCTTGCTTCGTGACTTTACCTAGCGACAAAATATTTATTTCTGTAAGTTATGCCATCCAAACAAGGAAACAA
The DNA here is from genome assembly GCA_009760885.1 of Achatina immaculata. Classification (NCBI taxonomy): domain Eukaryota; kingdom Metazoa; phylum Mollusca; class Gastropoda; order Stylommatophora; family Achatinidae; genus Lissachatina; species Lissachatina immaculata. Next base: position 3,380,679 of record CM019705.1, on the reverse strand, counting down.
ACTATAACATATTGTTATCGCCGTCGTTCGCGAGCTGTCAGCAGAGCATCACAGCAAGAGTAATTTCTGTTTCTTCTTTTCTTCAAGATTATCACCATAGTCTTCTCTCGAACAGTGCTTCTAAACAGGGGATGTAAGACATAAGCCAAGATATACTGGACCTAGAAATGCAGTCACGGTTTCTAGTTACTGCAGTCATCATCATCATCATCATCATGTGCCGCGATGACTGGCGTTTGCTATTATGTTTCTATAAAGTACCCGATCCTTCATGCAGGGTGATCAACTCACATCATCTCGTCAAAACTATCATTTCTCTAGGCCTTCTCCTGGCTCTTCTTCCCTCTGTTTTTCATGTTGTTACAATTTTTTTTTTTTAACGGTCAGAGAAATCTGGGAAGGTAAACGCGGCCAGGTGTGATACTGACCATATCACACTTTCATGTGCCAAAGGTCGTGAAAATACAGGCCTAACACCGTACCCCCAGTGTACCTTAATGGCATGGAAACGGGAATTTTGTTATATATATATATATATATATATATCTTATCTTATATCCTTCCCGTGCCGTTAAACGTCACATAGGGCTCGTAAAGTAGTTTGCCAATTTTTCCTGTCTTCGGCGAGTCTTTCAACCTCATTAAAGGATTTTATCCCTGTTAATTTGGCCTCTCTTAATAATGTCCTCTTCAGAGTTTCACGCGGTCTGCCTCTTTTTTCTTCGGCCTGTTGTGTTCCACTTGATAGCTTGTTTTGGGATTCTCTGATCATTTCTTCTCATCAAGTGACCAACATATGTCCATCTCCTTTTCCTGATCACCCGTGAGACTGGTTGTTGTTCAGTCGTCTGTCTTATCTCTACATTGTTCTTGAATTCGTTCCACTTGATGCCGAGTATTTTCCTTAGGCATTTGTTTTTGAATTGAATAGTCTTACCTTGGATATATAGCTATCGATTTAATGACGTGTATATATATATACGTCATTAAATCGATAGCTATGCATTCACTCCGTCATGATTTCTTTCAGTTAAAAAAATACACTTACAATTCAGTGTGTTCTATAACTTTTTGTGAGTGATAATTTTAGACAACAATTTTTTATAATTTTTTATAAATAGGAAACTACGAGGCTTTGGGACAGTAAAGTAAGAGAACAAATTTTGTATGATTAGACCTCGAAAAAATCGTAGACAAAGCACTTTAGTGAGACGTGAGAGAAAGAAAAATCACAAGAGAATTACCTGGGATTCGAACACGGACTCCGGTAGGACGAGCAGCCGTCTAGCCACGAGAGAACAGCTTACTATCGACTTAGCCAACTAGCACCTAAGTCGATAGTAAGCTGTTCTCTCGTGGCTAGACGGCTGCTCGTCCTACCGGAGTCCGTGTTCGAATCCCAGGTAATTCTCTTGTGATTTTTCTTTCTCTCACGTCTCACTAAAGTGCTTTGTCTACGATTTTTTCGAGGTCTAATCATACAAAATTTGTTCTCATAATTTTAGACAGCAGAGTTTGTTAAAATTAATTCATTCAAGCCTGACTGAGGGGGGGGGGGGGAGGCGGGGAGGGAGGAGGATGGTGATTATCCGGTTTGTATCCCTAAGATCTGGCTGCAATGATTTTTTTTTCTTTCTCGCTTTTCTTATTTTAGATAAAATTATATGAGAGTTATTTTTCATGTTTAGATAGGGACAGTAATTGACCCAGGCGTCATATATGACCTTCCACTGCCCAGAACACACGTTTATGGTCACAAGGCTTTACACAAACGTTGTTGCAGAAATATTAACCGCCAAAAGGAGACATTGCATGTATACGAAATAATGAACAATAACTCTTTCATTTCTTTCACGCGAGCTCCTCTACAAATATGGCAGAAGCTTGCACCCGGAACAAAAGGACTCTTCTATAACATAGTAAAGTAAGAGAACAAATATTGTAGGATTAAACCTCGAAAAAATCTAGTTGGCTAAGTCGATAGTACGCTGTTCTCTCGTGGCTAGACGGCTGCTCGTCCTACCGGAGTCTGTGTTCGAATCCCAGGTAATTCTCTTGTGATTTTTTCTTTCTCTCACGTCTCATTAAAGTGCTTTGTCTACGATTTTTTCGAGGTTTAATCCTACAATATTTGTTCTCTTACTTTACCGTACCAAAACCTCGTAGTTTCCTATTTATAAAAAAATTGTTCCTCTTCTATAACATATTCTTAATGTGAGGAAACGTATAGGCCAGGGAAAATGTCTTTCTTTAAAATAGGGTATAACATTTTGTGAGAAAAATAAAACACACTCCTCGTGTTTTGTTGCCGTAATGTTATGTTATTCTTATCAAAGTTGCTTCTAACAGTTGCAGCTCGTGACTTCTGAGGCAAGGAGCACTGCATCTGACAGTAAAATCTTTTAACAGACACACAGCAGTTCAATTAGTTGTCTTATGATTATTATCTGTGTGACCATAATCGGGTTGCTTCAAGAAAGAAAGAAAGAAAGAAAGAAAGAAAGAAAGAAAGAAAGAAAGAAAAGAAAGAAAGAAAAGAAAAGAAAGAAAGAAAGAAAGAAAGAAAAGAAAGAAAGAAAGAAAGAAAAAATTCTGATTGGCCAGCGAGACTTTGGTCAGTTATCGCCAGTTAGATCAAAGTGGGTATTAGGATAACTGTGATGAACTGATGAGACTGGCTTTACTTGCTCGCTGTGAACAGACTTCATAACACCAGATATGATACTAGATCAGGGATGAACTGGCCGCCTGTGATTTGCATGAGGCCCTAGAGATTATATTGAAAATTAATTTTTTTTAAATCAAAATTAACAAAAAAGACAAAAACATGTTAAAAACACATGTAAAACATTTTTAAAAGACATTGAAAGCTAATTAAAAACATTCATTTCATCGTTGGCACTTACTGTCACTTTCTTTCATTTTTAAAAATGTCGGCAAAAACTATTTGATCTAGATATGGCTCGCCAACTTTCTTCTCTTCTTCAGCGTTCAAGGAAAACTGGTCATGCTAAACCTGCACCCTTGTCGCCCTGACGAAGTCCGCCGTCTTCTCCAGGTTTGAGTGTGGGGCCCCACGGCTTTTTCTTTCAGTTCCTCTCCCTCGGGCCAGTATCCTAGATCATATAAGTGCTACAGATGTCTCGTTTGTTCGAGCAAGATATCTGCTTCCAGGAGTGCGGTGTTTAGTGCGTCGGTGATATCCCGGGCACCTCGTCTCCTCTACCTTCCTTTCTCTCCAGATACTTGTATCCAGAAAACCAAGAAAGTGTCAGAAGAATATGACAGAATAGATCATTGAGGTAATTATAAAAAAGAAAATGGGCATGACTAAATATAACAGGAAAATTGGCATGACTACATATAAAAGGAAAATAGTCCTGACTACATATAACAGGAAAATGGGCATGACTACATATAACAGGAAAATGGGCATGACTACATATAAAAGGAAAATAGGCCTGACTATACATAAAAGGAAAATGGGCCTGACTACATATAAAAGGAAAATGGCCATGACTACATATAAAAGGAAAATGGGCCTGACTATACATAAAAGGAAAATGGGCCTGACTACATATAACAGGAAAATGGGCATGACTACACATAAAATGAAAATGGTCCTGACGACATATAAAAGGAAAATGAGCCTGACTACGTATAAAAGGAAAATGGGCATGACTAAATATAACAGGAAAACTGAAGAGGAAGACACACATCCATACAGCCACACACACATACACACACACACACACAAAGCAAAACAAAAAATATCTGAATTGACTGACGCAGTTGAACAGGAAAAAAGAAACAAACAACACTAATCTATTTTGTTAACAAACAAAAAAAAGCACGGACAGTAAAAAAATTGTTCCTCTTCTATAACATATTCTTAATGTGAGGAAACGTATAGGCCAGGGAAAATGTCTTTCTTTAAAATAGGGTATAACATTTTGTGAGAAAAATAAAACACACTCCTCGTGTTTTGTTGCCGTAATGTTATGTTATTCTTATCAAAGTTGCTTCTAACAGTTGCAGCTCGTGACTTCTGAGGCAAGGAGCACTGCATCTGACAGTAAAATCTTTTAACAGACACACAGCAGTTCAATTAGTTGTCTTATGATTTATTATCTGTGTGACCATAATCGGGTTGCTTCAAGAAAGAAAGAAAGAAAGAAAGAAAGAAAGAAAGAAAGAAAGAAAAGAAAGAAAGAAAGAAAGAAAGAAAGAAAAAATTCTGATTGGCCAGGAGACTTTGGTCAGTTATCCAATCGCCAGTTAGATCAAAGTGGGTATTAGGATAACTGTGATGAACTGATGAGACTGGCTTTACTTGCTCGCTGTGAACAGACTTCATAACACCAGATATGATACTAGATCAGGGATGTCGAACTGGCCGCCTGTGATTTGCATGAGGCCCTAGAGATTATATTGAAAATTAATTTTTTTTTAAATCAAAATTAACAAAAAAGACAAAAACATGTTAAAAACACATGTAAAACATTTTTAAAAGACATTGAAAGCTAATTAAAAACATTCATTTCATCGTTGGCACTTACTGTCACTTTCTTTCATTTTTAAAAATGTCGGCAAAAACTATTTGATCTAGATATGGCTCGCCAACTTTCTTCTCTTCTTCAGCGTTCAAGGAAAACTGGTCATGCTAAACCTGCACCCTTGTCGCCCTGACGAAGTCCGCCGTCTTCTCCAGGTTTGAGTGTGGGGCCCCACGGCTTTTTCTTTCAGTTCCTCTCCCTCGGGCCAGTATCCTAGATCATATAAGTGCTACAGATGTCTCGTTTGTTCGAGCAAGATATCTGCTTCCAGGAGTGCGGTGTTTAGTGCGTCGGTGATATCCCGGGCACCTCGTCTCCTCTACCTTCCTTTCTCTCCAGATACTTGTATCCAGAAAACCAAGAAAGTGTCAGAAGAATATGACAGAATAGATCATGAGGTAATTATAAAAAAGAAAATGGGCATGACTAAATATAACAGGAAAACTGGCATGACTACATATAAAAGGAAAATAGTCCTGACTACATATAACACGAAAATGGGCATGACTACATATAACAGGAAAATGGGCATGACTACATATAAAAGGAAAATAGGCCTGACTATACATAAAAGGAAAATGGGCCTGACTACATATAAAAGGAAAATGGCCATGACTACATATAAAAGGAAAATGGGCCTGACTATACATAAAAGGAAAATGGGCCTGACTACATATAACAGGAAAATGGGCATGACTACACATAAAATGAAAATGGTCCTGACGACATATAAAAGGAAAATGAGCCTGACTACGTATAAAAGGAAAATGGGCATGACTAAATATAACAGGAAAACTGAAGAGGAAGACACACATCCATACAGCCACACACACATACACACACACCACACAAAGCAAAACAAAAAATATCTGAATTGACTGACGCAGTTGAACAGGAAAAAAGAAACAAACAACACTAATCTATTTTGTTAACAAACAAAAAAAAGCACGGACAGCACAAAAATTTAGATAAGATTGACTGCCAACGCCTGCAAGAACAATAGCTGATGATGATGGTGATGATAATAAGGAGAAGGTTGGAGGAACATGCAAGACGGAGAAGAACTGTTGGACGGACAAGTGTTGAATGTCAGGCCTATGGGACAGGTTCCACTATGGAAACTTTCCCGCATTTTAATTAAGAGTCATAAGGAGTGAGAAAGTAAGGAATATATAAGGAATAGGAAAGTAAGGAATATAAGGAATGGGAAAGTAAGGAATATATAAGGAATGGGAAAGTAAGGAATATATAAGGAATGGGAAAGTAATGAATATATAAGGAATGGGAAAGTAAGGAATATATAAGGAATGGGAAAGTAATGAATATATAAGAAATGGAGAAGTAAGGAATATATAAAGAATAGGAAAGTAAGGAATATATAAGGAAAGGGAAAGTAAGGAATATATATAAGGAATAGGAAAGTAAGGAATATATAAGGAATGGGAAAGTAAGGAATATATAAAGAATAGGAAAGTAAGGAATATATAAAGAATAGGAAAGTAAGGAATGGGAAAGTAAGGAATATATAAAGAATAGGAAAGTAAGGAATATATAAAGAATAGGAAAGTAAGGAATATATAAGGAATGGGAAAGTAAGGAATATATAAAGAATAGGAAAGTAAGGAATATATAAGGAATGGGAAAGTAAGGAATATATAAAGAATAGGAAAGTAAGGAATATATAATCAACTTTATTGATCCAGTTGGTAAGAGAAGGTTTTTTTGTTGTTGTTTTCGAGCCATATTGAGGGGTTTTAAAAAAAAAAGGAAAAAGAAAAAAAACTGCTTCTGTATTGTTTTTGTGTTGTTGTTGTGTTGTTGTTGTTTTAGATGCAAATTTTTAAACTACATTAGATGCTAATTAAGGGCATTACATCATATCCCGGCTAAAACATAACATTTATTACAAATTGTTTGTGTGGTTTTGGGACTTTTCTCTGGCGCTGTAAGAGTTCCAAACTTTATACGCGCCCTATTTATTATCTTATTAAGGATAATAGTATCCTTTCTTTAACTTTGCATTTTTATTTTATCATTGCTGCTGTAACGTTTCTGAACGAACATTTTCATACATAAAGTTAAGACTCCAGACTTTCTAGAGCGCGTCAAATCCCTGTTGTCCTCACCCGCTTCTCATCTAAACTTGACACTTCACAAGAACAAACTTGACAGAAAACTCGCAGGCGTGGGGGAAGGCGCCATAACTGACGGAGGGATCTTCCAAGAAGCTCAAGGGGGTCCAGATTCGCGGGGAATTAGAAAACAATGATTGTGTTTTTTAGCGAAGAGAAGTTGACATTTGCTACACGAACTGCCGGTGCGGAGAGCGCAAAGAAAACCGATTTCAGATATATCAGGACGATACATAGGCATCTGCCAACCTGGGGAATTTCAGGAGACCGGAGGAGTAAACCTAAGAGAGTTTTTTTTTTTTTAATGGGATTTGTAATTTGTTACACTATTTCTTTTGCCTTTTTTTTTTTTTTGGCCTTCTACAGACTCCATGTGAATGGGACACTGTGAGAATGTTGATAGCATTTTATAGCTTCTACAGACTTCGTGTGAATGGGACACTGTGAGAATGTTGATAGATTTTATGGCTTTTACTAACTTCATGTGAATGGGACACTGTGAGAATGTTGATAGATTTTATGGCTTTTACTAACTCCATGTGAATGGGACACTGTGAGAATGTTGACAGCATTTTTTTGACATTCCGCTAGTATCCATTAAGTTTGTACTCAGTATAAAAGAAGAATCAAGATCGCTACTGGAGAGAGGCTACATATTTGTAATCATTGACCATATTTATTTGTTGTCACTATCGCCTTTTTTAACACGCGAGACCTTGCCATTGCTAGCCTATCCAATGAAAACGCCTCTAGGAACAGATGACAATAACATCAACCTTGTCGGGATTTTTTCTCCTTTCCCTAGGCGTTGTGAGATTATGAGTCAACTCCAGTCTTCCAAGTTAGCTCCACTACCAGCCGAGGACACACAAAGGATGTTGTAATACATCCAGTTTCTCATGATTCTTAAGAGGAGGAGAACTTGTGTCTTGGATGACATCGATCGCCAGTCTTTGGCACCAAATATCCCGCTTCGGATTCTGGATATCTTCCTGATAAATGCTTGCTAAATGAGAGAAAACTTGTTCTGGATATCTTCCTGATAAATGCTTGCTAAATGAGAGAAAACTTGTTCTGGATATCTTCCTGATAAATGCTTGCTAAATGAGAGAAAACGTGTTCTGGATATCTTCCGATAAATGCTTGCTAAATGAGAGAAAACTTGTTCTGGATATCTTCCTGATAAATGCTTGCTAAATGAGAGAAAACTTGTTCTGGATATCTTCCTGATAAATGCTTGCTAAATGAGAGAAAACTTGTTCTGGATATCTTCCTGATAAATGCTTGCTAAATGAGAGAAAACGTGTTCTGGATATCTTCCCGATAAATGCTTGCTAAATGAGAGAAAACTTGTTCTGGATATCTTCCTGATAAATGCTTGCTAAATGAGAGAAAACTTGTTCTGGATATCTTCCTGATAAATGCTTGCTAAATGAGAGAAAACTTGAACAGCCAACAAAAAGGTAACAAAGAAACTGGAAGCAACAGGGATGTGGATTTGGAGAAAGATGCAACAAATAACCTGAACAGACAGAAAAACAAACTAAGAGGTCCTTAAAGAAGTCTCAGAACAACGACAACTAGTTAAACTGATGAGAAAAAAAAACAACAATCAATCAAAATTTCTTGGATATGTCATGAGAAGGCTGAAGTTAGAGAACTTAGTAATGACTGCAAAAAATTCAAGGGAAAATGGAAGAGAGGTAGGCCAGCAGAAAAATATCTCAGTAGATTGACCAAGTGGCATGGAAGAAGAAGAAGAAAAGTATCTAAACTAAAAGGAAACACCAAGGACCGGACAAGAAGGAGAAGCATGAAGCTGAGCGCTATCTGACATGGCGCAGTATAGAAACAAAACTGAGAGAGTGAGTCAATATTTGCACACAATCCTTGAAAGTATACGCTGTGTTTTCTGAGTGGCACTTTCATGGTTATGCTAACTGCTCACGTTTTGAAACTAAGAACAGTCTAGTTTGATGAGGTTCTATGCTGGTTCGCTTTGCTGTAAATGTACGTTACTTTATAATTAATTACTAGAATTATTTTTATAAGACGGAAATAATAATAATGAAAAAATGCGAAGGTAACATTTATGAGCATGAGGAGTGCAAGGTTTAAAAAAAAAAGCCCTGACCACGTATAGTATGTTTTTACATTTTGGACCAGCATTTTTTTTTTTTTTTGGACCAATATTTTTCATCAATATTTTTATATTTTGGACCAGCATTTTTATTTTTAGACCAATATTTTTCATCAATATTTTTATATTTTGAACCAGCATTTTTATTTTTGGACCAATATTTTTCATCAATATTTTTATATTTTGGACCAGCATTTTTATTTTTAGACCAATATTTTTCACCAGTATTTTTATATTTTGGACCAGCATTTTTATTTTTTGACCAACATTTTTCATCAATATTTTTATATCTTACACCAGCATTTTTATATTTTGGAAAAACATTTTTTAAAATATTCTGAAATAATTTTTTTAAATTTTATTTTGACCAAATTTTAATATTTTGGACCATTATTTTTAATTTTTTAGATTGAAATGAAAATTAGTAACAAATAAGGAAAGGTAGAATGCGCTGTCGGTCTTTGCCTTCTAGCGTATAACGTACTGAGATATGTGGTTAAGTTTTGTGGCACATGAATGTGAGCTTTGAACAAGAACGTTGGAAACTACAAATTAAGTATAGAAATGTCTGCCAGTTTGCTGAACAAAGCTATACGTTTCGTAAATTAGGAATATTAAAATAGAGAAGTAACTGTACAATAAAAGTGATAAAAAGGAGTGAATGATTCACTGAAGGAATAACTGAAAAAGATGAGAAATTTTATGTATGAAATAGTCTGTGTAAAGGCCACAGCGTTCATTATTTGTTAAGATGGACCAATTCATGGAATATTTAACAGAAGACCGTTCCGGATGGAGAGTCGTCCTGTGAAGATTGAAGCAGATTTTCATATTTGTATTACTGAGCACTAAACACGTGTTTTGCTCACACACTGTTCTGTACTGTACCTATTACGTGTTAACATGAGCATTGGACCCAGTGACACAACAGACCTTACATTGGTATACGCCGTGTAACAAGACAACCCAGATAACAATAACATACAACTATTCATCAATACACGACATGACCAGTTACATGTAGCCGACTGACTCAACACCACAGCTGACGCTTAATAAGAATCTAATAATCAAAGGATTCAGCACTCACCACACAATCAGCAAATGTTTTATGATGAATCCCATTTGTTCGATGTGTGTTACATAGATGTGGAGTGTAAACTGATGAGAACAATTACAATGATCATAAAAAAAAATGCCCGGGCGACTAACGTCGCCATGGGACTTACTCAGACATACAACATTGACAAAACATGCCAACTTCAAAACTACAACATACCTTTCAACCTGAAATTACAACCTCGTCTAAAACTGGGACAAATCAAACACACACTCTACATGACAACTACAACATCTGTCCTGAAAAAGACAATCCATCTAACTACAACATTGTCCTGAAAAGGAAAATCCGTCTAACTAAACATTGTCCTAAAAAGGACAGTCCATCTAACACAACTACGACAACTGTTGCCCTAAAAAGGACAAATAAACATAAATACTACATACTAGAACAACACTTCTGTCCTAAAAGAGGACAAATCACAGCAAACTTACATAATGAACCAGAGAATCCCTAACATCCCTTTCTAGAAAAATAAAACTCACACACGACCTGTCTCTACCACATTCCGACCAAAAACTCCCCCGCCCATCAAATCCACGTAACTGAGTTCTCCCTCGGAACACGGAGATACTTTCTCCGTGCTCGCATAAACAGGTGAGTTGTGGTCTATTACTGTTTTACCACAACAACAGGGTTTCTCGCACACACACAAATCTGTAACAGAAGAACATGCTGTTATAATATTCGCTGATTCATTTGAAGGGGTAGAACAACAGGGTTTCTCACTCACTCACTCACTCACTCACTCACTCACACACACACACATAAATCTGTAACAGAAGAACATTCTGTTACAATATTCGCTGATTCATTTGAAGGGGTAGAACGACAGGGATATAAAAGAAACGCAAGAGAAAGGAGACTGGACCGTGCAACATGAACATGGCATATTGGCCTTGGAGAGCAGTTCAAGGGCGTGACTTATCCACAGGGTGGCACATGAAAGGAGTGACTTGTTCAAGGAGTGATATATCCAAGGAGTGACTCGTCCAAGGTGCGATATATCCAGGAAGTGACTTGTCCAATGTGCGATATATCCAAGGAGTGACTTGTCTAAATATATCCATACTACAAGAACTTAATATTGAAGAAGGCTGGCTAGTAAAGAGGATTAAAGAGAGAAAACTTAAATATTTTGGACACATTAAACATCATGATAATCTAGAGAAGACCGTCTTGGAAGGGCACATAATAGGAAAAAAGAAAGAGAGGAAGACCAAGGCGAAGATGGCTGCAAGACATCGTTAATGGATGCATCAGCAGCAGGTAATCTTGTTCACAACCGAGATGCCTACAGGAGTGCTGTTAGGGAGGCAAAGTTCCGCAAGGGACATGCAAATGAATGAATGAATGACTTGTCTAAGGTGTGACATATGCAAGGAGTGACTTACTCAAAGAGTGACTTGTCCAAGGAGTGACTTGTCCAAGGAGTGACTTGTCCAAGGAGTGACTTGTCCAAGGAGTGACTTGTCCAAGGAGTGACTTGTCCAAGGAATGATATAACGAATATAAAAGTCACAGGCGAATTTGAGTGAATTGGCATACATATTGCTAGAGGACATGGTGAAAAATACATATACTAGAGGAGACTACAAGAAACATATACAAGAGGAGACGACAAGAAGCATATATACTAGAAGAGACGACAAGAAAGATGTATACTAGAGGAGATCACAAGAAACATATACACTAGAGGAGACAATAAGAAACGTGTATACTAGAGGAGATCACAAGAAACATATACACTAGAGGAGACAATAAGAAACATGTATACTAGAGGAGATCACAAGAAACATATACACTAGAGGAGACAATAAGAAACATGTATACTAGAAGAGACAATAAGACACGTGTATACTAGAGGAGACAATAAACATATATACTAGAGGAGACAATAAGCAACATATATACTACAGGAGCCAATAAGAAACATATATACTATAGGAGACAATAAGAAACATATATACTAGAGGAGACAATAATAAACGTACATACTAGAGGAGACAATAATAAACATATACTGGAGGAGACAACAAGAAACATATATACTATAGGAGACCAAAAAAAAAACATATATACTAGAAGTTGCTGACAACATAGCCGAAGTTATAATACAGAAACACTGAAATATTAAACAGTCAAATCCAAAGAAATACTGTTTAATCCTCCAACAGCCAACATAACCAGACCACACCTTCCGCTCACACAGACAGACAGGGCCTGGGTTCGATTTTGCCGTCCCCATAACTCCTCTTAGCGTCAGCCCCTATGTTTGCCTGTTAATCTCACTCTATTTACCGGTCAAGTGCCAAGATACCAAATATTGCCAGGCATTGTGTCCCCTGGCTAGCAATGCCGGGGCAGGAAAGTAAGTTGTTTTGCTGCCTTATGGTGTTAGCTTGCTAACGATTGTACGCATTTTTCACACAAACCAAACAAACGGACTTAAAAAAGGAGACACTTAGTTTTTCACCACAGTGTTGCGTCTCTGAGTACTTGACACTAGAATAAAGAACCGTGTAAGGACAATATGACTGGATCAGTTCCCATGGTCTTTACAAGACGCGGAAAGTCGTAAAACTAGCGACTGCAAAATAAATAAATGTATTTTAAAATAAGGGCAAAAAAATGTAGACTGCTTGTCCTTTGTGAAGTGTTGATTCCTGCTTAAATGTTTTAATTGAATTTAGACAGAATCTTGATTCTAGAAGTTCTCTGTGTTTCTTTCCTCTGTGTGTTCTTGGGGCTAAGACGCTATCCGTTCTGACAATCAGCGACCTTTAGCTGACATGTTGGCGGTAGGGGGCTGGCGAACCATAGTTAACCAAGACCCTGTCCCACCTCACCGTTAGTACTTCTAGTAATAAGCCTAGCTTTTCTAACGGAGCAGGGATCGCCATCGTCCCCACGGTGGTGGAGTCTGCTAAAGAAGTATTGCATACTCCCTGCTTTTTAGCTGTACTCAAAGGCTGAAAATAATGGCTGCCATAACCCGCTCTTCAATTCGTACACAATGTTGTGCCTCAATATCTTCAAAACATCAAGTGTAAAGGAACACCATCTCTCAGTTTCCATGGAGACAGAACACAAAACAAGATTTGTATCTTTATGACATGAAGAGCACATGATTTAAAAAAAATATTGTCATTTCAGTTTTAATTACGCTCATTACACCTGCATATAATTGAACATAGGATCCATGGAATAGCAGACGAAGCAGCTATATGAAAGTTATGGCTACTAAAGTTACCATTTAGGTAGTCCTATTTCTATCCATTCACACACAAACACACACTTTAGCGCAGGCAAACATTATCCATGCACACACATACAAAAATGACCCGTATCTAAGACTGTAATCCTTGTCCACACACTTCACCAGTGCACCAAGAACTTCACACAGTTTGTAGCTCATAAACAAAAGTCTAGACAAAATATAATTTTAATTTTAAAAAAATACCGAACAATGCAAGGCATTAGAAGAGCAGATTCTGAAGTCAAAATATTCGAAAACAATTAACCGCGGATTTTATCTCTTGCATATGTTCACTGTAATATGTTGCCTAGTTTATTGGTTTTCTGAAGAAAACAAAACGCCATGTCAAGAATGCATCTCCAGTCAGTTTTATTTGGAATAGAACATCAGAAAACTGTTCTTGAAAGTATTCAAGTTATGTATTGTAGTCTATTAAACACTAGCCAAGCAATGCAGATAAATTTTTTTTAAGAAACAGGAAACTACGAGGTTTTAAAGTAACAGAACACAGTGTTGTATGATTAGTACAAGGTTTTAAAGTAACAGAACACAGTGTTGTATGATTAGTACAAGGTTTTAAAGTAACAGAACACAGTGTTGTATGATTAGTACAAGGTTTTAAAGTAACAGAACACAGTGTTGTATGATTAGTACAAGGTTTTAAAGTAACAGAACACAGTGTTGTATGATTAGTACAAGGTTTTAAAGTAACAGAACACAGTGTTGTATGATTAGTACAAGGTTTTAAAGTAACAGAACACAGTGTTGTATGATTAGTACAAGGCTTTAAAGTAACAGAACACATTGTTGTATGATTAGTACAAGGTTTTAAAGTAACAGAACACATTGTTGTATGATTAGTACAAGGTTTTAAAGTAACAGAACACATTGTTGTATGATTAGTACAAGGTTTTAAAGTAACAGAACACATTGTTGTATGATTAGTACAAGGTTTTAAAGTAACAGAACACATTGTTGTATGATTAGTACAAGGTTTTAAAGTAACAGAACACATTGTTGTATGATTAGTACAAGGTTTTAAAGTAACAGAACACATTGTTGTATGATTAGTACAAGGTTTTAAAGTAACAGAACACAGTGTTGTATGATTAGTACAAGGTTTTAAAGTAACAGAACACATTGTTGTATGATTAGTACAAGGTTTTAAAGTAACAGAACACAGTGTTGTAAGATTAGTACAAGGTTTTAAAGTAACAAAACACAGTGTTGTATGATTAGTACAAGGTTTTAAAGTAACAAAACACAGTGTTGTATGATTAGTACAAGGTTTTAAAGTAACAAAACACAGTGTTGTATGATTAGTACAAGGTTTTAAAGTAACAGAACACAGTGTCGAATGATTAGACCTCGAAAGCTTTTTTTTCCTCATTTGCTTTCAAACAAAGTTACGTCAAGGTCAAGTGCTGTATTTAAGAACAAAAAAAAGAACATAATAACTCACAATTACATAATTCTGGTGAAAACAAGAGTTCCCTGAATCTTTATCTTGACTGTGAACTGACCAAAACTGTACGTGTTTTATATATATATACACGCACTGAGAGATTGTTTATTTATGCAAACTTGTTCCTCTGGACTACAGCTTACTTGTAGCTTACCCGAACTCTATACAACGCTTCACAAGCTTAAATACGCTCAAAGGGAGATAACAGAAAACACCACCTGATAAAACCGAAAATAAAAATCTTAAGGGAACGACAATAACAGCTTTTTTGTAAATGTCATGACTGTGTAGAAATTATAGAGTCTAACAATCACTGAAAAACTCAACGGAAAAAAATGAGGGGGAGATTAAAGAGAAAAGTATCTGAACACACTGACGAAGTGATTCTGAAAGAGACAGACAAAGAACTTATTAGAAATATCTAGCACCGGATAAAATGGAAAAGCTTCTTAGCTAACGTTAAAGTACATAGAATGGTAAAGAATGGTAAAGCTGGAGACAGTCCGTTTTTTATGGTGAGTCTAAATAAGGCATTCTGCCAAAATATTGGTAGTGTTTATTGCTTTTTTTTTCCCTTGTGAAACTAAACCATGCACCTTCGTCTACCTGAACTCCAGTGCAGGAGTTGACTTCACACCTGCGAACCAGAAGACATATCAGTGTAAAAATCACCAACCGTGTCCAGAGTCACTGGATCTAAGGTGTATGCAAAAATTTGCTGAAAAAAATATGTCAAAAATTGTAAGTTCACCATTAGGCAAACCAGTGGTATTAAACTAACATTAATGTCGAGTGAAAGACTGTATAATGAATAGAAAGGGAGAAATAATAAGAAAGAAAGAAAGAAAGAAAGAAAGAAAGAAAGGGGCAGAGAGAAGAAAAGAAAATGAGAAGAAAAAACAGGAGGTGAAAAAACAGGAGAAAGAAGATAGGTTTATTCATTCATTCATTCATTTGCTCATTCTTCTTGCGGAACTTTGCCTCCCTAACAGCACTCCTGTAGGCCTCTCTGTCGTGAGCAAGATGCCCTGCTGCTGATACATCCATAAGACGACAGGTATAGGGAGAAAATAATGAGAAAATGGAGGAAGAGAATGAGAATATGGAAGGAAAAAGAATGACAGGCAGGGGAAAACAGGGAAGAAATAAAAAAAATTATACGGATTATGAGAAAGGGTAAAATAATGGACGAAAAGAAGAGGGAGAAAAAATAAGGAGCAGATATAAGTATGAAAAAAAGGATGATGAAAAGTAGGAAAACGAGAGAAAATAAAAAGATAGAAGAAGAAGAAGAAGATTACTATTATTATTAAATATTCATATGAGGGTTCTGAACCGGATTTGTTGTAAATACGTAATTTGCATTTTAAAAAGCGTATCTTTTCTCCCTGTATACATTCATAAATTTCTGCACAAGCAATTAATGCAAAGAGAAGAACATAGACAAGGAATTCCCAGCCAACCAGACTAGAAGGAAAAGTCTGACATGAGAGAAAACGTATACCTACCAAACAACGCAAGTTAAGTTTTCCTCTCTCCATGTGTTTGACATCTCCAGTAAGACATCTATTAACCCTCTCGCAACGGAGAAAACAATAATAAACTGGCCAAGTTTAAATTCTCTCCCCCTGTATGTGTGTGGTCTTAACAAGAGAACAATGGAAATCAAATATTCAATGGAGGAGACAGGGTTTGAATTATGGGATGCAGATGTGAATGTTCGTGGATGTAACCCTTCACAAACTGATGGGAGAAGAAATGAGGACATATTTTGTTCAATATGTAAAATTTGAAGTCGACTTATCCGTCTGTCTGACATGGGGCCGTAGCCTCCGCTTCGTCATACTGAGGGGGGGGGGAGGGGTGACGAGGGGGGGTGGCGAGGGGGTGGGGTGAGGTGGGTTCTTTATAGCACGTGCGTTACAAGATGCCGTGAGCAGAGATGTGTCTGTACACCGCAGTTAGTTGTCATCTTCGTGATCTTTTTTTTCAGGTTGTTTATGGTGCTCTCAGTTCTCTGTCGAAAGAAGAAGGTAATGGTGAAGGTAATGGTGAAGGTAATGGTGAAGGTAATGAAGATGTGAACCTGCCAATCCTCAAGTAAAAAATAAATAAAATAGATACATATAAATGCCCAGTCGGTGCACTGTTCCATGACCAGGGGAGCTTTCCTTGTTTTACAGAATGACCTAGAGAACTTTCCCTGTTTTGCATGAGGATCTAGAGAATTTTCCCTGTTTACAGGAAGGTCTAAAGAACTTTCCTCGATTTACAGGAGGAACTAGAGAATGTTCCCTGTTTTTACAAGAAGGTCTAAAGAACTTTTCGTGTTTTACAGGAGGGCCTAGAGAATTTTCCCTGTTTTAAAAAGATGGAAGGAGAAGTCAGAAAGGATGGAAAAGAATGATTAATCAAATAGGGTAAGCGATGGGGCGGGGAGGGGGAGACGGAAGGGGAGGAGGCGGGAGCGATGAAGGAAAGGGGAGCACTGAAGTAGTTTCACACCGGCTAACGAACTTCCCCTCGGATACACTGCCACAGTTCTTCATCCCTTTGTTCTGCTGACAAGTCTGTATGACAAGAATGGCACTCATATCTAATCTACTAACTCTTTCAATGACAAAGCCAGACGGTACTAGTCTCTTTCAGACATCTCCGAGCACTGAATGCTAGGCTTTCAACCACGACACGTTTCTGATATAACGTCACTTTTATCTGAAGCCATCAATAGAGGAAGTTTTCTTGAACTAACGAAAACTACAGATCTGTACATGTATTAAGATACCTGAAGTAGCAGTGAGGACGAGATCGGTCTTTCAGTTTAAGGAACTCCATAAAACATGATGATCTCTTACCGCCGCCGGAAAAGCCAGCTGATCAAGCCATCCTTGAATTTGGAATACATCGGATTCTGTTTGTTAAGACTAGCCACGAGTTTCATTTTCTGCTCTCTATATGGCGTTGAATTGGTCTTTTACTATCAGTGCCGTGGACAGGGTCATATCTTTTATTGATTCCGTCAGCGATAAGTGGAAAACAATTATGACTGATCTAAAGAAAGTTGTATTCGACAGATGGTTTTCATGGTATCTAGAGTTAGTAAACAATATTTTATGTAGTATAGCACAACAACAACAACAACAGAAAGAAAAGAGAAGAAGATGAAGTAGGACAGAGACTATGAAAAGGGCCAAATCTACAACGGCGCGGTCTACCAGACTGAAGATAGTGGATTCTAAATCTGCTGTTATCTCCCTTCAGTCGACGCAGATATAAACATGGATACTCTCTTCTTTTCAAATAATTCTATTATAATTTACTGGGGAATTATTATTTATTTATACACTTTTCCGTTCAGAAATCTTATTTTAACAATATCTTCGTTATAATGTAGCCTTTTTTGGTTATATTGTAGCTTTCTCTGGTTAATTCAATCACTTAGTGATTATCAAAGACATTCGATAA
This sequence comes from Achatina immaculata, assembly GCA_009760885.1. Classification (NCBI taxonomy): domain Eukaryota; kingdom Metazoa; phylum Mollusca; class Gastropoda; order Stylommatophora; family Achatinidae; genus Lissachatina; species Lissachatina immaculata. The sequence continues at coordinate 3,362,542 of CM019705.1, read as the reverse complement.
AAATATCAGAATCAGCTTGTAAATCATTTTTTAAAAATTATTTATTACTCGTCCCTACAGTCGCTCCGAGATTTTATTCAGCAAAATGGCTAGTATGTTAATATGTTACTTTTATATATAATGATTGCAAATCAAAACAATCACACGTTGAGTTGGTAACACTACAACTGACTCTAACTCTGGAAGAGGTTCTTATCAAACGCTTGGTCAAACTGACATAGTTTCAACATTCCACTCGGCTCTCCGGGCCTGCACTGACCACCGGTTCTAGTAACAATCCTTCAGATCCTGGCCGAGCTTCTCTGCTCGATAAGGACCAGCCCACCACCAATCACAACATTTGATTTATTTTCTCACTAGACTTGTTACCTAACTCAACATGACACCAGGCAGTCAACCCCAATCACAGGTGTCTTCTTCTCTTCTTTTTTTTTTCTTCTTCTTCTTCGTACGAATTTTTAGCGATAATGCACCTTTCCTTGCTAGGGCAGACTGTGGTCTTGCTCGGACTGTCATGGAGACAGTGATGTAGGCTAGCCTGGCCAAAACTTTGTTTTCCAACCTCTGGTGGATGTACTTTAGTCCCTTGCCCATGTCAGACGGTTTTGAGACAGTTCCACAGAGACACTCCGACTTTAGGATGAGGAATCTGATGAGTGCTTCAACGATATTCATTCCCTGCCACCTATAGTCTCCTGGCTCTGTTTTGTTTACCTCATTCTGGTAGCCATTGTTGTAAAGACCCATAGGCTTGTCACGTCCTGGATTCATTTGTTTCACATCAGACTTTCCTCATATCCGCTGACGATCTCCATGTCCCCATCCGTCCACCAACCTGGCATTACATTTTACAAAAATAACAATTACAATTAGTGTTGATTGCTACAAGTTTCTGGGCTACAGAAGTAGGTCAGAGTTTTTAAGCAAACAGATCTATGTTCCCTGTCTCACAAACACTATGATAAGATAAGTGTATTCTTAACACAGTTGTTCCCAGGGAGGGGGGGGACACAGGCGTGAACTTTTGGTCCCCGACCAAGAGACATCACAGGATCTTTCCTCAGTTTACTGACCATCGACTGTCTTCACCGCTGCATCTCTTTCAAGCAATCGCCCCAGCAACAATACGCTGTTTTGATGAATATATTCTCTGATAGCTATTATTCTTCTTCCTCTTCTCTTTTCCTGGAGCTGCGATGTGATGTTCTTTGCAGACGATGCGGTGAGGAGATACTGAGGCACAACAAGGTTTTAGCTTGGTGAGGAGATGTTGAATCGCAACAAGGTTTTAGTTTGGTGTGGAGATGTAGAGACCCAACAAAGTATTAGCTTGGTGAGGAGATGTAGAGGCACAACAAGATTTTAATTTGGTGAGGAGATGTTGAATCACCACAAGGTTTTAACTTGGTGAGGAGATGTTGAATCACAACAAGGTTTTAACTTGGTGAGGAAATGTTGAGGCACAACAAGTTTTTAACTTGTTGAGGAGATGTTGAGGCACAGTAAGGTTTTAGCTTGGTGAGGAGATGTTGAGGCAACACAAGGTTTTAACTTGGTGAGGAGATGTTGAGGCACAACAAGGTTTTAATTTGGTGAGGAGATGTTGAGGCACAACAAGGTTTTAGCTTGGTGAGGAGATGTTGAGGCACAGCAAGGTTTTAGCTTGGTGAGGAGATGTTGAGGTACAACAAGGTTTTAGCGATGTGCAGTACTTCTCCATGCTACATCGTCTTGGAGACCCTGGCGATTCCTGCCCCATTAGTCAGGACCTATACGGGGGCACCAAAAGAGAGGGGGGACAAGGTTTTTGTTAGTTATTTTCGCCAACCTTGACGCTACCACGCCGGTTGTGGCTCTTTGACTGATAAATTGGACAGTGTCTTCGCCTCCGAAAAGGGAGAATATCACGTGCTTTACGAGACACCTGAGTTTGTCAATATTCACGGTCGGGTGAAGGGAAAAAGAGAACGTCACGTGTAGATTATGTTCGTATGTACAGAAAGAGTGAACAAAAACAAAATGTCATTTGATGTATGTGTGTTTGTTTGTTTGTGCTATCTCCCTGTAACTGCGAGCTGTTGTTCTTCGCAGCCGATGCTGTAGAGATGTTGAGGCACAGCATCGTATCGGCGGGGGGCGGGTTATGGCGGTTATTTTTTTCAGTCCCGGAGTACAGCTAAAAGTCAGGGGTGTGCAATGCTTCTTTAACCGACTCCACCACCATGGGAGCTATGGCGATCCCTGTCCCATTAGCCAAGCTAGGCCCTGTTACTAGGGGTACCAACGGAGAGGTGGGACAGGGTCTTGGTCAGCTATGGTTCGCTAACCCTGACACTAACATATCAGCTATGGGTCGCTGATTGTCTCATCGGACAGGAGTCTTCACCCCCTGTAATCTGAGATTAAAAAAAAAACATCAAAAGATGGATAGAAGATAGTACGTTCTAGAGGGCAAGAGACATGCCTGGAAGTACATTGAAAACTAATTTAGACATGATGATGATGATGATGATGAAAAGCAAATATCTGTCTGGACATAAGAACGTCATCATTGTCTTTTAAAGGCTACAGCTGCTACTACTGATACTAATGAAGCAAGAACACGATCTCGTAGCTCGCCAGTCTTCAGGTACGACAGCACAGGCTGTAACCTGTCAAAAATGACGGTAGAGAGAACGAAAATTTTATAACATGATTTATATTCACACTGTATAATTTTATCAACGGGACCTTACCGAGAAAAAAAAAATCAACAGCCTGACAGTAAAACACCAAGTGGCTGACAGTAAAACACCAACTACCTTATAATAAAACATCAGCTTTCTGACAGTAAAACACCAACTACCTTATAATAAAACATCAGCTTTCTGACAGTAAAACACCAACTACCTTATAATAAAACATCAGCTTTCTGACAGTAAAACACCAACTACCTTATAATAAAACACCAGCTACCTGACAGTAAAACACCAACTACCTTATAATAAAACATCAGCTTTCTGACAGTAAAACACCAACTACCTTATAATAAAACACCAGCTACCTGACAGTAAAACACCAACTACCTTATAATAAAACGTTAGTTTTCTGACAGTCTTCTTCTTCTTCTTCGTTCACTTCTACCACCAAAAACCGCACTGTGAACCTACTGAATTCACGCCTGTGGTCCTCGTTAGGTCCCGTGGTCCCCTGTGTGGTCCAAGATAGACCACACGAGATCCACGAGAGGACCACAAGGGGTTCAGAGTATCACAGTGCTTTAGCATTTATTCTTGGTGGGTCTCGGAAACGGGATTGCGTGACACCGTGGTTTTCTGACAGTAAAATACCAACTACCTTATAATAAAACACCAGCTACCTGACAGTGAAACACCAGCTACCTCTCAGAAAAACACCAACTACCTTATAATAAAACACCAGCTACCTGACAGTAAAACACCAGCTACCTGACAGTAAAACACCAACTACCTTATAATAAAACACCAGCTACCTGACAGTAAAACACCAACTACCTTATAATAAAACACCAGCTACCTGACAGTAAAACACCAACTACCTTATAATAAAACACCAGTTACCTGACAGTAAAACACCAGTTACCTCACAGGAAAACACCAACTACCTCAAGGTAAAAAAACAACTACCTGACAGTAAAACACCAACGAGATGACAATAAAACACCCCCAGGAAAGTGATTATTTGTATTTAAAAAAACTCCGTTTGTGTTTTTGTGAACTATGTTCCCAGCTCATCGTTGTAAGCTTAACTTTGGGCAATAAAATGAGACATTAAGCTTAACTTTGGGCAATAAAGTGAGACAATAAGCTTAACTTTGGGCAATAAAGTGAGACAATAAGCTTAACTTTGGGCAATAAAGTGAGACAATAAGCTTAACTTTGGGCAATAAAGTGAGACAATCTACTAAACTCTTTCCACTTCTACTCACACTGGGTCACACAGTAAAACTTGTAAGCTTAACTTTGGGCAACAAAGTGAGACAATAAGCTTAACTTTGGGCAATAAAGTGAGACAATCTACTAAACTCTTTCCACTTCTACTCACACTGGGTCACACAGTAAAAAACGGAGATCGGTAAACGACAGACCAACGTAGAGTTTTATGTTCGCAGATAATCTCTTGATCATGCAACGCTTAGTTTCTTTTCACTCATATTTCTCATACTAAAAATATGAGATATGAGAATGAACTCGACCTCGAGGCTGGATTATTTGAGCGTCGTCTCAAAGAGACTGAAATTTGAACTCCACTGATAAATCATCAAGAAATCATGTTTTGCTCATGAAGTGAATCTCAACTAAATTCTGGGAAAAGACTCAAAACAAAATCCGCTAGTCAGATTCTTATTATCCGATTAGGATTCATAAACTTGCATTCTTTGAACGCTCCTAGAGTATCGTCCAGCTCTCCTAGCTCTTGTAAACAGTTTGTCTGGCTATGAACTGTTTCCGCCGCCGACAGATTGCTATCTTCCTTCCGTCTGGAGTGTTATTATGCCTGCTCTCTCCGCTGGACTCGGGGAAAGGAAACAAAGATGGCTTTATGAGGATCTTTCTTTGTGTAAAAGACAAAAAAAAAAAAAAGAAAACAATGTACGATGCGGAAGATCAGAGTCGTTTGTCCCTTTCTTTTCGATTTCCTACTGCGTTTTTTTTTTTTCGTGCTCGAAATAAGGTTATGGAGATATCTGCTCTTTTTGCTGCCAATGCAAAATTGACACGTGACTAAATGTCAGACTGACACACTACCAAATGTCAGAATTACATAAGGCATTGTCTCTGCGTGTATATAAAGTTTCACATACAAACTAAGGTGTTATGTGCTCTGCCAGTCTTTGAGATTCACTAAGACTGAATCACCTGTTTGATAGGTTCTTTATCGTTTAGATTTTGACTTTCAATTCTGTTCTCAAATTTGATCGAATCTTCAGAGTGTAGAATGCAATGCTGTGGTCTGTTCTGTATGCTGAGAGATATAACCTGCTTTTAGTCGATTTTTTTTCAACATGGTTAAAATCGAATTCTTTTTTCCAGAACATAGATCAGAGTCCCAAGCATAACAGTAGATAGATAGATAGATAGACAGACAGACAGATAGATAGATAGATAGATAGATAGATAGATAGATAGATAGATAGATAGATAGATAGATAGATAGATAGATAGATAGATAGATAGATAGATAGATAGATAGATAGATAGATAGATAGATAGATAGATAGATAGATAGATAGATAGATAGATAGATAGATAGATAGATAAAAAGACAAAAGTGATTATGCCTGAACAAAATGGTGGCAGACACATTTGAAACAGCTGAGATAGATTGTAAAGTCCTGCGTATACCCAACGACAAACTCTTCTATGTTGGCCTACCCGATCCAGGGATTGCAGATTTTGGCAATTCTTGTATACCCCCTCCCTTCCAATCTGTAGAGAGTGCGAACAGATTTGCGGGCTGTTACATTGAGCACGCGCAAACTCTCGTTATGGGGGCGGGTATGTTGTTGTAATTGGAAAGGAAACCGTCCAACGTAAACACTGAGCCTAGATCTGGCCTCCTGCAGTAGAGCAGCCATTGAGACGTGCTCCATCAGCTGTACAAACATGGCGGAGATAACAAGATTATGACCTCGAAAGGTAGTCTCAGCTACCGCGAACATCTATTCGCTTTATTTCCGTCTGCAGGGGAGATCAAACAACTACCAAACAAAAAAAAGTGTCACAGTACTAGATATATGGGCATGCAGGGATATTGTTTCTTCTTTTGCTACAAAAAGTTAGCTATCTTTTCAGAGCACGCCGTGTTCATTGTCACGTGTTTGTACTGAATATAATTGTAGGATATTTTTGTCGAGCCCTTGTTCCTGAACAAATATCTTTGTCAAGCCTTTGTTTTCAGAAAAATATCTTTGGCGAGCCCTTGTTTCTCCAAAAATATCTTTGGCGAGCTTTTGTTTTTAGAAAAATATTTGTGGCGAGCCCTTGTTTCTCCAAAAATATCTTTGGCGAGCCTTTGTTTCTGGACAAATATCTTGGCGAGCCCTTGTTTCTGGACAAATATCTTTGGCAAGCCCTTGTATCAAGACAAATATTTTTGGTGAGACCTTGTTTCCTGATAAATACCTTTGGCGAGCTCTTTTTTCTAGACAAATATCTTAGGCGAGCCCTTGTTTCTAGACAAATATCTTTGGCAAGCCCTTGTTTCTAGACAAATATTTTTGGCAAGCCCTTGTTTCTAGACAAATATCTTTGGCAAGCCCTTGTTTCTAGACAAATATCTTTGGCAAGCCCTTGTTTCTAGACAAATATCTTTGGCAAGCCCTTGTTTCTAGACAAATATCTTTGGCAAGCCCTTGTATCAAGACAAATATTTTTGGTGAGACCTTGTTTCCTGATAAATACCTTTGGCGAGCCCTTTTTTCTAGACAAATATCTTTGGCGACCCTTGTTTCTAGACAAATATCTTTGTCGGGCCCTGGTGTCTAGACAAATATCTTTGGCAAGCCATTGCTTCTGGGAAAAGATGTTTGTCAATATTTAGCACAGCTGGAAACACGGAGCCTTGTCCACAGCATAATGTTAAAAGGAACTAGGTGAGACTGGACTCAGCGAGCTCGAACACTTTAGACGTGTAAGAGTTAAAATATGGTAACTTTGAATCAAACACACTAGACTTCTCCGTGATCAGCGTATCTCTAGCCATGACAGCACAACGCAACGGAGTAAAAAAAAAAAAAAAAATATATATATATATATATAATATTCATTTGCATGTCCCCTGGGGAACTTTACCTCCATAACAGCTCTCATGTAGGCCCCTCTCGGTTGTAAGCAAGATGCCCTGCTGCTGATGCATCCATTTGCAGATTATCAACGATGTCTTGCAGCCATCTTCGCCTTGGTTTTCCTCTCTTTCTTTTTCCCATTTTGTACCCTTCCAAGACGGTCTTCTCTAGACTATCATAACGTTTAATGTGTCAAAAATATTTAAGTTTCCTTTGTTTAGTCCTCTTTACTAGCCAGCCTTCTTCACTATTAAGTTCTTGTAGTATGGATATATTTG